>CM055885.1:1025000-1692500 GCA_029582165.1 Portulaca oleracea | reverse complement strand
TCATCGGCAAACATGAGGTGCATCATATTCAGGTCCTTGCAACGGGGATGGTATTTGTAATTCTCCTTTGTGTGGTAGGCTAATGAGCGAGACAGATACTCCATCGTGATGACGAATATAAGGGGGGATATGGGATCCCCTTGTCTTAGACCATGACCACCATGGAAGGTAGGAGAGTTCTGGCCATTCATATTGACTGAGAAGGTGGTAGTAGTGATGCAGCACATAATACAGTTTATTATCCATTGTGGGAAGCGAAGATGATTTAGTGCCTCCTCTACAAAGCTCCAATGAACCAAATCAAAAGCTTTTCGGAGATCAATCTTCATCATGCATCTTGGGGTGATGGATGCTCTGGTGTATCCCCTAGCAATTTCCTGACATAAGAGGGCATTGTGTAACAGCTCTCTACCCGAGACAAAGGCACCTTGACTAAGGTCAATGATGTTGGGGAGAAATTCTTTGATTCGTGAGGCAATAATTTTTGACACACACTTATAGAAAGTGTTGCAGCATGAGATTGGCCGAAAGTCTCCAGGGCTGTGGGGGTTCGGCACCTCTGGAATCAATATGAGATTTGTAGTTTTAAAAGCTTTGAGAAGAGTACCTTTGGTAAAGAATTCCTGGGCAGCAGAAATTACTAGGGGACCAATGTATTTCCAAGAAAATTTATAGAAGTTGTTTGAAAAACCGTCAGGACCCGGGGTTTTTGAATTTGGGATTGAAAACATTGCATCTTTGATCTCTTTATCAGTGATGGCTGTAGACATGTGGATTTGCTGATCAATTGTGAGGGAATTACCCATTGCCATTATTTCAGAGCATATCGAAGTGCGAGCAGTAAACTAAGTCCCAAGTATCGTACTATAATAATCAACCATCAACTTGTTTACCTCTTCCAATCCTTGATGCATATTGTCATCATTGTCATAAAGACTGAAAACATAGGAATTAGCCCTCTTCTGTCTCATCTTCGCGAAGAAAAGCTTGGAGGTTGTGTCCCCCATGTCTGTCCAATCAATCTTGCTCTACTGCTTCTTAAGGAGAAGAGCGGAGTGGAGAATATCACTATAGTTAGCTTTGATTACTTTTTCTTTAGCTATAAGATGATCACAGTGCGGATTTTGGAAGAGTTGTTCTTGAATAGTTGCTAGTTTCTCCCATTCCATTCGCTTCTGTAGGTGAATGTCACAAAATTTGTCCTTATGAAGGACCCGCAGTTTGTCCTGGAGATGTCTTTGGCATTGGTGGAGCCTGTACATATGATATCCCATGGGAGTATTTGTAATATCGCTTTTTACAATATTCTCAAACTCAGAGGACTCGCTCCACATATCGCAATACCGGAATGTATACCGAGGTTTAGGGTCATTCTGGAAGAATATGAGGAGAGCTAGGTGGTCTGAAAATGATGTATGCAAGCTCACAAAGATCAAAGTATTAAACTTACAATACACCACACAGAAACACACACACTGCTGATGACTTCAAACAAAGCTAATTGAATGCAATTAGCTGGAATAGATGACAACCCAATAAGGAATTAAAAGGATAGACTTGTATTCACTCTGATACATGCACACCACAGAATAAACACAAGGGCTAGGACTTAGTTACCTCAGCAGATACAGGCACACCACCACTGAAGCAAGTAAGCTCTACACACACCACCAGGGTTGCCAACTCCTGGATACTGAAGTAGATTCAACCCAAATGAGAGTTTGCTGACACTTACAAAGGAGAGGCTCAACTAATTAGGCACTCAGAATGCTATTGAAAATATCACTGATTGATTTGCAAGCTCTATATATAGCTAATCCTAAACAGTTTGATTAGAGGCTCTTAATCAAAGTAACTTGCTAATCTCCCTTCTAATCTAGCTTCTGAACTAAATCAAATACATCATATTACAACTTATACTAACTAATACAATCCGGATACATTTGAAAATAAAAGAAAAAACAAAGTTGGCTTCTGATTGGACCAAAACCCCAAAGGGTGGCAATTCTGACCAATCAGGCCCTTTCCTAGCTGGGAGGGTAATTCTTAAGTTACTATGGTAATTTTCCCGGGCCTTTCTAAGCTGGATGTAATCTCAACAGCTTAAGGAAGGTAGGGAAAGACTTAAATAACCCTCATTGTAGCTGAGCAAAACAATTTGGCCTCAGAACTGAGGTTCTGGAAAAACTGATAACAAACAACCTTGCAGGGTTGCTTGTTCTGGTGCTTGTAACTTATGGCTTCTTTGCTTGAACATTCTGGAACTTGCTTGGAACTTGAAAATTGCATGTCAAAGAACAAAAACTTCTAGGGACCCTTGGCTGAATCTCACTCAATCCAGAGATACACAATTGAGAAAGATGCCTGCTTGGACTGGTTTTGCTGGGAACTAGATTTGACCTGAATGGCCATTGCTGATGAGATGGGTGTCTGTGCTGTCCAAGACTTGCCTTACTAAGGCATAACAAGCCTGGATGGATGATGTTGGTGGGCTGGTGGCTACTGAAGTGTCCTTGATCTGTTGATGAAGATGGAAGCCTGCTGTCTCTGCTGAAATTGCTCCAACTGCTGTTGAGTTTGGTTCAGCAAGGCCTGCAGCTGACAATGCTGCTGCCGAGGGTGCTGGTGTAACCTCCTTGCAGATGGAGATGATGTAGAAGGTGCTCGTGCTGCTGTTGTTGCTGAATCCTCTCCATGCTCCTGGTCTGAACCTGCTGATGATGCTTGATCTGCTACTGAACTTACTGTATGGTCTCCATCATCCTCCCCAGGTTGAGGAAAGTTTGCCCTCAAACTTGGAAGGTCTTCATGCTCTGGAAATTAGGGCCTTAAATTTGCAACGTTGAATGTGGTACTCCCTCCATAGTCCTCTAAAAGATCCAACTTGTAGGCATTGTCTCCTATTTTCTCCAAGACTTCAAATAGACCATCTGCTCTTGGAATTAGCTTGCCTCTCCTCTTGGTTGGGAACCTGTCCTTCCTTAGGTGTATCCACACTAGATCTCCTGGCTGGAAAACCATTTTTCTCCTGTGCTTGTTGGTTGAAGTAGTTGCCTGCTCAGAGTACTTGATGATTTGGTCTCTAACGTGCTGATGAAGCTTCCTGATTTTCTCTGCATGTGTACCTGCTTCATAACTGAACTTTACAGAATTTGTTAGTGGAGATAAATCTAAAGGAGTAATAGGATTTCTCCCATATACCACCTGAAATGGGGAAAGGCCAGTTGCCTTTGAAGGGGCTCTATTGAAAGCAAATTTAGCATGGGGCAAAATAGTGTCCCATCCTGTTTTGTTTGCGTTTATCAGTGATCTCAATAAAGTTCCAAGTGTCCTATTGGTTACCTCTGTTTTCCCATCAGTCTGTGGATGACATGCTGTGTTGTATTTGAGCCTTGTGCCCCACTTCTTCCATAGAGTCACCCATAAATAACTCAAAAATTTTGTATCCCTATCAGACACCATGCTCTTAGGGACTCCATGAAGCCTCACTACTTCCTGAAAGTATAGTTCTGCCACTTTTCCTGCATCATTTGTGGTGTAACATGGAATAAAATGGGCCATCTTGCTGAATCTATCTACCACCACCATCACTGAGTCTTTTCCCTTCTGTGATCTGGGCAGACCAACAATGAAATCCAAACACACATCCTCCCATGGGCTTGTAGGGACTGGGGATGGTGTATACTGATCCATATTTCCTGAGGGTCCTTAACATCGGGAAAAAAAATAACGAAAGTGGATCCAAGTTATTTTCCTTTCAAGTCAAGCTCGGGTCGCTTTTGAAGCCTCAAATCGACTATTATGGAAGCAAAGGGGCATTTTGGTAATTTTACAAGGGTCGAACTCAGACCTATGGAACATCAAGGAGGAGCACGGGAGAAACCGAGACCGAAGGGGTTTAAACGGAGCTAAGAAAGACCGAAGAGGGAAAAAGGAAAAGGGAAGAAAGTGGGCAAAATTTGGTAACAAGAAAAGACATGTCTTCACACTTTTGATCATAATTCCTTCAATATAACTTCGATGGACTTGAAATTGTGGGAACTTAAAGTACACACCGAGAGCTTTCCATCGATATCTTATGGGCCTAAAACGGAGTCCGGATGAAGAAGTTATGCACGTTTGAAGTCAGCAGGGAAAAACTGCCAACAACACGATCCTGCCGTCAGACAGCACGATCGTGCCATTCTTCCAGAAGGCACCGCACGATCGTGCCGAATTACAGCACGATCGTGCCGTTTTCGAGCTTCGAACGTTTTGGAGCTGTTTTGAGTGGCACGATCGTGCCATTTCACTGCTGCGACTTTTTTTCCCTTTTTCATCCCGTTTATTTTGTTTTCCCCCTTCCCTTATAGATACTTGTTTCCCCTCCATTAGAAACAAGACTTTTGATGAATGTTTAGGATTTAGACTCAAGAAAATTCCTCTCACTTGGAGAGTTTGTAATTTTGGGTTTTCAAACCCTAATCAATGAAAGCTAATCCTTTGGGTGGAAATTGCTTGGTGATTTCTCTTCGTGGTGAGTGGGTGTTCTTCCTTCACTCTTTGTGAGATTTCTTGGGTGTTTCAAGACTCTTTGCTTGTGGAAGGTCCTTGTGCAAGTGATTGAACATCTTAGTTCAATTGGGTGAGTGATTACTCTTTACAATTGTCCATATCCCTTTTTAATTCTTGTTGTGTTTGTTGTTATTCTCCAAAACCCTAAAAATTAGTGTAGTTTTATGAGTTCTAAATTGGGGTTTTCTCAAACCCTAAGCAGTTAGTGGATCATTGGCCTCCCATATTTATCCATTCGAAGGACCCCCGGGTTTCCCGGATCATTTGGTAATAGAGCTAGGCATAGAACTCATAGTTGTTGGAGATTTCTTGTTTCTGCCCGGAATTGTTCTTGTTGATGTTTGGTGGTGATTTTTGGTGTTCTTGGTGTTGTTGATATTGTTGGGGAATTTGGGTACCCCCATTCCCTGTGTTCATCCATTATTGTTGGGTACCCCCATTCTTGTTGGGTACCCCCATTCTTGTTGATGTTTGGTGGTGTTATTGTTGTTCTTGATTGTTGATTGAAAGTTGGAGATAGTGCACAGAAGGTGTTCGATGAAATGTCCAAATGAGATGAAGTTGAAAATAGTGCACGGAAGGTATTCGATTAAATGATTGATTGGATTTTCTTGAGTTGGTTGTCGTGTTAGTGGTTGATTTGTTGGTGGATATTGTTGGTGGTAGTTGTGTGCCCATCCGGGTTTGTTCTTCTTGGTGCATTCCCTTTGCCGGTTTCACCCCATCTTCCCCCACAAAAAAAAATTGCCTCGCAAAAACTCCACAAAATTTCCTTAGCCACAAAAGAACCCCAAAAACTCATCCGAATGTATTTTCCTTAGCCCATCAATCCCCTCAACTCCTCAAATGGCCTCGTCGTCTAGTCAAATGGGCGATCCAAAATTCCCTCATCGACCCGATTCCCCTTCTAAAACAATAACCCTCGAAATGGCTCTTCAACACATCATAGATAGCCAAGAAGTGATGCGATGTCAAATGAATGATTTGAGCTATGCCATAGCCAAATTGCAACCCAGTTTCCCGAGAAAGGTTCATGGTAATTATCGAAGGTCTTATGTTGGACGTCGACCTAGTACCTCTACTCATGAGCCTAGAGTTGATGATCTAAATGGTTGGAGAAAGGGGAAGGCTTACTCATGGTCTTCTAGCAAGGAGGACACTCGGTCTCGGGTTAGCTCTTCCTCCAAGGAAATTCGGTCCAAACCATCTTTTGGAGCTCAAGCGGATGATGCTGAATATCTTAGGAAACTCATGGGTAGAAAGTGCTTCAAATGTCGAGAGTATGGTCATTACCAAACTCAATGCCCTTTGAAGATGGTTGAATGTTCCAAAACCAATGAGGTAGCTACATTGGAGACTCCAAGGGCTAATGTTGAGGTTCACGTGCGACAAGAGGAGAGCTCCACTCCTAGGCGATCCTTTATCATGACTAAGGATTCCTGGGATGACTATCAATGGGAGTCAATCTTCCAAACTAGGTTCACCGTCAACGGAGGGTTATGCAAGGTCATTATCGATGGTGGGAGCTGCTCCAACTTGGCCTCTACCTATATGGTTGAAAAGCTCCAATTACCGGTCGTAGCTCATCCCCAACCGTATAGCTTGCAAGGGCTTAAAGATGGTGGCGATCTTCAAGTAACTTAACAAACCGTGGTATTTTTCTCCATTGGTCCTCACAAGGATAGTGTTTTGTGCGATGTTGTTCCTATGGATGTTTGTCATTTGCTACTTGGTAGGCCTTGGCAATATGATAAGCGTGCCATCCATGATGGATTTAAGAACACTTACTCAATCTTGATGGGAGAAAAAAGGATCACGCTTAGCCCCCTTCCACCTACCCAACCCTTCACATACCAATCCGGGATGGGAAGTGAGAAGAGAGACCCCCTCCAAAAGAGTGAAACATGAGATGGGAGTACTTTTAGCGAAGATAAGCCACGTATGGCTTTACTTTTGCGAAAAATAACCCTAGTGAGGTTGAGCGAACCTTATCTCCACAAACTTTTTCAACCTCCATCCCTTGTCCCTCATCATTACCTACAACGCCTACTGATCTCTATACCATGAATGCAAGCATTGAGCCGTGCCCGATCATTCCTGAACCACCTTTTGGAGACGAGTTGCATGGCAACAAGTCCATCGCGTCACACCTTAGCTTGCTTCCTTCCGCATCGAGATCGACCAAGGAAGAGGCATCTTCTACCGGCCTTGACCTTTACATATCTTGTGATGACTACCTTGCGGCCTTTAACAAAATGATGAGCGCTAGGCATGTGAAGGTCTCTTTTGATGGCGAGTTGGTTCCTTTTTCCTTTCGAAATTGCTACACCTTTACGAAGAAGGGGTTGATGAGTGTCACTTTGATCCGGCCAATGAGTTTTAATGAGTTGATTTTACATGAGCGGTCGGTTGGATTTGAACTCCCAAGAGTTGAGGGCAACTCTTCTCCAACAAAGGGAGTCTGATCCATATTTCCTGAGGGTCCTTAACATCGGAAAAAAAATAACGAAAGTGGATCCAAGTTATTTTCCTTCAAGTCAAGCTCGGGTCGCTTTTGAAGCCTCAAATCGACTATTATGGAAGCAAAGGGGCATTTTGGTAATTTTACAAGGATCGAACTCAGACCTATGGAACATCAAGGAGGAGCACGGGAGAAACCGAGACCGAAGGGGTTTAAACGGAGCTAAGAAAGACCGAAGAGGGAAAAAGGAAAAGGGAAGAAAGTGGGCAAAATTTGGTAACAAAAAAAGACATGTCTTCACACTTTTGATCATAACTCCTTCAATATAACTCCGATGGAGTTGAAATTGTGAGAGCTTAAAGTACACACCGAGAGCTTTCCATCGATATCTTATGGGCCTAAAACGGAGTCCGGATGAAGAAGTTATGCACGTTTGAAGTCAGTAGGGAAAAACTGCCAACAACACGATCGTGCCGTCAGACAGCACGATCGTGCCATTCTTCCAGAAGGCACCGCACGATCGTGCCGAATTACAGCACGATCGTTCCGTTTTCGAGCTTCGAACTTTTTGGAGCTGTTTTGAGTGGCACGATCGTGCCCTCATATGGCACGATCGTGCCGTTTCTCTGCTGCAACTTTTTTCCCCTTTTTCATCCCTTTTATTTTGTTTTCCCCCTTCCCTTATATATACTTGTTTCCTCTCCATTAGAAATAAGACTTTTGATGAATGTTTAGGATTTAGACTCAAGAAAATTCCTCTCACTTGGAGAGTTTGTAATTGTGGGTTTTCAAACCCTAATCAATGAAAGCTAATCCTTTGGGTGGAAATTGCTTGGTGATTTCTCTTCGTGGTGAGTGGGTGTTCTTCCTTCACTCTTTGTGAGATTTCTTGGGTGTTTCAAGACTTTTTGCTTGTGGAAGGTCCTTGTGCAAGTGATTGAACATCTTAGTTCAATTGGGTGAGTGATTACTCTTTACAATTGTCCATATCCCTTTTTAATTCTTGTTGTGTTTGTTGTTCATCTCCAAAACCCTAAAAATTAGTGTAGTTTTATGAGTTCTAAATTGGGGTTTTCTCAAACCCTAAGCAGTTAGTGGATCCTTGGCCTCCCATATTTATCCATTCGAAGGACCCCCGGGTTTCCCGGATCATATACAACCCTTGAGGTAGGTTATGACTCTTTGCTACTTGACAGATTGCACATCTTTTCACCCAATGCTCCACATCTTTTCTCATTCTAGGCCAACAGTAATGCTCGTTTAGCATGAGAAGAGTTTTCTCAATGCCAAAGTGGCCTGCTAAGCATCCTCCATGGATTTCTGAAAGCAGTAGGTCCTTGAAACTACTTTTAGGTGTACATAATCTTGCTCCTTTGAAAAGGAACCCTTGGTCTATATGATACAGACTCTGAGGGTGTCCTTGGCACTTCTGGAAAATCTCACCAAAATCCTCATCTTCCTTGTACAAGGCTTTCAACTATTCAAAGCCAAGTACCCTTGCATCTAAGACTTGCAACAACAAATATCTCCTTGATAAAGCATCAGCTCCCTTATTCAGCTTCCCTGATTTGTGGTGGATCATGAAATAGAACTGCTACATAAATTGTATCCAAGCATAATGCTTGGTGTTGAGTTTGTGTTGCCCTTGAATGAACTTCAAGGCTTCATGATAACTGTGCAATATGAACTCTGCTCCAATTAGGTAGTGTCTCTAGTGTTGAAGAGCTCTAATGATGGCATAGAACTCTTTATCATAGGTGCTGTATCTCCTCTTGGCATCATTCAATTTTTCACTGAAATAGGCAACAAGTTTGCCTTCCTAGGTCAGAACAGCTCCTATGCCAACACTTGAAGCATCACACTCCACTTCAAAAAGTTTAGAGAAACTTGGCAAAGCCAGGACTGGGGCTGATGTAAGTTGTCTCTTGACCTCTTTAAATGCTCTTTGTGCTGCTGGTGTCCAACAAAAACTTTTACCCTTCACTAGCTCTGTCATAGGTACTAGGATGGTGCTAAAATTTCTCAAATCTCCTGTAAAATGAAGCTAAACCATGAAAGCTTCTAATTTTCTGAATTGAAGTAGGAATAAGCCACTCCCTGATTGCCTTGACCTTTTCCTCATCCACCTGAATCCCTGTTGCTATCATAATGTAGCTAAGAAAAGAGACTTGGCTGGCAAAGAATTGACATTTCTTTAGATTCCCATACAACTGCTCCCTGCTCAATATCTCCCTCACACTCTTTAGGTGGTCAACATGCTTCATCTCAGATTGACTGTAAATAAGTATGTCATCAAAATAGACAACAACACACTTACCAATCAATGGCTTTAGAACCTGGTTCATTAGCCTCATGAATGTGGATGGTGCATCTGTCAAGCCAAAAGGCATGACTAAGTACTCAAATAACCCTCCTTTTGTCTTGAAGGCTTTCTTCCACTCACCCCCTTCACAGATTCTGATCTGGTAGTAGCCACTTCTCAGATCAATCTTGGAAAACACCACTGAGCCATGCAGTTCATCTAGCATATCTTCAAGCCTTGGAATGGGGTACCTGTACTTAACAGTAATCTTGTTAATAACTCTACAGTCAATGCACATTCTTTGACTGCCATCCTTTTTAGGCACTAATAAGGCTGGTACTGCACAGGGGCTCAAACTTTCCCTTATCATTCCCTTCTCCAGTAACTCATCAACTTGTCTCTGGATCTCATTTGTCTCAGCTGGGGTCATTCTGTAGGCAGGTTTATTTGGCAAGACAGATCCTGGGACAAGATCTATCTTGTGCTGTATGTCTCTCTTAGGGGGTAGGCCTAGGGGTATTTCTTCAGGAAAGACATGTAGGTACTGGTTTAGGATAGGCTGAAATAGGGGGTGGTCATTTTGCGGGGGTCGGTCTTCCTTAATGTCAAGCAAGATGATTCCACTCTGCTTACTGAACTCATGTTGTTCAGCTGGCAAAAGGACATCAAGAGTTGGCTCAACAATAAGGTTTTTGGGTCTTTTTGTGAGCTGGGATTGTCTAAGAGGGGTAAGGGTAATTTTATTCCTGTTTAGGCAAAGGGAATATGTGTTTGCCCTTCCATTATGGCTAACAGGCCTGCTATACATCCAAGGTCTCGCTAATAACAGGTGACAAGCATCAATAGGAATCACATCACACTAAACTTCATCTCTATAAGCTGAACCAATTGAGAAATTGACAAGGCATCTAGAAGAGATTTTGATATCTTTACTCTGGTTCAACCATTGTATGGTATATGGTGCTGGGTAGGTGCTGGTAGCCAAATTGAGCTTCTTCACCATGGTTTCAGATGCTGCATTGGTGCAGTTGCCTTCATCAATGATCAAAGAACAGATTTTCCCACCAACTGTGCATCTGGTGTGGAAAATGTTCTCTCTTTGTTCTGCTGCTTCATCCACTGCTGTACTGCTCAAGATCCTCCTGATCACGAGCATTTCTCCCTCATCAGGGCCTGCTTCAACCTCCTCATCATCATATACAGGGTCTCCATGGGGCTCTTCATACTGGTCTTCTTCATCATAGGGCTCAAGATCAAGCAAAAGGGCTGTTTGAAACTCAGCCAAGGTGACTGCTCTTCTGTTTGGACATTCAGATGCTATATGTCCAAGACCTTGACACCTGAAGCATCTTCTTTCTGGGAAGGCTTTGCTGGTAGGGACTGGGGTTCTTTGTGGGACATTTTGTGGCTGATTTTGAGGTGGTCTTGGGGCTGGATATCTGGCTTGAGGTAGGGGTGGGTGTGGATAGGTTCTTTGTGGGGGATTGTAAGGCTTGTTGTAGGGATTGGGCTTGGCTGGGGCATAGGGCTTGGCTTGGTATCTGCTGTTGTACTCTTTCACTCTAGCCTTCTTTTGCTATTCCACTTTGTGAGCCAAAGAGCTTAGCTCATCCAGTGAATCATAGACCTGCAACTGAACAACATGCTTGATACTGTCATTCAAACCTGCAAGATACCTAACATAAGTTTGCACCTCCTTCTCCTGAATATTACACTTCCAAAGCAAGTGCTTAAACTCTTTGGTATACTCCTCCACAGATTTGCTTCCCTCCACCAAATGTTGTAGCTTGAAATAGTTTTCCTTCATATAGTTGTCTGGAAGTAATTTTTCTTTCAACTTCTGCCTCATTTCAATCCAAGTTCTCACCCTATCTTCTCCAGTCTCCATTCTTCTTCTCTGCATATTAGTCCACCAAGTAGAAGCATACTTTTTCAACTTTAAGGCTACTAACTTCACCTTATTCTCTTCTGAAACTTCTTTCAAGTCAAAAACCCTCTCTACAGTCTGTAACCAATCTAAGAATACATCGAGATCTAGCTCCCCTGCAATACTGTATTAATGTGTGCATGTTTAGAGTAATATAAAATATGGTCATAAACTCGACTAAATTTAGGAACTTCTCCAACTTGAATCACCTCAAAAGCTTAAGAAATGAATTAATTATGGATTTTTGATTATGGACCTCTTAAACTGGATTTCTGCTTGTGAGCATTGATGACCACAAAAGGGTTTTGCTAAAATCTGTATTGATGCATGCAAGTTTGATGTAATATAAAAAACATGAAACTAGATTTAATTTAGAAACTTCTCCAAGTTGAATCAACTCAAAAGCCTAAGGAATGAGTTAATTATGGATTTTTGACGCCAAGTGTTGCGTAAATGATTACAGGAAGTCAACTATCAAATAAAGGTTTGGGGACTATGGACAAGTAACGTTTGATCAGGAAACATAAAATGCAAAGTAAAAATGAAGGTGTGCATCATAAGGAAGCTGGTGTTTCGAGGTTCACCAGTCTAAACCCAAGATTAAAGACCGATTATAAGCATGCTTGGGGAAGTTGATGTTTTGAGGTTCATCAATCAAAGCCCAAACTTTTGATCAATCACAAACTGAGGGTCATAGGATGGGTTAACGCTCAGGCCACGTGTTAACCAAATGTTTGGTGCACTTATAAGTTATGATATTCGGTGATTGCCTTAAAGGGAGGCGTCCGACGGGCATCGCCTGCTGTCGAGACAACATTAATGATAAGAAATATTAAAAGAATATTAATGACTTATCTCCATACTTAGCTATGTGCTAACTCCATGACTATGTGTTGGGAATGTTCCGACAATGTTCGATATACACAGAGTTTAAACCAAAATAATATAGTAATTATATGTCTTGCTAGAGACCTCTATAATTGGTAATTCAATGTGTTTGATTATAACTATATTATTTGGTTCTACTGGGTCACACAAGTCAGTGCCCTGGAATAATGTATGCAACCTAAATAATATCGTATTATGCTTACGGATTTTGCGAGTCGATTTCAATGAGGAATCAACCCAACACGGACCAAATTGGACTCACCACGGACAGTGGTGATCCAACACGGTCCGTGTTGGGGTCACCACGGACCGTGGTTATGGGCCGACTTAATGAACATTCTGGAGGCTAACACGGATCGTGTTGGATCAACACGGACCGTGTTGGGCCTCAGACTGCGCCGTTACGTAAAGTCGGTCGTTAGAGTTTTTAATTGCCCTCTCCCCAAGTAGGCTAAACACTATAAAAGGGAGTCTTTACGAGAGATTAAAGATCACCAACTGCCTGAGACTCTTAGAGAGATACCGGAGTGATTTCCTGAGTTCCTCTCCCTTTTAGTTTGCAATTCTTGTTTCCTGAAACACCCTTTTATACCGAAATACATATATCTCAGATTGAGATTCGTCTCGATCGGGTTGATCTAGCAATCGAGTTCCCGGAGTGCTGCGTGGACTTACAGTAGAGGATTTCTACATTGGAATCTCAAATGTCAACATCTGCATCAGTCGGATTAGCGATCATGTATAATTACTAAAGCCTTTGCAATTGTTTCTTTCTTGGTTGATTAATTGTTTTATAATCGTTATGAATATTCTGGCAATTAATCTGTATCTGTTTAGGAAATAGATAACCTAAAATATAACAGATGTATGAGAGCCACCAATTGCATGCTAAAGTATTATACCTTAATTCATAAATAATTTTGTCAATTGTTGAATTATTTTATGAATTTTACTAGAGTAGATTTAATGCCTAAATTTTAAATTTTTATGAAAGTTCTAGTCTTTGTTGCTCAAAATAATAAATTTGGAAATTTTTATTAAAAAGTTTCATGCTTTATTATTATTATTATTATTATTAATTGCCTTCAATTAATCAGTTTATGTTTGTTTAATGGGTTATTGGATTCTAATAATACGAACTTTGGGCCATATAAGACTTAATAATATGAACTTTCGATTTGATTCTTAATAATACGAACTTTGACCCCCTGTTGGCTAACACGCCACCGAGTTAGGGATTATTTGACTCGCCGGAAACATGAGTTGGCAGGCAAGGCATGTGTTCCCTCTTGTTTGACCCTGCCATCTCAGCAGTTGACCAAAAAAATGTCATGTCAGCCCCCCTCTCTATTTCTCTCTCCTCTCTCCTTTCTTTGTTGCAGATCTCCGATCTAGCCCCCCTTTCTCTCTCCTCTCTGAAAATTGTGAAAGAGAGGGGGGGCGGCTGGATCGGAGATCTGAAACAAAGAAAGGAGAGAGTGAGGGGGGAGAGAGGAGAGAGAAAGAGAGAGGGGGCTGACATGACATTTTTTTTGGTCAACTGCTGAGGTGGGAAGGTCAAACAAGAGGGAACACATGCCTTGCCTGCCAACTCATGTTTCCAGCGAGTGAAATAATACCTAACTCGGTGGCGTGTTACTGTAGCCAACAGGGGGTCAAAGTTCGTATTATTAGGAATCAAATCGAAAGTTCATATTATTAAGTCTTATGTGGCCCAAAGTTCGTATTATTAGAATCCAATAACCCTTGTTTAATTGTTAAAATTAACACGAACTTGGTATAATTTAGATTGTCTTAGAAACAATCATGTTTAATGTTGTTAAACAATCGGCAATACATGAAATAAGTCTAACTCACAAAATAGGATTTTGTAGAATTATTTTCTGATCCTGATTATTTACAGTAAATTTAATGAAAAATGGACATAAAATATCAAACGAACTCGAAAAATTCCAAGAAAATTATTGGAGGTGTCTAGTAGTGTTCTGGACACGCCATAAGTTTTGTAGATTTTTCCCAATTGAAATAGATTTTTAATTGAGCTTTTCATATCTAACAAGAAATAAATTTGGTTACTTCTCTGAATTCTATAAATTTATAGAAATTTGTAAAACTTCTGAAAAAGGTACAGTAGATTACTGGTTAAGCATACTGTCAAGGATAAAAGTTTCATGAATTTTTGAATTTGTTAAGTTAGTTTTCC
The DNA here is from genome assembly GCA_029582165.1 of Portulaca oleracea. Classification (NCBI taxonomy): domain Eukaryota; kingdom Viridiplantae; phylum Streptophyta; class Magnoliopsida; order Caryophyllales; family Portulacaceae; genus Portulaca; species Portulaca oleracea. The sequence continues at coordinate 1,678,165 of CM055885.1, read as the reverse complement.
TTTAATTTTTAGATCTGTAGTGGAGTATAATCGTTTACTCTTCTGATTTTTTTTATAATTTTAGAAATTTGATAAAGATCTGAAATTTTTACAGTAGCATATTGGATGACCCTACTATATGGTAAAATTGTAAAATTTGGTTTTTAAACTTATTAGACTATTCTCTTTTATTTTCCTATTAAACGGTGAATTAAAAATGTTTAATTCCCTAAAATTTTACAAGTTTATGAAAATTAATAAAATTTTGGAAAATTTCATAGTAGGTTATTAGATAACACTATGATATAATAATTTTTAGTTTGGTAAGTTTTGATATTTTATTTAAGTTTTTCGTGCAGGAAATAACCATCACTCGGAAGCAACACGGACTGTGTTGAGTCAGCACGGACCGTGTTGCCAACAGTGATGATAATTTCGTGCTATTTTAGGGTTTAAAATTAATTTTAGAAATTAATTATCGAATCCTATTTTTACTAAATCAGTTGTTAGGCATAAAATCCAAGATTTTTAGATGATAATATACCGACCTTTGGGGGTATTGGATTGTAATATACCGACCTTCACTATTGGACATCAATATCACTGACCTTTATACCTAGGTGACATTATTGTACCAATAGTAACTAAGCGGGTGGCAAACCGGTCTCCATACTGACGTGGTTTGTGAAGGGGAAAAAACCTTGCCCCAATCCAATAATCCCATTAACCCTTCCGTTTTCCTCACTAGTCCACACTACAAGGCATTGGTGGGTTGTGTGTCACGTCCGTATGGAGACTGATTTACCACCCCCTTAGTCACTATGTTGGGGCCTGTTTTTTTTAACGTCGGTTAGTGAGTAAAACTGAGGGGTTAACAAGGTTACTGGGCAAGGACCGGTTATTTTCCCTCCGCCTTCCAGGTCAGCACGGAGACCAATTCACCATTCACCACCCCCTTAGTCATTGTTGGTATAATAATCTTACCTAAGTGTAAAGGTCAGAGATATTGTTGTCCAATAGTAAATGTCGGTATATTACTATCAAATACCCCCAAAAGTCGGTATATTATCATCCAATATCCCTAAAATCTAATAATACTTTGTAAAGTTTAAGAAACATGCAATATCTTTAAAAGACATAGTATCTTTTAGATCTCTTGATTTTAGGAAAATTGAGTAACTTGTGTGTAAATGTACAAAAATCCTAGATCTGTTTCGATAACTAAGATAAAATTTGGAATTTTGTTTATTTTATCAATCATGCAAACTGTTTAGTAAACCTTATTTAATATTTGTTTCCTTATATGTGTTATGTTGCAATTAAATATGTCTTTATAATTTGTTATTTAAGCATGTGTTATATTTGATATAATTATTGCAATATTGCCTGTTTGCATGTGCTTCTAGTATGTCCATAGATAGTCGGTTTTACCGGTCTGCGTACCGGGTTGGGTGAAATAACGCATGCGTGCCGTCTTTGAATTATTTAAAATTTAGATTTTAGTTGGGTTTATTTTAATTCATGTAAGGCCTCTTTGGAGACATCCACTTTGTAAATTTGTTGTACTTGGAGACATCAAGTCGAGTGGGAGCCCAACCGCAAGGGAGGAGTTGATCCGAGTGGGAGTCGTATCCGAGGAAGTTTTATTTTATGCTTTAATTTGTTATAGCATGTTGTTTTATTATTCCTTTTATGCTTAGGATAATAAAACCTACTCTCAAAATTGAATTATTGCTCAACCTATCGAAACACCAGTTGGGCGGGAAAAAAAAGAAAGTCAAACCGAATTATTTGTCCGTTATTAATAAGTAGGGTGGGAGTTAGGTTAATTCAAATTAGCAAGCAAAACAGTTTTGAACTAAGAGCAGAGGAAGATAAATATTGTATTCGATACAAATTTCTTGCCAAGAGTCATTTTGAATGATCGATCATAAGATGATCCACCAAAGGTGACATGGGCTCGAGTTTTGTCGGGCCAAAGTCCACTTGAGCCCATGAGTCTTGTGGGTCTTGGTTAATTAAAACACTAAATGAGAGTTGATAAACTGTTTTGATTTGAAATTAAATTAGTTTAATATCTTTTGATGAATAATAACAAAAATGAACTAATTTGTCTCGTAGAATTAATTATGTATTTTCACTCAAACATCAACCACTAATAAAATATTGTTCTCTCCTTGAAAAAGAGAAAACAATTACACCAATTCCTTAATTGGCATCGCCATCCTTGGAGGCGAATAAAAGGAACATGTCTTTGATATAACATTGAGCTAGGCATCAATATTATGGGGTTAATCAAGCCAAATGGATACATGCAATGTCATATTATTCATACGACTTTAACTTCAAAATGTTTGAAGATTAGAAGACGGATTTCAATATACCAACTCAAAACCAAGTTCATCGAACTAGTTAGAGTTGATAAATATGAAGCCAAAAACCATATAGTCTCGGTTAAGCTAGATAAGGGCGAATTGATGGTGCTCATGTTCTGAAATAATTGACTATTTTAAAATATGAGAAACCTCGGATCCCCCCTTTGGCCAAAAGGTTGGCGACTGAAGATAGTCTTTTAGTGATAGGGGAAATAAGATTTAGGAAATCTATCAAAGATAAGAAGTCAAAGGAAGAGTAAGGACAAACAGTTGTACATACCCAACCAATGACAGCAATCGGTTAACAACCAGATCCTGTATGACACTGGAAGTGTGAATGTCCAAACTATAAGGAAGACTTGAAATGTAGTAATATGATTTTATTTCTAGGCCAGTGTGTATATGATACTCACTACCCTTATTAAACCCACTTCGAGTATTAAATACCGACTGTGAAACTCACATTTATGGAGTAAATTACATTTACCCTACCTGACATTTGTGGTAATAATTTTTGTACACCCGACATTTGTGAAATAATTTTCACCTTACCTGACATTAAGTGAAAGTGATTTTTAGTGGCAAAATCTGGTTACTTCTCATCGGAAATGAGAAAATACAATAATGCCCCTATATGACTACGTGAATGTACCATGCTTCCTATAATATTGAGAAGAAAATGACTTAAATGACCCTTTCATTGTTTTGTATGGAAACAAGGTGTGTCGAAACTCCAAATAGAAAACACCAACAAACACCAACAATCGATTCCTCTCACACTCCTCTTCTTCAACACTCCCTATTAATGCCATATGAATTAATATTAAGGGTAAAAACATCAATTCATATTTAATTGAAAGTCATATGAATTAATATCAAGGGTAAAAAAAGCCAATTAATATTTATCTTTTTAATCTTACGCCGGAAAATCCAACATAAATCAATTATAAAATATCTTAGGAGGTTTAAATTTGTGAACATATAATGTTAGGTAAGGTGAAAATTATTTCACAAATGTCGGGTGTGTAAAAATTATTACAACAAATGTCAGGTATGGTAAATGTAATTTACTCCACATTTATGCAAATGTGCAGGATCTACAGCAAAGTAGATGTGCTTTGAAGGATGAGAGTCAACCTACAAAAGGGAACATGCAATTAGTTGTAGCTTCTCATGAAGAGTTGGTTGTTTATTCGTTTCCTCAAGACTTATAACTGAAATTTATAGGTGATTCTATGTTCTCATTTTAAGTAGAAATTTGATTTCAAGCTCTCAAATTAGAGAGACAGGATCTCGGATAAACACACCCAACACATCGAAACCAAAACGTTTAAAAGGAATAACTCATGTTCAAACATGAACCTTGTAACTATATATTAAGTCATGCAAATCAGAGCGCATTCGTAAGCCTACTGTCATATACTTTTGAATAATAAGACTTTGAAACATATGATGTCTACAAAGCATGACTGTACCTTTTACAAGAAAGGGTAAACGTGCGAACAAAAACTCATACATATGGATGTATATATGTAGTCCAATTGAGCACATGTACAAGGAATGAATTACTTCAAATCTTCAAAGATGAACAAAATAATACATGGTGATTCATGTCTATGAGATTCATCTGAAGCTGGAATGTTAAAATAGTTTGAAAATTTCCAAATGAAGTAGTCTTGGCGAAACAATGACAGCACCTAAATACAATCGAAAGGATGCTAATGGTTGAGCCAAGAGTTTTAAAAAAATGACTCAAATGAAACATAACTATGACACTATAAGCTTAAGTCATATTAATCAGAAATGCATTCAGAAACTACATAGTGCAGGATTTTGGAAAACCTAAACTTTGAAAAGTTCAATGTTTTTAAAGCATGCCTGATGGGTAAGATGACTAAAATAACCTCTTATTGGAATTGGTGAACAAGCTAATGACTTATTAGAATGCAAACATATTGATGTATGTGGACCTATGAGCACTAGTGCTAGAATAAGGTTTATTGTACTATTTCATCACTTTCAATGACGATTTTTAGTAGATATGGATATATCTACTTAATACGCCACAAGTCCAAATCCTTTGAAATGTTGAAAGAGTTTCAAAGTGAAGTACAAAACCAACTTGGCAAGAAAATCAAAACCCTTCAATAAGGTTGAGGAGGTGAGTATTTGAGCGATGATTTCACTGACCATTCCAGAGAATGTGGAATTGTTTCATAGCTCTCTCCTCTAGGGATACGACATCTCAATGACCTATCTAAGAGGAGGAATCACACCTTATTAGATATGGTGCGATCAATGATGGTTGAGTCAACATTGTCGATTACCTTTTTTGGGGATACACGCAGTTAACCATAACTCTTACTGCACAAAGATTTTTTGAAGCACTAGGGAAGACACCATATATGATATGGAGAAGAGAGGTTCTTGAACCGTTTTTTGAAAGAAAGGGGTATCACTTCTACAAACTGTTGTAGAGGAAAGTGTTTGTGTCTCAAAATGCTTTCTTCTTAGAGAATATGTTATTTTCTAAAAGAAAGAGTGGGAGAGTTTTGCGAAGTTCAAGAGACACAAAACACTATAATCATCACCTGAAACTCCGCTACTAGATCCTAGTTCAAGTTTTCCTATTGGTCGGGAAATTAAGAACGAGCTTGAGGCAGTAGAAGTTCCTCAAAACATTGAGGAAGAGGTGCCATGAACATTACTCCAAATAAGGTCAGGTAAACGTCAGCCGCAAAGATATCGATCCTCTATGGATAAGCGTGAGATGTTACTTTTAGAAAGTAATGACTTTACCTACATCAGAGAAACTTTAGCAAGTCAAAGATTTCATAAGATGGACTCTATGTATGCAACTAAGTTTAGAACTCGATTGACTTGCCTGAAGGTGTGAGCCATCAGGCATAAGAGGGTTTTTAGGCAAAACATGGGTTCATTAGGATAGACATCAAGATTGACTTCAAAAATTAGATTTGGAAGGAAGATGTGTACTTGACACAACTAAATGGTTTTGGTTGGAATTATCATGTAGGGACACATCCTTCACGTAGGGACAGTGATGATATCAACACAATTATCATGTAGAATTAAGGTGACGATCAGGTTTCATGATCATGATGATGTTATGACATCATAAATCAATCACATGGGTATTGTTGAGAAAGACTACCGAAGTGACCCGCAGTGGGAGCTCTTTAAGTTGGGAATTGTCACGAGAGCTCTCACTACTCAAAGAAAATTCCTGAATCCTGAGTTCAGTACATAGACCGCATGATCTGTTGTGACTTTGGAGTGCGTCAAACACCTTTCGTAATAGTAGGCTATAAAGGCGGTGTCTGGGTTACAATTGGATCATGTGAGAAGGTGTGTTTGAGCAAGATGGCATTGTCCTCCCTATTAGGGACAGTTGTCTTGTTAGCCACTCGGTGAGTTTCAACTGAAAATGCTTGGTCGAGTACAGATGAATCAATAGATGATGATATACTTTTCAAAGTCGAAACTCAGAGATTGAGGAACGTTCGGGTCTTACATAAGGATGACTTCAGCTTACCTTATCCCAACTTGGGACAGTAAGCGACAAGGGAATTCAAGGAATCGAATATTTGTGGGACAAGTTGGAGATTGTTGGGAATGTCCCGACAATGTTCGATATACACGGAGTTTAAACCAAAATAATATAGTAATTATATGTCTTACTAGAAACCTCTATAATTGGTAATTGAATGTGTTTAATTATAACTATATTATTTGGTTCTACTGGGTCACACAAGTCAGTTCCCTGGAACAATGTATATAACCTAAATAATATCGTATTATGTTTAGGGATTTTAGGACTCGATTTTTATGAGGAATCATCCCAACACGGACCAAATTGGACTCACCACGGACCGTGGTGATCCAACACGGTCCGTGTTGGTGTCACCACGGACCGTAGTGGTCTTCCACGGACCTTGGTGATTATGGGTCGACTTAATGGACATTCTAGTGGCCAAGACGGATCGTGTTGGATCAAAACGGACCATGTTGGGCCTCAGAATGCGCCGTTATGTAAAGTCGCCCGTTAGGGATTTTAATTGCCCTCTCCCCAAGTTATCTAAACACTATAAAAGGGAGTCTCTATGAGAGATTAAAGTTCACCAACTGCCTGAGACTCTTAGAGAGATACCAGGGTGATTTCATGAGTTCCTTTCTCTTTTAGTTTGCAGTTCTTGTTTCTTGAAACACCCTCTTATACCAAAATACATATATCTTAGATTGAGATCCGTCTCGATGGGGTTGATCTAGCAATCGAGTTCCCGGAGTGCTGCATGGACTTACAGTAGAGGATTTCTACATTGGAATCTCAAAGGTCAACCTCTACATCAGTCGGATTAGCGATCAGGTATAATTACTAAAACCTCTACAATTGTTTCTTTCTTGGTTGATTAATTGTTTTATAATCGTTATGAATATTTTCTCAATTAATCTGTATCTGTGTAGGAAATAGATAAACTAAAACCTAACACTATGTTCCATGTTAGGTATCCGAACCACCGAGGCAGGTCCGGGAACTTGAAGGGAACAAGTGGCACAAGTGGTGAAGGCGTTGGAAACTGGCTTATGGGTGCCATTAAATAAGGATCAAGAAATGCTTATGGTTGTAAGCTTTACGTATTCTCATTATGACCCAAGCAAACTCCACGAGCTCTATTATGCACTTGTAATCCCACCCATAAGGAGAAGGAGCATGCCCCCTCCCATAAGAACATAAGCTAACGACGTTAAAGTTTAGGGAACTAAGGGGAATTAGTCATGAGAGCCCTGAGTATTGGTCGATCGCTATCAGGGAAGACGCCCATCCGAGGCTCACTCGACTCATCCTGAGAAACTTGACGCATGCCTTCGAGGGAGTACCAATGGGAGTTGATGACGAGCCATCGTGTATGGAAGATGGCCCCCTGTAGACACCGGAATTTGTATCGGTATAATCTCGACTCATAAAAAATATGCAAGTCAGATGGGTCAAATGGTAAATGGGTCATTGGACCCAAAGGATCAATAAACAGAGCCCAAGAAAAATAAAACAGGCCGCGTATAATTGTTAAAACCCTATGGATTTTACCTTTAAAAGGACAGGCCCACAAAAGAAGCAGGCCCAGTCGCGCGCTCCGGCCCAGAAAAGCTTATAACCTGCCTAGGTTATAAGCGGAGCTCAGCACGACGTCGTTCTAGCCACGTCATCGATCCGTGTGCTGGAAATTCATATAATCCACCTAGGTTATAATAATTCTGGCGCCAAAAAAATCTTCATGCATGCGATTGAATCCCTTGATCTTTGCCCACGTGTTTGACCCTCCCCTTGACTTCCTATAACCCGCCTAGGTTATAGTCTTTAATGGCATGTTTTGTGGGGTATGTCCCCCACCATTTCCCTCCAAATCTCATACTCCCTCACCTATAAATACCCTCTCCATTCCACCTTCATTTCATAAACTTTCACTATCAACCACTCTCATTTTCTACTACCATTACTATACTCAAATGCTCTCAAAATTCCATTATCTACACCCTCTCTAGTCTTCCCATAATCATTCTCATCTTTGTCAACCATCATTCTCCACCACCCTTATTCTACTAAACCTCCATCAAACAATTCTTTCATTTTCATACTCCCATCCTCTCAAAATATCATCATCCATATCCATTTCTAATCTCCTCATAATCACCTTCATCACAACCATATAACCTTCCGTACAACATTTTTACTAGCCACTCACATTATTTCATCAAAGTTTCAAGTCAAGAGGGGGCAACTCAAGGGATCAAAGTCATCATCGCTACATCTTAAGCAAGGTTCGATTTCTTTATTTACATTATTGTAATTAGTCGTGTAATCCTTTCTTTAATTTCGTGCTTGTACATTTTGTAAAATGAAAACCGCATTGTTTTATATTGCATGTTTCAATAATAATTCCGCGAAATTAATCAAACTTCTCCCCGCTCATTTTCTTTTTAATATTGATTTTAATAGAGTCTATTTTTATAAACAGGCGGTTTCGAGAGTTCTTATAACTCTCGAATTCGTAACATTACCCCCGAATCTTGAAATCGGGTTCGTAGACCGGATTCTTTCTTTTCTTATTTTACGGTTTGTCGATTTCCTTAAATCGGCTGGCGACTCTTTTACATTTTATTAATTCGTTTAATTGTTTAAAATATTCGTTTATGCATAAAATAATTTAAGAAAATAATTTAATTCATGTCCAATATTTATCCAAGGAGGTCCCGAGAGAAATGGGCTAGAAAATGATGAAAACTTAGGCGGGTTTTATCATTTTCAACCTAATTTCTCTTTGGGCTGAGGAGACCAGTGGCCCAGCCTGGAATCCGCTAAAACCTAGGCGGGTTTTAGCATATTCCAGTGGCCCGCTTGTTTTCTCTTGGGCTTGGATTTATTAAGTGGGTCGGATTAACTTATTGTTAAATTAATTTGTGTAATTATGGATAATTTAAATAATAAAAAACGGGTTTATAAATAAATAAAGTTTCATCACCCCGAAAATGAATTTCGAAAATTAAAAATATCCAAATTTAAGGATTAAGCAACCTTAGTCGGCTCCCGATCACAAAAGTAGCGCATCCGAAAACATTTTCCCCGAACGGGGGAATTTTCCGGGTCCTACAGATTGACGACTCCGCTGGGGACTTAAACTTAAAAAGAGGGTAAAACTTGAAATATCAAATTGATTTGAAAGTGTAAAAGGGAGAAGTTAATTTATTTCGCGACTTTAATATTCTTTTAGGCATCCCTTACATACCGGGCCACTAATCGGGTCTTTTTGACACGTTAGCACAAATGCGACGGTTTTAAGATTCCTAGGATTTCCCTTGAGAGTGGGAGGTCACTACTATGGGGATGAACTCTACATCTCTAAGCATTTGGTTGCTCTTGTCCTGGTGTCACACTCCGAGAGCTTCCTTGAAGTTCTTTGAGAAATACCCCAACTGCTTACCTTATGGTATGAAGAACCGGGGCGAAGGCATGCGGTAGGCTATATAACCCAACCATAAAAGTCCATGAATTTAGAGCCTTGGTTTAGGGTACCCTCATCATGTGTATGCTATGTGGTATGTGCATCCCTTCCCCTTTTCTTGTCTGTTTGTAAAGAGTCGACACTAGTTTTGAGGTTTTGTTCTAGTCCATATAAAATTCATTGAGTTGAGAAAATGATTATTTATTAATTAATATAATGAACTCAAAGGCATTATGGTTAACCCAAGTGGAAGGGCCCATTTATGTTTGAAAGTTGATTATCTTAATCAATAAATAAAAATTGACTCACTTTTGATGATATTATATGTCCCTTTACGAAATTCTCTTAACAAAGGTCCAAAAAAAATTAATTAAAAGTCCAACAAAGTTAATGGATAATGTCTTAGACTGCATAATAGTCACTAGGTTTGAGTAAATTAGTTCGTTGATTTAATTCATAAATCCGTCATATTTATGGCGTGCTCGTTGTTACGCCCAACCATATTGAATTTGTCAATTAAGCCCATAAATTAATTATGCTCGCCTATTGTTGGCTTTATCTAGTCCTTTACAACATCCATTTTCCCCGAAAAAAAAGAGCATAAAAAAGGAAAAGGTTAAAAAAAAGCGTTTTTGGCTTAAAATAATCCGAAGTCGGAGCTCATTGGCTGAAAATAATCCAAACTCACTTTTTGGCTGAATATAATCCAAACTTTTAACCTATTTACTCGGACTAAACCGAAAACGATTTCCGGCGTCAGAATTTTGACTGGGTAGCCGGAGCACGTGTTTCTGTAATTGATTTTGGTTTTGAATTTATACTAACTGGGGTCTACATAAGTTGATCGATCAGTATTTTGGTTTAGTCCGAGAACTAGGTTAAAAGTTTGGATTATTTTCAGCCAAAAAGTGAGTTTGGATTATTTTCAGCTAATGACCTCCGACTTCGGATTATTTTGAGCCAAAAACCAACAAAAAAAAGAGGTCGTCGGTCTTGTCGAGTATTATTCTAGTCCGCATAATAGCCAATATGGTTTGAGCCGTCTGAGTTGTTGGGCCAAGTCACGGATTCTCCTTAAAACGGTCGGCTTGTGGATTGGGCCCATCCGAATTGAGAAACACTGACTTGTGCCCTCTAATTTATGACTTATTCGCTATGTTTGACTTTATTCGGCCCTTTATAATACTCTGTTTTTAGGTCCATATAGAGTTAGGTCATGCACTCGCAAAAGTGGGTGAGTCCTCTGTGTCAGCATATGTGTGTCAAGTTGGTTAGGATTATAGAAGTCATCCAGGTCATACATGCATCGGGTAGAACGTGTCGGAGTATGTCATCGAGTGTCTTAACTTTGAATTTCCATGCAGGCATCATTGGTGATCGACTCCGTGCCCACATTTGAGATCCACGAACATGTCATTTGATTCCGAACCCTTGTTACGATCCATCTGCAATTAGTGACTGCATCATGTCTGGAGAGCAATTCCAAGCGATTCCGGTCCAGAGCACCGAAGCCAACATCACGAAGCATCTGGATGACCTTTACACAAAAATGCGAGGACTGGTATTCGCTAATACCTTAGATCAGGAGAAGAAGATGAGCAAAAGACTGAATGAACAACAAGTAATGAATGGTATGCTGCAAGCCATTACTAAGATCAATACCAAGCTAGGGTTGAATGTTGAAGAAGACGATGAGGAGATACATGGATATGAGTCCGAACCTGAAATCATCAAGACATCCTCAGATTCTGGAAGAATTGGGATATCCAAGACAAAGGTCAATACCCATGAGGCATCTGAACTCACAAAGGACCCTGCTGTTAAGGCCCTTGAACAAAGATTGGAAAGCCTTACTAAAGCAATGAGCACTGTGCCGGCCTTTGCTGACAAGTACCTGGAAGTGCCATTGCCTGTTCAGCCGATGCTGAAGATAGTTGATAAAGTTGAGGTACCAAATATCAGATTCAAACCCTCTGAGAACCCAGTTCATCATATCGAAGAGTTCATGAGGCTAGCACCATTAAATCGAATTGATGTCGGTTTATACTCTACTGTTTTCCCATTCACCCTAGATGGTGAAGCCAAGGTGTGGTATCATGCTTTACCACCCCAAACGAAGGCCGATTAGAATGAATTATTCAAAGCCTTCATTAATCACTACAGCCGCATCCAGAAGAAGCAAGCTACGGTGGATGACTTAACCACCATGAAGCAATTAGATGACGAATCCTTCTTGGATTACTTTGAGCGACGGCATACCACGTTGTCTCACATCAATGAGACAATTCCTCTCCGTCTACAGTTGTCTACATTCAAGCAGGGACTGAAAGGCAGCTTATCCAAGCACTTGGGATACCACGTCATTAAGGACTTTGACTACTTAAAGGACATTTGTGTCCAGCTGGAGGCAATGCACAATGATAAGACCGCTTCGCCAGGATGGAAGGGGTCTAGCTCCAACAGGAGGGCTACTAGTGCACCTAGCCACCCTCCTAAGGTTATGGAAGCTAACTCTATCCAGCGCAAGGGGCCTATCATACCAAAATATGAGACTTACACATCACTGGACGTCCCTTACTCACAAGTTCTTGATCGGTTGGTTAAGAAGGGTTTTTTGGTCCTACCTTTGCCAAGAGAAGAGCCAACGATTAAAAGGAAAAATTGGGATGCTAACCAATTCTGTCGCTATCATCGTTGCCGAGGACATGATACTGAGAAATGCTGGTCTCTCAAGAGCAAGATAGAAGACATGATAAGGGAAGGGACGCTACCCATGCCAAAAGCTGCCCAGAAGCCTAACAATCAAAGCAACCCAATGCCCGAGCATACAAATGCTATCTTTCATGGAGTTTGTAGCTTTAATCCTTCCACTTTGATTGTTGAAATAGGTCAACCTGTCCTCGAGGTGTTTCGCTTTTATGAAGACCTATCCATTCATGGCATTTGGGACAGTGATGATGATGATCAACATGAATACTCCAAGATGGAATAGATGGAGACGGAAGAGCCAACGTCAGATGATGTGGCATTTCTTACTCGATCAGGCCGCGATAACAACAGGAACACCACCACCCCAATGGTTGTTTCTAATCCCACGTCAATGGCTACCGATGACAATCATGTCCCGCCTGAAGATCCTCTCCTTACACAACTCAAGAAGACCAGGGCTGAAGTTACTATCTGGCAGTTGATTTGCACCTCGCAAACACGTAGACAAAAGATGATGGATGCTCTTACTGCATTAACAGTACCTCCCACGACAACTCCTGAATCTTTAGTTGCTCATGTGACTACCCAGCAGGAGGCTATCACCTTTGGGATTGAAGATTTACCTCAGGGAGGGGCATCCCACAACAAAACACTCTACCTTACTGTGCAATGTTCCAACAAGACTATCCCACTGGTTTTGGTCGACAATGGTTCAACTGTGAATGTGTGCCCTTGGAGGACGAAACAGAAATTGGGAGTCCAACAACAACACTTGGTTCAAAATGGTGTAAAACTTAGGGCTTACGAAAATTCTCCTCGAAAGTCGGTTGGGTCCATAATATTGCCCATTACTACAGGAAAAATCACTCGGAATGTGGAGTTCGTAGTGCTAGACATTATTCCAGCCTCCTTCAATTTGTTACTAGGGAGGCCATGGCTTCATGAATGCAATGCTATAGCATCTACTTTACACCAGAAGGTAAAGATGTTGGTCAAAGGACAAGTCATCACCATCTCGGGAGAATCCATCAATGTTGTCTTTACTCCCAAGCAAGCAACCCTTGAGGTGGAACACAGTTCCATGAACGAAGAACTTTACAATTTTGAACTTGTGGCGACTTTGAGCAAGGATGAAGCTTCCTTTGACTTGGATCCCTACATAAATCCCAAAGTGCATGCTATACTCTAGAGACAAGGACACTTCCTTGGGATGCCGCTAGGAAAGAACCCGAAAAACAAGGTTCCTCCTCTGTTCAAGACATTTAAGCAGAAGGGAAGGTTCAGCTTAGGGTACAAACCAACTGAGAAGGAAGTTAGGCTCACCAAGATAGCCATAGCTGAGCAGAAAAGGATGGACAATCCTCCTACCCTATTCAAAATGAAGCCCTATCCACTCACTCTGAATGGACAATTTGTTAGGGAAGGTGATGATTTCCCTTACTATGGGTTCCCGAAACCATACTACCTGAAGAACAAGGGAGTTCAAGTTGCTGGGTTAGAAGTTTTCAATGACTGTACCATTAATATGGCTACTGTTTTTGTCCCCACTCGGGACAAGCAACCACCATTGGAATGGACTCATCTCGCTGGGAGCAACATATTTGGCATGCTGTTTGGACAAGAAGCCGTCAAGGAAGAGTTTGAAGCTACCGCTGTTATTGCTGCATTATCCAACCCAAGCTTTGATCCAAGTCTCATGATCACTGAAGAAGAAGAAGTCAAAAGCAGTCTCGTGGGACGATGCTAATGAGAATATCTTTGTTTTATCTGTAGGAGAGTCTGTTCCTATGGACATAGAGTCTGGTCCTAAGAGTCTAGAGTCAAGTGAGTCTGGTCTTGAGTCTACTGGCGATGTACTCATTTCTGCATTCAATAAGATGAACTTTTCTGCTTAGTCTGATTCTTCTTTCCCCTCTTCCCTGAACTGCTGCGCTAATAATAATCTGGAATTTAATGAACCCTTAAAAGAATTTTCTGATGAACATGAGCATAAAATGGCGGTGTTGGAAGACACCATTGCAATAGATGTGGGCACGGAAGAACAACCTCGGGAGTTGAAGTTAGGTAGTGCATTCACAACAGAAGAACGGGTAGCATTTACAGAGCTTCTCAAGGAGTTTGTAGATGTATTCACATGGTCTTACGAAGACATGTCGGGGATTGACAGGGAAATTGCGGAGCACACCATACCTTTGCTCCTCGATGCAAAACCGGTTCGACAAAAGGCTAGGAGGATCAGGCCTGAATGGGTTAAGAAAATTGAAGAAGAGGTGATCAAGCAACTTAACGCTAAGTTCATCAAAGCAGTCCAATACCCTGAATGGATTGCTAACATTGTCCCAGTACCCAAAAAAGATGGGAAATTGCGCATGTGTGTGGACTTCCGAGACCTTAACAAAGCCAGTCATAAGGATAGTTTCCCTCTACCCCACATCGATGTATTAATGGATAGCACTTGCGGACATGAGCTCTTATCCTTTATGGACGGGTATGCCGGTTACAAACAAATAAAAATGGCACAGTAAGACATGGAGAAGACTTCCTTTGCCACACCATGGGGAATGTACTGTTATGTCGTCATGCCTTTCGGCCTTAAAAATGGCAGAGCAACGTACCAGAGAACTACCAACACCCTACTTCATGAAATGATGCACGTCGAAGTAGAAGTTTATGTGGATGACATGATTGTTAAGTCCAAGACAAGGGAGGAGCATATTCCTAACCTCCATAAGTTCTTCCTGAGACTTCGCAAATACAAGATGCGGCTCAACCCAGCAAAGTGCACCTTCGGTGTTACCTCTGGGAAGCTACTAGGTTATGTGGTAAGCCAACGGGGCATTGTAGTTGATCCTTCAAAGATCAAGGCTATCCAACAGTTGCAACCACCCAGGACAGAAAAGGAGATAAGAGGCTTCCTGGGACGAGTCCAGTATATCAGTAGGTTCAACTCAAAGCTCACTGTAACGTGGTTTTTATACCCCGGTTTTATATCGTTCTTTCTCAAGGAGCTAGGGGCCTTGGCTAGGGCGACTTGACTCTAGGTGAGGTTCATGATCACAAGATAACTAGAGGGTTTTTAAGATGATGGGCAGCGGAAACAAAACACAAACACAACTATGTTTGGTCGATATGGAAAAATGGGTGTTGGGAGATTTCGGAATGTAAATGGCAATACGAACGAGGGTTTCACAACTAGGAAGCAACAAAGTAGAAGAATCAAGTGACAATCTATTTGGTTTTTTCAGGGCTCTATTCCACAATCCAATCTGCCTCAAGCCACCCCCCAACCTTTCTTAGGTCTGCACACTGTAGCCCAGGCAATGGGTGGGATTCTGGTAGAAGCAATCTTACTTGACCAAAGGAAATCTCCTTTGGTCAGGACTTGATAGCAAGAGTGCTGTGGGGCTGTCATGTATATTGTGTGAGCGATTCCCAGGCATATCCGGACCTAAGCCACGGTTCCTTCATTCCCGGACGAAGTGGTCCGTTATGGGTACGACCTGTAGGGTACGATTGATGTGTCGGATTGACCATCCCGATCACGAAAGCGCAACACTGGTACCAGACCGCTATCCCTATCCCCGCTTTCCCCAATGTAGGGCTCTAGCTGTTTGTGCTTGGCTTTGTACCGCTTCGCTCCTGCTTTTCAAACGCTGGATAAACTTCAATCGAAGGAAGAGAACGAGACGTATCTTACTTACGATCTTTTTTTGCAGCATCCATGAATCTTAATTAAAAACACCAGGCAATGAAATCGCACCCCCCATTAAATAAAAGAAGACCGCTCGCCAACTACTATGATTAAAAGAACTACCATTGAACCGGCTTTCCTCTCGTTATATCTAATCTATTCAAAGCAAGCAGTCAATCCCATCCTCTTTTGCTACCATCGAGCCACGCGCCTCGGCTCTCCTCCCGCTGGAACCTCCTTTACTTCAAAAGAGAATAGTATTGGTGGAGAGAGAATGGATATGCCAATTACTACTCTGCGTATCTGATGTGTGCTTCGGAGTATTGGAATGCTGATCAGAGGCGGGCGACGGTAGCGTAACAGCCAGGTTAGGCGCTCCAGCAGCTCTAGGAGTTCCCGTTCTCGCTTTTCTTGATCTTCCAAGTCCAGCTTTGAGAAAGGAGAGACAGCCATTTGATACATGAATAGCAACTATAGCTACTAAGTATGCCAACTCCTTTCCAGTTCCCAATCTTTCTCTGCTGAATCGCTTGTTGTCACGGAAGGCCTGGCTCCCTCTGTTGGTTGTGAAGTATTCTGTCCGAGAAGAGATGTTTGGGCGCGCCTTCGTTATAGTGGAGGATGGCTATTAACTAGATTAGACTAGAAGGAAGGAGAGAACACAGAGAAATCGCTAGAGAAGAGCAAGCAGAATCTGCCAATGAACATAATAGGTTATATCGTCCCTCAGCCGAATGCCGTTAGAATAAACCCACCGGATTTCCCTTTTCAAGGATAATCCGGAGTAACTTCCTCAAAGCCCACCACGAACCCGGAGGGTTAAAAGAACGGGAGACTCTAGTTAACCTCCTTCCACTTTCGTGGATGAGCATTAACTATCCCATTTCGTATCTGCCAATGCAAGTGTTGGATGTATTCAAGAAATTTCGTTCCCAAATACATGCCACTTGAGGGAAGAATAGGAATTGGAAATTGACTCCACTACAAATTACTTCCTAAAATTGCTAACCCAAGCCAAATTAACCACTCATATCCTTAATTTCTCCTAACCCAAAGGGTTCTAGCCTCTAATCATCTCAATTATCATTCTAACAAATAAACAACTCTAACATTCATGATCTAAACAAACAAGCTAGAAATTAAGAGCAATATTCTAAGAACAATAAACACAAAACAATTCAATAACAAAAACAGAGATTGAAATGATAATAAGTAATGCAAAGAGAAAAGGGATTAAGAAATGCTCATTAGATGATGACAATGGAAGGATGATCAAGAGTAGATAAGAATCCAAGCTCCCAAAATAGAGAATAATCTTCAGAACTTCAACAGAACTTCAATGGAATCTAGTACAATTGCAATAAACCAACACTAATCATCCACTAAACACTAAGAAATCTCTTTAATCTCACTCTAATTGATAGCTATAATGCTGGATAAGTCTAACATAATAGCCTCCCTCAACTAATCGTCAAGGGGAGTATTTATACAAGCAAAAGAAGTTGAACAAAACGCAACATTTGAAATAACAGAATCGGCATAATCCGCAGGAGACCGTAGGTACGGTCATGCAAAAGAAAAGGTCGATTCTTCTCTGCTCCGCACGATCGCAGGCGCGGTCTCTGCTGACCGTAGGTACGGTGTCTTTAGGGGACTTAGTTTCTTGCACAGGCGTGACAGCCACCGTAGGTGCCGTCTCCAGGACCGTAGGTACAGTCCTTCTCGGGTTGGAAAGCAAGCTGGGCGTATCGCCCGCTACGCCAAGGGTGGAGGGGGCTACGGACTTGGTGCGTGGGATGGCGAGCAGGTGAGGTGGGTAACGCCCGCTACCCTAAACGTTGCGGGTGTTACCATGGCAAAACTCAGCAAAACTCTATCTTTGCGATGCTCAATATGTCCGGCCTTGCTTCTTCGACTTTGATTGGGCTTTGGCCCGGGGAATCTCGGGATTCCCAAAATTGTTACAAATAGCCCCTTTTTGCTACATTTTGAGTAAAAACACGAAAACCTACAAAATAACCAAAAGCGTAGTAAAAGACATGAAATAAAGCATGAAACGAGTCAAAAGCCTTAGAATTAAAGCGGCATTTAGACACAAAATTGGGTCTAAACACCCCCCCCCCCCCACACTTAAACTTTTGCTCGTCTCGGGCAAAACAAAACAAAAACTACCTAAACTTACACAAACTCCTCTGTCGTGGGAGAGAAACGAGTGCATTTAGCGTATGCACCAAGCCCTTTGAACCCCCCGGCAGCCCGGGTGGACGAGATGGACTCGTGAGGGTTTGTAGCGGCTATACCCACAAAAGCCAAAGAAAAAGGAGAGAGGGAAAGTGAAAAACAAAACCAAAGAACGAAAAAAAAAGGGAACACAACTTTGCTTCAAAGAATCAAGCAATCTCAGTTAGAAAAAGCGATATTAAACCTCCAAAAGGAACCGTTTTGAGCATCTCTCAAACTCCTAACCCAGACAATTGTCAACCTTAAAGGTTTTCGATCCCCTACATCTCATACCAAGCAAAACCCCATGTGTGTAAGTTCTAGTGGGTTCTAACTGATTCCGGTTGACTCCAAAGACTCATACCCGAGCTCAGAAACAAACAAAAACAACAAAGAGTTTCCCTCCCTCGCATTTGGTCGCCCTTGGCTTGGTGAGGGTCGTAGGTGATGCAAGGAAAGGCCCCACACTTTTAAACACTTTAACTTTCTTTCTTTTTGGGTTGGCTTTGCCAACAAAATTGCTTTTTCCCTTTTTTTTCTTTTTTTTTTTAAGGTCGGTGTTAGTCTTATTTTCGGGAATTGGAACGACCCAAAATGGGGTTTGCCCTCCCAACACAGTCTTTTCCGTTCACCTCTCCGTCGCAAAGCGATATAGGAGGAGGTTTAAGGGGTATCAGCGTCGTACCACTAATACCGGTTCCGTATAGGTTGACTAACTGTATGGTGGTTAATGTCGTTCAACCGACACGCCCCACTTAATTCAATTATTTGACTTTGCTTCTTTTTTTTTCTTTTGCTTTTGCTTTTGCTTTAGCTTTTCTCTCTTTTTTTTTCTTTTCTTACTTTATAGAAAGCAAGCTCGGATAAGAATCCCTAAAATCTCGCTAGACACTTAATGAAGGGAATCTAAAATAGGTGTGTCATGACAATCACCCAAGGTAGGGTCGGAAAATGCTCAGACCGGTTTCTTTTAAAGAAGATTAAGAACTGCTTCCCAACTTTGATAGCAAAATCCAAGAAACAAAGCAAAAACAAAAACAAAAACTAAAAACTTAAAAGCTTATATATATATATATATATATATATATATATATGTGTGTGTGTGTGTGTGTGTGTGTGTGTGTGTGTGTGTGTGGATATATATATATATAGGGAATTGATAGGGTAAGAATTACTTTTTGGTGAGAATGAGAGAAGAGTTAATAGTGGCCATTGGATGCATGATCAGTGGAGAGCAAAAAAACTCTTTTTCCCATTATTTTTTGGGAGAATATCACGTAACCTGCGTAAAAAAAAGATCAGCTATCATTATTATACATTGGGAATTATCGCGTATGAGAAAAAGAAGCCGCCGATTTGAAGTCTGTATCTTTGGATTGTGATTGATTGTGTAACCTAGTGGAGAAAAGGAAACAGAGGGAGACGAACAGGCGCTTCTTTTGAGCGGTTATCTCGTCTTGTTCCAGAGGTCGACGACAGTCTCGACGGGAAATTCAAGCAAGACCATTGTGTTCGACGGACAGTTCAAGAGTTGGGGGGTGGTCTCAACGGGAAATTCAGCTTATTTCTGGGGTTTCGACGGCGACATGGATGGATTCTGATGGGAAATTCAAGGGTGTGGAAGTCGGCGACGACTCTACAGCGACGACGGTGGGCTCGGGTGGGAAGGGTAACACTGACCGTAGGACAGAAGATCAGACAAGGTTAGAAAATGTAATTTGCATACATTTTGTTTATTTTTTTACGCTAATAACCCCAGAATTCCAAACAAAAATCATATGTTGTTTGGGCACATAACTGCTATTCTTGACTAGGGCATGCATGCAAACTGGGTAGGGAGTGAGAGGTGGTTGATGTAAATATCATGTATACCACACTAGGTCATAATGTGCATTACAGTGTGTTGGGGGTTGGCATTAAGGTGTAGAACACCATGTATAACAAAACCAAGTGGTGTTGCTTGTACATTACAATAGCGTATGATGTACATTATAGTTGTTTATGATGTCTTGGCATAACGAGGTTATAATAAGTCATGTATATTGTGGTTAATGGTGGTGTACTTTCGGAGGTGTGCTTAATGATGGCATGTACATATTGAATATATTATCAGACATGTACAATATGATATACAATGATGGGTAACTTGAATATACATGATGATCAGATGAACATTTGAATCAATGAAAATGTACAATTTAATGAGACATAATACTTTGTAATGTCCAATAGCTTTTACCATGAAGAACATTTGATTGCATGATGATGTCCATTTGAATGAGCATTAGACATATACATTATGTTATACAAAAGATGTGCATCCTATATATGCATGATGTTCATTTGAATTGATGATGATGCTCATTTGATTTGATATTTTGTAAGCTATTGTCTTTCATGGCAAATGAGATGTTATATTTTGTAATGCCCAATACCCTAAACAATGATGTGCATCTTGAATATGTATAATGCTCATATGTAATGTATTGTATACATGTTAGCTAGTAATGTCCAATAATTGTAACCATGAAGAACATTTGATTGCAAGATGATGTCCATTTGAATTAGCATTAGACATGTACCTAATATTATACAAAAGAAGTGCATCCTATATACGCATGATGCTCAGTTGTAATGTAGCTTGGTTTTTACAATTATGAACATATGATTCATGATGATAGCCATTTGATTGAACATTGACATAACTTATTCATTGTTGTTGATAAAAAATAAAAATGGCTAAGTGTATATCACATAACTTATTCATTGGATAACAGGTACAACCCATTTTCGTCTACATTAGAGATTGATACAACCAAACATATTGAAGTCACTTCCTTAGACATGTATATCACAATGGGCATCCCTTATGGGGATTTATCAATTGTGGAGCTGCCTAATGAAAGGCATGGTGACGATGAATACAAGCAAGTTCTGGTGGAGATAAGGGCTGACTGGGGGATGCAAGAGGGTTCTCCTCTATTGGCAAAGATGCCAGAAATCATACTACGGTACAAGTGATAGGCCGCAAGTGCACGGGTGTTCGTTTAGCTAATATCAAGGTCGATTTCCACAGGGACTTTTTCTTTCAACGCATTGAACTAGCCTCCTAGTTGATTGCTAAGTCGATCGGGTTTCTTGTTTGGAACTATCTAATTCTATTTATGTTCACTATTAAAGATTAACAAATAAATATTTACACAATTTACTTGGATTTATCAATAAGAAAAAGACGTTTAGGGGATAAAACCTAAGTAACTCTATGAATCAAACAAGTGGATTGAACATGTATGTCACTAATTTGGTACATTTTAGGGTCGATAATTGCATAAATTAATCCGTAGCGAGCTTTTGGCACTGAAACAGATCGTTAGCAAAATTGATCACCTACTGTCGTGGTTATTTCAATTTTAACTAAGTTGAAGATCAAATTGTCCAATGACCCCTAATTACAAAGTCTTCTATGTCTAGTTCACTTCATAACTAGTTTAATCCTAAGGGTTCCGATTATCGAATTTCTCCTTTCGATTTCACTCAACAATCTAATTCCATATTCTTGATGGCCAGTCAAAAACAATGACATACATAATCAAAGGTTAAATAAAATGTATTCAAACTAGATTAACAAACTTGTTCAATCCAACAAAACTCAATCCATAAGAGAAACTAATAAGGGTTTATCCCCTAAACTAAAGGGAAACTACTCACTAATCATGTTCAAAACACAATACATATCAAAATCTATTCTAATAAGCATATAAGAATCTAAGAGAGAATTAGAAATAAACCAAATGCAGAACAATCTTGCAAAGAATGAACTATGAAGGACTTTTGCTCCTCCAAACTTCAATCTTTGCTTCAATCTTCTATCTTGATCTCCAAATCCTCCCCCCCTTAATTGATGGATGCATTGATCATTATAAAGGGGATCAATAATGGTTAGGTGACAGCAATGGAGGATGGTGGAGTCATTATTGCTCCCAAAGACAGCCGAAAGACACCATGATAGAAAGCAAAAACCCACTTGCAAGCGCCGAAAGTGAAGCATAAAGCAACACGGATCGTTCCAGGCCAACACGGGTCGTGTCAAGGTCAACACGGGTCGTGTCAAGGTCAACACGGGTCGTGTTGACCTGACACGGACCGTGTTGCTCACTGGGGATGGATTTCTGACCTTCTGGAAGCTGAAACGGGTCGTTTTGGGTATTTTGGCACCCGTGTTGATGCCAGTCGGGCTCCAACGTCTTCTTGGGCCAATATTTGGGCCTTGGTGTGGATTTATTCTTCAATTGTGATCTTCTTGGATTCCATTTATTTGATTTTAAGCTTGATTTCTTCAATTCAACACCAATTTCCTACAAAACTATACCAAACTCTAACCAAGCATAAAATAGAGAATTCGAGTATAAAAATAATACATTCATATCAATAATCACTCAAATTAACTCTAAATAACCCAAGATTATATATATATAAAATAGGTAATCCTACCCTCTTGTGTCCTAAGGTTCACATCAAAGGTGCTAAGCACCTCTAGGGTAAGGTTCTGATAGGTTGGCTCTCTCATCCTTGCAAAGTCTAACATCCCTTTTCTATTTAAAAGCCATTCTACATCGTCTAGCATGCCAGTTGTTTGTAAGAATGGCTCATTCATATAACGAGTAGGGAGTATATTTCGCTGAGATAAGGCAAGGTAACGCTCAAATTGAACACCTTCTAAATTAAAAGGGTTGTTACCTCGCGTTTGCCTTGAGGATGAGCCCGCTTTGCCTTTGCCTTTGTCACCATTGTCCCCTTTTCGCTTCTTAGAGTCTTGCTCCTCACCACGGGTAGTCCTAACCATCTTTTAGACAATATATACAAGCTAAAATGTTAGTGATTTAAAAATGATTACAAAGAAAACTCTTAAATCTAAACAAGGGAACTAAACTATCCTACCTAAAACTCTAATAAACTGAAAATTACTTAAGACTCCTATACTTTATATTACTTGAAATGAAAAATAATCTAGTTTAAGTTTAATTCAAATGGTAACAGATAAAAGACTCTAACTAAGATAATAAAACTTTACTTAACATATATATAAACAACAATTACTCCAATGTTAGCTAATCTAACATTTGTACCTAAACTACATTTAAATAACACCAAAGTACACAATTAAAGACTAAAGCAAGGTAAACTAACTAAACTAAGTTAAGATTCTAATAACTAAAATGAACTAAAAACAGAAATCAAAAGCTAAATTACACAAAAAAATAATTAAACAACTAATTTAAATTAAGAAAATAACTAAATTAAACACTAAACAAAACTAAAACAGAAAATTAAAACTAAAGAAGCAAAATTAACAAACTAAATCAAACGAATTAAACTAAAACGAAGAAACAACAAATATACAAGAAATTCACACTTCAAAAAGCTAAAAACATAACAATGGTGGACAACAATGGAGATTCACATATTATACACAAAAATTTAAACTAAAAACGTAAATATAAATTGAAAATAAACTAAATAAAACAAAGAAATTAGAAAAATCAAACCTTGTTACTCTTGAAGATGAAGAAAAGAACTTGAATGTGGGTGAAAATGGAGGTTTTTGGGAATGTGGTGAAAAATGGAGAGAAAGGAATGAGGAAGAAATCGGTGGGATCTGAAAGAGGAAGGAAAATTAGGAAGAATGGAAGAAAAATGGAGTGATTTGGGTGAGAATTGAGGGAGTATGGATTAAAAGAGTGAAGAAGTTTGAGGGATGGCTATGGAGGTTTTAGTGAGATGAGGGAGTATTGAGTGTAGTGTGGAGGAAGAAGAAGAATAGAATGAATGAGAGAGTGAGTATTGAGGGTAAAAATAAAATAAAACGGACGAAATTGTAAAGTAAAAGAGAGGGGCGTGAAAACGGGTGAAACACCCGTGTTACCTGAACGCGGGGCTCAACACGGATCGTGTTGGTTCAACACGGTCCGTGTTGACCCGTGTTCAAAAATTTTTGCTCTTTGGACGGCAACACGGATCGTGCCATGGTCAGGACGATCCGTGTTGACCCTGCTCTCCGCCTTCTTCGCCTGGGTTCGATTCCTCTCAAAAAAAATTTCTTATTTTATTTTATTTTTCTTCTTTTATTTCCCGCTTTTCTATAAAAATTTATTTCTTTTTCACACTCATTTTTTTTTCTAAAATTTTAAACTCTTATTTTCTCTCTATTTTTTTTTCAAAAATTTTTCTTTTATTTTTTTTTCAGATTTTTAGTTTCTCTTTTTTTTTCAAATTTAAATAAAATAAAATCCCAAGAAAATTCAGATAAAAGAAAATAAAAAAAGGAGAAAAATTAAAATAAATTAAAGAAAAAATTCTAAAAATTTCTAGAAAAATAAGGAAAATTTAGATAAAAAGAAGAAAAAAATAAGGAAAATTTATAGAAAATTCTAAAAAATGAAAATAAAATCGAAAAAAAGCTTGGGTTGCCTCCCAAGAAGCGCTTGTTTAATGTCCTAAGCTAGACAAGGTACCTCTTAACTCGCACCGGGAGTGGTGAGGTTGAAGCTTTGGCGATCTTCAAGAGGTTGACCAACCAAATAGGGCTTAAGTCTATGCCCATTGACTGTAAATGGCTCGGAATTATCTTCGCAAATCTCAACCGCACCGTGCGGGAAAACCTTTAAGACTCGGAAAGGACCCGACCATCGGGACTTCAGCTTGCCCGGAAAGAATTTCAACTTTGAATTGAACAACAACACTTGGTCTCCTTCTTCAAATCTCTTCTTAAAGATGTGCTTGTCATGCCATCTCTTGGTCCTTTCCTTGTATAACTTTGCATTATCATAGGCCCTCAACCTCAATCATCAAGCTCTTGAAGTTGCAACATCCTCTTTTCACCAACCTTTGCTAGATCGAAGTTAAGAGTTTGAACAGCCCAAAAAGCTTTGTGTTCCATCTCAACTGGCAAGTGACAAGCTTTTCCATATACTAACCGGTATGGAGTGGTTCCCAATGGAGTCTTGTATGCGGTCCGGTAGGCCCACAACGCATCATCAAGCTTGAGAGACCAATCTTTCCTCGAACGGTTGACCGTCTTCTCCAATATACTCTTGATTTCCCGATTAGAAAGCTCCACTTGGCCACTAGTTTGGGGATGATATGGTATAGCAACTCGGTGTGTCACCCCATACTTGGCCAAAAGAGCATCTAGAGGGAGATTGCAAAAATGAGTGCCATTGTCACTCAATAAGGCCCTCGGAGTTCCAAATCTTGCAAATATTTTCTTGAGGAACTTTATCACCACCTTGGAATCATTGGTGGGTGTTGCAATTGCTTCAACCCACTTTGAGACGTAGTCGACTGCCACCAATATGTAGAGGTTATTATGAGAAGGAGGGAATGGACCCATGAAGTCTATCCCCCATACGTCGAAAAGTTCCACCTCTAAAATGTAATGTTGTGGCATCTCATTCTTCTTAGAAATGCTTCCGGATCTTTGGCACTCGTCACATGAAAGTACAAAATTCCTCACATCCTTGGAGAGTGTAGGCCAATAGAAACCGGCTTGGAGCACCTTTGCAACGGTCTTGTCGGTGCTAAAATGGCCACCACAAGTAGAGGCATGACAATGGTGGAGCACACTTTGAACTTCATCTTCCGGTAAACATCTTCTATACATTCCATCCCCACAGATTTTATAGAGCAAAGGCTCCTCCCAAACATATCTCCTCAACTCGGAAAGAAACCTCTTCTTTTGTTGCCATGACATCTCCGGGGGAAAAATACCACTAACAATGAAGTTCACTATGTCCGCATACCACGGGGTGACTCGATGAGAAAGAACAAAGAGTTGTTCATGTGGGAAGGAATCATCAATGGGAATGTCATCATCACTTTGAGCTTCAAGTTGTAATCTCGAAAGATGATCGGCCACCACATTTTGCAATCCGGGTTTATCTCGGATCTCGAGGTCAAACTCTTGGAGTAAGAGGACCCAACGAATGAGGTGAGGTTTAGAATCCGCCTTAGTCAAGAGGTGTCGTAGAGCAGCATGATCTGTGAACACGAACACCTTGGAATTGATCAAATAAGAGCGAAATTTGTCCAAAGCAAAGACAACCGCTAAGAACTCCTTCTCAGTGGTGGCATAGTTAACTTGAGCTCCATCCAACGTCTTGCTTGCATAGTAAATCACATAGGGCTTGTTGTCCTTACGTTGGCCCAAAACAGCCCCCACCGCATGATCGCTTGCATCGCACATCACTTCAAAGGGCAAATCCCAATCCGGTGCTTGTACGATGGGAGCGGTGATTAGAGCTTCCTTTAACCTGAGAAAAGCACTCAAACATTCTTCATTAAAGTTAAAGGGCACATCTTTGATGAGCAATTGGGTGAGTGGTTTTGAAATTTTTGAAAAATCTTTAATGAACCGCCGGTAAAAACCGACGTGTCCAAGAAAACTTCTCACTCCCTTTACAGAATTTGGTGGCGGCAATTTTTCAATCACCTCCACCTTTGCTCTATCAACTTCAATGACCTTGGAGGATACAACATGACCAAGAACTACTCCCTCTTGCACCATAAAATGACATTTTTCCCAATTTAAAACCAAGTTAACTTCTTCACATCGTTTTAGCACCTTTTTCAAATTATTCAAACAATGATCAAATGAGGTGCCATAAACAGAAAAATCATCCATAAAAACCTCCATTATGTCCTCAATAAATTGGGAGAATATAGCCATCATACATCTTTGAAAGGTAGCGGGTGCATTACACAACCCGAAAGGCATTCTCCGATATTCAAAGGTTTCATAAGGACAAGTAAAAGTAGTTTTCTCTTGGTCTTTTGGGTGAATCGGGATTTGAAAAAATCCCGAGTAGCCATCTAGGTAGCAAAAATGTGAATTCTTTGCAAGTCTTTCTAGCATTTGGTCAACAAAAGGGAGGGGAAAGTGGTCTTTCCGGGTGGCTTTGTTCAATTTCTTGTAGTCAATACACATTCGCCAACCAGTGACCGTTCTAGTGGGGATCAATTCATTTTTATCATTTTTCACAACAATCATTCCCCCCTTTTTAGGCACAACATGGACCGGGCTTACCCACTCACTATCGGAGATAGGGTAGATAATACCGGCCCTTAGAAATTTCAAAACCTCTTTCTTAACAACATATTTCATGGTAGGATTAAGCCTTCTTTGATGCTCAATGGATGGCTTATGATCTTCCTCCATGAGGATGCGATGCATGCAAAACGAAGGGTTAATGCCTTTTAGGTCATCAAGAGTGTATCCTATGGCATTGCGATGCAATCTTAAAACTTTCAACAAGGCAGAATTTTCAGATTTGTTTAAGGTTGCATTCACAATGACTGGATAAGTGGAATCGGGACCTAGAAACTCGTACCTCAAAGAAGATGGAAGAGGCTTCAATTCTACCTCTGGAGCCTTTTTCGCAGCATGTGTAGGCTCTTCTTCCACCTCTAGCTTTTCAATCACGGCAAACCCCGGTGGGATTGGTGGGGATACTTCCAGCAACTCGGCACAAATTGAAACTTCGGGATTGTCATCCTGCAAAGATTCATTAAACAATAAACATAGCTCAAGCGGATCATCACTTGACCATTGGTTAGACTCATATTCCCTAACTATTCCCTCAATTGAATCAACGAAATTACAATCATCGGAAATAAAAGGAAATTTGGAAGCTTTATTCACATTGAACTCAATCTTATCACTTCCCACATCAAAAGTCATCTTGCCATTTTTCACATCAACACAACACCCCGATGCTGCCAAAAAGGGCCTTCCTAGAATGATCGGGGTGCGCAAGTCCTCATTCATATCAAGTATCACAAAGTCAACAGGCACAAAAATGTCACCCACCTTGATAGGGACATCCTCAAGTATACCCAAGGGGTATTTCAAAGAACGGTCAGCAAGTTGTAGGGACATGGTAGTGGGTTTCAGCTCACCCATACCAAGTTTTTGAGACAAAGAAAGAGGCATCAAGTTCACACTTGACCCTAAATCATATAAAGCACGATCAACAAAAACATTCCCTACAACACATGGAATGGTGAAACTACCGGGATCCTTAAGCTTAGGAGGAAGCTTGTTTTGGATCGCGGCGCTACAATGGTCAATCAAAGCCATTGTCTCGTGCTCTTCTAGCCTTCTTTTGTTGCTTAAAATTTCTTTCAAAAATTTGGCATAGGCAGGCATTTGAGACAAGGCTTCGGTGAAAGGAATGCTAATCTCGAGCTTCTTGATGACTTCCAAAAACTTCCCAAATTGTTTGTCAAGTTTTGCCCTAGCCAATCTTTGTGGGAAAGGCACGGGCGGAGTATAAATCCTTTGGGGAGTTTTCAGTAGGTTATTAGAAACTTCCTTCTCTTTTTGCACATTAACATCAATCACGGAATCTTTGGAGAGTGGAGATACCACCCCATCAACCACAACATTTTCAGCATCAATCACAACATTTTCAACATCCTTAGGCATATCAATCACCACATGTTCAATCCTTGGGTCTTTAGGTCCCTCTAATTGTATCCCACTCCTTAAGGTTATGGCTTGACATTGTTCCTTAGGGTTAGGTACGGGCTTTCCGGGGAGCATTCCCGGAGGGGTAGTAGTAGCTTGATTAGCGATTTGATTCTCAAGCATTTGATTATGGGTGCTTATGAGGTCGACTTTAGTAGCTAAAGCTTTAATCACAGCATCTTGTCTTTGTTGATGTTCAAATTGCTGTTGTTGATATTGTTTTTGAGACAACAGTAAAGCTTGTAGCATGGCATCTACGTTCGGATTTTGGGGTGCATGTGGTGGAGGTGCATGGGGTTGTCTTTGCCCTTGGGGTTGACCCATTTGGTTATTGTTCCGGTAAGAAAGGTTCGGGTGGAACCTAAGACCGGGGTTGTAAGTGTTGGAGAAAGGGTCAAAGTTTTGCCTATTGGAAGGGTTACCAACATAGTTAACCGCTTCGGTTGGTTCATTACTAACAAACCCACTAGGACAATTTAAGGTCTCATGCTCATAAGATTGACATGATGCACATGGTTGGGAAAGGTGAGTATTTACATTCAGCATATCCATCTTTTTGGTTATGGCATCCAATTTAGCATTTAACATGGAAATAGCATCAACTTCATACTTACCTCCCGTCCTCTTGGAACGGGGCCTTGACCACTAGTAGCTATTGATCGCCATTTCCTCAATCAATGTTTGGAGTTCCGCCACTGTTTTGGACATGATGTTGCCTCCCGCAGCCGCCAAGATGTTGGCCCTCAAGTTGTCATCTACCCCGTTGTAGAAAGCTTGTATCGGTACCCATGGTTCGAAACCATGGTGGGGGCATTGACGTAAGAAGTCCTTGAACCTCTCCCATGCCTCATATAGGGACTCATCCAGCTCTTGAACAAATGTTGAAATTTGATTCCGGAGGCTCGTCAACTTGCTAGCAGGAAAGTACTTCGTCAAGAATACGCTAGCAAGTTGGTCAAAAGTGGTGATGGCGGAGCTTGATGGAAGAGAGTCCAACCACTCCCAAGCTTTCCCTTCAAGTGAGAAGGGAAACAATCGCAGATTGATTGCATCGGGTGATGCACCATTCGCCTTAAAAGTCTCACATGCTTGGTTGAATAGGCGAAGGTGTCGGTTGGGATCTTCATTGGGAAGGCCATGGAATGGGTTGGCCTTCACCAAATTGATGATTGAACTCCTTAGCTCGAAGTCGTTTGAGGACACATTTGGTGGATTTATGGTGGAGGGTTGATTTGTGACATTGGGCATCACATAAGAACCAAGCGTGATTCTAGGCTCATCGCTGCCACAAGACATGGTGTTTATTTGTTTGGGGTTTTCTCCTTGTCTTTTCCGGGCTTGCTCTAACTTTTGCTTCTTCCGCCGGGAGCGAAAGGTTCTTTCAATTTCAGGATCAAGCTCAAACAGTGGATCTTTTTGCATACACTTAAAGTAAACCTGGAAAGACAAAACTAAAACACCAAGGAAGATCAAAACAGAAAATAAATGAAAAAAATGACTTAGGCAACCTTAGGGTATTCGTTCAATGGCTGGCTAGGGACAAAGTCCCCGGCATCGGCGCCAAAATCTTGATAGGCCGCAAGTGCACGGGTGTTCGTGTAGCTAATATCAAGGTCGATTTCCACAGGGACTTTTTCTTTCAACGCATTGAACTAGCCTCCTAGTTGATTGCTAAGTCGATCGGGTTTCTTGTTTGGAACTATCTAATTCTATTTATGTTCACTATTAAAGATTAACAAATAAATATTCACACAATTTACTTGGATTTATCAATAAGAAAAAGACGTTTAGGGGATAAAACCTAAGTAACTCTATGAATCAAACAAGTGGATTGAACATGTATGTCACTAATTTGGTACATTTTAGGGTCGATAATTGCATAAATTAATCCGTAGCGAGCTTTTGCATCAAAGCGGTCGTTAGCAAAATTGATCACCTACTGTCGTGGTTATTTCAATTTTAACTAAGTTGAAGATCAAATTGTCCAATGACCCCTAATTACAAAGTCTTCTATGTCTAGTTCACTTCATAACTAGTTTAATCCTAAGGGTTCCGATTATCGAATTTCTCCTTTCAGTACTTCACTCAACAATATAATTCCATATTCTTGATGGCCAGTCAAAAACAATGACATACATAATCAAAGGTTAAATAAAATGTATTCAAACTAGATTAACAAACTTGTTCAATCCAACAAAACTCAATCCATAAGAGAAACTAATAAGGGTTTATCCCCTAAACTAAAGGGAAACTACTCACTAATCATGTTCAAAACACAATACATATCAAAATCTATTCTAATAAGCATATAAGAATCTAAGAGAGAATTAGAAATAAACCAAATGCAGAACAATCTTGCAAAGAATGAACTATGAAGGACTTTTGCTCCTCCAAACTTCAATCTTTGCTTCAATCTTCTATCTTGATCTCCAAATCCTCCCCCCCTTAATTGATGGATGCATTGATCATTATAAAGGGGATCAATAATGGTTAGGTGACAGCAATGGAGGATGGTGGAGTCATTATTGCTCCCAAAGACAGCCGAAAGACACCATGATAGAAAGCAAAAACCCACTTGCAAGCGCCGAAAGTGAAGCATAAAGCAACACGGATCGTTCCAGGCCAACACGGGTCGTGTCAAGGTCAACACGGGTCGTGTTGACCTGACACGGACCGTGTTGCTCACTGGGGATGGATTTCTGACCTTCTGGAAGCTGAAACGGGTCGTTTTGGGTATTTTGGCACCCGTGTTGATGCCAGTCGGGCTCCAACGTCTTCTTGGGCCAATATTTGGGCCTTGGTGTGGATTTATTCTTCAATTGTGATCTTCTTGGATTCCATTTACTTGATTTTAAGCTTGATTTCTTCAATTCAACACCAATTTCCTACAAAACTATACCAAACTCTAACCAAGCATAAAATAGAGAATTCGAGTATAAAAATAATACATTCATATCAATAATCACTCAAATTAACTCCCTTGAGTTGAGGTTTACGGACGAGGACGAAGCAATGTGGCTTCGCCCTTCGATGGATGACTTTTTTCAAAAGGTGGATCGGATAGTCGAGAGGATGCTAAACAGAGATCCAACAAGGCCACACTTCAACCCGTTTTCCGACATAACGCCTCTTACCCCTCCTGATGTACATGCAAAAGTGGGTGTAAGTTGACAGCTAAACATATCATATGCATATTATATGGCCTTCGCGTAAATACTATGTATAAACAATATGGTCATCATGCTTAGTATAAAAGAACATAGTGCATACATTTTATGTTCATTGTGCAATGTGTGATTGTCGACATGTTTAGTACAAAAGAACATAGTTATATGGACGCTCACGTAAACACTGGACATCATGTTTAGTATAAAAGAACATAGTGCATACATTTTATGTGCATTGTTCATCGTAACAGATCATAATGCTCATAATACGTGGACATTTTTTTTTTCTTTTTGGTCTAAAATTTAAACATATCAAATGTTTGTTATATGGACGTTCACACAAACAATATAGACATCATGTTTAGTACAAAAGAACATAGTGCATACATTTTATGTGCATTGTACATACAATTTAGGATTATTGGATGTCAATAATAGTAACTTTGGGGGTATTGAAGGCTAAAAATACAAACTATTTTCTTGGACCCTAGCAGTACCAACTATCACCCTATTTCCCTCCAACAGTACACCACCAAGTTGTTATGGTTTTCACTCATCGGAAAGATGACGTGGCTTCAGAATGTGTGACGTGGAAAGTAGAGCTTGGATAGAAAATGTTGATCTGGAACTAACATGTCTTCCATGTCACGCATTATAGAGCCACATCATCTTTCCGGTGAGTTAAAACAATAACAACTCGGCGGTATACTGTTGGAGGAAAATATGTCGATAGTTGGTACTGCTAATGTCCAAGAAAATAGTTTGTATTATTAGTATCCAATATCCCCTAAGTTGGTATTATTGACGTCCAAAAACCCTACAATTTATGTGCATTGTGCATGAAAACATTAAAGTTTCGGTTGTGCATGACCTCAAGTGGACATTGTCGAATATAGTTGGACAATGTTTTTAACGGTAACTAAAATATTTTATAGACACATCAGTTCGATGCATCATACCCTGGCTCGTCAAAGTCTATGCCAACGATTACTTCGCGTGTTCCACAACTAGTTCACCAGGTGACAATCTGTCTTTTTTTGTTTGTGCCAATTTTAACCTACACTACCGTCGGTTAAAGTTAATCCTAAACACAATCGCAGCATGATAGCGCTACGAAACATGGTTTGAGTGATCTAAATTATGAACGAAAAATCCATCAGTGAGGGATGCACCAGCAGATGATCACCACCCCCTACCCCAATAAGAGGTAAATATTGTTGCATTTTTAGGTTTATTTCCAGACAACTACGTAGATCATCATCAGTGAGGGGTGAATCATTGTGTGTGTTTGCTTACAGATGCATGGAGGCTTGACGAACGAATCAGAGTCGGATGAGTAGCTACACCCCTCAATCAATGAATGCTCCCGCGTTCCGTCTGGTGATAACACAAATGCACGGTATACGGAGCCAACAAAATTCAAATGTGTGTTGGACGGGGAATATGGCCAAGTGTTCGTGGCGGACGCACCTAATGTGCCGACAGACAATGTTAGGAGGAACCCTCGGAGGGTGAAGAAGAAGTTCCCCGAAGAGTTTTGTTCACCATTCGTCGTTAGGACAACGAGCATGTGGAACAGAATGTCATTTGCTGAGAGGATAGTATACCAATACATGTTGTTGAATGTCCTAAGGCTACTACGATCGTAAGTGACTAACAATGAATGTTATTTACACCATTGGAGCAGATTGGTACATATGGTAGGTCTAACATATGATGTTGATGGCAGTGAAATGCTATTTGATACGAGGTTTGCAATCTGCACGCGGGCGCACTTAAAGACCCTTTCACCAGGGTTGAATGTCTCGATGGATGTGGTGAATGTGTTCAACAAAATTATCAATGACCTTGAGAGGAAATGTAACAAGACGTCCCCAATGTGTTTTATAGTACCACCCGAATGCACAGTATGTTTTTTCCTTTGGTACTTGTATTCGTTTCAATATAATGTTTTTACACATATTTTATTTTAGAACATGTCTTGTAACTAACATGAGCATTATGTACAAACCGTCTGGTCATTACTACACTTTCTGTTGTGTTTTGTATTTTACCATATATCTTGATGTTCTACACGCATTAAGCCAATGCCCATTTATATTCACTTTATCACGTTTGGTGATGGAGATCATGTAACGATAATGTACATAACAGTTGGTCATGAAGCACATACCAACTGAACATGAGCTTTACGCACAACCCATCTGGTCATTACTATATTTTTTGTTGTGGTTTGTATTTACCATATATATTGATGATCTGCATGCATTAAGACAATCTCTATTTACATTCACTTCTCACGTGTTAGGGGGAACTTTATGTAATAATTCATGTACATAACAGTTGTTCATGATGTAGATACCCACTAAACAAAAAAGATAACCAACAAACTGTTTGTCGTTTGGCATAATGTACTTTATTAACAACCCATCTGGTCATTGCTATGCTTATTGATGTGTTTCGGATATGCACAATGGATGTTGATGGAGACCATCCAGAAGAACAGCAAGCAGCAACAGCTCCATCAGCAAAGGAGGCATCCAAGGGAACTTCATCAGCATTTGCAGTAGCAGCACAAGGGGGAGTTCATGTTGTTTCACATGACTCAGCAGCAAGGGAATAAATTTCAACAGAAATGGCAGGCTTCCAAACCCTAGCAGAGACAGCATGCCATTCTGAAGTTCAATCATTCAAAAGGAGAATCACAGCACCTTCAGCAATCTCCAAGCCATCCACAACATCCATCCAATCTTGTTACACACTTGTGAAACAAGTCTTGGCAACCACAGCCACTCAGCCCATCAGCATTGGTCACTCAGACCAAGTTCAGTTCCCAACAGCAGCAGTCCAAGCAACAGTCTTTCTCAATATTATATCTCTTGATTGAGGAAGATTCAGCCAAGGTTTCTTAGGATTTTTTGTTCTATGTCATGCCATTTTCAAGTCCAAGTCAAGTCCCAATGTGTTCGAGCATGACATCTGCAAGATTCAAGTGCCAAAACAAACAATCCCATCAGGGTCGTTTGTTATCAGTTTTTCCAAAACCCCAGATCTGTGGCCAAGTCTTATGGCTTCTATCCATAGGGGTTGTTTTGGTCTTTCTAACATAATATTAACCTGTTGAGATTACTTCCAGGTTAGAAATTGCCCGGGAATTACCTCAGTAACATTAGTTTTACCCCCTTAGGCAGGAAAGCATCCTATTGGTTCATTTTGCAACTCTTTTGGCATTTGGTCCAATCAGAGCTTAGTTTGTGTTTTTCTTTTATTTTCTTACAAAGTGAACTCGAGATCATTACTATGTAATCAAATGTATTAGTTTTAAAGCTTTGTAGCTTAGATTAGTCAAGGGAGATTAGGCAGATAGCTTATGCTTAAGTAGCTACTAATCAGACTATTGGTTCTCTTTATATTCTAAAGTTTTCCGTCAATGAAAGGTATCTCAGTGTTTATTTAATAGTATTCTCGAGTGTCTTAGAATCTCTGAATGTTTGTGAGTGTCCTACAACTCTCAGTCCTTGGTTAAATGAGCTCCTGTCACTGGATTTTGGCAATCATCCAGCAAGTGCCAGCTGTGCTTGATCATCCATGCTTTGGTGTGTCTGTAGACGTATGAATGTGAGAGTCCTTTGCCTTGAATGCAGTTGTGGTGTGTCTGTATCAACTGTAAGCAATTCTATCTTTCATATTCTATATTGGGTTGTCTTCTATTCCAGTTTGTTGCCTTCAAACAGTTATTGTTTATAAGCAATTCAGCTGCTTGTGTGAGTTTGTATGATGCATTCTAGTTCAAATTCTCTGATCTTGTGAGCTAGCATACATCATCTTGGTATCAGAGCATTGTGTTCTATCTTGGAGTGTGTTGCTTGTTATAGTTGATATGGCCGGAACTAGTAAAACACCACAGGAAGTCCTAGAACAGACTTTAAAAGAAGAAGAAGAAGAAGTAGAGTAGAAAATGAAATGCTTGAGTGAACAATTGCAGTATTATATGAGATTGCATAGAAATGAGTTAAATAGGGAGACTGATGAAGAGATGGAGGAAGGAGTAGGTGAGAATCCTTTTAGTATGACATGGAGGGGAGGTCGAGGTCCTAGGCCTACACACAAAAGGAGGAGAAGAGTTAGGAGGTCACCTAGGATCAGTGAACCAGAAGAAAACAGTGAGATGGAAGAAAGGAGGGAAGATAGGAGGATAGAAAAGTTGGATTTCAAGATTGATATACCTGCGTATGCAGGAGAGTTGGATCCTAATGTTTTCCTAGATTGGTTGCAGACAGTAGAAAGAGTTTTTGACCTAAAAGAGGTTTTAGAAGAGAATAAGGTGAAGCGAGTAGCCTTAAAACTAAAGAATATGCTTCTACTTGGTGAACTAATCTGCAAAGAAGGAGAATGGAGATTGGGGAAGACAGGGTGAGCACCTGGAATGAGATGACACAGAAGCTGAAAGAGTTCCTTCCAGATAACTATATGAAGGAAAACTATTTTAAGTTTCAGCATTTTGTGCAGGGAAGCAAGTCTGTGGAAGACTACATAAAGGAGTTTGAGCACTTGCTTTGGAAGTGTAATATGCAAGAAAATGAAGTGCAGACTTATATCAGATATCTTCCAGGTTTGAATGAAGGGATCAAGAATGTTGTTGAGCTGCAGGTTTATGATTCACTTGATGAGTTAAGCTCTTTAGCTCATAAAGTGGAACAACAGAAGAAGGCTAGAGTGAAGGAGTACAACAACAGATACCCAGCCAAACCTTATGCACCAGCCAAGCCAAACCCTTACAAGCCTTACAATCCCTCACAGAGAGCTTACCTACCCCCACCATCACCTCAAGCCAGAAATCCAGCCCCAAGACCCCCACAAAATCCCCCACAAAGAACCCCAACCCCTATCAGCAGAACCTACCCAGAAAGAAGATGTTTCAGGTGTCAAGGACTAGGGCAAATTGCCTCATAATGTCCAAACAAGAGAATGGTTACTCTTGCTGAGTACCAAGCAGCTTTGTTTATTGATCCTGAACATGTGCAGGGAGAAGAACAGGATTATGAAGAGCCTGAGCATGATCCTATCTATGATGATGATGTTATAGAAGAAGGTCTAAATGAGGGAGAGATGCTTGTGATCAGGAGAGTTGTGAGTAGCTCAGCAGTAGTAGAAGCAGAAGAGCAGAGGGAGAATATCTTTCATACAAGGTGTACCATTGGAGGGAAGGTGTGCTCTGTGATTGTAGACAGTGGGAGCTGTACCAATGCAGCCTCTAGCACCATGGTGAGGAAGCCAAGCCTGGAAACCAAGCCCCATCCATCTCCATACACCATTCAGTGGCTCGGCTCAGGGAAAGGTATCCAAATCTCTACTAGATGCCTTGTTGGTTTTTCAATTGGTCAATCATACAAAGATGAGGTCTGGTGTGATGTATTGCCTATGGATGCATGTCATTTGCTTTTGGGTCGACCTTGGTTGTATGATAGATCAATAAGCAATTGTGGTAGAGCTAATACATATACCCTTACCATGAACCACGGAAAGATCATTCTTACCCCCATGAAACCCTCACAGTTAGCCAAAAAATCCAAGAACCTGTGTCTTGAACCTAGTCTTGATGTGTTGCTTTTATCTGATCATCATGAGTTTAGCACACAAAGAGATTTGATCCTTTTAGACCTTGAAGAAATCCCAGCCCCACAAAATGACCACCCCTTATTCCTACCCTTACTTCAGCAAATTCAGCATGTGTTTCCTGATGAAATGCCACTTGGTTTGCCACCACAAAGGGATATCCAACACAAAATTGACCTAGTGCCTGGACCAGTGTTGCCTAATAAGCCAGCTTATAGAATGAAACCAGCAGAAACCAATGAGATACAGAGGCAGGTGGATTAGTTGTTGGGAAAGGGAATGATTAGGGAAAGTCTGAGTCCATGTGCAGTGCCAGCCTTATTAGTGCCTAAGAATGATGGAAGTTAGAGGATATGCATAGATTGGAGGGCAATTAACAAGATCACTACAAGTATAGGTACCCTATACCTAGGCTTGAAGATATGTTAGATTTGTTACATGGGTCAGCAGTCTTTTCTAAAATAGAATTGAGGAGTGGATACTACCAAATAAGGATCTATGAGGGAGATGAGTGGAAAACAGCATTCAAGACCAAGGGAGGTTTGTTTGAATGGTTGGTCATGCCTTTTGGCCTGACTAATGCCCCATCTACATTCAGGAGACTCATGAATCAGGTCCTGAAACCACTCATAGGCAAGAGTGTTGTTATGTACTTTGATGATATTCTTGTCTATAGCAGGTCTGAGCAAGAGCATGTGAAGCATTTGCAGGAGGTTTTAGAAATTCTGAGCAAGAAGCAGTTGATTGGAAACCTCAAGAAGTGTCACTTCTTTACATTCCAACTGAACTTCTTAGGGTACATTGTCACAACAGCAGGTATTCAGGTTGATGAGGAGAAGATTCAAGCTATTAGGGAGTGGCCTGTGCCCACTTCTATTCATCAAGTCAGGAGCTTCCATGGCTTGGCTTCATTCTACAGAAGATTTGTTAAAAATTTCAGCACCATTTTGGCCCCAATGACTGAAGTGGTGAAAGGGAAGTCCTTTATTTGGACAACAGCAGCCCATAAAGCCTTTGAAGAAGTCAAGGAGAGGCTCACTTCAGCCCCAGTTCTAGCACTACCTAGCTTCAGCAAAGTTTTTGAAGTAGAATGTGATGCTTTAGGTGTTGGCATAGGAGTAGTATTAACACAAGAGGGCAAGCCAGTTGCCTACTTCAGTGAAAAGTTGAATGATGCCAAGAAGAAATATAGCACCTATGATAAAGAGTTCTATGCCATCATTAGAGCTCTTCAACACTAGAGGCACTACACTATTGGAGCAGAGTTTATACTTCATAGTGATCATGAAGCTCTGAAGTTTATTCAAGGACAACACAAGCTCAACACCAGGCATGCTGCTTGGGTCGAGTACATGCAGAATTTCCACTTCATGATCCACCACAAATTAGGAGTGCTAAACAAAGGAGCGGATGCAATGAGTAGGAGGTATATGTTGCTTCATATACTTGATTCTAGAATTATTGGTTTTGAGCATTTGAAAGCATTGTATCAGGAGGATGAAGATTTTAAGCAGGTGTACCAGAAATGCCAGCAGCAACCCCATGGTCTGTATCACATAGACCAGGGTTATTTATTCAAAGGGAGCAGACTGTGTGTTCCCAAGAGTAGCTTAAGGGAGATGTTGATCTCAAAAATCCATGGAGGGAGTCTAGCAAGACACTTTGGAGTTGAGAAGACCTTGTTGATGTTGAAAGAGCATTATAGTTGGCCAAAGATGAGAAGAGATGTTGAGCATCTACTGAAGAGGTGCAATATTTGTCAATTGGCTAAGTCACATAGCCTACCCCAAGGCTTGTACACACCATTGCCAGTTCCCAGCAGCCCTTGGGAAGATGTCAGCCTTGATTTCATTGTGGGTTTGCCAAGAACTCAAAGAGGCAAAGATTCAGTGATGGTGGTAGTTGATAGATTCTCAAAGATGGCACATTTCATATGCTGCCACACCACCTTTGATGCCACAAGAGTTGCAGAGTTATTCTTCCAAGAGATAGTCAGATTGCATGGAGTGCCAAAGGCTATGGTCTCTAACAGAGATACCAAGTTTTTGAGCCACTTCTAGGTTACATTGTGGAATAAACTGGGCACACATCTTAAGTACTGCACCACTTGCCATCCACAGACTGATGGACAGACAGAGGTTACTAACGGAACTCTTGGAGTCTTATTGAGGGCACTGATTCAAACACATAAAAAAGGATTGGATACTCTCTTGCCCCATGTTGAGTTTGCTTACAATAAAGCACCATCCAAGGCCACAGGCTACTCACCATTTCAAGTAGTCTATGGTAAAAATCCAATTTCCCCTTTGGATTTAGTTCCACTAACTACTTCTGTCAAATTTAGTTTTGAAACAGGTAAAAGAGCAGATCAAATCAGGGAGCTTCATCAGCAAGTAAAGGAGAGAATTGCCAAATATACTGAGCAGGTGTCTACATCAGCCAACAAACACAGGAAGAAGGTCACCGTCCAGCCAGGAGATTTAGTCTGGATCCACTTGAGGAAGGACAGAAATAATATTGTTTCCGTAAAGTAGAGATCCAGAAACAGGTTCACGAATACCATCAATATCTACTGGAGGAGCAGCAATGAAGGCTATAATAAAGACAAAAGTTGCGGTCAATAAGGTAGGGATCATCAAAACACCAAACCATCCAATGTAAAGACGGTTTTGGTCTTTGGTTATCGATTCTGAAGCGACTCCATAGGCTTTCGCTTTCGCGTCTCTCTAAAATTACAGTCATGGTAAAATCTTGGTTTATTTAATTTAATCATCAGGGACTCCCAAGCACATGAATTATCTATAAATAGATAATTTAAAGCTTGTTATTCAACAGTATAACATGCCTTCTATGCCCGTGTCAACCAACATCAATTTAGATACAACAGAATTATTTGTGAATAAATGAAGTGAATTACAAAAATCGAATAAGATTTTTATACATGGAAGATTATTTCAATCTGAAAAATGGGTTGCCCGGGACTCGAACCCGGAACTAGTCGGATGGAGTAGATAATTTCCTTGTTAAATTAAAGGAGAAAATCCTCCCTGCCGTGCTTGCATTTTTCATTGCACACGGCTTTCCCTATGTATACATCTACAATTCATTTCCTTTCATAGAAGAGACTCCTAACAAAGTTGAATACTCAATTGATTCGGCCCTCACTGTATAAGACCAAAGATATAGCAAGAGAAAAGGAAAGCTGCCACCAAGAGCAGATGGACCATTTGAAGTTCTTGAAAAGATTGGAGACAATGCCTATAGGTTGGACATATCTGAAGAGTATGGAGATCTGCCAAGTTTGAGGACAAATTTTCCTCAACTTGGGGAGGATGATGGAGACCATCATAAAGAACAACAAGCAGCAGCAGCTCCATCAGCAAAGGAGGCATTCAAGGGAACTTCACCAACATTTGTAGCAGCAGCACAAGGGGGAGTTCATGTTGTTTCACACGACTCAGCAGCAAGGGAAGGAATTCCAGCAGAAATGGCAGGCTTCTTAACCCCAGCAGAAACAACATGCCATTCTGAAGTTCAATCATTCAGAAGGAGAATCACAGCACCTTCAGTAGTCACCAAGCCATCCACAACATCCATCCAAGCTTGTTACACACTTGTGAAACAAGTCTTGGCAACTACAACAACTCAGCCCATCATCATTGGTCACTCAGACCAAGTTCAGTTCCCAACAACAACAGTCCAAGCAACAGTCTTTCTCAATATCATATCTCTTGATTGAGGAAGATTCAACCAAGGTTTGCTAGGAGTTTTTTGTTCTATGTCATGCCATTTTCAAGTCCATGTCAACTCCCAACATGTTCGACCATGACATCTGCAAGATTCAAGTGCCAAAACAAACAATCCCAGTAGGGTTGTTTGTTATCAGTTTTTACAGAACCCCAGTTCTGTGGCTAAGTCTTGGGTCTTCTGTCCATAGAAGTTGTTTTGGTCTTTCCAGCATAATATTAACTTGTTGAGATTACTTCCAGGTTAGCAATTGCGCGGGAATTACCTTAGTAACATTAGTTTTACCCAATTAGGCAGGAAAGCATCCTATTGGTTCATTTTGCTACTCTTTTTCCATTTGGTCCAATCAGAGCTTAGTTTGTGTTTTTCTTTTATTTTCATACAAAGTGAACTCGAGATCATTACTATGTAATCAGATGTATTAGTTTTAAAGCTTTGTAGCTTGGATTAGTCAAGGGAGATTAGGCAGTTAGCTTATGCTTAAGTAGTTACTAATCAAACTATTGGTTCTCTTTATATTCTGAAGTTTTCCCTCGATGAAAGGTATCTCAGTGATTATTTAATAGTATTCTCGAGTGTCTTAGAACCTCTGAATGTTTGTGAGTGTCCTACAACTCTTAGTCCTTGGTTAAATGAGCTCCTGTCACTGGATTTTGGCAATCATCCAGCAAGTGCCAGTTGTGCTTGATCATCCATGCTTTGGTGTGTCTGTAGAGGCATGAATGTGAGAGTCCTTTGCCCTTGAATGCAGTTGTGGTGTGTATGTATCAGCTGTAAGCAAGTCTATCTTTCATATTCTATATTGGGTTGTCTTCTATTCCAATTTGTTGCCTTCAAACAGTTATTGTTTATAAGCAATTCAGCTGCTTGTGTAAGTTTGTATGATGCATTCTAGTTCAAATAATTTTATCTTGTGAGCTAGCATACATTAGATGTTCATTCTGTGTTAGTGTGACGAGTTCAATGTCAAAACAAGATGAACATCGCATTGCCATAAGCGACGATAAATTTTCAATGTATGTGTAACTATAGGAAACGTTGTGCAATCCGATTGAGTACGCAAAGACATCTGTTGAGGAACGACTGAATGCATTTTGCTCGCCCCTGGCGGTTGAGGTTGACCGGTGCAGCGGATGGATAGACATAACAAAAGTTGATTTGGTATGTTATTATGTCGCATTCTGGTATTTGATTATTTGATATTCATTATATCGAAAGCATTGTCCTAACTGATTCATAAAATCTGAATGTAGTTTTTAGCACCATTATACTACAAGGGCCACTACTTCTTGTTTTGTGTGGATATGCGAAAGAAAACAAACGAGAAGGTGTACATCATTAGCAGCAGAAAGAACAAGCCTGGCCAGAACATTTCTCACAAGCAAGCTTATGGGCATGTGCATGATGAGTTGGTAAGTTGTTTGTTAAACGCTATTTAAAATTGTGCTTCACCCGTCCCACTACATAATATTTTTATTTTTTATTAACTATGCGAAGTTATCCCATTGTTTTTCAATTCCGATTAACACAGTCAGACATGCTGATTCAATTCCATCACCGTATGAAAAACGACCGCCTCGATGTTCTTTCGGAAGCTTCTCGTGAGTATTTGAAGATGCACTGGCGTTCTTCGAAAGACACACCAGACAGTGGGGTCTACTGTATGAGACATATGGAGACACTGTTCGATCTAAACAACTGGGAATGCGAACTGACGGAAGGCGATGTAAGAAACTTTGTCTCCTATTCCTTGATGTTCTATACACATTTAGAAGATGTCCATTTACATACACTTTATCAAGTCTGGGGGTTGGGGCATGATGTAATGATTATGTACATAGCAGTTGATCATAATGTACATAAGAGTTTGACATGATATCCATTTGTATTCACTCACCATTATGTACTGACTCAAATCAATATTTCGGTTGTTAGGATGACAAGTTTCTGTCGCTTAGGAGGCGGTACTGCCATGACATTGTCATTTATGATGACAACATTTTGAAGCAAGAGGTGTACACCAATGTCGTCCACTGGGAGCGGAAGAAAGAGTTACCGTGCATTTAGGTTGTTTGTGTCTTGTGCATTTTGGGTGTCGATTGCGTGTCTCCATTTTGGGGGCCGATTATACATTGGTTCCGGCTTTAGACTAACTATTTGATCGTTGCTTACATTTTTGCGACGATTAGACATGTGTTTGCGACGATTAGACATGTTGAACCTTATATGTATGACTTCAATTTTCGTGGCAGTTATATTTTGCTCGAAAAAATGTTTGGCTCCTACAAGTATGAGTGTTGTTATTGTGGCGAATGGACATCACGTAAAAATTGACTGATCATAATGTTCCCATCAAATTGTTATTCGTTTGCATGAACAAGTCATGCATATACAGGATGCACCTCTTTTGTATGTATAGGATGCACTTATTTGTATAACATAATGTAAATGTCTAATGCTAATTTAAATGGACATCATCATGCAATCAGATGTTTTTCATGGTAAAAATCATTGAACATTACAAACTAACATGTATATAGTACATTACATCTGAGCATTATGCATATTCAAGATGCACATCATTGTTTATAGTACTGGGCATTACAAAATATAACGTCTCATTTTCCATGAAAGACCATTGCTTACAAAAATATCGTCATGAAATCAAAAGACCATCATGGTTAAAAATATTTGACATTACAAAATAGATATCATCATAAATCAAATGTTCATAATTGTAAAACTAAGCGACATTACAACTGAACATCATGCATATATAGGATGCACTTCTTTTGTATAACATAATGTACATGTCTAATGCTCAATTAAATGGACATCCTCATGCAATCAAATGTTCGTCATGGTAAAAATCATTGGACATCACAAACTATTATGTCTCATTAGTCACAAATGAAAATAGACTATCCACATAACATCATCATGAAATCAAATGATCATCATAATGAAAAATATTTGACATTACAAAGTACTATTTCTCAATTTCCATGAATAAGCACATATTGTCAACACAAATGTATGTCTCGTAATACAACTGATCATTATGCATAGTTAAGATGTGCTTCATTGGTATAACATAATCTACATTACTATTGCTCATTAAATGTACATTATCATAGCATCAAATGTTCAAAATTGTTGGACATTACAAAGTACTATTTCTCAATTGTCACGAATGAACATAGATTATGTTTTACCAATGAAAAACATTCAGGCGCATACCACATGTAAACAATTAACCAACAACACATATGTAATGAAAATAAACTATCCATATAACATCATCATGAAATCAAATGATCATCATAGTGAAAAATATTTGACATTACAAAGTACTATTTCTCAATTGCCATGAATAAGCACATATTGTCCACACAAATGTATGTCTTGTAATACATTGATCATTATGCATAGTTAAGATGCGTTTCATTGGTATAACATAATCTACATTACTAATGCTCATTAATATGTACATTATCATTGCATCAAATGTTCATCAGAGTAAAAATTGTTGGGCATTACAAAGTACTATTTCTCAATTGTCACGAATGAAAATAGATTATGTTATACCGATGAAAAACATTCAGGCGCCGACCACATGTAAACAATTAACTAACAACCCATATGACAAGCCTAAGAACGACACTCATCAATATCCGTAATGTTGACAATTCGTAATGTTTAAATGAACATAACATTAGATGAAAATGTGCGTCCTTTGGTATAATCAGTTCACGACCCAAAAAAAACGGGTCCACAAAATAACATTAGTC
The DNA here is from genome assembly GCA_029582165.1 of Portulaca oleracea. Taxonomy (NCBI): domain Eukaryota; kingdom Viridiplantae; phylum Streptophyta; class Magnoliopsida; order Caryophyllales; family Portulacaceae; genus Portulaca; species Portulaca oleracea. The sequence continues at coordinate 1,633,329 of CM055885.1, read as the reverse complement.
CAACGTGAAGCACGAAAAATAACATAACAAATGTTAACGCATCTCAGTAAATAGCATAAACTGATCAATACCGCTCCGGACATGTCCTACTATCATGCGTTGTCACCTGATCACAAGTCTTGCACCTCTACATCCTTTATTTCTTCTAAACAGCAATCTCGAGTGGGGTTCTTGTTCGTCTTGCCCTACCTTTGGTAGCAGACGCAGGATGAGAGTGAACTGTGGGTACCATAGGAACCGAGGCACCGAAATATGTCTCAAAATCTGAAGACACATTGGATAATGGCTGACCAATGGTCAAACTTTCGAGCTTCTTAATCAATGTATCTGTATGTTCAACAATCATACCTAGTTTTGTCTCATCACCATCCGCGATATCCATATAAACATAGAACGATCTCCATGCATCATTTGTTAGTTTCTTCCTCTTACCCGTCGTATCACACCCATCAAGAATGTTACTTTCAATCTGGAAACGTTGGATGTTTGATGCGTTCTTTGTCCACCGCGGAATGATTGATGTTGGGGGCAACTCATCCAAATGGTGGATCATAAATAACGCATGTGCACACGGTATTCCTTGCAAATTGAAATACGGGCACTCACACGTCACGTCGTTCGTTTCCATGTTTTGTACCACATGCCTCTCCCTTTTACTGCTTTTCTGACAAATTTTATATGTTTTATCTGAACAAACCTTCTGCATTTCATCAATATAGCACTCGTTCATCCCCTTCACCAGCTGCGCCTGGAACAACCAAAAATGGCAGTGCGTGTAGATCGTTCTAGCAAGCTTCTCAATTGCAATATCTGTTGCCAACCGCGGCAGTACTGTCTTAGACGCATGGTCAAGACCCACAGTGTGGTTTCGTTGTGCGTCAACCGCATGCTCAAATCTTACCCAAAACTCGACAAAGCTGAGTGTTTGACACATAAGCTTCCCAAACATCGAGTTCTCACTCTCCGATCTGGAAGTTGTCCTCAACACACCTCCAAGTGGCTGATCAATGAAGTGCCCGTGAACCCAATCAGCTCGTTTTTCGTATTTGTCTTGCATCCAATCATTGTCATGCAAATCATGTTTGTCTACCATCTCGACCCATCTGGCTTCAAATTTATCAGGCGTCTCGGATGCTCAAACACACAACGTGATATCTTCCAAGAATTCCTCACATTCGTTTAACTTATGACCAACTTTCTCAGGCATCTTCCGCATAATATGCCATATACAGTACCTATCATATATACAATAATATAATCAGCAAATGTCCAAATCTGTATACATGAACATCCAATGATGATGAAATGTGTATGGTATACATATTGAATGAACATCTACAACCATGGTGTTGTTTTTTTGAATGAACCAATCAATGGCATTGTAATGCACTGTGTATCCAATCATCATACCATGTGCATCATTCCCTAAAAGAAATGCTTCACACCAATTTGCACGCAACTATATCATGTTCATGTACTGAAATGAACGTCGGGTAACCCCATGTTATACATCACACTTATGTCAAATGATCAACATACATTTGTGCTTACGTGAACGTGTGTTTCGGTTAATTGAAGACCAAGTCACTATATAATGTGCACCATGCATCAATTAATTGACTATGCAACAATCGTATGATGTATATAAATTAAACAAAACACCAACAACTTCAACATGTGTTCCGGTAGATGTGATGAGCACCCATGAATAATGTAATATGCATCACATATTGTAAATGATCATTGTTGTAATGTATTACATGTGCACCGAATCAGTAAAAACAGTGGCAACCCCGTCCCTGATTCCCAAATCTTGGTCCGTGACTATTGTATCTAGTTGTTGCCCCTGCATTGCGCAAACAAAATGTTGGAAAAGCCACACAAATGACGGTGTTTTCTCATCTCTTAGCAGGCCAGCTCCAAATGAGACTAATTTACGGTGATGGTTGACTCCAGTGAATGCAGCGAACACCATTTTATACTTGTTTGTTTTGTGTTTGGTGTCAAAAGAAAGCAAAATCACCAAATTACGCGTACTCCCTCCTGCCTTGCGAATCACGCCAGAATGTGCATTTTAGTTGTTTATCGTCATCAACTTCATACGAATAATAGAACCCAGGATATCTTGCCTTATTCCTTCGCAATATATCGACAAACATTTGGGCTTCCATGTCCACTAACACTATATTCAGTGACCCCTTGTAGTTCTTCATATCCTGCAGGGTACACCCAACACCCTCATATGAACCGATTCTTTCCTTTAAAAGATGGAATGCCATCGACGGACCAACATTTTCCCTAGCAAACTTGTTCATTAAATCAACGTGTATCGTACTAACATTCCGCGCTGACTTCTCCAGATGTCTTTTGCTTGGGGTTATCAATTCATGCGTATGCCCAGCATGAAATTTCAGTATATCATACTTCCCGTCCTTAGTTGACTTCAAAGTCATTTTTGCATTGCACCCTTGCCTTGTGTCAGCGCGTTTCCTCTTTTTTGTTTTTGGAGTGGATGGATCAGTAAACTCGGCACAATCGTCTGATTTCTCTGCAGGGCGTTGTAAGTTAAATGTTTTCGAGTCCTCAAATAACATGTCCTTGTTAGTTTTCCACCCCTGTCTAGTGCACAAGAACAACTTCCATTCCAGACCTGTGGTCTTATTAACCGTATGTGTTGAACTACGAACACTAAACCCAACACTAACCGCGTAACGTTCATAAAACTTTTTTGCCTCCTCAATATTGTCAAACTTCTGACCTATATAAGGGACCATTGATTCATCTTCGCATATTGGCACATACTCTTCGTCATCATTCAGCTAGTAACTTAACGGTAACGGCGGTGGGGCAATTGTGACACCTTGACTTCCAGCCCCGTCCTCGTGTACATCACTGTAAACATTAACAAAAATAAATAAGATAGCAATCAGTGTTCATTTATATGGTTATATAAATCATACAAATCATATAACATGCTTAATGCAGAATACAAACATAGAAAAACGTGTACACATCATTGACATTTTCATTGTACATTATGATCAAACTCCATGTATAACACACTCCACATCGATGCGCATTGGGGTATGCACTACAACGTATACACGTAGCAGTACATTGGTGCTCATAGATACTTTCTGATTGCTCAAACACTTTGCACGTGTTGTGCATTGGAATGAGATGAGCACATGCATACAAATGCAGTCACAACAACTACATACAACTTAATCTCAATGTACATCATATTCCGCATATATGAACATCATGGTTTGTTTCCATGCACATTTATTGTGGTACCCCAACCATCTACTGACCACATAAATCACTGGACAATATGTAGCTCACAGAAGTACACGGCGGATGCATATATGTGGACATATCAATATAATTCAGTTAAACGTCATGTACAATTCTTCGGGACAACAAATTCATCTTTTGTTAATGTAGCCAAGTATGCACAAACACTCACACCCATTTCCTCATGATCCATATCCATTCAACCATCTCAGAAACATTTTTCAATTTCGGGGTTATCTCATCTTCTTCATCCAACATATTAAAAAAAACAAAAATTAAAAAACCATGGCCATTGGTGACTAGGAAAAGCAATGTCCGCCATTGACAGCGATATTCTACACTATATATATATATATATATATATAGGAAAATTGGATTCTAATAATCCCTACTTTTGCAAATAGGATGATGGTGGTCCCTATTTTCACTTTGTATTGTGGTGGTCCAAAAAAAATAAAACTGGATTGTAGTGGGACATTTTCGAGAGTATACCCTAAATATCAAAGATTTTGTGTTGTATTTGATTCAAAACTTAATATAACACTTTACCATGATTTTTAATGAATTTACAGCGTTTCTCCCAAGTTTTTCATTTTTTTTCTATTTTTACGATTTTTTCACTTTTGTTATTTTTAAAAAAATCATAATAATTATTCAGAGTCTCAAAAAAATAATTTAAAAAATGGTTTAGAAACTAGGAATAAACATCAACTATACCATAAATGAATGTCAATTATACCATAAATGAACACCACATATACCCTAGTTCGTTGCAATGTTAATTTCCAATGACATCTTTTTGTTGGCTTGGAAAAAGAGAGCAATTAATGCAATGTGATTTCCAATGACATGTTAATTAGTTCGCAGCTCTAGAAAACTAGGAATAAACATCAACTATACCCAAAATGAACATCAACTTTACCATAAATGAATGTCAATTATACCATAAATGAACACCACATATACCCTTAATGAACATCAACTATACCATAAACGAACATATAGTATAATGACATTCGTTTATGGTATAGTTGATGTTCATTCTGGGTATATGTGATACTCATTTATGGTAAAGTTAATGTTCATTCTGGGTATAGTTGATGTTCATTCTGAGTTTTCTAGAACTGTGAATTAATTAGCATGTCATTGGAAATCACACTGCATTAACTGCAGTGTGATATATATATATATATATATATATATAAATATATATATATATATATATATATATATATATATATATATAAGGAATTGATAAAATGAGAAGAATTATTTTGTGAGAAGAAAAGTATAGCAAATCATAACCATTGGTTCCAAGATCAAGGGTGGGTATTAATCTTGCCTTTTTCTATTTTTTGGTTGGCAAAATGTGTCTAATAAATGCTGCAACATTTTTTTTTTTGTTGGCTGAGAAAAAGAGAGCAATTAATGCAATGTGATTTCCAATGACATCTTAATTAATTCGCAGCTGTAGAACACTCAGAATGAACATCAACTATACCCAGAATGAACATCAACTTTACCATAAATGAACGTCAACTATACCGTAAATGAACACCACATATACCCAGAATGAACATCAACTATACCATAAACGAACGTATAGTATAATGACGTTCGTTTATGGTATAGTTTATGTTCATTCTGGATATATGTGGTGTTCATTTATGGTAAAGTTAATGTTCATTCTGGTTATAGTTGATGTTCATTATGAGTTTTTTAGAGCTGTGAATTAATTAGCATGTCATTGGAAATCACATTGCATTAATTGTTGTCTTTTTCCCTGCCAACAATAAAAAAAGAAAAAGGTTGTACCATTTATTATTCACATTTTCCCAAAAAAAATAAAAGAATAAAGCAAGATTAATACCAACTCTTGATCTTAGAACCAATTGTTATGATTTGCTATGCTTTTCTTCTCACAAAATCTTTCTTCTCATTATATCAATTCCATATATATATATATATATATATATATATATATATATATATATATATATATATATATATATATATCTATATATATAGGGAAATTGGATTCTAATAATCCCTACTATCACAAATTGTATGGCAATAATCCCTACTATCATTTTGGATTTTGTTGGTCCAAAAAAAAAAAATTGTATTGTAGTGGTACCAAATCTATCACGACATTCTTTTTATTTTTTTCATGCCTACTCCATATTGTTTTTGTTTTTTTAGTTCCTACCCCTAGATAGGTAACGAAGTGTAGTTACTAAAACATTTTTAAAATTATTTTTTTGAGATTCCGAGCAATTATTATGATTTTTTAAAAGGAATAAAATTGAAAAAATCATAAAAAATTGAAAAAAATTGAAAAAAATTGGGAGAAATGCTGTAAATTCATTAAAAATCGTGGTAAAGTGTTATACAAAGTTTTGAATCAAATGCAACACAAAATCTATGATATTTAGCGTATACACTCGACTTTGTCCCACTACAATACAATTTTTTTTTTTTTGGGACCACCAGAATCCAAAATGATAGTAAGGATTATTGACATACAATTTATGATAGTAGGGATTATTAGAATCCAATATCCCTATATATATATATATATATATATATAGGGAAATTGGATTCTAATAATCCTACTTTTGCAAATTGGATGGCAATAATCCCTACTTTCAATTTGTATTCTGGTGGTCAAAAAAAATATTGTATTAGTGGTACCAAATCCATCACCACATTCTTTTTATTTTTTCCATGCCTACCCCATATTGTTTTTGTTTTTTTCGTTCCCGCCCCTAGATAGGTAATGAAGTGTAATTACTAAAACATTTTTTAAATTATTTTTTTGAGATTCCGAGCAATTATTATGATTTTTTAAAAGGAATAAAATTGAAAAAATCATAAAAAATTGAAAAAAAATTTGGAAAAAATTGGGTGAAATGCTGTAAATTCATTAAAAATCGTGGTAAAGTGTTATACAAAGTTTTTAACTAAATGCAACACAAAATTTATGATAGTTAGGGTATACTCTCGATTTTGTCCTACTAGAATACAATTTTATTTTTTTTGGAACACAATAATACAAATTGAAAGTAGGGATTACTGTCATCCAATTTGGAAAAGTAGGGATTATTAGAATCCAATTATCCTATATATATATATATATATATATATATATATATATATATATATATATATATATATATATATATAGGATAATTGGATTCTAATAACCCTTACTTTCACCAATTGGAGAATGGTGGACCGTACTTTCACTTTGTATTCTGGTGGTAAAAAAAAAAATATTTAGATTGTAGTGGTACCAAATCTACCTCCACATTCTTCTTATTTTTTTCATTTCTACATTATATTGTTTTTGTTTTTTTCGTTCCTACCCCTTGAAATTTAATGAATTGTAGTTTCGAAAACATTTTTTAAATTATTTTTTTGAGACTCCGAATAATTAATATGATTTTTTAAAAATAATTTAAGTGAAAAAATCATAAAAAATAGTAAAAATTGAAAAAAATTGGGAGAAACGCTATAAATTAATTAAAAATCATCGTAAAGTGTTATACTAAGTTTTGAATCAAATGCAACACAAAATCTATGATTCCCTAGAAATTATCCCACTACAATCCAATTTTATTTTTTTTTGGACCACCAGAATACAAAGTGAAAGTACGGTCCATCATTGTCCAGTTGGTGAAAGTAGGGATTATTAGAATCCAATTATCCTATATATATATATATATATATATATATATATATATATATATATATATATATATATATATATATATATATATATATATACATTAGTTTGACTTTGACTTTTTGATAATTGAATTTCCGGGGCATTACAAATAATCACTACTTTCACCAATTGGAAAATGTTGGGTCGTATTTTCACTTTGTATTCTGGTGGTCCAAAAAAAAAAAAAAATTGGATTGTAGTGGTACCAAATCCACCTCCACATTCTTCTTATTTTTTTCATTCTTACACTATATTGTTTTTGTTTTTTTCGTTCCTATCCCTAAAAATTTAATGAATTGTAGTTTCTAAAACATTTTTTAAATTATTTTTTGAGACTCTGAATAATTATTATGATTTTTTAAAAATAATAAAAGTGAAAAAATCGGAAAAAATAGTAAACAAATGAAAAAAATTAGGGAGAAACGCTGTAAATTCATTAAAAATCATTGTAAATTGTTATACTAAGTTTTGAAGCATATGCAACACAAAATCTATGATTTCCTTGAAAATATCCCACTACAATCCAATTTTATTTTTTTTTTGAACACCAGAATACAAAGTGAAAATACGGTCCACCATTGTCTAATTGATGAAAGTAGGGATTATTAGAATCCAATTATCCTATATATATATATATATATATATATATATATATATATATATATATATATATATATATATATATATATATATACATTATGTATTTATATATATATATATATATATATATATATATATATATAGGGATATGATATAATGAGAATGGAGTTTTTGTGAGAAGAGAAGAAGGAGCAATCCTAGCCATTGATTCAAGATCAAGGGTGGGTGTAATTATTACATTTATCTTTATTTGATGGGTTGAGTTTCTTTTTTTTTTTTTTTTATTTGGGGGTCTCAGGTGAGTGAGGACCCCGAGAGCATTCAATGACGCAGCCAAAGGCATCCACGCCTTCTCCTTCTCCATGGATGAGTTCCCCAAACAACTTCTCAGCTCCCCCCTCAATTGTCATCGGTTATCATCAGAGCAGCTGGGTTTTTTTTTTTCTCTTCAACTCTCCTCAGTTCTCCTCAATATCAAACAGTAGAAACCCTAATTTTTTGAGTTTTCCGGTTGTTGGCTAAAGAATATTATCCAAGATTATCAGAGCAGCTGGTTTTTTTTTTTTTTTTTGTTTCTATTCAATTCTCCTCAGTTCTCCTCAATATCAAACAGCAGAAACCCTAATTTTTTGGGTTTTCCGGTTGTTGGTTAAAGAATATTATCCAAGAGTTGAAAGGGTGCAATTTAGTTGCCCAACCAATACTAATCAGAACGTGATGATGGTTTTCTGCATATATGGAACCAACTATGGAGATCAGGGGTGAAGGGATGAGGTAATTTGAACTTTGTTTATGTAATGTGAATTTTGGTTGTGTATTTTGATGAGAGTTTTATGTGATTTAAATTCATGAATTCACTAATATTGGATATTTTTTATGAGAGTTTTAGTCTGTTTATGGTCGTCAGTTCGATCATCCCCAATTTTGTGATGTTGTTCATACCCGGTTTAAATACATGATTTATGTTGATTATATTCTGATGATCATTGTTTGGTGATGGATTTTTGTAGTTCAGATGGTGTCTGGAATCATATTTATGTTGTTATAATGAGAAGAATGATCAATTCTGATGATCATGGTTGTTGTTCATTATAAAGGGATTTATGATCACCTCATAGATGCCCGATATTCATTCGATAACTATTTGGTGTTCTTTGTACGGGTGTTTGATGATCATCCTAGAATGAATGAAAATGTGCCATAAAGGGTTTGATGTTCATTTGATGTTCATTTACGTTTAGGGTTTTTCATCTGCCATAAAAGGTTTGATGTTCATTCAATTGTTGTCCACAGTCATTGACGCTCATGCCCATAATATTTGATGTTCATACCATAATTACTTGTTGTTTATCCAAGCTGTAATTGTTGTTCATAATATGAAAAGTTAATGTTCATAATATGAAAAGTGTGACTTGATGATTAATACAGGTGATGTTCATAACAGACCAATTGATGTTCATAAGAGAACACTTGATGTTCATTTAGCTACACTTGATGCTCATTTTCATTATATATAGATGGTCATTTTCACAAATTGATCATGTATTACTCAAAGATCATTTGATATCAACTTAATGTTCATTTCATGTCAGTATAGTTGGTTTTATGTGTGTCATTCAATGTTCGTTCCAGTATACCGTGATGTTCATTGTATTTCAACTTGATGATCATTTCAGTATAACGCGATGTGTATGTTTTATCCCCTTTTGTAATGAATGTCCATTTAAGATGGACTAGATGTCCATTTAGACCAACCATATGTTCATTTATGCTTGTATGAATTATCATTTTTTATTTAGAGGTTTTGGTGTGTCTACGTTGTGTATGTTCATCGTCGTTGTACCAGGTGTTCATTTGTGATGTATGGGATGTTCATCTGTGATAGCCTATTGGATGGATGTCTTTGATCCATCTGTACGATTGATGTTCATTTCCCTGGATGTGTGGTGTGTACCAAATGTTCATTTACACTGAATGGATGTTCATTTGCATTGAATGGATGTTCATTTTGTGTGATGAACGGGACGTTTTGTATATTATACCCCCTTTGTATTGGATGTTCATTTTAGATGGACTGGATGTTCATTTATTTTGGTTTAATGTTGGTTGGTCGTCATAAATCATGTACGAATGATCATATATGGTTTAGTGGGTTTGGCGTGGCTAAATTGACTATGTTCATCGCCCTTGTACCAGATATTCATTTATGATCAATGAGATGTTCATTTGTGATAAACTGTTGGTTCGAATGTTGGTTGGATGTTTATGTTTATGTTCATCGATATATTAATGTCAGTTAGTGATGTACAATATGCAGGGCGAGCTCGAAGCATTGCAACAGCCATTGAAAAATCTCATTGATGTACGAGATGAGATATCGTTCACGATTGACCAGATTGGGAAGAAGTACAAGGGCGCATCCGGGGTAGACGAACAGCCTTGCACCGTTTTAATTTGAAGTTTATTTCTCCTGTTCTCTTTGTATGGAACTTGAAATATTGTGTTTGCCAGCTTTTGGACGCACTGTTTGGAACATTTTATATGCACTGTTTGGAACTTGAAACATTGTGTTCGATAGCTTCTTTATGCACTGATTGGGGGTAATGAAATGAACATCAAGTTGTAGTGGAATGAACATCAAATGAAATATTCAACCATGCATAAACATAAACTGATTGGATTGAACATTAAGTGAACATGAAATGAACATCAAGTAAACATTAAATGTTCTGTCAGTATTAAATGATCAATTTATACTGGAATGAACATCAAGTCATTCTGGAATGAACATTTATAGATAATGAAAATGAACATCACGTGATCATGTGTTGATCATCAAGGGACAATGAAATGAACATCAAGTGGAAATGAAATGAACATCAAGTTGTATTGGAATGATCATCAAATGAAATACTCAACCATGCATAGTAAACGTCAACTGTTTGGGTTGAACATTACGTGAACATGAAATGAACATCAAGTGAACATCAAACGATCAATCAATATTAAATGATCAATATGACCCTAAATGGCATTGAACATTTGTGGATAATGAAAATGAACATCATTTAGCTATAAAATGATCATCTCATATTCACTTGATGAACATCAATTTGTAATCCACATGAACATGAAAATGGACATCAAGTCACACTGGGATGAACATCTATAGATAATGAAAACAAACATAAGGTGACCATTTAATGATCATCAAGTGAAAATGAGATGAACATCAGGTTATACCGGAATAAAAATTGAATGAAATTGAAAAAATGACATGAAGGGACAATGAAATGAACATCAACTTGTATTGAAATGTACATCAAATGCATTTCTTAACCATGCACAATAAACATGATATGTTTGGATTAGTCAAGTGAAAATGACACGAACATCAGGTTATACTTGAATGAAAATCGAATGAAATTGAAAAAATGACATCAAAGGACAATGAAATGAACATCAATTTGTACTGGAATGTACATCAGATGCAATATTCAACCATGCACAATAAACATGAACTGTTTGGATTGATTAAGTGAAGATGAAATGAACATCAAGTGAACGTCAAATGATCAATTAGTATTAAATGATCAATATATCCCTAAATGGTATTGTTAATGAAAATGAACATCAAGTGAATATGACATGATCATCATATTATACTGGAATGAATATCAACATATAATTAACATGAACATGAAATGAACATCAATTCATTGTCTCGATGAGTATCATATATAATGAAAATCTAACAAAAATACATCCAACCAAAATAAAACCAAATGTATGTTTATATGATAGAAAAAACGCAGGCTCCAAACGGTCAATCATCAATCCAAACCATAGTCAGTTGATATTCACAAAACTTGAATAGATCATGCATAACGTTCTGGGTGATTCCTGCTGTCATGTGTTAATATTTGGTCACAACACTTGCACCTTCGTGCATTTGCTTTTTTCTCAGCGGCGACCTTTAATGGTTTCTTCGCCCTCTTACCTCTTTGTTTTGTGACTAAAACAGGAGGTGGATGAATGGTAACCTTTTTAGGGACATAAGTTCCAAAATATGTTTCAAATTCTGAATGCACACTGCTCAATGGCTCTCCTACCTTAAATGCCTCGAGTTTGGAAATGAGGGTGTTTGTTTGATCAATAATCAAGCCCCAGCTTTGCCTCTTCCCCGTCGGCAATGTCATTCTGGGATGAACATCTATAAACAATGAAAAAGAACATCAATGATCATGTAATGATCGTCAAGGGACAATGAAATGAACATCAGTGAAAAATGAAATGAACATCAAGTTGTACTGGAATGAACATCAAATTACATACTCAACCATGCGCAGTAAACGTCAACTGTTTGGATTGAACATTAAGTGGATATGAAATGAACATCAAATGATCAATCAATATTAAATTATCAGTATGACCCTAAATTATATTGGTTATTAACATCGAATATACTGATTTGGAGCCTCAATGACCATTCAACATAACCAATGCTCTGAATATCCACCAAAGAGACTCATGAACATCAATGTGCCAAACATCAACATTCGCTCGTCATCTTTGAACATCTACTAAATAGCCTTGTCCAAGCCTATGATCATCATCTTTACTACTAACTTCCAAGCCCACCAATGGTCATCTTCATCCAATTCAAAGACGCATCATAAGACACCTATGCTTTCTAATCCACTAAACCATATATGATCATTCATACATGATTTATGACGACCAACCAACATTAGACCAAAAAAAATGAACATCCAATCCATCTAAAATGAACATCTAGTACAAAGGGGGTAAGACATATAGAACGTCACATTCACCACAAAAAAGGAACATTAGTTCAATGCAAAATAAACATCTATTCAATGCAAAATATCCCATTCATCACAAATGAACATTTGGTATAACGGCAATGAACATAACAACGTAGACATGCCAAAACCTCTAAATCATAAATGATAATTCATACAAGCATAAATGAACATCTGCTTGATCTAAATGAACACCCAGTCAATCTAAAATGATCATTCGCATACACACATTAAAATGAACATCCGTTCAATGCAAAATGAACATAAATGCACAAAGGGGTCAAATACTTCAAAAACATGGTTCGCTTCCACTTAAACTCTCGTATAAACATTAAGCATATTATGAATGAACTCACGATATACTGAGATGAACAAAACACGACCATAACGACGCTAACTTAAACCGAACTAGACGATAATCATATATCCTATCTAAAATCGAACAAAACATGACATGAAGAAAACACGACCATAACGATGCGGATGAACATGAATATGCCATGATTTATTCAGTTTGTGAGGATGAACAAATCATGAAATGAACATCAATTTGTCAATGAACCCCAACTGAAAACATGAAATGAACACCAACACACGACCAATTTGTGAAAAATGGACATCTACATATAATAAAACGATTATCAAACTAAAATGCAATGAGCATTAAGGTGTGTAAAAAGTAACACCAATTTGTGAATGATCATGAAGCCAAATTGAAATGAGCATCAGGGTGCACCCAAAAATGAACATCACGATAAACTAAAATGAACATCAAGCCAAACTGAAATGAACACCAGTTTGTCATGACTAACTGCTATACACAAAGAAAATTTTCATCAATGTGTATCCAAACGAACACCAACTACTCTGTTATGACCATGATTTTTCAAACGAACCCCAATGGGGATGAACTTCAACATCCCACGAGATGAACAACAAATTTAGGTTCGTCCTTACCTTTTTACCAACCCCCATGTATCGAGCATAACCAATAATGTTTTGTCTATCACACAACCCTAAGTGCGCATCCCACCCCAAAAACATCCAACAATGAACATAAACCATTTGAATGATGAACATTAGACCCTGACATGAACAACAAATGCCATAAAACTGACTTACATCTCCTTCTTCCTTTCTTCAACCTCTGCTTCAGTCACACCTTTCGACGCCATGAACAATTTTACAATTCCCTTCTTACTCTGACAAAAAACACCTCAATTGTTAGAATTAACATAAAAAAACTCACCAGATATCCCCAATTTCGCTTCACATATAAACCCAAGAAAACTGGAAACACACCTTACCGGATAACCGCCGGACCTGGGTATCACTTCAAACAAACCTCACCGGAAACTCGCCGTCGGAACCGTCAATGTGTGCCGGAAAATCACCGGAAAATCGAGTTTGATTTGCACTTTCAATTCACCGGGAAATCGAGTTTGATATGCTCTTACAATTCACCTTTGGCAATTTGGTTATGGCGTCCCTCGAGCTGCTGTTTGTGTTTTTCAAATTTTGGCAGAATAATTAGGGTGTTTTGGAAACTGAACTCATAATTGTCCTCCCTCCAGCAGCAAACAACAATGACCTTTCCTCTCCCAATCTCACGTGACCAGACTAAAAAAAATAATATTATACAAATCAGCCAATCATATTTTTGAATTAGTTATTTGAAATAAAGTTAAAACACCCAAATTATCCCCACCCTTGATCTTGAAACCAAAGGCTAGGATCTCATATGCTTCTATGCTCACAAAAACACCTTTCTCATTATATCATATCCCATATATATATATATATATATATATATATATATATATATAAATACATAGGATAATTGGATTCTAATAATCCCTACTTTCATCAATTAGACAATGGTGGACCGTATTTTCACTTTGTATTCTGGTGTTAAAAAAAATAAAATTGGATTGTAGTGGGATATTTTCAAGGAAATCATAGATTTTGTGTTGCATTTGCTTCAAAACTTAGTATAACAATTTACAATGATTTTTAATGAATTTACAGCGTTTCTCCCAAATTTTTTTCATTTGTTTACTATTTTTTCCAATTTTTTCACTTTTATTATTTTTAAAAAATCATAATAATTATTCAGAGTCTCAAAAAAATAATTTAAAAAATATTATAGAAACTACAATTCATTAAATTTCTAGGGGTAGGAACGAAAAAAACAAAAACAATATAGTGTAAGAATGACAAAAATAAGAAGAATGTGGAGGTGGATTTGGTACCACTACAATCCAATTTTTTTTTTTTTTGGACCACCAGAATACAAAGTGAAAGTACGACCCATCATTGTCCAATTGGTGAAAGTAGTGATTATTTGTAACGCCCCGGAAATTCAATTATCAAAAAGTCAAAATCAAACTAACGTTAACAGACAAAATTTAGCGGAAGACTTAAACTCTTATTGGGCGTCACTGCCGTATCTCCGAAGGAATACAAGGCGAGAAGGAAAACTACAACTTTCTGTCAACGGCAAACCAACCAACAAACTCATATTTAGAAATAAACTTCAAACTAACTTCAAGTCTTTCAAAAAGAAACATAAGAAAAATTAACGACTCCTAGACATGTCGTCCTCACTTCTAATTCCCGTCCCCAGCATATTGATCAACACCTGAAAACAAAACATTTCAAAAATGAGGGGGAAATCTCAATAATGTCTACCCCTAACGTTAAAAACAAGTTAATTTCATTTCAATTCATTTGAGGGAGAGGGAACAGTCAAAACATTTCACAAACCTTTAACCCTTAACTGTTTTCCTCAACCAACCAATTCATATTTTATTATGCGGGCGGGATACAACATCCCTTAGAGTAACATCGCCTACCACAGGCATCAAAAATATATTCACCTACCACAGGCACCAACAGTTCGCCTACCACAGGCATCAAATAGTTCGCCTACCACAGGCATCATAGTTCGCCTACCACAGGCATTGAAAGAGTTCGCCTACCACAGGCATCAAAGAAATCAACTATCCTATATCAGGGAAGAAGCCCTGATCTCCTGGTCTATAACCTGGCAGGATTCCAAATCCTGAACAACGAGTTATGCCCCGAAACCCGCTTATTGTTTCACTTTGAATTATTAATATCTTATGCAAAAACTCAACTCACAACTCTCAAGTCAAACCCAACCCAGGTTATCAAAACGAGTATCAAAACTACTTATAAAAGACCATCACAATTTCTCAACTCATAAATCAATAATCACAAAATAAAACGCACAGTTATCCAAAACAGATGGTCACATTTCCACAAAAGTCCCCTTTCGGGATGTAATTCTCAAAACAGATTAGAAAACATTAAAACACATTTAAAGAGCATCCTAGTGGGGATTAGAGCATAAACATTACCTGGTTAACTTCACTTCACAGCAAAACGAACACACTTGAGCTCACTAACAACGCGAATAAGCTCGGGCGTTTAGGGTTAGGGCACGGGTTCGGGTTCCGGCGACTGGACGGTGTCGAAGGCGGCACGAGGGGCGGCGGTCAGAGGCGGACGGGCGTCAGAAGGTGGTTATCGGACGGTGGTGGTCGGCGTCGGGACAAAACGACGACAACAACAGCAGCGGCAGTGGTTTGACTCTCGACAGCCTGCGACATTGGGTTCGATGGTGGCGACGACGGCTCCGGCGGTTGGCTGCGACTCCGGCGACGAGGATAAGAGCGGCGGTTGCGGTGGTGGTGGCGCGGCTGGGGCGGTCGAACAGAGGGAGGGAGAAAGAGGGCTCGAGAGAGAGAAGGAGAAAAAGAATAGTGAGGGTGGTTGCGGTTCAGGTGCTCGGCCATGGCGGCGATGGCGTCCACTGAACTGAGAGAGAGAGAGAGGGGGGGAGAGGAGAGGAGAGAGGAAAAGAGTGATGGCTAGGGTTAGGGTTTTGATTGTTATTAGGGTTTGAGGGATAGAAAAGAGGTTTTTATACTAGCCACTTAATTAGGGCCCAATTACCACTCCTAACCCAACCCAACTAAAACAATTAAAAACTTGATTTTTCTAAAAAAAACTAATAATACTAATAATAGTAATAATAATACTAATACTAATAGTAATATTAATAGTAATCACATAGCCATTAATATTCACATAATTAATCGTATAACACAGTAATATTAATAATAATACTTAAACAGAGTAAAACTAATACTAAACCCTTGAAATTACCGATATACCCTTGTTAGTCTCTCACGATCCTACGAGCTCAAGTGTTAGCAAAAATAAATACAAACGGATAATAATAAATCACGAAGTCAAACCTAATTTACTAACGACGTCACGGTCAACATCTTTGGATTTTTCGGGGTTTTACATCATTACCTCCTTAAAAGAAGTTTCGCCCTCGAAACTTAAACTTAAGCCTAACGATTCGGTAACAATCCTAACGGTTGCATTCTCCCTAAAACTCGAGGTTTTACATCATTACCTCCTTAAAAGAAGTTTCGTCCTCGAAACATGACGTACCTTTAAGAGTGAAACAGGTGAGGGTATTTCGTTCTCATCTCTTCTTCTGTTTCCTAGGTTGCTTCCGTTGTGGCATGATTTGCCCATCGCACTTTCACCAAGAGGACCACTTTCCTTCGGAGTTGTTTTTCCCTACGATCCAAAATTTCCAGCGGCTGCTCTTCATAGCTCAGATCTTCTTGTAGCTGAAGCGGCTCAGGATCAATCACATGAGTTGGGTCTGGAACATATTTCCTGAGTTGTGACACATGAAAGACATTGTGCACTCTGGGAAGTTCTCCTGGCAATTGCAACTTGTAGGCAACTTCTCCGATGCGTTCTAAGATTGGATATGGCCAAATAAACCTTGGTGTCAACTTCCCCGACTGACCGAATCTCATAACTCCTTTCGTGGGTGAAACCCGTAAAAACACATATTCTCCTACTTCGAACTCCAAAGGTCTCCTCCTCCTGTCAGCATAGCTCTTTTGTCGACTTTGTGCCGCCTTCATTTTATCTTGAATGGTTCGAACCTTCTGAGTAGTGGCCTGTATTAGGTCCGGTCCTATCGTTAGAGCTTTATCAATGTCCTGCCAACAGAGGGGAGTCCTACATCTCCTCCCATATAGAGCTTCGAATGGTGACATCCCAATACTAGCATGATAACTGTTGTTGTAGGAGAACTCAATGAGAGTCAACTCGTCATCCCACGAATCTTTGAAATCTAATGCGCATGCTCACAACATATCCTCAAGGGTTTGGATAGTCCTCTCAGTCTGCCCATTAGTAGCTGGGTGGAAAGCGGTGCTAAACTTGAGTTTGGTACCAAACGCCTCTTGTAACTTCTTCCAAAATCCAGACTGGAATCTGGTATCTCTGTCCGAGACTATAGAACTGGGAACTCCATGTAGTCTTACTATCTCTCTTACATAGGCTTGAGCTAGCTGGTCCAGGGACCAATTGTTGGCGATGGCTAGAAAATGAGCCGACTTGGTTAATCGATCTACAATTACCCATATTGTATTGTGTTTCCTCCTGGTCCTTGGCAGACCCACTACGAAGTCCATTGATATCGAGTCCCACTTCCATTCGGGAACGTCTAGTGGCTGCAGAAGTCCGGCAGGTCGTTGATGTTCTGCCTTGACCCGTTGGCAAGTGAGACATTTCGCCACAAAGTCCGCCACTTCTTGTTTCATGTTACTCCACCAAAACATCTGCTTCAGATCCTTGTAAAGCTTATTTCCCCTTGGGTGCACAGAATATGGTGTATTGTGCCCTTCTTCTAAAATCTTCCTCTTTAACTCCTCCATGTTAGGTACACAGACGCGGTTATGGAACCGTAATGTACCATCCTCGTGAATCACGAAACCAGGGCCCTTCCCTTGCAAAACCTCCTCCCGTATCTTGACAAGCTGCAAATCCAGCTCTTGAGTCCTCTTGATCTCTTCCATGAGAGTAGGTTGCAACTCCATGGCATTCAATACAGCTTTCCTTCCAGGCGTCACCACGTTAATTTCCAACCTCCTAAACTCCTCGCACAGCTCGTGCGACATCATCATTAAGTGGTTTACAACAGGATAGGGTCTCCTACTCAGGGCATCAGCCACTACATTTGCTTTCCCGGGATGATATTGAAAATTCACATCATAGTCCTTCAGAAATTCCAACCGTCGAGTCTGCCTAAGGTTTAGCTCCTTCTGTGTGAAAAGGTACTTCAAACTTTGATGGTCGGTGAATACCTCGCAGTGTACTCCATAAAGGTAGTGTCTCCAAATCTTAAGTGCAAAACCATCACGCGACTCCTGTGTCATGAGTGGGGTAGTTCTTCTCATGTGTCTTCAGTTGTCTGGATGCATACGCAATCACTTTCCCATTCTGCATGAGTACACAACCCAATCCACCATGTGATGCGTCAGAGATAATGAAACCTTCGTTCCTTGAGGTAGAGCGAGAATAGGGGCGAGGTAAGTCTCTTCTTCACTCTGAAATGATTGCTCACATTTTTCCGACCACGCGAACTTGATTGACTTCCAGTCAAATTGGTCAAAGGTGGCGATTTTAGAAATCTTGAACAAATTTTCTATAGTAGCCTGCCAAACCCAGAAAACTCCTAACCTCAGTGGCATTCTTCGGCGTCGGCCACTTGGTGATAGCCTCCACCTTTTGAGGGTCCACTGCTACTCCTTCCTTAGACACCACGTGTCCTAAGAACGCTACTCGCTCCAACCAAAATTCACATTTCTTAAACTTCGCATAAAGTTCGTTACTACGCAAAGTCGTCAGCACTTCTTTCAGGTGGTTTGCATGCTCCTCCCATGTTCCTGAGTAAACCAATATATCATCGATAAACACCACCACAAACTTGTCCAGAAACGCCTTGAACACTAGGTTCATTAAGTCCATGAAAGCGGTTGGGGCATTTGTGAGCCCAAACGACATTACTACGAACTCATAATGACCATATCGAGTTCGGAAGGCGGTTTTAGAGATGTCCTCCTCTCGGATTCTTAGCTGGTGATATCCTGATCTCAGGTCTATCTTCGGAAACATTGTTGCACCCCGCAACTGGTCAAAGAGATCATCAATGCGAGGCAGAGGGTACCGATTTTTTATGGTAATCTTGTTCAACTCCCGGTAATCGATGCATAACCTCATGCTACCATCCTTCTTCTTCACGAATAGTACAGGTGCTCCCCATGGTGAAGTGCTTGGTCGTATGTACCCCTTTTCTAGCAGCTCATCCAGCTGGGTCTTCAATTCCTTTAGCTCTGCGGGCGCCATTCGATATGGGGCTTTTGAAACAGGTGCTGCCCCGGGCTCCAAATCGATGCAGAAATCCACCTCCCTAAGTGGGGGCATTCCCAGAATCTCCTCCGGGAAGACATCAGGAAATTCCTGAACTATCGGAATACTCTCAATCGTAGGCTCCTCCGCCTTGGTGTCGATTACATTACACAAAAACCCTTCACATCCTTGGCCCAACAACTTCTGAGCCTTGAGGGCAGAGATAATCCTCACACCTTGAAGATGTCTATCGCTCCAATGCACTACCTTCTTCCCATTCGGTCCTACTAAGGTCACCTTTTGCTTGTAGCAATCTATCTGAGCTCTATATTTTGCTAACCAATCCATCCCCAAAATAACATCAAACTCCATTAGGTCAAACATATAGAGTGCGCCTCAAATTCTCGACTGCTATCACTATAGGACATCCACCATATAACTCTCCACAACTAATGGTATCCCCGATGGGTAGGGCTACCGACATAGGCTTACTATTCTCCGAGGGTTTCATCTTAGCCTTCTCTACTATAGCTCGTCCAACAAAAGAATGACTAGCACCAGAATCAAATAAAACAGAGACATTGTAGAGGTGGAGTGAGAAGGTACCCGTCACGACGTCCGCTTCATTCTCAGCCTCATCCTTCCTCATCACATACACTCGTCGTCCTGCGTTACGTGGCGGTTGTTGCTGCTGACGAGGCGGGTTCGCTGGCCTCCCTTGGTTGTTCTGATTCCCACCGGGACCACCCCGGTTTTGCTGTCGCGGTCTTTGGTTTCCATTATAGCCTCCCTGATTTTGATATGTTGACTGCGGGGCTCTCCAGTTCCCATTGTTTCCACCATGATTGCCCCTTAAAGTCAGCTGAGGGCACTGCTTTATATGATGCTGGGGGCTTCCACACTTGAAACACCCCCCTTACATCCCTTGCTCTACACTCCCGGGTGTAATGGCCGGGTCGTCCACAAATCTTGCATATCGGCATATGCGATGGCCTTTGTCCCGAAGGCTAGTTACCCCGCCAGTTGTTGGGGCGGAACCTCTCTCTTGGTAGGGTTGAGGTGGGTTAAAAAAGGGCGACTCCTTCCTCTTACGCCCTTGTATGCCAAGTTGTCGCTCCATATCGTGCATTACCCTTTCTACAGTGAGGGCAACATTCAGCATGCTCTGGTAAGACGTGAACTCACGCGATGACATCCGATCCTGAATCTTGCAGTTTAATCCATCCCAGAAGCGATCCATCCTCAACTGTTCACTAGACACAAGAGCAGGTGCAAACCGAGATAGTTCGGTAAACTTAGTGGAATAAGCAAGCACACCACGCTCTCCTTGGCGTAAGTCCATGAACTCCTTTTCTTTCGCCTTTTGAAGAGACATAGGGTGAACCGATGCTTCAGCACAACCTTAAAGCGGTTCCAGTAAAAACCCAGTCCGGTCCGTATCTCTTTCACACTAGCCCACCATAGGTCGGCCTCCTCCTTCAGGTGGTATGCAGCAAAATCCACCCTCAACTCCTCAGGACAGCGGGTTGTGTCGAAGATTTTTTCAATCTCCCTAACCCAATCTTCAAAGACTTTGGGGTCAGCTACCCCTGTATAAGCGGGCGGGTTAAAGCTATTAAACCTTTGGAGAAGAGCAGAGGGATCATTTTCCCTTCCTCCTCCTTGTCAATCCACCACTCT
This sequence comes from Portulaca oleracea, assembly GCA_029582165.1. Taxonomy (NCBI): domain Eukaryota; kingdom Viridiplantae; phylum Streptophyta; class Magnoliopsida; order Caryophyllales; family Portulacaceae; genus Portulaca; species Portulaca oleracea. Next base: position 1,611,942 of record CM055885.1, on the reverse strand, counting down.
CTTCAGTAGATCCTCGTGCTTGTTAAGCATCTCAATCATCAGCAGGCTAGCAAGGTCATTCCCTAGTGTTGTTGTACTCGGCCCGGATATCAAGTGAGGAAGACGCTGACGCAGTTCAGTCGCGGTTTGAGGGCGCTGTTCGGCTGCAGCTTGCGGGCGCTCCCGATTACCGTGGTTGGGTTGAGAACCGTTCATGTCCGACATCCTGGTTCAATGGGTCGATTTAGACTACTTAGGGTTTAATCTCACAGCGTAAATCACCAATTCTAAGGAGGGACTATCCAATCAACTATCTCATTAAAGTTCTAAGCAGATACAAATCTGCCACATATTTCAACAGATAGGCCCAGATAATAGCATCATATTCTACATACTCTTTCATCGTGCATCAATTAAAAAGGGAAGAAGAAGATATATACTATCACCTCTAAAATCAAGACTATTATTTATAATACTTGCATACCAGCGTCGTAGTATGTAAATCTATCCCCTATATTGGGGTTATCATGCAAAGAAACAGCACACGACACTTAGAGATATATCACAATCAAGCTAACCATGCATAATTAAGTTACAGCAACAAATCCTAATACTAATATTACTGTCCCACTCATATGATCCTCCTACAACGAGGGTTTTTCCTAGCTGCGATCGGAGTCCAATCTGGATCATCAGACTCATCCCCTGAGTTCTCTTCGGGGTCTTCTCCTGTCTCCCAGTCCACCATAACCTCATCCTCGGGTTCGGTCTCCTGTTCAGGCTCATCAGCAGGTGTAGCTATAACTCCAGAGGTCACCTCGGGCTCAGAATCCTCCACGGAATCTTCCACAGAATCCTCCTCCGGATCTTCCTCTAGGTCACTCTCGGGATCCATGTCCATGACAGGTGCTGGGGCGGGGTTCACTTGAACTTCTTCCTCCACATCACGCTTCCAAATCTTGACAATCTCATCGAAAACTTCCGGAATTCGGCGCTCCGGCCCCATTCGGTACCTCTTACACTAACAACACGGGTGGGGATACTCCTCGACCGGAAGAGGGGGTGGTAGCAATAATGGTACAGTATGGCCCCACCGAGGGTCGTCCTGAAGCATGAGCAAAAATGCGTTCGCCTGAATCTCATCGTTACCACGAAGGCATGAGTTCGGAACGTCTTTGGTGTACTTGTCAATCTCGTCGTAGAAGTTTATCATATGAGTTCCCAATTTCTCCTTGGGGAGAATGGGAGTATAACGATGAGAACACGGGGTGGGATGACGATAACAGCGTGTGCGTTGTGCCATCCAACAGAGTTAGAACATATTAGCAACATAGGAAATTAAAGGCATAATCATGTAGTAATAAGAAAGCATAAACCCCTTTTCCCATCCTACGTTCATCACTCCGACTTAGCTTCCTAGGGTCCAACTAAACCTAAAGGACTCTGAGGAGCTACTAGGTCGCAACCTGCAGCTCGATACCATTCCAACGCCCCGGAAATTCAATTATCAAAAAGTCAAAGTCAAACTAACGTTAACAGACAAAATTTAGCGGAAGACTTAAACTCTTATTGGGCGTCACTGCCGTATCCCCGAAGGAATACAAGGCGAGAAGGAAAACTACAACTTTCTGTCAACGGTAAACCAACCAACAAACTCATATTTAGAAATAAACTTCAAACTAACTTCAAGTCTTTCAAAAAGAAACATAACAAAAATTAACGACTCCTAGACATGTCGTCCTCACTTCTAATTCCCGTCCCCAGCATATTGATCAGCACCTGAAAACAAAACATTTCAAAAATGAGGGGGAAATCTCAATAATGTCTACCCCTAACGTTAAAAACAAGTTAAGTTCATTTCAATTCATTTGAGGAAGAGGGAACAGTCAAAACATTTCACAAACCTTTAACCCTTAACTGTTTTCCTCAACCGACCAATTCATATTTTATTATGCCGGCGGGATACCACATCCCTTAGAGTAACATCGCCTACCACAGGCATCAAAAATATATTCGCCTACCACAGGCACCAACAGTTCGCCTACCACAGGCATCAAAGAGTTCGCCTACCACAGGCATCATAGTTCGCCTACCACAGGCATCAAAGTTCGCCTACCACAGGCATTGAAAGAGTTCGCCTACCACAGGCATCAAAGAAATCAACTATCCTATATCAGGGAAGAAGCCACGATCTCACAGTCTATAACCCGGCAGGATTCCAAATCCTGAACAACGAGTTATGCCCCGAAACCCGCTTATTGTTTCACTTTGAATTATTAATATCTTATGCAAAAACTCAACTCACAATTCTCAAGTCAAACCCAACCCAGGTTATCAAAACGAGTATCAAAACTACTTATAAAAGACCATCACAATTTCTCAACTAATAAATCAATAATCACAAAATAAAACGCACAGTTATCCCAGTGGGGATTAGAGCATAAAAGTCCCCTTTCGGGATGCAATTCTCAAAACAGATTAGAAAACATTAAAACACATTTAAAGAGCATCCCAGTGGGGATTAGAGCATAAACATTACCTGGTTAACTTCACTTCACAGCAAAACGAACACACTTGAGCTCACTAACGACGCGAATTAGCTCGGGCGTTTAGGGTTAGGGCTCGGGTTCGGGTTCCGGCGATTGGAAAGTGTCGACGGTGGCACGAGGGGCGGCGGTCAGAGGCAGACGGGCGTCGGAAGGTGGTTGTCGGACGGTGGTGGTCGACGTCGGGACAAAACGACGAGAACAACAGCAGCGACAGTGGTTCGACTCTCGATAGCCTGCAACGCTAGGTTCGATGGTGGCGACGACGGCTCCCGCGGTTGGCTGCAACTCCGGCGACAAGGATAAGAGCGGCGGTTGCGGTGGTGGTGGCGCGGCTGGGGCGGTCGAACAGAGGGAGGGAGAAAGAGGGCTCGAGAGAGAGAAGGAGAAAAAGAATAGTGAGGGTGGTTGCGGTTGCCGGTGCTCCAGCCGGCGGCTGTGGCAGCGGTGGCGTCCGGCTGGAACGGCAGAGAGAGAGAGAGAAAGAGGGGAGAGGAGAGGAGAGAGGAAAAGAGTGATGGCTAGGGTTAGGGTTTTGATTGTTATTAGGGTTTGAGGGAGAGAAAAGAGGTTTTTATACTACCCACTTAATTAGGGCCCAATTAACACTCCTAACCCAACCCAACTAAAACAATTAAAAACCTGATTTTTCTAAAAAAAACTAATAATACTAATAATAGTAATAATAATACTAATACTAATACTAATAGTAATAGTAATCACATAGCCATTAATATTCACATAATTAATCGTATAACACAGTAATATTAATAATAATACTTAAACAGAGTAAAACTAATAATACTAAATCCTTGAAATTACCGATATACTCTTGTTAGTCTCTCACGATCCTACGAGCTCAAGTGTTAGCAAAAATAAATACAAACGAATAATAATAAATCACGAAGTCAAACCTAATTTACTAACGACGTCACGGTCAACATCTTTGGATTTTTCGGGGTTTTACATTATTAGAATCCAATTATCTTATACATACATACATACATATATATATATATATATATATATATATATATATATATATATATATATATATATATATATATATATATATATATATATATATATATATAAAAGGAATTGATAAAATGAGAAGAATGATTTTGTTAGAAGAAAAGCATAGCAAATCATAACCATTGGTTCCAAGATCAAGGTTTGGTATTAATCTTGCCTTTTTCTTTTTGTTTTTAGGTTGGGAAAATATGACTAATAAATGCTGCAACATTTTTCTTTTTTTTTGTTTGCTGGGAAAAAGAGAGCAATTAATGCAATGTGATTCCAATGACATGTTAATTAATTCGCAGCTCTAGAACACTCAGAATGAACATCAACTATACCCAGAATGAACATCAACTTTACCATAAATGAACATCAACTATACCATAAATGAACACCACATTGACCCAGAATGAACATCAACTATACCATAAACGAACGTATAGTATAGTGACTTCGAATATGGTATAGTTGATGTTCATTCTGGATATATGTAGTGTTCATCTATGGTAAAGTTAATGTTCATTCTGGGTATAGTTGATGTTCATTCTAAGTTTTCTAGAGCTATGAATTAATTAACATATCATTGGAAATCACAGTGGATTATTTGCTCTCTTTTTCCCAGCCAACAAAAAAAAAAAAGAAAAAGGTTGCAGCATTTATTATTCACATTTTCCCAACAAAAAAAAAAGAAAGGAAAAAGCAAGATTAATACCAACACTTGATCTTAGAACCAATGGTTATGATTTGCTATGCTTTTCTTCTCACAAAATCTTTATTCTCATTATATCAATTCCCTATATATATATATATATATATATATATATATATATATGTATAGTGCACAACAATGTCTTTAGAAATTGGAATTCGGTTACAAACATTCACCATTGTCAAAAAGTGCGCATCTGGGTTGCGTGGAATCCTCGAGCATATGAAGCAGAAGTTTTGGGTAGCTCCGATCAACACATTCATATGAAAATTATAGCTGTTCAAAACAATACTACCTTTCACATCACTTGGGTCTATGGGCATAATGATCTCGGAGAGAGAGAACCACTTTGGGAAACTCTTCGTAATATTGCAGATGGAATTGAAGGTCCTTGGGCAGTGATAGGTGACTTTAATGCAATTATGTCGGAAGAGGAAAGAATTGGTGGAGCCAAAGTTGAAGCCTTCATGACCCAGCCAATGACACAATGTGTCCAGCATTGTTACCTTCATGAGCCACCATACACTGGGATGTTTTACACATGGACCAATGGGCATGTCCGATCCAGACTAGATCGCATTCTTGTGAACCCGCACTGGTACCTAATTGCAGATTTGATGCATGTTCATTTTAAGGCAAGTGGCCTATCAGATCATTCAGTTATCACTATCAATTTCATGGAGATGGCCAAACAGAAGCAACCCTTTAAGTTCTGCGATATGTGGACTAAAGATGAGAGGTTCCACAACCTGATTAGGGAAACACTTTTAGACATCCCGGATGGCCACAAAATGTTTCAATTGACGCAATACCTCCAAAAGCTACGCCCGATTCTCCAAGCTCTACATAAAGATCGTTTCCACGATATTCACACTCAGGAAATGGCAGCAAGGGATAAGCTCATCAACATCCAGAATAGGCTCATTCAAGATCCTACAGATCCAGCTCTCCAACAAGAAGAGAAGAATCAGAGAAGTAACTACTACGACATATTGCATTCATCCTTGCTCCTGAAACGACAGCAAAGCAAACTGGATTGGGATGATATGGGTGACAGCTGCTCAAAATTATTCTTCGCTAAAATGAGGCAAAAGCGCACCCAACTATATGTTCGGGAAATAGAAACTGACAATGGCATCAAAGTCACAGGGCTCCAGGAGGTAAATGATCATCTCTGCTTGTTCTATAAAAACCTACTTGGCAATACAGACAAACAGCAAACAACAGTGCAGGAAGACATAATTCGTATGGGGCCTAGACTAACAGGCATTCAACAACTTATGTTCAGTAGGACAATCACAGACAAGGATATAAAAGAGGCCATCTTCTCAATTCCCAATGACAAGACGCCAGGACCAGATGGGTTCTCCAGTGGTTTCTATAAATCTTGTTGGAATCAAATAGGAGACCTAGTCTCAGCTGCTGCTCAAGAGTTCTTCATCAGTGGGAAGCTCCTCAAACAACTAAATGCAACTAATTTGGTTCTTATACCAAAGGTGCCAAACCCCAGCAAAGTCACAGAGTTCCGCCCTATTGCATGCTGTAACACTTTCTACAAGGGACTCACCAAAATCCTAGCTTCCAGGATAAGAGAAGTCCTTCCCGACCTAATCAACCCGAGCCAGGGGGCATTTGTGCCAGGCCGACAACTCCTTCATAACGTCCTTCTATGCCAAGAGATTGTAAGGGGCTACAACCGATCAGCTATTGCTCCAAGATGCTTGATGAAAATAGACCTTCAAAAAGCCTTTGACTCAGTGCATTGGGACTTCATTGAAGAAGCACTTCGAGCGTACGTCTTCCCAGGATGGCTAATTAAGTGCATAATGTCTTGTGTCACAACTCCCACCTTCTCCATCTACTCCAACGGTATCCATTCTCCCAGCTTCAGTGGCAAACGTGGTCTCAGGCAAGGAGACCCCATGTCCCCCCTTCTCTTTGTTCTAACAATGGAATATCTATCACGATCCATCCAGTACTTTGTCAATAATCAGGGGAGCTTTAAGTTTCATCCAAACTGCAGGCGATTGAGACTTACGCATCTTGTGTTTGCCGACGATCTAGTCCTGTTCTCATCGTCAAATAGAACCTCTATCCAAACTCTCAAGAAAGCATTTGATCACTTCTCTGCAGCCTCGGGTCTGATAGCAAACAATGGGAAATCTGAAGTGGTCATGGGGGGGTGACCCGATATGAAGCTTCAACGCTAATCGCAGAAACTGGATTCCAAGAAGGGACGCTTCCCTTCAAATACCTAGGGATCCCTATCTCCTCATGTACTCTCACAAAAAATGATGCCAACATTCTTGTGCAGAAGATCCTTTCGCGAATCAAAACATGGGAAAGTCGGCAAATATCCTACGCGGGGAGAGTCACACTCATAAACTCAGTCCTGATGGGGATTTATAGTTTCTGGGCAAGAATACTAGTCATCCCAAAGCATGCCATAGAGGAAATTACCCGTTTTTGCCGAAATTTTCTCTGGGGATCATCCTCACATTATAGTAAAGCTCCTATGGTTGCCTGGGGAATTGTATGCAGACCAAAGGAATTGGGTGGTCTTGGGCTCCGAGATCTAACTTCCTGGAACAATGCCACCATTGCCCGACTGGTTTGGGAGATTCAGAACAAAGAGGATAACTTATGGGTCAAATGGATACATGCAAAATATATTCGTGGGTCGTCCAGGTGGGACTACCAACCCCCGTATGACGTTTGCACTTACTTCAAGCACCTTTGCCATATCAAAGATTGCTTCAAATGGGGTTGTGAACCCGGTCGTAGATGGCACTGGAAAGGTGGAGGGGTTACAACCGAGGGAGATTATAGTGTCCCAGAGGGGTATATATGGAGCCTTGGAAACATGAAGGAGGTAGGATGGGCATCGATCATTTGGAACCCACTAACAATCCCGAGACATGCCTTCATCAGTTGGGTCCTCTTACATGGCAGGCTTCCTGTAAGAGCAAGGACGATGCGTTGGAAGCCTGGACGGGATTCCAATTGCCCCTTATGCAATTTGGAGGTTGAAACAATCGACCATCTTTTCCTGGAGTGCTCCTTTGCGAAGGAGGTGCGACAAGAAATGAGAGCCTGGGGGCTTAGACATATTTCCACCATTCAGGATTGGAGAACCCAATTGGGCGAACTTCGGCAAACGAGCACAGAAGCGCATCTGAATTGTGCTTTCCTCACATCGTATGTCTACCACATCTGGATTGAGAGAAATAACCGTGTCCATAAAAAGAATGGAGCTGCACCTCAGGTAATTTCAAAAATTGTAAAAACTGATGTAATCAACAAAATCCTACAGGTAGCAAAATCTAGGAAGAAGTACACGAGTCTTGTAGACAAGGTGCTTAGTATGTGATCACGGGGTTTCTATCCCCCGCCCTCTTTGTACGCTACACTTGATTGTTTAATATAACCTGTTTTTCTGTGCAAAATATATATATATATATATATATATATATATATATATATATATATATATATATATATATATAGGGAAATTGGATTCTAATAATCCTACTTTTGCAAATTGGATGGCAATAATCCCTACTTTTAATTTGTATTCTGGTGGTCCAAAAAAAAAAAATTGTATTACAGTGGTACCAAATCCATCACCACATTCTTTTTATTTTTTCCATGCCTACCCCATATTGTTTTTGTTTTTTTTTCGTTCCCGCCCCTAGATAGGTAATGAAATGTAATTACTAAAACATTTTTCAAATTATTTTTTTTGAGATTCCGAGCAATTATTATGATTTTTTAAAAGGAATATAATTGAAAAAATCATAAAAAATTGAAAAGAAAATTGAAAAAAATTGGGAGAAATGCTGTAAATTCATTAAAAATCGTGGTAAAGTGTTATACAAAGTTTTGAACCAAATGCAACACAAAATTTATGATAGTTAGGGTATACTCTCGATTTTGTCCTACTAGAATACAATTTTTTTTTTTGGAACACAAGAATAAAAATTGAAAGTAGGGATTATTGCCATCTAATTTGCAAAAGTGGGGATTATTAGAATCCATTTCCCTACACACACACACACACACACACACACACACACATATGTATATATATTTATATGTATATATATATATTTATATGTATATATATATATTTATATGTATATATATATATATATATATATATATATATATATATATATATATATATATATATATATATATATATATATATATATATATATATATATATATCTGAGGAATAGATAGGGTGAGAACACACACACACACACACACACACACACACACACACACACACACACATATATATATATATATATATATATATATATGTATGTATGTATGTATACATATATATACATATATATATACGGGAATAGATAGGGTGAGAATGGAGTTTCGGTGAGAATGTGAGAAGAGTGGCCAATAACACATGGCTCTTTGATCAATGGCTGGCAAAAAAAGAGCAATTTCCATTTTTATTTCACCCCATCACGTGACCATTCAGACTGAAAAAAATATGTGATGATCATAATTGAACATAGGAAATTGTCACGCGTGGGAATAAAGGGATGTTGTTCTTGGGTTTGAAGCTTCAGTTATCAATGGAGGTTGCTTAATTGAATAGAGAAAAGAAGGGAGACAAACGGTCATACTCGGAGAACTGAAGGGAGACAAACGAACGTGGTTAGGGTTCTGCATTTTGAGAGGGTTTGGGATTTCGATCGGTGAGGAAGAGGTGGAATCAGGGCGATGAATTTTGCGGCGACGACGATGGATTTCGACGGGAAAAATGTTCATCAGGCGGGGCCGAAACGTCAGTCAAGGTTAGTGAAAATTTCCGGTAAAAGGTGGGTGCCAAAAAAATCAAAGAGATAGTTTCCATCAGTGAAAATCATGCATTGATTGGTTTTGATCATGACTAGATGATTTTGTTGTCTGGGTTTGTACAAGAAAAGGTAAAGAACTCTTCTGGGCAAGTTATTGAACCACATGATTGCTTCCTGTCAAAATTTAATAGAAGATTTAACATATCATTATTTTTTATCATGGCTGGATGAATTTCGAAGATTCAGATTATGATCGCGTGTAATAGTGTGTTGATTTAATGTAATTAGAATTGGTTGTGTTCTATTTGATGTAATCACAATGTGATTGTGATGAATGTAATGCTCGTTTGAGTTATACACGATGTTCATCCGGTAAAATCTTGTTGTTCATGATTATGTGTCTTCACGTTCATCTGGTTGTTACATGTTGTGCATTTTCCGCCATAGTGTTCACGATGTGATGTTCATAATTTTGTATCTTCATGTTCATGATTATGTGTCTTCATGTTCATCTGGGATGGATGTGATGTTTGCTTGGGTTATACATAATGTTCGTCCGGTATAATGTTATTATCCATGACTATGCGTCTTCATGTTCATTTGAGTGTTACATGTTGTTCAATTGACGTGATAGGTATGATATATGTTAATATTCTAGGCACTCAGCTAATGTTCATCTAATCAGATCACAATGTCCATATGGGTGGAACATGTTATCTGTTATCCACAAAATAAAATATTCATATTCCTATGGTATAAGTTTCATGTCCATATGACCAGCGAATAATGTGCATATCATCGTACCATGTCGTCCACAAAAATTAAATATGTTTTCGATGAGCAAGTAAATAGTATTGATTCGATGTTCATGTGAGCTGTACATAATGATATTATAAATTTATGGCCATCTTTAGGGATTATAATGACCATCTTCTATGATTGTAATGACAATCTTAATTGATAATAACTTACATAACTGATTTTGTTTTCATGTGTGTGCTTAATTGAGTGGAGAAATGAAGGGAGACAAAGGGTTGTAGTGGGAGAAGCGAAGGGAGTTAGGATTATGAGATTAGGGTTTCGGACAGTGAGGAAGCGGGGGATCAGTGCGATCGGCAACGAATTCCGCGACGACTACAAATGGATGGTGGCGGGAAAGATATTCATGAAACAGAGATGAAACTTCAGTCAAGGTTAGTGAAGATTTCTTGTAAAAGTTGGTTCCTTTATGGTTAAATCCTTGAAAATTCAACCTCTTAACTGCTAATTGAGTCCTTTTCATAAGTAGAAATTGTTCATCTTTGTTAGGGCATGTTGAGTTTTATTGATGTTTTGTTGATTGAACGTACATGGTATTGTAAACTGATGGTGTCCATTGTAGGCTTGAATGTGGTGTGAAATTTGTTGAAATATGTCATCTTTTTCATTGTTTTGGTACGTACTGCCCGTGAGGTTGTCGTCCACGATAGTCATACGTAATGTCATTGGTATGGGCACGTGATGACCATCTGTGTATTACTTGTGACCATTTGGGACGTGATGACATGTTTGAGTTGGGTATGATGAGATTTGGGTGGTGTACTTTTGTATATGCAGACAATGACCAAGTTTGGTTCATGTCGTGTGAATCGTATGTGAACTTGATATCCTTTTTATGATCCATGTGTCATTAACATTTTATTTAGTCAGTGTTCACTAAGGTAGTAAAATGATCTGCATACTGGATATACTTTGTACATTAGGGTAGTTAATGATGTGCATATTGGATATACATAATGTACATTAAAATATATACTTAAAACATGATGAGATTTGGTTGATGTACTTTGTAAGTGCACTTAATGCCCAAATTTTAGTGATGTGATGCGCATCATATGTGTGAAGGTGATGTCCAATAAAAAACTATGTGTGATGAACATGTGTTTGTTGGTTGACATGTACATGGGGTTATTTGATGGTATGCATTGCTGACATACGTAATGTTCATCTCTAATCATTATGCAAGCGTTAATGTAATGTTCATTTTGTGGGTATGTTCAAATGAGGCATAATAAATGTAATGTCCATTGGGATAGACCATAATAAACATTTTATTTTATAAGGATGTCTATTTTGTTCTACACTAATTTATGTTATTTTTTCTTTCGGAGGCTGCTCGCGTGTATTTGAAGATGCACTAGCGATCTTCGAAAGACACGAAGGTAGTGGGGTTTACTGCATGAGACATATGGAGACCTTGTTCCACCCATATAACTGAGATTGTAGAATGATAGAGGACGATGTAAGTTAATTATTGAAATAATGTTTCCAAGTTGGATTCATGTACAATGCTTTTTTGTCAGGATATATGATGGTGTTCATTCACCTGTCAATCTCGCTATATTGACTCCAATCAAAACGTCCACTAGGACTGAAAGAAAGAGCTTCCACGCTAGTAGTTTGATTGTGTCAAACACATTTTATAACTGGGATGGAGTGTTTGCTTAGATACGATAATGGGTAGACTTGAACATATTTTGCTTGTCGTTCGGTTGACGATTAAACTTATATCGACGCTATGCTTGTTAGGTTGACATTTGGAAACTGTAATAGGAAGACTTGCTGATTTTCTACTTGACGTTAAGACTAATATTGACGCTTTTGATAATATTACTAATGATTTCAAATGTTCGGGATGAATGTTATTCTCAGTAAGCAAATTATCATCAAAGTGTTTCATTATTAACTGATCATTCTGTGGTCACTGCTTGAACACTTTTATTATGCAAAATGGACATCCATTGAACATTGAATGATCATCAAGTGCGTTTATATGAACATAGTGCGCACCCAAGATGAACATTGAAGAAGCAACTAGGATGCTCGTCACTTGCTACTCATGTTAATTAAACATAAATAAATGAACACATTAATGATAACGAATTCAATACAATCCACTAATGACCACCATTTGGATGATAAAATGTGTGGCTGCGTATATGGACATCGTGTCAAACTAATATGATCATTAACCAATCAACAAATGTTCAACACTTGACACTCGTGTTAATTCAAAAGATAAATCCAATAATGAACATCATAACATACACCAAATGACCCCCACCACTTTGATACAATCCACACACAAAATGGATGATCATCAAGGTTCGTATATATGGGCATTGTGTCCAAGCAAGACGAACATAGACCAAACACCTAAAATGCTCATTGCTTGCTACTCATGTTAATTAAATATAACTAAATGAATCCACTAATGATAAAAAAATGAATACAATCCATTAATGAATCCACTAATGTTCACTAATTGGATGATAAACCGTGTCGCTGCTTATATATACATCGTGTCCAACCGATATGATCATCAACCAATCAACAAATGTTCAACGTTGACACTCGTGTTAATTCAAAAAATATATCCAATAATGAACATTGTAACATACACAAAGTAACCTCAACCACTTTGGTACAATGCACACACATGAAAACAAAATCAGTTATGTAAATTATTATCAATAAAGATGGTCATTACAGTCATAGAAGATGGTCATTATAATCCCTAAAGATGGTCAGTAAATTCATAATATCATTATGTACAACTCACATGAACATAGCATCAACACTATTTACTTGCTCGCCGAAAACATATTTAATTTGTGTGGACGACATGGTACGATGATATGCACATTATTCGCTGGTCATATGAACATGCTACTTATACCATACGAATATCAACATTTTATTTTGTGGATAACGCATAACATGTTCCACCCATATGGACATTGTGATCTGATTAGATGAACATTAGCTGAGTGCCTAGAATATTAACATATATCATACCTATCACGTCAATTGAACATGTAACACTCAGATGAACATGAAGACGCATAGTCATGGACAATAACATTATACCGGACGAACATTATGTCTAACTCAAGCAAACATCAGATCCATCCTAGATGAAGATGAAGACACATAATCATGAACATGAAGATATCAAATCATGAACATCACATCGTGAACACTATGGCGGCAAATGTAAAACATGTAACAACCAGATGAACATGAAGACAAATAATCATGAGCAACAAGATTTTACCGGATGAACATCGTGTATAACTCAAAGGAACATTACATTCATCCCAATCACATTGTGATTACATCAAATAGAATACAACCAATTCTAATTACATTGAAATCAACACACTATTATACATGATCATAATCTGAATCTTCAAAATTCATCTAGCCATGATAAAAAAAACGTTGATATTCTGAATCTCCATTAAATTTTGACAAGAAGCAATAACGTCGTTCAACAACTTGCCCAGAAGAGTTCTTTACCTCTTCTTCTACAAACCCAGACCACAAAATCATCCAGCCATGATCAAAACCAATCAACGCATGATTTTCATTGATAGAAACTATCTCTTCGAATTTTTTGGCACCCACCTTTTACCGGAAAATTTCACTAACCTTGAATGAAGTTTCGGCTCATCTCATGAACATTTTTCCCGTCGAAGTCCATTGTCGTCGCCACAGAACTCATCGCCGATCGCTCTGATTCAGCCTCTTCCTCACCATTCGAAATCCCAAACTTTCTCAAAATGCAGAACCCTAACCCGTTTCGTTTGTCTCCCTTCGTTTCTCCGACTATGACCGTTTGTCTCCCTTCTTTTCTCTACTCAATTAAGCAACCTCCATTGATAACTGAAGCTTCAAACCCAAGAACTACAACCCTCTATTCCCACGCGGGACAATTCCCTATGTTCAATTATGATCATCACATTTTTCTTTTTTCTTTTCCAGTCTTGATGGTCACGTGATGGGGCTAATAAAAATGGAAATTGCTCTTTTTTTTGCAAGCCATTGATCTAAGATCCAAAGGTTATTGGCCATTCTTCTCACATTCTCACCCTAACTCCATTCTCACCCTATCTATTCCCTATATGTACATATATATATATATATATATATATATATATATATATATATATATATATATATATATATATATATATATATATATATATATATATCTGTGTGTGTGTGTGTGTGTGTGTGTGTGTGTATATGTATATGTATATATATATATATGTACACACACACACACACATATATATATATATATATTGAAAATATGTGAAATATATTCAAAAGCAAAAGGCAAAGCCAATATTACAAACTAATTTCATAACATATCTATGTAGTTTGAAAATCTTCTTGTGTTCTTAGTAAGGAAGAGTGTTCTATCCCTAAGATGATGTTTGATAGTTTGGAAGATCTGAACTGGGTCTCTTCGGAGGTTCTTGAAAGATAAATTATTCGTTGCACTCCAGATGTTGTATATGTAGGAGACGAAAACGGCAAAAGTGATATGCTTTCTCGTCTTATTTCTCCTGAGATCGAGAAATTTTCTCCCCGAATAATCCCAACTTGCTGCTCGGGGGATTTTGATCCAATCATTCAGTTGTTCCCTGGTTTGTTGAGCGTAAGTGCAATCAAAAAGTAGGTGATGTATTGTCTCATCATGATTTCCACACATCGGGCAAGTAGGATGAATGTCGGGATTGTGCAATCTAGTTTTCACCTGAATTCTCCCACGTAATGCCATCCAAGCACAAAAAGAATGTCTTGGAGTGTTGAATTTATTCCACACGATCCTAGCCCAGGGCCAATTGACATTTTGCCCATCAAGAGCCTTGTATCCCTCTTTCACTTTGTAATGGATTCTTGGGATATTAGCCGATTTAATTTGTTCTTTTACATCGTAGAGCTTCTTGAAATACCAACACGTATCCCCCTTCGGTTGGTATTCCCACCAATCCCTGTTTTTGATGTATCTTTCGTGAATCCACTTGACCCAGAGACTTTCTTTTTGATCGGCTATTGTCATTACTTGCTTGGCTATTATAGCTGTATTCCATAATTTCAGATTTTTAATGCCAAGTCCCCCACACGATTTTGGCATGCAGACTGTTGTCCAGCTAATAGGGGGGTCTTTGAGTAATTGATGTCAGCTCCCCAAAGAAAATTGCGGCAAATCCTTGTGATTTGTTCGATGACATATTGGGGAATTATCAGGATTGAGGCCCTGTATGAGTAAGCACCCAGTATGACTGAATTGATGAGAGTCACCCTACCTGCATAGGAAATATTAGCTGTTCTCCATGACTTGATTCTTGCAGTAATTTTGTCAAC
Organism: Portulaca oleracea; assembly: GCA_029582165.1. Lineage (NCBI taxonomy): Eukaryota > Viridiplantae > Streptophyta > Magnoliopsida > Caryophyllales > Portulacaceae > Portulaca > Portulaca oleracea. The sequence continues at coordinate 1,596,664 of CM055885.1, read as the reverse complement.
CATTTTTTGACAATCCATGTTGCTTAACCGACCATCAGTAATCGGCATACCCAGGTAGTAGAAAGGAAAATCACCCTCTTCAAAGCCTGTAATTTGAAGAATCTGGCTTTTAATGGAATTCTCAGGTCCACTGATCATGACCTTAGATTTTTGAGCATTGGAGTTTAGACCCGATACATGATTGAAATGAACCAGTGTATCTATGATCTTCTGAACACTGTAGGGATCTACAGCTGAGAAAATCATCAAATCATCAGCAAAAATTAGGTGAGTTAAGTTAAATCTCTTACAACGTGGGAAGAATTTGAAATTCGCCTCCTGAGCGGTTGTAGAAAGACTCCTTGAGAGATACTCCATGGTGAGAACAAACAGGAGTGGAGATATCGGATCTCCTTCCCGTAGTCCTTTGGTCCGCCATTGATCTGAATTATGTATGAAGTGGTGGAAATGCAGCTCATAATCCATTCAACAAATTGAGGAGGAAATTTGTAAGCATGCAGGATTTCATTGATAAAATCCCACTTCACGCTGTCAAAAGCCTTCCGCAAATCAATTTTGAAAATACATTTTGATTGTGAGACTTTCCTGCGAAATCCACGAGATAGGTCATGACACATTAGCACATTGTGAAGAAGCTCTCGACCAGGAATGAAAGCTGTTTGGCTGCCATTGATCAAATGGGGATGTACATCCGTTATTCTTGATGCAAGCAACTTAGAGACTATCTTGTATATTGTGTTACAGCAAGATATAGGCCTGAAATCTACAGCTGTGTTGGGATTGTCAATCTTTTGGATGAGAGCAAGAATGGTGGAGTTAAGAGCAGGGAGCATTCCACCTGTCTCAAAAAATTCATTAATAGCTTCACAAAATAAATCTTCCAAAAGAGGCCAAGCATGCTTATAAAAGCCACTAGAACACCCGTCAGGGCCTGGTGACTTATTATTTGGGATGGAAAACAGTGCAACTTTGATGTTCGAACGATTGAAAGGCTTGAACAATTTGACTTGCTGCTGACAGTTTAAAACAGGACCATTATGGATGATGGAATAGTTGATGCGTTGTGTGTTATCCTCATCCGAACCAAGAAGAGTTTGATAGTAAGTTGCTAAATGATAACCCACATCCTGGAAACCAGTTATAGTATGACCATTTTGATCATTTAGGGAGTGGACAGTGGAGTTGAGTTTCCTCTTCTTCATTTTGCTGAAGAAATATTTAGAGCAAGTATCACCATAAGCACTGGTAGCTAGTTTACTTTGCTGTGAAATGAGCTGTTGGGCAGATTTAAGAATGCCTCTGTAGTATTCTTTTGCAGTTCTTTCATCCTCCAAAAGTTGCTGGCTTGTAGGATCTGTCAACAGGCCATTTTGGATGTCCAGAAGGTTGCCTCTTGCAATCTCACATTGCTGGTGGATGTCCGCAAATTTCTATCGATTGAGAGATTTTAGAGCTGGCTTGAGAGATTTTTGCAAGTGGTAGAGGGCATGCATTTGAGATCACACACACACACACACACACACACACACACACACACATATATATATATATATATATATATATATATATATATATATATATATATATATATATATATATATATATATATAGGGATATTGGATTCTAATAATCCCTACTTTTGTAAATTGGATGGCAATAATCCCTACTTTCAATTTGTATTCCGGTGATCCAAAATAAAATAAAATTGTATTGTAGTGGGACAAAATCGAGAGTATACCCTAACTATCATAAATTTTGTGTAGCATTTGATTCAAAACTTTGTATAACATTTTACTACAATTTTTAATGATTTTACAGCATTTCTCCCAAATTTTTTCAATTTGTTTTCAATTTCTTATGATTTTCTCGATTTTATTCCTTTTAAAAAATCATAATAATTGCTCGGAATCTCAAAAAAATAATTTAAAAATGTTTTAGCAACTACACTTCATTACCTATCTGCGGGTAGGAACGAAAAAAACAAAAACAATATGGGTAGGCATGAAAAAAATAAAAAGAAAGTGGTGATAGATTTGGTACCACTACAATACAATTTTATTTTTTTTGGGACCACCAGAATACAAATTGAAAGTAGGGATTATTGTCATTCAATTTGTAAAAGTAGGGATTATTAGAATCCAATTTCCCTATATATATATATATATATATATATATATATATTTTACCTATGGGTATTTTAATTTTTTTTTTGCAACCAAAACAAGAATATATTATTACTGACAAACCTAAAAAATTACAAAACGCCTCAAAATGGGAGAACTAGGAAAACCAAACTAAATACTGAGGTCAATATTAACACAACTATTATATTTTTTCCCGCTGCCCGCTATTCTCATTATTCTTGCTCGGATGTCTTCTTTGATCTACTGAGTGATTGCATACGGGGTTCTTCTAGGCTTGCCATGGATAATATATTTTTGTTCCCTCCAGATATGATAGACAAGCGCACCATAAACCCCCTAGATATAACTTTGAATCACACGGGGAACTTTTCTATCTTCCATTTTCTTCTTCCAGTTGTACTGATCAAAGGTTTGAAAGACATGGTCGAAGGGCCATAACTCGACCCTCGCAAGGATTTCTTTTGCTTTCTCACAATGAAGGAACAAGTGATTGTGGGTTTCCTCTTCCTGATTGCACATTGGGCAAGTCGGGCAACCCTCAACCTTCTAACGTTGGTCCGGCTACGCACTGGTAGACGCTCCTGGAGCCGTAGCCACAAGATAAAAGCGTGCCTTAGGACGATGAATTTACTCCAAACATCCTTTGCCCACCATGGGTTTTCTGCGTCTGGCAAGAGCCATCTGTACCCACTGGCAGCTGTGTATCGGTCAGAATCTGCCCAATGCCAATGAGCCCCCGCGTTGACCCCCACTTGATGGTTTCCTTGATCTCGCACAGATGTTTGAAATAGGGGCAAACGTCATACGAGGGATACTAATCCCACCAATCCCGGTCCTTGATATACCTGGAGTAGATCCATTTGACACACAAGATGTCTTTCGTAGCTTGGATGTCCTAGACTAGCTTGCTACGAAGGCTTGATTCCAAATGGAGAGGTTCCGACACCTCAACCCGCCTTGATGCTTCAGCCAGCAGGTGTTGCTCCAGGATATGGCAGAGGAGTTTTGTAATCCGGTGTGCCACCCCAAAGGAATTGTGGCATAATTGGTTAATGGTGTTTCCTACTTTGTCAGGCAGGATTATGATCCTTGCCCAAAAACCGACCATGCCAAACAGAACTGAATTTACGAGGGTGGCGCGCCTCACATTTGAGATGTTGCGGAGGACCAGAGTCTAAATATTGCAAGGATTTTTTTCCACCAAGATATTGCAGTCAACCGACGAGAGCTTGCACGCCGAGATTGGCATTCTAAGAGACTTGAATGGAAATCTACCTCGTGCAAAACCAGTATCTTTAGCACCTCTGTCGTGTTTTGTACAACTCCAAAAATGGCCTCGGATTTTGCTGGATTAGCTTCGAGCCCAGTGACATCAGAGAAATGATGGAACGCCTTCGTTAGGGTGCCGATACATACCTTGTTCGCTGACGTAAACTGGATTAGATCGTCCGCAAACATGAGGTGCGAGAGTTTCAGCCTGGTATAGTTAGGATGGTATTTATACCCCTTGGACTGTTTATTGTGATAATCGATGGACCTTAACAAATATTCCATGGTCTGGACAAAGAGTAAAGGGGACGTTGGGTCTCCTTGGCGAAGACCTCTACCTCCGGGAAAGCTTTTAGAGATTGTCCCGTTTACATTGAATGCGAAAACAGGGGATGTCACGCACACCATAACGCACTTGATTATCCAGGTTGGGAATTTGAAAGCATGAAGGGCATCCTCAATGTATTTCCAATTAACTGAATCAAAGGCCTTTTTCAAATCGATTTTCATCATGCAACGTGGCGAGATGGTGGATCGGTTGTAACCATGAGCGATCTCTTGGCATAGTAACACATTGTGCAGTAGCTCACGCCCCGGGATGATAGCGGCTTGGCTATGACTGATCAGATGGGGGAGGGTCTGGAGCGTTACCGTCGTGGTGAGATGAATGATGCTTGAGTTTTCGGAAGAAAGTTAAAGGAAAACGGAGCTTGGGCACGATAGGGTTTGCATATGACCTTGGCTAGGAGAGTCCACAACCTTGGCCTAACATTCCACCATGACTAATTAGGCTAAACCACCATTAATCACTAAAGAAATGACTTGAACACCCCCAAACAAAGATTGGATAAAGTAAACAAGAATTTTGGGGGAGAGGCTGAGAGAGCTCTCAAGCAATGACATTCAATATCATTCAAAAACTGCCCAGAAAATGAAGGGCAACAAGTATTTATACAAAATTGTCAAAGCCAAAACACAGTCGTTTTGGGAGGCAGAAATCGGTAGAAAACGGGACTATGAACTGTCCAAACAGTCTGGGCATGGTCATTTAACTTCCAAAAGTAACCCGAACCCCGTTACCACATTGTTCAACGTTTCGGGACAGTCCGGTATGACCTCAGGCCTCCGGGGTCGGGACAAAAATGTGCCTCCTTAGAAGGTCTCGGTTCCCATCCAATGGATGACCGAGACTACCCTTGCGTTTCCAGGCTTCACCGGGAATTGCACCTCGAGATTCACCGTGTTTGGTGCGGCTCGCTTGGCAAATATCACGAGAGACGAGAATGGAACCAGAACTCTTCATCCTCCCCTTCTTGAAAAGGATTTGCCCTCAAATCCGCAATGGGTTCAACATCCTCGATTTAGGGTGAAAGATCGCTAATGTTGAATGTGCAGGAGATCCCCATATATCCCGGAAAATCGAGCTTGTGCGTTATCATTTATCTTCTCCAACACCTTGAACGACCCTTCACTTCTTGGCATAAGTTTGCCTTTCCTCCGCGAAGAGAACCGTTCCTTCCTTAGATGGAGCGAAACCAAGTCCCCGGGTTTGAAGGTGAGGTTCCGGCGGTACTTGTTGACTCGTGACTTGTAGAGCTCAATAGTTCTCTCGATCTTCTCCCGGATCTGGTGATGAAGCTTTTGAATCTCGGCGGCCTTCTCGCTTGCCTTAAAACTCGCCCTTGCCTCCAAAGGTAGAGGAAGGAGGTCGATGAGAGTGATAGGATTCACCCTGTAGCAAGTTTCAAAAGGCAAGCGACCCGTGGCGAATGAAGGAGCCCGATCGGAAACAATGGTCCTTGGAACACCGTGCAACCTCGCTATCACCCGGAAGAAGAGATTAGTGATGTGAGTGGCGTCATCGGTTTTCTCACAAGCGACGAAATGCGCCATGTTAGAGAAACGGTCAAGGACGACGAGGATTGAGTCCTTGCTACGCACGGTTCTGGGAAAAGCAATGATGAAGTCCATGCTCAAATCTTCCCACGGGCCATTCGGAACGGGAAGAGGAGTATAATGCCCTTGGTGAAACTGGCTTTTGGCATGATGGCACGTGATACACTTGGAAATCACATCGTGTACGTCTCCTCCCATTCTAGGCCAATAAAAATGCTCATTTAGCATGTCAAGGGTCTTGTTGATGCCGAAATGACCGACTAGACCACCTCCGTGAACTTCTCGCACCAATAGCTTCCTTAACGGACACTTGGGCACACACAACTTGTTCCGCTTGAAAAGGAACCTGTCTTGTAGCACATAGGAACCGTCACCACTGTCAAGATGAAGTTTGAAGTCTTCATCCTCCTTGTAGAATTCCTGCATGTGTTGAAACGCAAGGACTCTTGCTTCAACCAATAAAAGAAGAGAGTGCCTCCTTAAAAGTGCATCGGATACCACGTTGACGCTCTCCTTCTTGCATGTTAAGCTTGTGTTGGCTGTTTAAATACTTGAGAGCCTCGTGGTCGGAATGGATCACGAACTGGTTAGGCCTCAAGTAGTGGGACCAATGGTCAAGGGTACGAACAAGGGCATAGAACTCCTTGTCGTAGGTAGAGTAGTTCTTCCATGACCCACTGAACTTCTCGCTGAAGTAAGCGATGGGGCGTTGATTTTGCATGAGGACGGCCCCAATGCCCACTCTGCTAGCGGCCGAATCCACCTCGAAGACCTGCGAGAAGTCCGGGAGAGCAAGTATCGGAGCTTCACAAAGTCTAGCCTTAAGCTTCTCAAAAGCCCCTTGGGCCGCTCGGGTCCACTCAAAGGTTCCCTTCTTCATACACTCGGTGATAGGGGTGGTGAGGGTGCTAAACCCTTTGATGAATCGGCGGTAGAACGATGCAAGGCCGTGGAAGCTTCTCACCTCCGTGATAGTAGAGGGAGAAGGCCATGAGCGTATAACTTCCACTTTCGAAGGATCCACGGAAATACCTCGATCAGAGACTATGTACCCAAGAAATGTGACTTGGGGAGTGCAAAATTTGCACTTCTCGAGCTTGCCAAATAGCTTTTGCTGTCGTAGAACCCGGAAAACAGATTCCAAATGCGAGAGGTGCTCCGCTTCACTCTTGGAATACACGAGGATGTCATCAAAATAAACCAGCACGAATTTGCCGATGAATGGCCTTAAGTCCTCGTTCATGAGTCGCATGAACGTGTTAGGAGGGTTAGAGAGACCAAACGGCATAACAAGCCACTCGTATAAGCCTCCCTTGGTCTTGAACGTTGTCTTCCATTGGTCCCCTTCTCGCATGCGAATCTGATGGTAACCGCTCCTGAGGTCGATCTTGGAAAAGATACAAGATCCGTGCAACTCGTCGAGCATGTTATCGAGCCTCGGTATGGGGTACAGATACTTATTGGTGATGTTGTTGATGTCTCGACTGTCGACACACATCTGGTAGGTGTCATCCTTCTTGGGAACCAGGAGGGCCGGGACGGAACAAGGGCTCATGCTTTCCTTAACGAAGCCCCTAAAAATGAGTTCATCCACTTGGCATTGTAGCTCCTTGGTTTCTTGCGGGTTGCATAGGTAAGCCGCTTTATTGGGAAGTGGTGCTCCGGGCATAAGGTCGATCTGGTGCTCGATTAAGACCCGGTGGTAGATCATCGGGAAAGACGTCTCCGAACATGGCAACGAGAGGGGCGACAAGAGGGCTCAGGGGTTTCTCTACCTCACTTTTGTTTGCTTCTAAGAGGAGTAAGGCAAAACGAGCCTTCCCCTTGCTTAGAGCTCGCTCAACCCATGTTTCGCTCATGTGTTTGGGTTTCTCACTTCCCACTCCAGGTTTTGCAGATGTGATTTCATGTGGTGCTAACAAAAGTAGCTTAACCCTCTTGCCCCAATGGGTAAAAGTATAGGTGTTTTTCAACCCGTTGTGCACAGTTTGCTTGTCAAATTGCTAAGGACGTCCCAACAATATGTTGCAAGCACTCATAGGGACAACATCACAAACAAAAGAATCATCGTAGTTAGCACCAAAAGACAAACTCACGAGGACTTGTTTGGTTACCTTGATGCCGTCTTTATCGTTGAGCCACTTGAGGGAATACGGCCGAGGATGTGGTAATAGTTGCAAATTAAGCTTCTCGACCATATAAGTTGAGGCGACATTGTTACAACTCCCTCCGTCGATAATAAGATTGCACATCTTGCCTCCCATGAAGCACCGAGATTGAAAGATCATCTCCCGTTGGGCCTTGTCGAGAGGGGCTTCCTGAGTATGTAAAACCTACCTCAAGACAAGGGCGTCACCATGCATGTGGGGTGTGGGGGCGACATGATCATCTTCACTGGTGACCGCATCCTCAACAATCACTTCGGATTCATCCCGAGCTGCTTGCAGTTCCTCATCAATATCCTGAACCTCCTTGAGAGTCAAGGTCCGTCGGTTCGGACAATCCGCCTGATAGTTACCATAGCCGTGGCATTTAAAGCATTTCCTACCCTCCATACAGCGAGAAGGGTCCGTTGAAGACGCCACAACAAGTCCCTTTCCTTTATCCGTGCGAGGTGTTGAAGGAAACTTGGGTGTCTCACTAGACTTGGGAGTGCCCGAACGAAGAGGAGGCCGGCTAGGCGGTGGAAAGAAGGTTCTTGGTGCCGGTTTGGAAGTGGCCTTTTCTTTCTTTCGTCGCTCAACTCGGAGAGCCAAATTGCACAACACATCCAAGGAATGATATGGTTGTATCTCGATCTTCTTGGCAATGGAGGAATCCAATCCGTTCAAGAATTGCATCATCGTTTGCTCCTCCAGTTCTTGAAGGTCGCTTTTGATGAGGAGCTTTTCGAACTCCTGAATGTAATCACTCACAGACCGCTTGCCCTAATGGAGAGCATAAAGCTTCCCCAAGATATCCTGCTTGTATGTGGCGGGCAAGAAACGGCGGTTAATCAATTGCTTAAGCCGTGTCTAAGTGGTGATTCTCGTTCGACCTTCCCGAGCCCTTTGCGCTTTCACATTCTCAAACCAAAGCGAGGCGACTTTGGTGAGTTTCTGCTAGCAACCTTAAAGGACATCTCATCATTGTATTCTTTGGTCTCAAAGATCCTATCCATCATTTGGATCCACTCAAGATACTCGTCAGGATCATTGGAACCATTGAATTCAGGAATGTCGATTTTGACGTCCTAGAAGTCGTCACGAGGGGCCTATCATGCACCTCCCGACGTGGACGGTGACGTGGGGAGCCTCTATCATCATCACTCGACTCTAATGTAGAAGGAGGTCGAATAGGGCTTTGGGCTTGTGGCCTTCGGGCGTCTTGGAGTCGTCGTGGATGCTCTTGGGCGAGGTTGTTCATTTGTGCCATAAGGGCCTCAAGGGCACGCTCAATGGTGGAGAACCGGCTGTCAAAAGTGGTGGTGAGTCGGTCCTCGAGGGCTACCCCGGTGGCTCGATTCCTCTCGTTTGGAGCGAGCACCGTCGGTCATTCTGGAGAAAAGGGTGAGGGACGGTTTGTGTTTCGGGTATTTTGAGGAGTTTGAGGGTTCTTTTGTAGTTGGCAAGTGTTTAGCTAAGGATTCTTTGTGTTTTTTTTTTCACTCAGACATTTCATCGAACACCTTGCGTGCACTATTTTCCAACTTCTTTTCCATGCACCCAATAGCTACAAGTCCAACAAATACATCCACAATACAATAATTCCCAACACACTTTGAAAACTACAATATTCGCATACGATTCACAAAACACAATACTAGAAAACTACACAAGCAAGAACAATGAACAACTCAAGCTAGATGCAAAACCGAAGCTCTGATACCAGATGAAGCATTACCGTCGTGGTTGGATGAATGATGCTCGAGTTTTCGGAAGAAAATCAAAGGAAAACGGAGCTTGGGCACGATAGGGTTTGCATATGACCTTGGCTAGGAGAGTCAACAACCTTGGCCTAACATTCCACCATGACTAATTAGGCTAAACCACCATTAATTACTAAAGAAATGACTTGAACACCCCCAAACAAAGATTAGATAAAGTAAATAAGAATTTTTGGGGAGATGCTTAGAGAGCTCTCAAGCAATGGCATTCAATTTCATTCAAAAACTGCCCAGAAAATCAAGGCCAACAAGTATTTATACAAAATTGTCAAAGCCAAAACACAGTCATTTTGGGAGGCAGAAATCGGAAGAAAACGGGACCGTCGGGGGTGCGACAGGCTACTGGGCGGCAGCGGCGGCAACAATATTGGAAGTTTCGTGGGTGCGACCAAATCCGTTGGGGGCACGACGAGCTTGGCCAAACGGATGACTCGGGCGAGTCAGGCTCTGTCTCGAGCGAGTCAGGATCCTGCCTAAAAATCGGCTGAAGCGGCAGGCGGGTGTCGCGGGCGCGACCAAGCGGGGCAGCTGGGCTTCTTGGGCGCGGCGATGCATGACTCGGGCGCGACTATGAACTGTCCAAACAGTCTGTGCATGCTCATTTAAATTCCAAAAGTAACCCGAACCCCGTCACCACATTGTTCAATGTCTTGGAACGGTCCGGTACGACCTCGGGACGGTCCGGTACGACTTCGGGCCTCTGGGGTCCGGACACAAACGGGCCTTCTTAGAGGGTCTCGGGTCACATTTAATGGATACCCGAGACTACCCTTGCGTTTCCGGGCTTTACCGGAAATTGCACCTCGAGATTCACTGTGTTTGACGCGGCTTGCTTGGCAAATGTCAGAGAGACGAGAACGGAACCCGGGACTCTTTAGGGTCTCCCAGATACTTAAGGCCAGAATTTTAGTAATCGCTTTGTAGGAAGTTTTGCAACAAGATATTGGCCTAAACAACCCCTTTTTGACAATATCTTTTTGCATGTTCCTCTGAGTTACTGAAAGTCTGTGCATTGCATACCCTTGCTTTGAGGAAAACAACCCCTTTTTGACAATATTCTCAAATTCCAGGTCCTGATTCCACATGTCGCAAAATCTGAACGGAGACTTGGTCCGAGGATAGTCCGGGAAGGTGATCTTGAGGACTGTGTGATCCGACAGCCCCGCTTGCTGGTAAATTACTCTGATGTTGGTGGCTATCAAAATACCATTTAGTATTGTCGAGGAGTCTGTCGAGCTTGGATCTAACATGGCTGTTGGTGCAGGTGAAGTGATAACATGAGAAAGCCGACTCATGTAGATGGGAGTCCCTTATACATTGTTGGAAAGGCCTAGTTGTGAAGGCTTCGACTTCTACTCCGCCTTCCCTATCTTGCGGCCTCGTGTTTGCATTAAAATCGCCAATGACACCCTAAGGGCTATCCATTGTCGTGATAATGTTACGAAGGTCATCCCAGAGGTTCTCTCTATCAGCAGCATTATTACTCCCATATATCCAAATGATGTGAAATACATAGGAATCCGTCGGTCTGGTGACAGTAGTGTGGATCAATTGATCCGAGGCAGCAATTTTTGTGACTTTATAGCTTCTTGGATCCCATGCTACCATAATCCTCACTTTACTACAGAACTCCTTGTTTGTAATCATATTCCACTGAGGAAATGCTCTATTTTCCACATATTCAATATTTTTGGGATGGATTTTAGTCTCATAAAGACCGGCAATTCCAATCCCTTCCTTGTGCCAGAAGATCCGCAGATCTTCTTGCTTTTCCGGGCTATTAAACCCACGCATATTCCAGCTGAGGAGATTCATGAAGAGATTATGATGTTCATGTATCTGCGTCGCTTTACTCTGACTCCTCATCTGTTAGACATTCAAATCTATTACACACACACACACACACACACACACATATATATTGGAATATTATAAGGACTTTCCATAAACAAAACCAATTATCGATTACTCGGGCATACCAGAGGGGCAACAAAATCCGACCCAAGATCAAAACACACTTGACAAAACTAGAAAATCAAGCCACAAACAAAACCAAACTAAAGAGAGCATGAGTATAATATATGAATTGATGAGAGCAGCCATTGTTTCAACAACCTTCTTGACATTCTGATGAAATCTTCAATTTCTTTCAGACTAAACATGATATATCACACTCACACTCAAAGAACTAATGTTCATTCGTTTCATAGTTCTTCTCGCACAGCAAACATCTGCTAGCCAAAGAAAATTCAAATTTATGTATTGTATCTTGACTATACAATCTCCTATTAATTGCAACCTGAGCTATAAAAGATCATTTTACTATGTATATATATATGTATATATATATATATATATATATATATATATATATATATATATATATATATATATATATATATATATATATATATATATATATATAAATAAGGGAATTTCCCAAAATAGAGGTACAACCTAAATGCTCAAGAAATCTATATAGTGTATGTATTTTTTTTTATTTGCTTGCTAAGTACAGACTTCGATCTCTTAAGTTGTTTTTGATCAACTTGAAAGTCCATTCTGCTCCCAAATCTTGATTCTTGTAGATTTTCCTGTTTCTCGTCATCCACACATGGTAAATATAACTATTTAAGCCAGCAGCGATGATTTCCTTCTTCCAGCCCGGGGCTTTTCTATTTTTTACTTTGTTGCACCAGTGGATCCAATTGTTTGCATCAGGAATACTAAGCCATGTCTCAAGTTTCCTCCTAATTGTTGTCGTATATTGACATTTAAAGTACAGATGTTCCACTGTTTCTTCTTGACCTTGACATAAAGCACATTCTCCTGGGATTTGGGCCTGGTATTTGTGAAGCCTTGAACGCACATGAAGCCTGTCATGCATTTCCAACCAAGAGTAAAAGGAATGTCCTGGGGTGCTTAAACGGGTCCAGATGAACCTTGCCCAAAGCCATTGTTGAGCGGTGGTGGTCGTTTTTTCATAACCTTCTTTCACCTTGTAGTGCTCATTATTCATATTGGTGGGGTTATAGATATATATATATATATATATATATATATATATATATATATATATATATAAAGAAAGTAATTGGGTAAAGACAATACATTCAAATTCCACAAGATTGAAATGCTTGAAAATCACTCGTTAAGCATTCCCAAGTGAAGTTTGCAACATTTAAGCAGAACAATGCTGATAGACCTAAAATTAATAAGGTGTCTATGTACCGCAACTGTACGGGTCTGTGTAGTAATAAGTATCGTTCTCTCTCAGTGATTTGCGTTCAACCACGCACTAAACTAGTTCGCTACAAAGAATATTAGGTCGATTTAAAGGTTGTGGTAAAGTTTTCTGAACTAAACTAAGAAAGCAGGAATTTTTACTGTTTTAACCAATTAATTAAAGGCGTTCAGAGGAGCCCACTCTAGTCAATTAGTCAAATTATCAACAATCCCAGTGCAGGTAACAAGATAATTCGGAGTCTGTAATCTTTCTAGGCCTTATCACAGCGATATTTCAATCCGAAGTGAGCTACAGTGATTAGACTAAACATTATTTCTAACTATTTAGTCCAAACAAAGATAAAGAACTGATTACAATTTAACCCTAGGCAAGAATCATTATTTCTAAATATTTTCAAAACTTATTCAGTCTAGGCTTTTCCAATTCAGGACTCAAACTTTCGTCATGTCCTCAAGAATCTAATACCAAGTAAAAGGTGGTTAGCCAGATTTTACCATGACATACAATATACGCAGATTAAACGATAAAAGGATAACCTAACACCGAGACTGTATTCAAATTCAGCAAAAAGACATTGAGTTTATCCCCCAAACAAAGGGAATTAGCTATTCATTTTACTGAAAGTAAACATTACAAAAACTGAATAATAACAAAGCAACATGAAAGTAAGTAGAAATAACCGTGTTCGAATTCGCGGAATCGATCTCTTCGTGTCACCCGAATCGATCTCTTTCGTGTTCACCGATCACAAGCAACAATCTAAACTAATAACAATGTTTGTGAATTAACTAGAAAGAAACTATCTAAAATCTACCTTAAAAAGCTCTCTAAACTCTCGTTTAAAACTATCGTAAAAATAATTATATCCGACTCTCTTGTAACGGCAGACTTTGACCCGTTATATTGTATCGGATTAGGGCACAACACGCTGGCAGCGTTTCTAAAAACGATGGCCGCGTTTAGTGCAAAGTTGGAATTCTCTGTGCCTGGGCGCTGCCAGCGCCCAAAAAGCACCGGTAGCGTTTTGACTTTGCACGGCTGCTGAAGTCTCTGGACGAGGCGCTGGCCGCGTTTTGAGAACGCTGGCCGTGCCTTGTTTCTCCGTTCCAGCTGGGCTGGGTCGTGGCTGATGTGGGTCGCTTTCTCTTCTCTTTTTTCTTCTTCTTCAACTCTTTTTTTAATTTCTTTGATTTTTCCCATTTTCCTTCAACTTTTCATGCTTTTTAATATAATTCCAATGATTCCTACAAAACACACCAATCTCTTCAACAAGTGTATAAATCACAAAAATTGACATAGAACTACGGGATTACAGGTATAAAACGCATGAAATAAGCGTGTTTTGAGCCCTAAAAACTCTATATAAAAACGACTTATCAAATCCCCCCATGCTTAGCTGTTGCTTGTCCCCAAGCAAGTCAGAATCGAAAACATGAGGATTAGGGCTCAAATAGGAGAAACAGAACTCAAGAAGAAAAAGAAAAAGAAAAAGTTTTGATAGGGTTACAAGAACAAAATCTTAACACCCCCTCCGGCTAACCATTCGAACACATCAATACAACAAGCAAGTACAAAGATCAGTCTCGGTAAGATCAAAACTCAGTTCAAAAGAGAAAGGAAGAAATTTTCGAAACCAAAAAGGAGAGAACAAGCACTTAGGATGCACAAATCCGCCAACAGTCTCAAGAATAATACAAATATGCGCGGTTAGTTATGGACGTAAGTTAGTAAAAAAGAGAGCAAACCTCACATAAGAAAGAATAAGAACACTCAATCACTCAAATTTGAATATGTATGTTGGTTTTTCTCATACTCCGACCAATAGAAACAAACTACCATAGGCTTGGTAAGAACCTCGCCCTCCACTACTGGTATGCAATGGACATGTGACAATCAAAAGGACTTTTCCCAGTTGAAACGTGGCTTAGGTTAGGGGTAAGGAGCGGTAAAATTTGGGAATGAGGAGTTAAGAGCCTTGCTTGGATTGATTTTCAATGAATAAAATACCCTCGACTCACCTTCTTGCTTAATGTATGCAAGGAATTTCTCCTTTCACCCTCATCAATATCAAAGTCTCATTTGAATACAACCAGGTCAAAGCTTTCAGAACTTAAAATTGAATCTATCCAATCACCCTTTTCTTTTAGAACTCTTTTTCTCTTTTTTTATTTTTTATTTTATACTTCTCCTATTTTTCTTTTTGATGGGTGATTGTAGAGAGGAAAATCATAGAATTGTAACTCTGACCTCAATATAATGTATGAACAACATAACCAAACACCAATTATTCAAAAGGTGGGAGTTTCAGTTTCTCCCAACTTGGATCAATAAGCACAAAACATTCCCAAACTTCACATTTCGTTCAAAAACACACTAAACCAACTGTTTCTTCCAAAAAAACGATAAACTCTCACTCAACTAAGCAAGGCACGGGATAAGGAATATCAAAGGCCAAGGCTTGTATTGTCAAGGTTCAATCATGAAAGAAGGATAAACAAAGGCTAGGCGGGGGGAAAAGAACGGTAAATATAATGTAATGGAGGCTATTTGGCTATGTAGTTTAACAAAATAAAATGAATGCCTTAATCACTTTGTCACAGCGTGCAATGCAAATATGTAGTCTTGAGCAAGATGCAAAGCAAGTTCTAGAGATGCAACTGATGGGTGAGTCACTCAGGGAATCATGGAATTGATAAAAGTGATCAATTCAAAATTGAGGCATTGTGGACTCACGGGATGGGGCTCAATCAACTAAACTTAGCCCAAAAATTTGCGACACGCACATTTATATTTTCTAAGATAGTCAAAGTAATCAAATACAACTTTCATAACTTGTCTAAAAATCTGAAAATTTAAAGGTAAAAGTTTCAAAAACTTTTGAGATCTCATCCAAACTTTTCTAAGCGAATCAAGCTAAACTGAAAGTAAGAAGGGTTTACAAATCATCATCGAAGGTGTTTCTGGTTTTAATCCTGGTCTATCCTATATCTTTTTGGTTTTTCTAGTCTTTTCTAATTTTTTTTAGTCTTTTTCTAATTTTCTGTTTTTTTTTGAGATAAGTGAATGCAAAAGAAAGAAAAAGAAACAAACTAAGAAAAAGAAAAATCTACATGCTTCTAACTAATGCAATCTAGGTGGATGCAATTTTGAAAACTAGAAGAAAAACTTTTAGAAAGCTAGAAAGAAAAACGAAGAACAACTAAGGAAAACACAACTGAAAGCTCAAATAGAAAGAAAACAATCAAGCTAAATCTAGAAAGCATACTAAAATAAGAACAAGCAAATAAAAGAAACACAACAAAATAAGAAAATCACACTAAAAGTTGAAAAAGAAGCATGAAACATGAAAAAGAAAGACGAAAATAAAAGAAAAATAAACGAAAAACAGAGAAACAAGAAAAATATTCACAGAAGTGAAATATTCAACCCCCCCCCCCCATGCTTAAACGTTGCATTGTCCTCAATGCAGAATACAATGATGAAGGGTAAGGGCAGGCAAAGGATCAAGGATGCTCGGTCGGTGGGGAAGGGTTGGTATGGCTCGGTCCTGGTGGTGGTGATAAGGTCCGATCAAACATGGCCTGTATAAGGCCAGTGAGGTTGATTATTGACTCATCAAGACGGTCGAAACGCAAGTCAGACTGACCCCTATACTCAGCAAAACTCTCCCGCAGCTCGTTTACACGGTGTTCGTTTACACGGTGCTCGGGTTGAGGGTCAGGGTGGATTTCGGGCTCAGGCTCGGGAACAAATTCAGGAAAGCGTGGCATCCAAAGTAAGTTTTCAGCAACTTGAGGTGATATGAGGGGGTGAGGCACGGGAAACCTAGCGTTGTTGGGATATACCCAAAGACAACGCGAGTCTTTGTCAAATTTGCACAAACCAAAAGAATTACACTGGTCTCCATCAAAAAGTATGCTACCCGGGACAAGGTCAGTGGGGTTCCTAGGCGGTCTAAAACCGAATTAGCGTGCTAAGTGTGTGATGTAACCTCCTATGGCAATTCCCTTGTAAGATGAGGTAGCGACACTCGATAGGTAGTGAGCAAGCATAGCTGCAGGGTCGGCACGGGAAACCTAGCTTTGTTGGAGCTACCGGGTCTCCCGAAGATACCGCAAGAGAGGATGTGGTGAACATACCTCATCACAGGGTTCCTAATTGGGGACGAAGGTGTGTTGCTAGGGTCCCAGTTGTCAAAACAAGAAATCCTGTAAAAGAAACCCTTTCCATCCCACTCTATAGGGATGAGGGACGAATCTCGACACGTACGTTCAGGTAACCCAAAGGCACCGTCAAACTCGGACACAGTCATTGTCCTTTCTCCCCCCAGAAGTTGAAAACGGATACACCCATCCCTCCCTTGGAGGTTCACTACTAGGGTAGACAAGAATTCAAGGGTGATCCCCCTAAAGGTTGGCTCGCCTAATCTAGCAATGTTGGTCATATGACAACGTCCTAACATCCATATAACATCATCCAACATGCCACAGTTACGCAAGAAAGGCTCACACATGTATTTAGTGAGGATGAGGGCTCTTTGGGAAAGAGAATCATACCTCTTCTTGATCTCCCATTCAAAATTGAAGGGGTTCGAGCTCCTTGAATCCCGGGGAGGCGTAGCCTTCTTAATGCCATTCTCGGCTGCCGTAGCCTTTCGCTCCCGGCTTCCTCCTGCTTCATTGTCATTGCCTGACAGAGGTCCGGAGGAAGCTTGGATTTTTGGTCCTTACCATCTAAAGATCATTCAAAAAATCAGTACAATCACCAAGAGCTAACACTATACATTAAATAAGCACGATCATAATATATATACTCAAGCTAAATCTCCCCCATCCTTATTTGACACTAGGAGTTGAAATTAAGATAAATCTAACCTAAAACCACACCAAAAACAGAGCATAGCACCACAACACAATCATCATCTAATTCTAAACACTAAAGTTCTCAAATTTTCATCATATTACTCGCACAATATACTCAACATCATAATTTAATCAACTCTGGAACAAAAGGATCAAAATCAACAACTCAAATCATGCCCTAATCAAGGATTCAATCCAAGAATTAAACGCAAACAAGAAATTCGAATCTAGGATATGGTAATTGGTATAAACTCAACAAATTACCCAAGAAACTCAAGAATTCATCCAAATTATACCACAATTAAAGTATATAATTCAAAGAACACGAGAAAGAGTTGAGAAATTCATACGTTGAACTTGTAGTGAGAAGAGTAATGAAAACTTGAAAGTGTTAGAGTGCAAGAGAAAGGAGGAGGTGGGAAGTGGAAGTGTGGTGGGCGGTGGTAGTGTCTGCGCCGGCTACGTCGACGGCGAGGTCGACGGTGAGGGTGGTGGTTAGGAGCAGGTGGTGTTTTGGGACGGGTGGTCGTCTAGGGTTTAGGGCTAAGAGAGGGAGAAAGGTTTTGAAATTGAAAAGAAAAGGGAAAGAGCCGAATAAAAATAAAAGGCGGGCAAAAACCTGGGAAAAACGAACAAAGCGCTACCAGCGTTCTTAAGGCGCTGCCAACGTTTTGCAAAAAACACTTACCTGAACGTTCTGGACGAGGCGCTGCTAGCGTTTTACCATCTGATGATGATTAATTCGAGTTTTGGCCAATTTTGCTTGTTTTCTTCCTTTTTTTTTTTTTGCTCCTTATTTTCCCTACGATTTGACATACCAAAATTCCCTACAAACATCTACCAACTTAAAATTTATTAGGTTAGAAACAATAATTTCAATAATAGCCAAAAATTTTCTTGAATTTCTTCTTTTCCCCTACACACTAAAAAGAAAAATTTGTAGACAATAAAATAAAAATTCCTAAGGACTAAAAATTGAAAGAAAATAAAAAAAAAAGTGGGGAGGAATAGTTATTAGATATTGATGTACCTCCTCGGGGTGCTTTGTTTAACGTCATTAGCTCGACGTTATGGACCCTCTACTCATCGGGGTCCTTGATTAGTCTCTGAGCCGATTGAAGGTCGAGGTCGCCGACCAAGTATGGTTTCAATCGCTGCCCGTTGACCTTAAATGAGCCGGTGTTTTCATGCCAAATCTCTACTTCTCCGTGGGGAAATGCATGAAGCACTTTGAAGGGTCTCGACCATCTTGATTTCAATTTTTCGGGAAAGAATCTCAGCCTTGAATTGAACAAGAGCACCATATCTCCCTCTTGAAATCTTCTTCTGATAATATGCTTGTCATGCCAAGTTTTGGTTCATTCCTTGTATATTTGGGAATTCTTGTACGCCTCTTGACGCAATTCATCGAGTTCTTGGTGCTGTACGATTCTCTTTTCTTTTGTTGTATTGGGATCGAAATTGAGGGTCTTAATGGCCTAGAATGCTTTGTGCTTGATCTCGACCGGGAGATGACAAGCTTTCACGAATGCCAACCTATAGGGTGTAGTGTCTAGAGGAGTTTTGAAAGCGGTTCTGTTGGCCCACAACGCATCATCGAGTTTTAAGGACCAATCTTTCCTTGATCTGTTAACAGTTTTCTCAAGAATGCTTTTTATTTCCCTATTCGAGAGCTCGACTTGCCCTCTAGTTTAGGGGTGATATGGTGTTGCTACCTTGTGTTTGACCCCATACTTGGCTAGGAGGGATTCTAATGGTCGGTTGTAGAAGTGGGTTCCTTTGTCGCTAAGGAGCTCTAGGAGTCCCAAATCTGGAAAATATGTTCTTTTTCAGGAACTTGATGACTGTTTTGGTGTCATTAGTTGGAGATGCTATAGCTTCCACCCACTTAGAGACATAATCCACAACAACTAATATATAGAGGTTTTTTTAAGATGCGGGAAACGGGCCCATGAAGTCGATTCCCCATACATTGAATAACTCAACTTCTAACATCCCAGTTTGGGGCATCTCATTTCTCCTGGATATATTTCCTGTTCTTTGGCATCTGTCGCTACATATTACATAGCGCCTCACATCTCTAGTGAGAGTAGGCCAATAAAAACCTACATGAAGAACTTTGGCCACTATTTTGTCGGGTCCGAAGTGTCCACCGAAAAGGGTGGCATGGAGATGAAATAGCACGTTTCGCACTTCTTCCTCAGGTATACAGCGTCTGTAAATACCGTCGCCACAAAGTTTGTATAATATCGATTCCTCCTAAACATATCTTTTAACATCATAAAGGAATTTCTTCTTTTGCTGATAAGTTTAATCAGGTGGTAGAACACCGCAAACTAGATAGTTTATATAGTCCGCGAACTATGGAATTGAGCGCCGATTTATGGCTAAGAGTTGTTCGTGTGGGAACCACTCATTGATCGATAGGTCATCCTTAACTGAAGAATCAGATTGGAGCCTTGAAAGATGGTCGACCACCACGTATCGTAGTCCAGGCTAGTCTCGAATTTCAATGTCGAATTCCTGAAGCAATAGCACCCAACGAATGAGACGGGGTTTCGAATCAGCTTTTTTCATTAAATGCTTGATGGCCGGATGATCCGTGTAGACTATGACATGAGAATTGATTAAATATGGTCTGAATTTGTCTAGGGCATATACCACTGCTAGAAACTCCTTTTTAGTGGTTGCATAATTCACTTGGGCTCCATCAAGAGTTTTACTAGCGTAGTAAATGACAGAAGGTTTTCCATCAACGCTTTGCCCTAGCATTGCTCCTACAGCATGATCGCTAGTGTCACACATTATTTCGAAAGGTAGATCCCAGTCTGGTGATTGCGCTATGGGTGCAGACACCAAAGCCTATTTCAATTTTTGAAAAGCAACTAAGTATTCTTCATTGAACTCAAATGGAACATCCTTGGCGAGTAGGTTCGTAAGAGGTTTCACTGTTTTCGAAAAGTCTTTGATAAATCGTTAATAATAACCCACATGCCCTAGGAAGCTCCTGACACCTTTCACGGACACAGGCGGGGGAAGTTTCTCAATTACTTCAACTTTGGCCTTGTCTACTGAAATTCCCTTACTGGAAATCACATGTCCTAAGACTACTCCTTCTTGTACCATAAAGTGACATTTTTCCTAATTTAGAACTAGGTTGACTTCTTCGCACCTTTGCAGTACCCGTTTCAAGTTCTGCAGGCAAAGGTCGAATGAGGTCCCTTAAATTGAGAAATCATCCATGAATACCTCCACAATATCCTCAATAAATTCAGCGAAGATTGCCATCATACATCTCTGAAATGTGGCAGGTGCATTGCACAACCCGAAAGGCATTCTTCTGTAGGCAAAGGTTCCATAAGGACAAGTGAAGGTTGTTTTTCCTGGTCTTTAGGGTGAATTGGGATTTGAAAGAATCCCATATACCCATCTAAATAGCGAAAATATGAATTTTTTGCTAGACGCTCCAACATTTTCTGGTAGCCTTGTTCAGCTTCTTGTAGTCAATGCACATCCTCCACCGGTAATAGTCCTAGTAGGAATTCGTTCTTTTCATTCTTGACCACAGTCATCCCTCCTTTCTTCGGGACTGCGTGAACAGGACTAACCCATTCGCTGTCAGAAATGGGGTAGATTATCCCAGCCTTGAGGAGTTTTAGTATTTCCTTCTTCACTACCTCTTTCATATTTGGGTTGAGTCTTCTTTGATACGCCATCGAGGGTTTATAATCTTCCTTAAGGAGAATTCTATGCATTCAGAAAGAAGGGTGTATCCCTTTCAAATCGTCGATGACATGCCCGATTGCCTTTTGATGAGTTCGCAACACTTCCAATAATAAGGATGTTTCCTCTTTCGTTATGTTTGAACTCACGATCACGAGATAGGTAGAGTTTGGCCCGAGGAACTCGTATCGCAGTGTATCTGGTAGTGGTTTCAGTTCCACTTCAAGAGCTTTTTGTTCTGTGCTATCAGAATTGTCAGTTAAGTCGTACTCTTCCTTGGGTTCACTTGTTACTTTAGGTGCAGCGTCCAATAGCTTTACATAAGCACCTATGGCATCCTGTTCATCCTGTACTGAACAATCATTGAGTAGACACAGTTCAAGTGGATCACTTGACTGCTGGTTAGGAGATGCGTTAGTGACAATTTCCCTAATAGAATCTATCAAATTACAATCATCATAAATAGAGGGAAATTTCATAGCATGCTTCAGATTGAATTCAATCTTTTCCGATCCGACATTAAAGGTCATTTTTTCATTTTTAACATCAACACAACATCCTGAGGTTGCTAGGAATGGTCTACCAAGGATGATGGGTGTTCGTGAGTCCTCGTCCATCTCTAAAATAACAAAGTCTACAGGGACCAAGATCTCTCCTATTTTAGTGGGCATGTCTTCTAAAACACCTACTGGGCATTTGATGGAACGGTCGACTAGTTAAAGTGCAATAGTGGTAGGTTTTCATTCACCTATCCCTAACTTCTTATGCATAGAATAAGGCATTAAATTCACTACTAGTACATGGACTCTTTGGTTAACTACAGGTGTCTCCTCCTGCTTCTTTCTATTTTCATTGTTGGTTGCATCAAAAGGAGGTTCTCTTTCTAGTTCAGGGTCCTTATCAAGAGTGCTACTGGTTGGGAGTGATTCAGTTGATGCATTTTCAGGTGGCTTTCGCCTTGGTTCGTCCAATTGTTTTCCAATCCTAAGGGTTAAAGCACTGTTGTCTCCAGATGCGCCATCCGTAAGATGGGTGGAGGAATTGTTCGGGCAAGTCACTTTGGAAGCTAATTTTTCATTCTGGTGAGTCAAGGCCTCTATTTTTTCCAACTGGCTTTTAATGGTCCCTGCTTGCTCCTGCTGGTTTGATAGAAGGTTTTTCACCAAAATTTCTAGGTCTAGTTTTTGGTTGACCTAGTGAGCATGTTGGGTTTGGTCATTACAGTCTATTTCCACATGACAAACAGAGGCTACATGATCGGTTGAATGACATCGATCACATGATAAAAGTAAGGGTGCAGGTGTGGATATTTTTCCTCGCCGTTCGGGCTTTCGAACGTCCACGTTTGGATTGGGGTGTGAGTCGGTGATTTGTGCTGGGGTTTGACCTTTGAAAACTCTTTAAGGGGTTCAACCTTACATTTCATGAATAATATTTTGTAAAATCACTTTCCCTTTACTAATGCATTTTATGAGTCATGGATTTAAACTTTTAAGAGTGAACATCCACTTGTTCCCAACTCTTCTAAAATTAATCCAATTTGCTCATTTAAAGATTAGGCTAGGAAGAGAGTGATTTATGCAAGTATTATTTAGAAATATAAGGAAGAATACCCTAAAGTTGCATCGATACATTGTAAAACCATGTTAACCATAGTTTATGCAATCTTCGATGTAATTTAGTTCGAAATGGGAGTCGCCTGCAAAAAAAAAAAAGACAAGACAAAAAAAAAGAAAGACTCCGCCTGCAAAACCCAAGAATGGATCCGGGGGTAAGGCTACGAACTCAAAAAGAAAACTTTAAGAGTTCGCCTCTCACAAAAGGAAAGACTCTACTAAAAGTTTAAGAATGTGCTTTTAATAAAGTTTGGAAGGGAAATGGACGAATACTTTATAGAATCATTTCATTAAATCATGCAACGAGAATGAAATATACAAGATAAAAGAAAGATTCAAAATACACAATTATGTACAAGTAAAGAAGAACACTAGAAGCTTACATTGCTACTTTGTTGGGGAAAGCCTTGCCTAACCTCTTGGTGCTTGAAGAATCCTCTTTGATGCCTTAGAAACCTCCTCTCAAAGTACCAAAATAGTGATAGAAAAGATGATGGAAGATGATGGAAAAAAAGGGTGGAAGAGATTAGTAAGAAGGCTTCTTTTTGTGGTTATGAATGTGTTTAGGCTAGGGTTTTTTGTGGAATTTAGGATGGATGAGGTAAGATATGTATTTAGACTTTTTGTGATGGAAGGAGGATGAAGATTATGGTGGTAAGGTAGAATAGAAGATGTATAGGGTAGAAGATGGTGACGAAGAATGTAATGGAGATGAAGATTGTAGGAGAGATTAGAGAGAATGAGTGAGAGAGGAAGGATGATTTGATGAGTTGGTCAGTTGATGAGTTGATGAGTTGATGATTTGATGAGTTGATGAGTGAAAATGACTTGGAGTAGGATGGTATTTATAGGAGGATGGATGATAGGAGATGCATGCATACATATACATACACATCGTAGTCTCCGTAGCTCTACACTTCACTAGGCAGTAGGTGATATTCATGAGGATGGACGGCAACACGTGGTCAATTGACCACGTGTGGTTGGTGTGTGTAGGCCGGTCGGCCACTACGCCAGGGGGGAGGGATCAGCTTCGTCCATGCATGCATGGATGGTGGAGTGCGAAGTCAACCTACCTAGGGAACCTGCCATTCACACTGGACGAAATGAGCATGTGTTTAGCTAACTTTTTAGGTGTTTTTTAGTGCTTTCGTGAGGATTTGATCTCGCGACCTCTCGCTCTTGTTTGTAGGGTTTGCATGGCTCCATTTTTATATAAAAATGTGCATGTAGCTAGGATGGATCACATGTGATTATGCTTGTGACTTTAGGTGAACAAGTGCATGTATGCATGCATTTATTAAATCTTTTTTATTTCTTCCGCTCTTCTTTTTATATTGTTTTATGCGTCAAAATCCCGGTGTCTACAGGAGCCCCCACTTTGATTGAGTCCGAAGATAGGACGAGAATCAAAGTAGTCTTAATTTGATGGACACCGGTTGAGGATATGACTTTGGAATGAAAAGCCTGAAGTGATGCTTGGAAGCTGAGTCTTGCATCGCAGTTGGCGAACTTGCGCCGATCGGTGATCTCGAGCAAGAATGATGCTCTACTTGAAGTGATCTCGGACATTTGATGACATCCTACTTGATGTGATCTCGGACGTTTGGGACGTCCTACTTGAAGAAGTGAGTTGACACTTGGAAGCTAGGTCCTGTGTCGCGGTTGGCAAACTTGCGTCAATCGGTGATCTTAAGTAGAATGATGCTCTACTCGCTGGAGAGACTTCATCGGTCATGATGCTGATGGCTCTTGGGGTTGATTTTCTGGTCTTTCCCGGTGTCGATGTTGATGATTGTTGGCATGTTCAATGCTGAAGGACTTCATCGATCGCGATGTCGATGGCATGGGGGTTGAGACTTCATTGAAACTATGCCGATGGCTCAGGATTGGGACTGCATCGAAACTCTGCCGATAGCCGTGGTTGTCGAGACTTGACCGAAACTCTTCTAATGGCTCAGGAATGATGATGATGATGATGATGATGACAATGCGATGTCGAGGGACTTCAAGATGTGATGAGTGTGACACGCGATCCCTATGCCAGCTCTTCGTGGTGACGGTCTCCTGATATCTCGGAGTTCATGGTGGATGACTGTTCCGAATCTAGTGGATTCCAAGGTTCAATGGAGAGAGTGCCTAGTCCATGGGCGCCTCAGTATCATGGTCAATCTATTGTCCCTTACAGTCAGCCCCCTGGCTTCAGCCAGGGTTATCCAGGCTATGGTTTTAATGGTATGCCTCCCAGCCGATTCCTGTCCGGTTCTTCTGGTACTCAGGATGATCCACAACCGAACTTTTTTGTTGATGCGTCTGTCAGGAGCTTGTTTGGCAGCGGCAGCTTCGGTGGGAACTTTTAGGCATTGGGGCAAGGCTTTCCCTTCTTTTCTCTCTTTTTTTTCCTTTTTATGCAATGTGAGAGAATTGCCATGTAGTAAAAAAATGCGCAGTTAAAAGCAATCAGGCATACTCGATGTTATTTTGACTCTCTAATGATGGACATGCAAGCTCCCTCTTTTTTTTTTAATTTCTTTTTAAGTCAACCCCTGATTGTTTACAAAAGAGAGATAATAAGAAGAATAACATACAATAGAAATTACAATTTCTAAAACTAAAAGAGGAAGAAATAAAATTACATTTTTTACATTAAAAAATAAAGGAAAAATAAAATACTATGCAAACACGTAGAAACCATGCACAAACGCGTTTTTCTCTTTTGGATGCATGCACGTAGTGGTGTGAACTCACAAAACGACTTCATTCCCTCTGTGTAGGGGTCGGTCGGCCTACATGCGGTGACAGCCACCGTGGTTCATCCGAATGCGTGTTGCCAGACATTGTGTACATCCCCCTTCCTCTAGTTGAGCAACTGTGTACTGGGCAGAATCGTGACTATATAAGCTTGCTTTGTCATCTTGAGTCTTTACCTCATTCTTGTTTTCTCTCAAACTTTCTTCTCTTGCTTGCAATCATGGCCTTTGAAAGAAAACTCAACTCAAGGATGAACACACTTACCAAACCCGAAAAGCAGCTCCTTACTACAACTTATACTTGATTTTGAGCCTAAAGCAAGTGAAAATTGACTGGGTGTTCCTGAAAGCGGCCTTGACCTTTTGGGACCCTAAGTTCCATGTCTTTCGCTTCTCTTGGAACGAATTGTGCCCTCTTCCTGAAGAGTGGGCTTGCATGTTTAAGTTTGATCTTTATGCTCCGCCAACAACTCCTTCCCTTGCTCACAACCATCGCGAAAAATTCGAGGAATTATATAACTTCAATCATCGAGCATTAGGACACATCTTGGTTCGAAGTACAGTCAATTTGCAAGCTCTAGTGGAATTCTTCCAATCACCCGAGGCGCTTAGACTCAACCCAGCATTGCGAGTGCGAGGTTTGGTCTTTTGCATTCTTTCCGAATTTTTATTTTATCATGGCGGTTTGGGTTTTGCACCTATCTCTCTCTTCCATGTCATAGATGAGATGTCTCGGGGTTATAATCCTGCTCCAGTGATGATCGCTGACACCCTCCTCAGCTTCGATTCAATTGCTACAACGCAGACCTTTCGCGGAAGTCCCCTCGCTCTTCAAGTGAGTATCGACGCTTTTCTTTTTCTTTCGCTCTTTTTTTTCCTTTTTTCTTTTTTTTTACTTCTCTCCTTTTTTTTATTATTTTTTTTTGCTTTTGCATGGATCGTCCGAGTGGTCCATGTGGAATCATGTGTCGATTTTTTTCTTCTTTTTTCTATATTTTGGTTGTGATATTTTTTGTGCAACCAAAATTCTCACTTCCTTTCCTCCACCCGTAGGTGTGGCTTATGGAGCATTTAGACATCGTCTTCTCTCCCATCACCTCTTTAGAACTAGCGAACTTTTGCCAACGCAAAAGGAAGTTCGACACCTGCCGCAATTTTGATGAGTCTGTCATTTTTCTCAAGAATCACAAGGAAATCCGTTGGTGGGTTCAATGGTGGAAAGTGCCATGGTTCTTGAGCCACTCTCGTAAGGCAGCCCACATCACTCTACTTTGCCTTATGAAGCTTACCTATTACTTCCCCGATCGAGTCATGCGGCAAATGGGGCATTCTCAAGACATTCCCCTTCCTCCGTGCAAGATTCCCGACCTTACCCATCTCCAAGGGTCGGAGATTGAATCGTGGATCAAATATTGGAGGAAACGGGCTGGAAAGGAAGCACCTGCTCCTAACCGTATCTCCACTACTTCGACGGATGCCTATCGTTGCTGGCTCGCTACTACTATTAGCGCTATCCATTGGCGTGAAAGAACGTCGCGTTCACCTCTTCGAGATACCCCGAAATTGAAGAGCATCATCGTAGCTAACGATCCTGGGTCGGGATCTAAAGAAGAAATACACCCAAGCAAGGAATAACAAGAAAATCCGACCGAATGAGCACAAATGAGCCTATATCGACTCCAACTCAACTAGGACTAGACTTAATACTAAATAAGTAGGGTGGAGAAAAAGAAAGGGTTTTTTGCTTTTTGGGGTGTTTATTTTTTGGACCCCCATATTTCAAAGTTTATATATTGGACCCTATACTTTGTCACCGGAAGAATATGGACCTTATACCTTGTCTTTGACAACAATATGGACCCCCATATTTCAAAGCCATTATCGATTTTTTTTCTTTCAAAAATTTTCTAGCTGCAACTTCTTCTTCCTCTTCTTGCACGATTTCCAACCCCATATGAGCATAAATTTGCCAAAAAAGTTATCAAAAGTTAGCAAAATTTAATTTTTACCATACTGTTATTTACCCATGAATTTCAGACACCCTTAGCTGTCAAAGTCCTGTCAATTTCAAAACAACAGTCAAAAGAAGGAAAAAATGATAAAAGGCCATATTGGGAAGTTTAGGCAACAATTAGGTCATCGCCGCAGTCAAACATAACTTTGGGCCACATTTTTTGGGTCGACAAAGAATAGGGTCCAAAATATAAACTTTGAAATATGGGGTCCAGAAAATAAATACCCCCAAAGTTCGGGTTCCAAAAAGCAAAAAGCCCGAAAAAGAAATGAAATGAAAGAAATGCGTGTGCTATATATTTTTATTTATTTGATGCTTTTCCTTTCGAAAATTAATAAAACAAAAATGTATTAAAAAGATGTACTCCTTTTATTGATATAGGAAGTAAAGTATTACATTTATGTTTTACAAGAATTTACACAAGCCATGTTCTTCTTCTTCTCGTCCCTCGAAAGCACAACTTCGGCGGCATCACTTTTATTCTCTCCTTTTACCTAACTCGTCCCAAAAGATTTTCGAGCTAGTCTCTCATTTTTATTTTATTTTTTTTCTTTTACTCTCCTTTTGCCTGACCTGCCTAAAAAAGGTTTTCAAGTCAGCCTCTTTCTTTTTTTTCTTTTTTTTTTCTCACAAGTAAGTGGCCTGTTGGCAGTTCGGTTGCTTGCTTTCATAAGACAGTACATGTCTAAGTGGCTAAGGATTACAACCCTTAGAGGCTTAAACATAATATCTTTCCAACTGATCCAAATTCACCGGCTGGGTGAGCTCTTCTCCCTCGGGCGTGGCTAATCGGGCGGCGCCTCCTGGAGCAATAGAAATAATGACGTAGGGACCCTTCCAGTTCGGGGCAAACTTGCCTTGAGGATGCTGATGTGCTGCTCTCATTTCTTGCAATACTAGATCCCCTTCTGCTAAATCCTGATCTTTGACTTTCTTATTGAACGCTCGGGAAATCCGGCTCTGATAAAGCTGGATATTATATAGAGCACGGAGTCGTCTTTCATCCAACAAAACCAACTCTTCATATCTATCTGAAGCTCACTCGGCCTCAGGGATTTGACTTTCAGCAATGATCCTTAAAGAAGGAACGACAAGTTCCACTGGCAAGACCGCTTCCATCCCGCACACCAAAGAGTATGGTGTAGCTCCAGTTGCAGTCCGAATTGACGTTCGATATCCACATAGGGCAAAAGGAAGCTTGTCGGGCCAGTCTTTGTAAGTGACGACCATCTTCTTGATGATTTTCACCAGAGTTTTATTTGCAGCCTCTACCGCTCCATTGGTTTGTGGCCGATAAGGAGAAGCATGATGATGTCGGACTTTGTACTTAGTCAAAAGAGCTGTGAATTCGCCCATGAAATGGCTCCCGTTCCCACTGATCACCTCATGTGGCACCCCGTATCTACAAATGATGTTCCTTAGCATGAACTTGGCCACATGCTTCGAACTGATTTTTGAGTATGAGGCAGCTTCTACCCATTTAGTAAAGTACTCCACGACTACCAACACATATTCATGTCCTCCTGTGCCTTGGGGTGAAATCTTCCCTATAATGTCGATTCCCCATACTGAAAATGGTCAAGGTGAGGCCAAAGTGGTCAAATAAGAGGACTGTTGATGCTTGAGATCAGCATACTCTTGACATTTCTGACATTTCCTCACAAATTGGAGACAATCAGACTCCATAGTCGACCAGAAATACCCTGCTCTCTAGATCTTTTTAACCAACATATTCTGCCGTTCATATGCGGTCCACACTCCTATCCGTGAATGGATTTCATTAATTCCTCAGCTTCCATCTTATCAACGCATAATTGGTTTATCCCTGTAGCAGTCTTCTTGTACAACCGATCTTGAATAATGCAATACTGAGAGGCCACTAACTGGATAGCCCTCCTGGCTCGACGCTCGACATTTGGTGGGTATGAACCGTCTTTCAGAAATGCATAAATATCAAAGAACCATGCATCAGTACTGATCAACCCGATCATTAGCTGTTAATGAGCATGGCAATCTGTCCTCTCCACTGTCACTGCTAGGTCTTGATCCTTTTCGGGCATAGCTACCATGGATGAAAGTTTGGCTAGCGCATCAGCTAGTTCATTGTAACCCCTTGGTAGATATTTAAACTCAATATGGTTGAACTTCTCGGCTAGTTTGGACAAATGTTGTTGGTAGAGTGCCAAAGATTCACTCTTCACCTTCCATATACTAGTAGCTTCCTTGACAATCAGACTGGAGTCCCCAAACACTTGTAGCCTTTTAATTCCCATCTCCAGGGCCATACGCAAGTCCAAAATGCAAGCTTCATACTCAGTAGCGTTATTGGTAGCCTCAAAGTCAAGTTTGACTACCAAAGGAAAGTGTATGTCTTCGGGGGAAAACAACAGAGCTCCGGCCCTGCATCCCATCTGATTAGCAGCACCATCAAAGTATAGCTTCCAGGTTTCCTCTTCAACTTCAAATATTCTTTCATCACTGAACTCCAAGCCCCCAGTGTCAGGGCTTCCTGTCGGAAACTCAGCCAAAAAATCAGAAACTGCACGCCACTTTACGGACTTTTGTGGTCGGAAGTGTAGATCAAACTCGGATAGCATGACCAGCCATCGAGCAATCCTGCTGTTGATAGTAGGTTGTTCAATACTTGACCGGATTACATGCTGCAATCACATATACAGTGTGTGAGAGCATATAGTGACGAAGCTTCCTTGTAGACAATACTAATGTCAGGGCTATCTTCTCATTCTCCGATTAGCGAGACTCACACCCCAGAAATTTCTTGCTGATGTAATAGATAGCTCACTTAAGACAATCACTTTCTTGTGCTAGCATAGCACTGTAGACACTGGAATTTGTACCGGTATAAACCCGACTCATCAAAAAATATATACAAGACGGATGGGCCAAGTGAAACGGGTCATCGGGCCCAAAAGATAAACAAACCTAGCCCAACGAAAATAAAACAGGCCGTGACTAATTAATAAAACCCACAGGGGTTTTAATTTTATTCACCAACCTACACAGAAAGCGGGTCAGTCGCGCGCCCTGGCCCAGAGCAAATAAAACCCGCCTAGGGTTTGATCCGGCCCAGAAAAAATCAAACCCCGCCTAGGGTTTCGGCGGAGTGGAAGACGACGTCGTTTAGCGCCACGTCACGGATCCGTGTGATAATATTATCAAAGCCCGCTTAGGCTTTGATGATTCTGGCGCCAAAAATTTCTGCTTGCATGCAATCCCCTGATTTTTGCCCACGTGATTTGACTTCCCTTAACCACCCCAAAACCCGCCGAGGCTTTGGCCTCTGATGGCATGATTTTTGGGGTGTGTCCTCCACCTTTTCCCTCCAAAATCCATACTCCCTCACCTATAAATACCCCCTCCATTGCACTTTCATTTCACCAACAATCATCATCTACTATCACTTGCTCTACTCCTATTTTCAGCATACTTCCACTCTCTCAAATTCTCTTCATAATTCTATTGCCACCATAATTACACTCTTCACTACCATATAACTATCCACACTACACTTTTTCTAAACCATCCACATTTCTCATCTGGGTTTCAAATCAAAGGGGCAACTCAAGGGATCAAGTTCGTCGTCGCTACTCCTTAAGCAAGGTTCGGTTCTTTGATTTAATTTATTGTATTTAATCATGTAATCCTTTACTTAATTCCGTGCTTGTACGTATTTTGTAAAATGAAAACCGCATTGTTTTACATTGCATGTTTTGAATAATAATTCCGCGAAATTAATCAAACTTCTCCCCGCTCACTTTCTTTTTAATGTTGATTTTAGTAGAGTCTGTTTTATAACAGGCGGGTTCTAGAGTTCTTATAACTCTCGAATTCGTAACCTTACCCCCGAATCTAGAAATCGGGTTTTGTAGACCGGAGTCTTTATTTTATTTTATGGTTTGTCGATTTCCTTAAATCGGCTGGCGACTCTTTGAACAATTTTATAAATTCGTTTAATTATTTAAAGTATTCGAATTCTTACACAAAATTAATTTAAGAAAATTTAATTTTTGTCCAATGATAATGATAGGCTTGGTCTGAGGAGACAAGGGCCAGAAATTAGTAAACCCTAGGCGGGTTTTACTAATTTCTACCCATTATCTCCTTGGGCCTGGAAGCGAGAGGTCCGGCCCAGGACTCATCAAAGCCTAGGCGGGTTTTGATGAGTTATGGCGGCCCGCTGGCTTCTTGGGGTCTGGTTTATCAATTGGGCCGGAATTAAATCGTGTGAGATTATATTTGTGTAATTTTCGTATAATTTAAATAATAAAAAACGGATTTGTAAATAAATAAAGTTTCATCACCTCGAAAACGAATTGTATAAAATAAAAATATCCTTATTTAAGGATTAAGAAACCTTAGTCGGCTCCCGATCACGAATGTAGCGCATCCGCGAAAACATTTTCCCCGAACGAGAATTTTTCCAGGTCCTACAGATTGGCGACTCCACTGGGGACTTAAACTTTAAAATGAGGGTAAAACTTGAAAAAATCAAATTGATTTGAAAAGTGTAAAAGGGATAAGTTAATTTATTTCGCGACTTTATTATTCTTTTAGGCATCCCTTGCATACCGGGCCACTAATCGTGTCTTTTGACACGTTAGCACAAAGGTGACGATTTAAGTTACCTAGCATTTCCCTTGAGAGCGGGAGGCCACTACTATGGGGATGAACTCTACATCTCTAAGCATTTGGTCGCTCCTCTCCTGGTGTCATACTCTGAGAGCTTCCTTGAAGTTCTTTGAGAAATACCCCAACTGCTTACCTTATGGTATGAAGAATCGGGGCGAAGGCATGCGGTAGGCTATATACCCAACCATAAAAGTCCATGAATTTAGAGCCTTGGTTTAGGATACCCTTCCATGTGTATGCTATGTGCTATGTGTATCCCTCCCCTTTTCTTGTCTTTTGTAAAGAGTCGACCCTAGTTTGGAGGTTTTATTCTAGTCCATATAAAATTCATTGGGTTGAGAAAAGGATTATTTATTAATTAATATAATTAACTCAAAGACATTATGGTTAGCCCAAGTGGAAGGGCCCATTTATGTTTGAAAGTTCATTATCTTAATTGATAAATAAAAATTGACTCAACTTTGATGATATTATATGACCCTTTATGAAATTCTCTTAACAAAGGTCCAAAAAAAATTAATTAAAAAAAAGAATAAAAATTAATTAATTAAAAGCCTAACAAAGTTAATGGATAACGTTTTAGACTGCATAATAGTCACTAATCTCGAGTAAATGAATTTATCGATTTAATTAATCAATCCATCACATTTATGGTCGACCCGTTGTTAGGCCCAACCATATTGGATTTATCAATTAAACCCATAAATTAATTATAACTAGCTTATTGTTGGCTTTATCCAGTCCTTTACAATATCCATTTTCCTTGAGCAAATAAATAAAGCTTGTTGTATGCTATGTGTTGAGTCTTCATTAGAGTCGGACCTAATTTTGAGATATTGTTTTAGTCCGCGTAATAATCGTCGGGTTGAGAAGAAATAAATTCATAAACTCGATTAATTAACCTTAAATTTTACGGTCGACCCGGTGGTGGGGCCCATCCATTTTAAAAGTTAATTATCCTTGTTTATCAACTTATTTTAACTCACCTTTGATGATTTTATTCGGCCCTTGTCCATATTCTCTTACTCATGGTCCAAAGAAAATTGATTAATAATCAAACAAAGTCAGTGTGTGTTGTTCTAGCCCGCGTAATAGTCTCAAGGTTAGAGAAAATAAAATTATAAATTTGATTATTAAGTCTAACAAATCCATGGTCGGCTTGTTGTTAAGCCCATCTACGGTGGAATTAATAATTGAGTTTATAAGTCTGTTTTAACTCACCTTTTGATGGCTTTATTCGGTCCTTTACAACATCCACTCTCCTGGGGTTAAATAAATAAATGTTTTGGGTCGCAATAAAAAAAAGTGTGTAATTAGAAGTCAAGTTGTCAGTGTGTTTAGCATTATTCTAGTCCGCATAATAGCCAACATAGCTTGAGTTGTCTGAGTTGTTGGGTCAAGTTATGGATTCTCCTTAAAACGGTCGACCTGTGGATTAGTCCCATCCGAATTGAGAAACACTGACTTGTATCTTTCAACTTATGTCGACTCGCTATATTTGACTTTATCCGGCCCTTTATAATGCTCTTGTTGTAAAAAGTGTTGTTGTTACGCAAATCTGTGTCATAGTTGGGTTGTTTTCTGAGTCTAGGTGTCTTACAATAGTCCTAGATGAGTCTTAGTTTCAGAGTCTGCATGAAAGTCTCTTACAAGGTCGTGTCATATGTGAGTCTTTTCTTAAGTCAATATATGTGTTTCGTTTTTGGAAGTCTGAACCCGGGTCATGGGTGAGTCTTTGGTCTAGGTCATAAGTGAGTTTCTTTTTTCCTTGGTTAATGTGTTTTAGAAAGTCCTGTATGAACCCAGGTCATGGGCGAGTCTTTGTTCTAGAGTCAGGATATGAGTGTCTTTTTCTTTAGATAGTATCATATAAGGTCTAGGATGAATCTTTATGTCTGCATGTAAGTATATTGCATTCATTCGAAATCATCATATAAGGTCTAGAATGAATCTTTGTGTTAATGTTTGCATTTAAGTGTCTTGCATTCATTAGAAAGCATCATATAAGGTCTAGGATGAATCTTTGTGTTAATGTATGCATTCATTAGAAAGCATCATATAAGGTCAGGATGAGTCATTGTGTTAGTGTCTGCATGTAAGTGTCCTGCGTTATAGAAGTTTCCTATAGGGTCTACATCATGCAAACCCAAGTCATGGGTGAGTCGTTAAGTTTCTTTCTTGAGTTACCATGTAAGTATCTTGCATTCTTTAGAAAGTCTCATATAGGTTCATAGGTCACGAAAACCTATGTCATGGGCAAGTTTGTGTCTAGAGTCATCATGTAAATATCCATCTTTTTTTAAGAAATCTAGTGTAAACCCATGTCATGAGTGAGTCTTTTCTCGTGTTGGAATATCATGTGAGTGTCTTTCTTTTTAGGAAGTCTAATGAAAACTTGTGTCATAAGTTAGGTTTTCCGGGTCAACATATAGGCATTTGCACTTTAAGAGGTCTCATATAGAATTTAGGACATGTAGACCCATGTCGGGGGTAAGTCTCTTCCTTGAGTCGGCATATAGAGGTCTTGCATCCTAGGAAGTCTCATATAGATCGGTTAGCTCTTTTAAACCCATGTCCTGGGTGAGTCTCTCCCGCGTCAGCATATAGTCATTTTTTTTCATCTTAGGAGGTCCATATAAGTCGTTTGGGTCATGCATGCATTGGGATGGGGTTTGTTTTTTCATTTGTCTAATGTCAGGGTCAAGGCTTGAGCTAACCATAAAAGGAATATTTGGGATGACGGGAAATTCAGCAGCTACCAAAGATCCCAGGGGAACAACATGGAAGATTGTTAGACTTTGGAGCACATGATCCATTCAGGAAAGCTGCCCCCACCGAAAGCAGCACAGAGGACCAGACATAACATGGATTCCCCATACAAGGACAAGGAGGGCACATCATCAAAGGAGCTTTAGAAGTAGATATAGTCTTGGTTGTCAAGCATTTCATGCTCAGAGTCTGTTATAGTTAGTTCTTCATTCATTTCTTTGCTCTTGTTGCTATGTGATTGAACAGAGTTTCGTGCTTGTCTTTTTTTACTTGAGTTGAGAAGTTATCTCATCTATCCATCATCCGTGCAAACCAAGTCTAACAAATTTCATTTTCTCTTATCCTTCCATCTTTGTTGTATACCTCATTCCTATCTTTTATTTTATCGAATACAGGGTTTAATTAACGAAAAAAGAAAACAAAAAGATAGAAAAACAAAAGAAAAAAGAAAAAAAGAGAGAAGCCAGTCTGCACTCATCAAGTAGGCTGGGCAAAAGGAGAGAAGACCAAAATCATCAGTCTCTTGAAAATGGACATCTCTATGCTCCTAGACCAGCAGCTTAACCAAATGTGCCGAGGACAGGGGGCTTGAACCCAACCTTCATTTCACCACCCATATTACCCTCATCTTTTCATCCAATCCCGACTTACCACCTACCACTCACATCTTTTACCTCTTCATCAAACCTTAACCATTTTCAAACCCTTAACCCAATCCAAAAGGTGTGCTATGACCAAAGGAGAATAGGAATCAACCCATGAAGAAGGAGTTTGAAAAAAATTAGCCTTAACGAACCTGGTCATTCTCCTCATAACCAATCCATATCTACCCCAATGCCAAAAGGTGTGTTGTGACTAATGTCATTAGAAAGGCGAACAAGAGTCAATCTCATGGATAAGAAAGTCGAAAAAAGAGAAGAAAGCAAAGGGGAAAAAGTGAATCCAAAAAAAAAAAGCAAACAAAAAAAACAAAAAAAGAGTGAAAAGTGAAAGCAAAAAAAAAGGAGCTAGAAAAATGGAGTTCATACCTTAGAAAACTTCATCTCAAACCTTCACTTGCATCATCCATATACCTCAGCCTTCTATAACCTTCACAAACCTTTCATCAATCCTTAACCTGCATATGAACCCTCAAACCTTCATAACCATATTTTCGAACCGTTAAGCCTTCCCCGAGGCACTATTCATCAAAGTTGCGCTAAAAGAACTACGACGAGCCTGATTCCACCTTGGATACGTAGGAAACCTCTTTGTCCTCAAAATGTTGGTCTTTGAGAGAAGAAAAAAAAAAAAGAGAGGCTAGCTTGGAATCCCAGGCTAGGCAAAAGGAGAGTGAGAGAATAAGAGAGGTTAGCCTGAAAACCCGTTAGGGAAGGTTAGGCAAGAGGAGAGTGAGAGAATAAGAGAGGCTAGCCTGAAAACCCGTCAGGGCAGGTTAGCCAAAAGGAGAGGAAACCCTGGATTTTATCTATTATCGTCGTCAATCCTCCATCTTCCTTCCGTCAGATTTGGACATCATTCCATAACCATATTCCAACCTTTTCCCAAGAGATGATGTCTATCCCATTTGACAATCTCTTCAAGATACGATCATTCTTGAGTGTCTCCCTATACCATTCATCAATAAAGCCTCATCTACCATCCCTTTCAACCCTTTCTCAAGAGATGATGTCTATCCCATTTGACCATCTCTTCTCCCCTTCAAGACATGATCATTCTTAAGTGGCTCCGCATCCCATTCATTAATAAACCATCATCCACCGTCTCCTTCCCCAAAGACTTCTTAACCAACCCTTTCATCCCATCTCACCCTCCGAGGAATATTCAGCTCAATCATTAATGCAAGTATGAGACTCTGTGTGGCTTACATCTCAGCAAAAGCGAAAGCCGTTCACATCAGATCAGTGGCTAACTGGCAACCACATGATAATGAACAGACTCAGAAACAAGCTACTCTAAACTAGGGGCTCGCGCTACCTGTGTGACATTCTTCAAGACATTTATCGGAGACAACTTCTACGAGGGACACTTACTCCCTATCTTAGAAGGTCCCGCATCTTCATTTTTATAGATGACCTAATAGTGATCTCATCAAAAAAAAAAGATAGAGAGAGAGAAAAAAAAAAGAAAAAAAAGAGAAAAAAAGAAAGAATGGGAAAAAAAGGAGGGGCTAACTTGAAAACCCTTTGGGCAAGTTAGGAAAAAGGAGAGTTTGAGACTCACTACGAAGGACTATGCATCCTCCTATTCCATGATCTCCATGCATCATCTCGTCAATCCACAACGAAACTGGGGGCTTGTAAATCTTCGAGGTGCTCTCCAAAGCAGGACAGTGTCATCAAGAGTCTACACCAAACCGGGGGCTTGTCATACATCAACATACATTTGCAAGCAATCAAGGTCATCTACATGATCATTCAAGAAGCACATTCTTCAAGCCCGTTGCCTCCATCATTGTTCCCTAGATCGAAACATTTCTCATTCTGAATTTTCTTGAAATTCCTCGCAGGTGGCCTTGACCCTTAGGAAGTCTTAGTCTTAGCAAAGCCTTGTCTTAGAAAATCATTATCCGAGGAAATCTTTGTCTAAAAATAATTGGGGGATTGTCTGCATGTAGAATTGCATGTGTAGAACAGCATAAAGCATCATACGGGAAGCATAATAGGTTTGCATTGCATCTCAGAGTCACATTGAGTCAATCTGTCATGTATCGAGTCAGTTTGTCATGCATCAAGTTAGTCTGTTATGCATTGAGTCAGTTGCATCAAGTTAGTCTGTTGTGCCTTGTGTCGATTTGTCATGCATCAAGTCAGTTTGCCATGCACCAA
Source organism: Portulaca oleracea (assembly GCA_029582165.1). Lineage (NCBI taxonomy): Eukaryota > Viridiplantae > Streptophyta > Magnoliopsida > Caryophyllales > Portulacaceae > Portulaca > Portulaca oleracea. Next base: position 1,558,971 of record CM055885.1, on the reverse strand, counting down.
GTCAGTTTATCATGCATCAAGTCAGTCTGTCATGCATTAAGTCAATCTGTCATGCATTGAGTCAGTCTGTTAAGCATTGAGTCAGGTTGTCATGCATCAAGTCAATTTGTCATGCCTCAAGTCAGTTTGTCATGCATCAATTTCTTTCAAATTCATTAAGTCAGTCTATCATGCGTTGAGTCAGTCTATCATGCATTGAGTCAGTCTGTCATACGAGTCGGTTTGTGTGTTACGCATCAAGACTGCCTGTTGTATATTGAGTCAGTTTGTCATGTATCGAGTCAGTTTGTCGTACATAAAGTCGATAGTCGTGCATAAATGCATGAGTGCATGCTTGTGTCAAAAACAAAACAAAATTTGCATTGTTTGTGCAAGAGTTTAGCAGGCTAGTTGCATGCATACCCGCATATTTGAAAATGAAAAAGAAAAAAAGAAGAAAGAAGAAGAAGCAAAGAAGTGTCACATCGTTGCTCCAAGAACGCAACACTGGGGGCTGTTCAAGCCCAATCAGACCGGTCGACATGGTTTCCAATCACTGAGAGCAAGATTAGAGTAAATCTCTAATCCAACTCTTGCTAGACAGATTAGCATTCAGTCAAGTCATACATCATCAGCCAGACACGAACGGTGCATGTCCAACACGATGGACATAATCTTCACTTGACTAATATGGATCAACGACCGAGTGAATTCAAGAATCCATTCCCCACAGTGAAATTTGGGCACCTATTTGCCTGAAGCAAAATTTAAGGGTTGTCGGCAGAGTTTCGGTGAAGTTCCTCAGCAACAAGTGTCCATTATTCAGAGCCGCCGGCAGAGCTCGTTGCAATCGCAGCAATAAGAGCCATCAACATCGGGAAAATCCATTGGGCAACATCATCTGCCTCGGGAAAAGCCATTGGGCATCTTCGTCAATCTGCCAGACAGGTAATTCTCTATATCTCCAACCATTGTTCAAAATGATTTGACATTCTGCTTTGGTTTCTGTGCTGAGAGTCATCACAGACACCAGGTCGCCGCTAAAAGGGACCACCGCCATCAAGCTGCCGCATAAAAAGGCGCCAGCTCACAGGTCGCCGACAAAGGGACCGCCACCATCCAGCTACCGCACAAAAGGTCGCTGTCATCATCATTAACATTCAGGGCTATCGGCAGTGTTTCGATGCAGTCCCAATATCCGAGCCATCGGTATCGTGCCTGGTGAAGTCTCAATCTCCGAGCCATCAGCATCGTGCCCGATGAAGTCTCGACCCCCAAGGCCATCAGCAACGCGCCTGATGAAGTCATTCGGCATAAAAAATGCCCACTATCATCAACATCGACACCGAGAAAGACTGGAATCGACACCGGGAAAGACTGGAATCGACACCGGGAAAGACTGGAACCAATAAGAATCGACACCGGGAAAGAATGGAAGTGACACCGGGAAAGACTGGAACCAACACCCGGAAAGACTGGAATCGACACCAGGAAAGACTGGAACCAATATGAATCGACACCGGGAAAGACTGGAGTCGACACTGGGAAAGACAAGAACCAATATGAATCGACACCGGGAAAGACTAGAATCGACACCGGGAACGACTGGGATCGACACCTGGAAAGACTGGAACCGACACCGGGAAATACTGGAACCGACACCGGGAAAGACTGGAACCGACACCGAGAAAGACTGGAACCGACACCAGGAAAGATGGAACCGACACAGGGAAAGACTGGAACCGACATCGGGAAAGACTGGAACCGACACCGGGAAAGACCGGAATCGAGACTGGGAAAGACTAGGAAACTCCATGAACCATCGGAATCATATCCAATGACAAGTAAGTCGTCATTCTCGCCCGAGATCAACATCGACCCATCAACGGTCAGGACTCAGCTTCCAAGCATCAAATCAGGCTTTGCAAACCAAAGTCATATCCTCAGACTACTTTGAACTTTTTCCTATTCGACTCGATCGAAGTGGGGGCTCTCTGAAGACACCGAAATTGGTACCGGTATAAACCCGACTCATCAAAAAATATATACAAGACGGATGGGCCAAGTGAAACGGGTCATCGGGCCTAAAAGATAAAACCCACAGGGGTTTTAATTTTATTCACCAGCCCACACAGAAAGCGAGCTAGTCGCGCGCCCCGCCCAGAGCAAATAAAATCCGCCTAGGGTTTAATCCGGCCCAGAAAAAATCAAACCCCGCCTAGGGTTTGGGCGGAGTGGCAGACGACGCCGTTTAGCGCCAAGTCATGGATCCGTGTGATATATTATCAAAACCCGCCTAGGCTTTGATGATTCTGGCGCCAAAAATTTCTACATGAATGCAATCCCCTGAGTTTTACCCACGTGATTTGACTTCCCTTCACCACCCCAAAACCCGCCTAGGCTTTGGCCTCTGATGGCATGATTTTTGGGGTGTGTCCCCCACCTTTTCCCTCCAAAATCCACACTCCCTCACCTATAAATACCTCCTCTATTCCACCTTCATTTCACCGACAATCATCATCCACTATCACTTATTCTACTCCTATTTTCACCATGCTTCCGCTCTCTCAAATTCTCTTCATAATTATATTGCCACCATAATCACACTCTTCACTACCATATAACTATCCACACTACACTTTTTCTAAACCATCCACATTTCTCATCCGGGTTCCAAATCAAAGGGGCAACTCAAAAGGGATCAAGTTCTTCGTCGCTACTCCTTAAGCAAGGTTCGGTTCTTTTATTTAATTTATTGTATTTGATCATGTAATCCTTTATTTAATTCCGTGCTTGTACCTATTTTGTAAAATGAAAACCTCTTTGTTTTACATTGCATGTTTTGAACAATAATTCCGCGAAATTAATCAAACTTCTCCCCGCTCTCTTTCTTTTTAATGTGGATTTTAGTAGAGTTTGTTTTATAACAGGAAGATTCTGGAGTTCTTATAACTCTCGAATTCGTAACCTTACCCTCGAATCTAGAAATCGGGTTTTGTAGACCGGAGTATTTCTTTTATTTTATGGTTTGTCGATTTCCTTAAATCGGCTGGCGACTCTTTAAACAATTTTATAAATTCGTTTAATTATTTAAAGTATTCTAATTCTTACACAAAATTAATTTTGTCCAATGATAATGATAGGCTTGGTCTGAGGAGAAAAGGGCTAGAAATTAGTAAACCCTAGGTGGGTTTTACTACTTTCTACCCATTATCTCATTGGGCCTGGAAGCGAGAGGTCCGGCCCAGGACTCATCAAAGCCTAGACGGGTTTTGATGAGTTTTGGCGGCCCGCTCGCTTCTTGGGCCCTGGTTTATCAATTGAGCCGGAATTAAATCGTGTGAGATTATATTTGTGTAATTTTCGGATAATTTAAATAATAAAAAACGGATTTGTAAATAAATAAAGTTTCATCACCTCAAAAACGAATTGCATAAAATAAAAATATCCTTATTTAAGGATTAAGAAACCTTAGTCGGCTCCCGATCACGAATGTAGCGCATCCGCGAAAACATTTTCCCCGAACGAGAAATTTTCCGGGCCCTACAAGCACCCATAGCACTTGAACTGATGGTGAGGTAAAACAATAATGGTTTCCCGGAGATAGGTGGGACTAGTACTGGTGGATTAGTCAAGTCGGTTTTAACCATCTCAAATGCTCCCTAACACTGGTGATCCCAGTCGATCGTCGCTCCCTTCTTCAACTTCTTGAATAACAGTTCACAGGTCATTGTGAGTTTGAAAATGAATATGCTCAAATACTGCACTCGCTCTAGGAAACCACGAATCTCCTTTTCCGTCCGAGGCGGAGGCATGTCTTGAATCACTTTGATCTTGGATGGATCAACCTCTATCCCACGTTGACTGACGATATAACCCAGGAACTTTCCCGAAGTTACTCCAAACGCACATTTCTGTGGATTCAATCTCATGTTGTACTTGTGGAGCCTAAGGAAGAGCTTGCGTAAGTTTGGAATGTGATCCTCAGGCTTCTTCGACTTGACAACCATGTCGTCCTCTTATACCTCAACTTCTACGTGGATCATGTCATGCAGTAGGGTAGTGGCGGTGCGTTGGTAAGTAGCACCAGTGTTCTTCAGTCCGAAAGGCATGACGGTGTAACAGAAAGTTCCCCACGGAGTAATGAATGACGTTTTCTCCATATCTTATTTTGACCATTTTGATCTGGTTTTAACCAGCATACCCATCCATGAATGACAACACCTCATGTCCACAGGTGTGATCAACCAAAACGTCAATATGTGGCAAAGGAAAGCAATCCTTTGGGCTAGCTTTGTTCAGATCTCGGAAATCAACACACATCTGAACCTTTCCATCCTTCTTCGGCGCTGACACAATATTAGCTACCCACTTTGGGAATTCTACTGCCTTGATGAACTTAGCTTCCAACTGCTTCTTAATCTCACCGTGAATTTTGTCCAACCACTCATTCTTAATTCTGCGAGGTCGTTGTTGTACCGGCTTAGCATCCAGGTAGAGCGGAATGGCATGTTCAGCGATCTCCCTGTCGATTCCGGGCATGTCTTCGTAAGACCAAGCGAAGACGTCTACAAATTGTCTTAGAAGCGAGGTGAACTCCTGTTGCTCATCCAGGGTTAATGATTTTCCAATTTTCAATTCCTGGGGAGTTTCAGGCGTCCCCACATTGATGGCGATGGTTTATTCGACAGGTGCCATGTGATTCTCGTGGTCATTCATGGCTTGCGTTTATTCATTAAAGTCTTTTAAAAGTTCAACATCAAATTCATAGTTATTAGCACAACAACTAGGGAGAAGGGAAGAAGAACAGAGATACTCATAAACGTTCACTTCATTGAATGCAGAAACGGATACAAACTTATCAGACTTGGGGCTAATCCCCGCTGACTCAGACTCGATTACAGGCTCACTAGTTCTCGACTCATACTGGACCTTACAAGGTTCTCCTAACACTAGGGTACATTTATTGTTAATAGCGTCGACCCAGGTCACTTGGTGGCAACTTCCATCAACAGAGATCATGGCGCTTGGGTTAAATTCAGAGTTGGACAACACAACAACCAACGAGTCCACCCCTTTTTCCTCAAGACTTGTGGGTCGGAATCTTTCTTTAAACGGTGAAATACTTCCAACATGTTGTCCATTGCCTCTCGCTGTTGTTCTATGTGTTGGTCCTAAAACTCAAGGTGTTCCTTGAGCTTTTTCTCATGGCGAATGAGCGAATGTAGGACCATATCTTGTAGATAGTCCCTCAGTTCTTCTAAGAGGTGCCGAATCACTTCCTTTATGATGATAGTTGTCTTCGTCATCGCTGCCCATATGCCATTTATGGTAAGGGCTGTTGGATCTTCAGAAGTGGCAAGCACTTCTGTTCTCGTGGGACTTGGATTTGATGGAGGAACCACAAGTTCAGCCATCGCCTGATTGTGCCTTCCCGCCCTAGTTAAAAATGCAGCACTAGGTGGAATAGTTTCTTCCTTATCGGACGAGAAATCATCATCAGGACCTTCTTCATACACATCTTCTTCCTCACTAAACCAAATACCGTTGACAGTTGTAACGTGGTTTGTAAGACCTCGGTTTTACCGTTCTCTCTCAGGGAGCTGGCAGCCTTGGTCATAGGAACTAGGTCAATGGTTGGCTCGAGATTGCTAAGGTAAGGATATCGGTTTGAAAGGTCACAACGCAACAAAGAAATCTAAGGTCGGTCAAGGAATGGAAAATGGGCTTCGGAGGCTTTTCGGGATGCAAATGAGGATAAGGAAATGGGTTTTGCAATAAGGGAATAACAAGAAGGGAGAATCAAGTGGTAATTCCGTTAGAAAATACCCACCGGGTTTCCTCTTTCAAGGATCGTTCAGATTAACTTCCCCAAAGTCCATAGACAGACCCGGAGGTTAATGAAACGGAATTTCCTAGTTAGTTTCTATTCTCTTTCGCGAACTAGAATACTAACTATCCCAATTCCTACCTTCCAACACAAGTCTTGGATATATTCGGGATGCTTTCGCACCCAAATGCATCCCACTTGAGGGAAGGACAGGAGTGGGAAATTGATTTCCCAACTAATTACTCACTTATTGCTAACCCAAACCTAATCACCCATTCACACCCTTAATTACCCCCTAACCCATAGGATTTTTAGCAACTAATCATGATACCAACTAAGCTAAAACATCCAAACCAAACCTAAACATGATTTCTAACACCAAACAACCATAAACAAGCAAGAACAATGAAATAGCAAGCAAAGCAATTAAGAACAAGCAAAGTAATTAGCAAGGTAATTAATAAAAGAGTTAAGGGAAGAGAATACTTATCAAAATGCTGTAGATGAACAATAGAAAGCAACAAAAGATGATCCAACAATCTTTCAATTGATTGAATCCCCAAATCTTCAATAATAAACACAAATCTCCAAAACCCTAGATTAATCTCTCACTAATCTCCCTCTAAAATCTACTAATTACAAGCTGAAATAATGTCTAAGTCTGACCCTCGATGCCGCCCAAGAAAATCGTCAACAAGGAGTATATATGCAAGGCAAAACTGTTGGCCAAAACGCAACACTTCAAGCCGAAAACACGCGCAGGACATAGGGAGACCGTGGCCACGGTCAAGGGACCGTGGTCACGGTCTACTTCTTTCCAGTGAAAATGGCCGAAGAGTCGCAGCCCAGCAGGGGGGTCGCGGGCGCGACCAACCCCCGTCGCGGGAGCGACGAGCGAAAAACTCACTGGCGATTCTTCTCTTCGAGGCGTCGTGGCTACAGTGTCCAGAGACCGTGGGCACGGTCTTTCCTCGCCGCCCCGATCTCAAAGACACGACACGCCACCGGTGGCCATGCCCGTGGCCACGGTCACTCTCGGCTTCCAGTGCACTCTGGGCGTAGCGGGTGCTACGCCAAATCATGGCGGGGGCTACGCTTCAGCTTCAGCTTCCCTTCCCTTTGTTCTTCCTTCTTTCTGAAGCATGTAACGCTCAATCCGAAGGTCGTAGCATGCGTTAGTTCACTAATTAGCACCACAGGTTGGGAGTGTGATCCCGGGTCGACTCCGTCTCGGTTTCCGGTCCGACTCAGCTCAGGAAATCGCCAAGAATGCTGTAAGAAGGCCTGTTTTGCTACGTTTTTGGTGAAAACTCCAAAATCTACAAAATGACCAAAAACACATTAAAAGCTATGAAATTAAACCACGAAACGAGTTAAAAGCCTAAGGATTTAGGCGGTATTTAGACACAAAATCGGGTCTAAACACCCCCCACACTTAAACTTTTGCTTGTCCCGAGCAAAACAAAACAAAATAAATAAGAAAACTAAACACCAACTCCTCTGTCGTGGGAGGAAACGAGTGCATTTAGCGTATGTACCAAGCCTTTTGAACCCCCCGGCAGCCCGGGTGGACGAGATGGACTCGTGAGGGTTTGTAGCGGTTGTACCCACAAAAGCCAAAGAAAAAGGAGAGAGGGAAAGTGAAAACAAAACCGAAGAAAACACCAAGAAAGAAAAACAAAGGCTTTGATTCACAAGATCTCGCAATGCAAACTAAGAAAACGCGATTAAACCTCCCAAAGTAGCCGTTAGGAGCATCTCACAAACACCAAACTCGGATAAAGGTCGATCTTGAAGATTTTTCAACTCCCTACACCTTTTACCAAGCGAAACCCCACATGCCAAAGCACAAAAGTGTTTTAACGGGAACCAAAAGACTCTAAAAACTCGTGTCCGAATTTGAAAACAACGAAACAACCAAGAGAAGCGTTGTCCTCCCTCGCATTTGGTCGCCCTTGGCTTGGTGAGAGCCGTTGGTGATGAAAGGGGAGGTCCCACTCTTTTTAGAAGCAAAAGCTTTTTCTTTTCTTTCTTTTTGAGTTGGAATTACCAACGAAATTTTCTTTTCTTTTTCCTCTTTTTTTTTCTTTTTGTTTTTAAAAGTCGGTATTAGCCTTACTTTCGGGAATTAGACGGCCCATATAAGGGGTATACCCTCCCAACACGGTCTTTTCCATTCGCCTCTCCGTCGCAAAGCGATATGGGAGGAGGGTTAAGGGGTATCCATGTCGTACCACGAATACCGGGCCCGTGTAGGTTGGCTAAGTGTAGGTGGTTAATGTCTTCAGCGACACGCTCCACTTGTTCAGGTTATTGTATCTTAAGAAAGCTTTTCTTTCTTTTGTTTTCTTTTTGCACTTTTTTTCTTTTGCTAAACGAGAAACAAAACAAACCCGGACACAAGCCCCTAGAACCTCCCAGTTCCAAACAAAACGTGAAAGGAACGGGGGTCTCACTAGACACTTAATGAAGGGAGTCTATTAAGGGTAAGTCTCGACTAGAACCCGAGTTAGGGTCGAAAATGCTCCAACCTGTTACTTTTAAAGAAGATTAAGAACGACTTCTCAATTTCGACGACAAGATCCAAGAAACAAAGCAAAACAAAGCGAAAACAAAACAGAAAGAAAAACTTTTAAGGCTTTCACTCCCTTTTTTCTCCTTTTTCACACGAAAATTTTCAAATTATATGCAAAAACTAAGAAAAAAAAGAACAAAACTACTAGGTGATCTACCCTTGAAACAGAATATCCCCCCCCCCCACACTTAAAACTCCACAATGTCCTCATTGTGGGAAGGTGTCACATGAAAAGGGTAGAGAACCTATAAAAACAAACAAACAAAAAAACAACTAGCAAGTAAAAATGGTGGCAACCCGAGCCCACACGGTTCCAACAGCAATATATATCCCAACACAGACACTCACAACATGTACATTGACACTAACTAACCTCAACCCCGAATCTCACTAGTTTGAGGCGGGAATTGAGGGTGAAACAACTCTCGTAACTGGCCGAACAAATAATGAAGCAATGAATGCGAAATAACTCAAACCATGGGGACAACGAACTCAACAAAACCGACTAACCAGCACACTTATCTAACACTAACAGTGTAATAAAATCAATAGAGTAAAGTGGGAGTGGGGACACTTGCAAATTATTGCTCGGATCCTCCCGGGGGAGGATATGGGTGATATGGGAAGTAGGTGGGATAATAGCTGTTGATGTACTCCGGTGGTGCTGGGGGATGGTTCGCAATGGAATAGTGATAATACCCCCAGTCACGCCAATACTAGTTCTGCTGTTGAAAATACCCCTTGTGCCTATGAAGTGTAGACTGCTGGGCACGTATCAGATCTTGTTGGGTTTCCAACAAGTTGTTTTGAGGCTGGAGTATCGCTCGCTGCTCTCGAAGGTCAACTCTCAATTGTTCAAATTGAGAGTTGATGCTCAAATGAAGCTTCCCATGGGTGACTCTGGCTTCCACTAGCTTCACCGTGGCCGGCATACTCCTGTTCTTCCTCCTGATTTTCTTCTTCTTCCCCTCCTTCCTCAATGTCCTCCTCTTCTTCCTCGCCACTAGACCCATCTGGACCACCAACCTTGTGGTCACTAGGAACCTGACCATAAGACCAGTTGTGTTTCTTAGTGATATCCAACCAGTCCTTGGCATGGTCCGGATCCAAAAGAATCTTCGTGTTGTTGTCGTGTCCGTGGCAATAGATCGTGGCAGTTGGGTGCTTGGCGAGGATGTTCATTTTCTGCAACTGCACCTTGTCGATAGGATCCGGATCATAGCGCGGTTTCCACTTCTTCAAATATTTCCCAAAACCTTCCTGAACTAGGAAGTGGCAAATGATGCGCCCCATCCCAATAGTAGTGGGTCGGGGTTCCGTGCTAATCTCTCGGAGACAGTGTAGAATGCAAGATCCGGTGTTGACCCGCTTACCCCTTATGGCATTGTAGATCACAAAAAGATCATCCTTTCGAACCTTGGGGCGTCCGTCATCTCTCCCAAACACCGAGCTAGTCACAACTCTGTCGAAGATTCGAACAACTGGGTTGCAGAAGTCACGTCCCTTAGAGTTTTGGGGGCAATGATATCGGGGATATTCGCCCCTCAGACCAAGGTTCATTCTCCTCCAACAGGTTAAGTCCATCATTGCCTGCTGCTCATCAAAATTCGCACATCGCTCATAGAGTCTCCCATCCTCGGGCAACCCCAACCGTTGGCAAAAACACTTCAAGGTGCATGTCTTGTCTTTGTTGGCGACCCGGTATTCAAAATGCGCATTCTTCTTGCCATCATTGTGAACCTTCAAGGAGCTTAAAAATTCGAGGATGGGTGGATCCCAGATCGATTCGTCAATCATGATGAATACCTCCCAACCAAGAACACCAATGAGGTAATCGAAGCTCGGCTTGCAATGGATGGCTTCAATTTTCGCCGCATCATAAATATCCGGTGCACATATTTTCCGTGCTTGGAACGTTTCATACCGTCGTTTATGCTCTTCATCCCGGAAAGTCACATCCGCATCTGGTTCACATCGAATTAGTGTGGTCGTTTGCGCTTTGTAACGATCCTTTGTGAATGAGGATGGTCCCGGTTGCGAAGAAGAAGCTTCCTCGACTCGTGAACGCTTGTTTCTCCCACTCATGATGAACAAAAGCAGGACTTGGCAAGAATTTTGCAAATAACAGTGCCTCACTTAGCTGTATAGAACAAGGACTTGGACAATGTCGCACGCTAGGGCAGAACCTGGGCAGAATTTCGAATCCCAACAGCAAATTTCACGCAGCAGGGGAAGAAAATAGGGCAAGGATCGAAAATGGTGGGAAATGAGAGTAATGAATTGATGAATGAGAAGGATTGAAGTGAGTGTGAGTGAGAGTTTTCGCAGGCTTAGGGCTGTTAGAGAGAGAGAGAGTGTCGAGTGAGAAAGAAAAGAAATGAGAAAAGTGGGAGAAGAGTCGGGGATTTGAGCCAAAAAAAGTCCCTGACATCGCAGTCGCGGCGCTCGCATCTGCAGACGCGACATATGGAACAGTGGGAGTGCGTGTGTCGGGCGTTATAATAGCGATCAGTGTGCACGGTGCCTTCTATACCGTAGCTACGGGGAACTCCTGGACGATGTGCTGCTGCTGTCGTTGCTTATGTAGCGGGTGCTACACTGAGGTAGCGCCTGCTACCTGCTCTGCTGCTGCTAATGCACAAACACTCCAAATCATTCAAAATTCCAACTCCTAAAAATTATCACACTTCAACACTCAAAAATTTTTCATACTTCCTCAATTTCAATCTAAGATTTTCCAACTCTCAAACCCCTCCACACTCAAATATTTTTGAAAACTTCACTCACTCACACATTCTTCCTACCTTCCAACTTCAATTTTTTTATTTTTCAACTCCAACTCTTTTTCCATTTTTTCACATCATTTTTCCTCTTTCTCTTTTTTTTCAAATCTTTTTCTTTTTAAACCTAGAACTAATACCTCAATTACAAGAAAAAGAAATAAAGAAAAACCAAAAAGACTAGAAAAATAGAAAAAAACCTAGAGAAAGTTAAAAAGAAAAATTAAAGAAAAGAAAAAGGAATAAAATTAGAAAAATGCAAAAACTAAAAGTTGAAATAAGAACTCAAAAATCATGTGGTGCCTCCCATAGAGCGGTTGTTTAATGTCCCTAGCTTGACCTAAATTCTTACTTGATTCTTGGAATCCTCGGGACACAAACCAAAAACATCATCAACCTTTTCCACCAGTTTCTCTTCCTCTTTTTCCCATGATTCTCAAAGAGGTTCATAAATGTTATGGGACACTCTTCCGGTAGCCTAATCATCTGCCTAGGATATCTGGGTAGCATTTCCTTGGGCTTTCTCCACCAACGTTTCCTTCTTCTCTTCCAACACCTCCTACTCTTACGTAGAAACGAATCTCGCTTCCTCAAAAACTTTGTAGGCCACGAGGATATAGAAGTAGAAAGTAACTCCAATTTCGTGTTTGGTGGTTTACCGGGCCTAGGACCTTTGAAGATCAACTCGTTGACTTTGTTGCATTCAACATAGGTTTCACTCAAAGAAATCTCCTTCCTCCATGGAATGATCTTCAGAGGATCATCATAGTAAATGTCCTCAAATTCGCTTAGATTTGGATGCGAAACCCTTAGATATTTGATTTATCCCCAATCATCGGGCTCAGCTTCGAGAAAATAAGACTCCTTTTGGGGTTCATCCAAGATGCCTACCACCGGATTGGCCTTAAAATGAGATTCTTTGCGGGATTTCATTCTTGAAGGGTCAATGTCAAAATCAATATGATCTCTACCCACATGAAGAGACAAACGGGCTCTTTTCACATCTATAATAGCTCCTGCGGTAGCCAAGAAGGGTCGACCAAGAATAATAGGATTTCTCCAATCTTCATCCATCTCCAAAATAACGAAGTCACAAGGGATAAGGAAACTTTCCACATGAACCGGGATGTCTTCTAATATTCCCAAGGGCCTCCTAATACTCCGGTCCGCATGTTGCAAATTAATAGTTGTCGGGGTCAAGTCATCAAGGTTCAACTTCTTACATATAGAGTGTGGCATGACACTCACACTTGCCCCCAAGTCACATAATGCGTTATCAATCTTCATATCACCAATTAAGCATGGAATAGAGAAACTACCGGGATCGGTTAGTTTCTCGGAACACTTGCTTCTAACCGTAAGATGAACGGTCGACGACTCCTTGATTCTTCTCTTGTTTGTCAAAAGGTCCTTGAGATGTTTCTTGAATGAAGGGACCTCTGACATGGCATCTAGAAACGGTATATTAACTTGGAGCTTCTTCATCATCAAAATAAACTTGGAGAATTTATCATCATTCTCTTGTTGAACTAATCTTCCGGGAATTGGAACTAGAGGTCGATATGAAACAGGTTTCTCCAATGGGTTTTCATGAATATCCTCCCTCAAGACTCCCTTTCCTTTCTCTCGTCTTTTCTCAATCTCTACCATCTCTTCCAAGTCCTCTTTTTCCTCATCCTCGGCTTCATTAATCACAACATCATTCTCCTTTTCTTCAATCCTAGCCTGCTCAACTTCTAAGTCCTCCTCTTCATTGCTATCCACCACAACTCCCTTATTCTCTCCCAAAGGTCTCTCCTCCTCCACATTCTCCTCCACTACCATAGGTTCTTCAATTTTTCTTCCACTCCTTAGGATAATGGCTTCAACTTGCTCCCCTTGGATGAGTTGAGGTTGAATGGGTTGAGAAGAATATATTTGTTGAGCAACTTGGGTCATTTGGGTTTCAAGGTCTCTAAGGCGAGCACCTTCACTTTCTTGATTAGCCACAATTTGTTGCAACAACTTTTCAATCATAGAATCTTGGGATGGTTGAGAAAATTGAGGTTGTGAGGTGGGTTGAGGCGAAAACTCTTCTTGAAAGCATGCATGATGGTCATCGACTTGAGAAACAGGATCAAATGTAGGACTGGTAAGTGTAGTATAACCAGGACCATAATCCTCATGAGAATGGGATTAAAGTTGGTTGGAATAAACGACATTCACATGTTCCACTTGACGATACTCCACACATCGATGCTCGAGATGTGGGGCGGAAATAGATACAATGGCTTGCATACCTCGGGCTAAGTTCAACTGGTTGGAAACTCCATCATTCACCATTTTCTTTTGTAAATCAAGGACGGTAGCCATTAGAAGCTTGATAGTGGGGTTGTGTTCCAAAGAATCATCCCCATTTCCTGAATTTTGGCCGTCTCCCCAACTGGGCACATTCTCAGATAGCTCATGAAGAAAAATATTGGCTTCCTCCGCAGCCTTCTTTAGGAACATCCCTCCGGACGCATTATCGATAGATTCTCTAAGAGGACCACGGAGCCCATGACAGAAATGTTGAAGCAACATCCAATCCGGTAAATTATAATGAGGGCATTGTCGTTGAAGACTCTTAAATCTCCCCCATGCGTCGAAAAGACTTTGTGTAATGTGGTTTGTAAGACTTAAAGTTGAAGTTTCTGCTCGAAGTCGGTGTGTCTCATCCGCCGGAAAGAAACGATGAAGAAAATCTCCTTTTGAGTGCCTCCCATGAAGAATAAAAACCAGGTGGACATGTTTGTAGCCATATCTTTGCTTTCCCCCCAAGAGTGAGAGGAAAGAATTTCAACTTAAAAAATTCTGATGATATCTTTGGAATGTGAATAAAGCTAATCCAGTCTTCGAATTTATCAATATGAGCAATGAGACTTCCAGCAGCATCGTCCCCATGAAGCGGGTTTCTTTCGAAGACTTCAAGTAAGTGCGGTTTAAACTCGAACACAGCATCAGGTGGTAATAGTGGTAATGTGATAGGATTGCCTCCCGTACCCGAAGATGGAACAACATATGATAGAAGGGTACATGGTGAATCAGCTTGGACTTCACCCATTGGACTTGAGGCCTCCTACGATGCTTGATAGAAAATTAGGGCGTACCTACATGCACCAATCAAGAACCAATAGAAGCATCAAATTCATCGGGATTAGCACAAACTAATTTCTAGCGTGAAAGCAAACTCAAATAATCAAAAACCAAAAAACTAAACTAGGGGCGCTGGCTCCCCGACAACGGCGCCATTTTGTGTAATGTGGTTTGTAAGACCTCGGTTTTGTCGTTCTCTCTCAGGGAGTTGGCGGCCTTGGTCATAGGAACTAAGTCAATGGTCGGCTCGAGATTGCTAAAGTTAGGATATCGGTTAGAAAAGGTCACAACGCAACAAAGAAATCTAAGGTCGGTCAAGGAATGGAAAATAGGCTTCAGAGGCTTTTCGGGATGCAAACGGCGATAAGGAAACGGGTTTTGCAACAAGGGAATAACAAGAAGGGAGAATCAAGTGGTAATTCCGTTAGAAAATACCCATCGGGCTTCCTCTTTCAAGGATAGTCCCGATTAACTTCCCCAAAGTCCATAGACAGACCCGGGGGTTAATGAAACGAAATTTCCTAGTTAGTTTCTATTCGCTTTCGCGAACTAGAATACTAACTATCCCAATTCCTACCTTCCAACACAAGTGTTGGATGTATTCGGGATGCTTTCGCACCCAAATGCATCACACTTGAGGGAAGGATAGGAGTGGGAAATTGATTTCCCAACTAATTACTCACTAATATTGCTAACCCAAACCTAATCACCCATTCACACCCTTAATTACCCCCTAACCCATAGGGTTTCTAGCCACTAATCATGATATCAACTAAGCTAACAACACTTAAACCAAACCTAAACATGATTTCTAACATGAAACAACCATAAATAAGCAAGAACAATGAAATAGCAAGCAAAGCAATTAAGAACAAGTAAAGTAATTACCAAGGTAATTAATAAAAGAGTTAAGGGAAGAGAATACTTATCAAAATGTTGTAGATGAACAATAGAAAGCAATAAAAGACGATCCAACAATCTTTCAATTGATTGAATCCCCATATCTTTAATAATAAACACAAATCTCCAAAACCCTAGATTAATCTCTCACTAATCTCTCTCTAAAATCCACTAATTACAAGCGGAAATAATGTCCAAGTCTTACCCTCGATGCTACCCAAGAAAATCGTCAACAAGGAGTATTTATACAAGGCAAAACTGTTGGCCAAAACGCAGCACTTCAAGCCGAAACCACGCGCAGGGCATAGGGAGACCGTGGCCACGGCCAAGGGACCGTGGTCACGGTCTAGTTCTGTCCAGCGAAAAAGGCCGAAGAGTCACAGCCCAGCAGGGGGGTTGCGGGCGCGAGCGATTCTTCTATTTGAGGCGTCGTGGCTACGGTGTCCAGAGACTGTGGGCACGGTCTTTCCCTATCGTCCTGATCCCAGCACACGCCCACTGTGGCTACGGTGGCCATGACCATGGCCACGGTCACTCTCGGCTTCCAGTGCACTTTGGGCGTAGCGGGTGCTACGCCAAATCGTTGAGGGGGCTACGCTTCGGCTTCCCTTCCCTTTGTTCTTCCTTCTTTCCGAAGCATGTAACGCTCGATCCGAAGGTCGTAGCATGCGTTACTTCACTAATTAGCACCAAAGGTTGGGAGTGAGGTTCCGGGTCGACTCCGTCTCGGTTTCCGGTCCGGGTTGGCTCGGGAAATCTCTAAGAATGCTGTAAAAAGGCCTGTTTTGCTACGTTTTTGGTGAAAACTCCAAAATCTACAAAATAACCAAAAACACATTAAAAGCTATGAAATTAAACCACGAAACGAGTTAAAAGCCTAAGGATTTAGGCGGTATTTAGACACAAAATCGGGTCTAAACAACAGTAAAGGCTGTCCAATCTTCAGGAAGGAGTGTCGGTGCTCCTTTGTTGGTGATACATTTGGATTGATCAAAAGTGTCCTCGCCTACGAAGATGGCATGATTTGGGAGAGGATTGCTTTTGTTATTAGGTTTATTTGCAGCTTTAGGCATCGGTAGTGCCCCAAAACGAATCATCTTCTCAATCTGATTCTTAAGCGTCCAGCATAGCTCAGTATCATGACCTCTGGTCCGGTGGTACTTACAGTAATCATTGTTGTTCCATCCTGGTTCCTTAGTCTCAAGTTCAAGTCTAGGTACTGGCAACTGGATCTTGTTTGATTTTAGCAATCGGTCCAACGCTTCGGCATAAGTCATGACAAGTGGGGTATATGAATCGTATTGGAAGTAAGTCATCTTCGGACGTGGACCACGATTTACATTTTGTAGAAAGCTTGTCTCGGCCACCTTTGGAGCATTGGCGGTCCTTCTTCCCATGTTGCTGCCCTTCCAATTTTGGGACGGAACGACCCTTTCCTTGCGTGCCTCCAGCTTAGGACATACCTTCTTCAAGTACTCAAAACTCTCAACCACATGAAAGTCTAATTGTTGTGCCAGACTTGGTTTTAAACCTCAGACAAATGCGTCCAACTGCATTTCTATGGGAATGATGCTAGTCACTTGAGATAGCTTAGCATGCCACCTCTCGTAGTAGGCCGTGAATGACTCATGTTCTCCTTGTCGGATGGCCATGATGTCTGTCACGGTCACCTTATTATTCTGGATCTTACTGTATTGTTCGATATATGCCCTACACAAAGCAGTCCAATCTCTTCATACCTCAAGAGGAAGAATGTAATACCAGTTCAATGTTTCATCATTCAGTGATGATGGGAAGACTTGCTTGTAATGCTCAGTAGTGACACCTCGAAGTGGCATCACCCGGTTGAACTCCCACACGTGATGGGTTGGATTCTCGGATGGGTAGAACTTTTTCAACTGAATGTCCATCTTTTCCACTATATTAGCGTTGATGTCAGCAGGTGGATCGAACTCGACGAACTGATTGGTGAAGGTTGCCATCTGACTCACAGCTTCTTTGAACACGTTCAGTTGAGCTTTTATGTCTTCGATGACATCCTGACAGGGTCATCGCATAACTCAGCCTTAATCGGGACAGTTTAAGGAACAGTCACTGTTTAGACCCAATTTTGGGCCTAAATACCGCCTAAATCCTTAGGCTTTTAACTCGTTTCGTGGTTTAATTTCATAGATTTTAATGTGTTTTTGGTTATTTTGTAGAGTTTGGAGTTTTCACCGAAAACGTAGCAAAACGGGCCTTTTTTATAGCATTCTTGGTGATTTCCCGAGCCTAGCCGGACCGGAAATCGAGGCAGAGTCGACCCGGGACCACACTCCCGAACTTTGGTGCCAATTAGTGAAGTAACGCATGCTACAACCTTCGAATCGAGCGTTACATGCTTCGGAAAGAAGGAAGAACAAAGGGAAGGGAAGCCGAAGCGTAGCCCCCGCCACGAATGGCGTAGCACCCGCTACGCCCAGAGCCCAGAATCGCCCGAGAGTTTTCGCAGGGTAGCGCCCGCAACCCTGAGCGTAACACCCGCTACCCTGCAGGGTAGCGCCCGCTAACATAGAGGTAGCACCCGCGACCTGTGCTCAAGTCAGCCATGGATTGTCACCTGAAGTAGGTAGCGCCCGCTACCATAGGGGTAGTTCCCGCGACCTCCTAGTCCCGAAGGAGATCGTACCTACGGTCTCCTGGACCGTACCTACGGTCACTCGAAGCTCGAAATCACCCGACCTTTTCCGCTGGACAGAACGAGACCGTGACCACGATCTCCCTATGTCCTGCGCGTGTTTTCGGTTTGAAGTGTTGCGTTTTGGCCAACAGTTTTGCCTTGTATATATAATCCTTGTTGAAGATTTCTTAGGGGGCATCTAGGGATAGACATAGACATTATTTCAGCTTGTAATTAGTGGATTTTATAGGGAGATTAGTGAGAGATTAATCTAGGGTTTTGGAGATTTGTGTTTATTATTGAAGATTTGGGGATTCAATCAATTGAAAGATTGTTGGATCATCTTTTTATTGATTTCCTTTGCTCATCTACAACATTTTGATAAGTATTATCTTCCCTTAACTCTTTTATTAATTACTTTGCTAATTACTTTGCTTGTTCTTAATTTCTTTACTTGCTATTTCATTGTTCTTGCTTATTTATGGTTGTTTGATGTTAGAAATCATGTTTAGGTTTGGTTTGGATGTTGTTAGCTTAGTTTTTATCATGATTAGTGGCTAGAAACCCTATGGGTTAGGGGGTAATCAAGGGTGTGAATGGGTGATTAGGTTTGGGTTAGCAATATTAGTGAGTAATTTGTTGGGAAATCAATTTCCCACTCCTATCCTTCCCTCAAGTACGATGTATTTGGATGCGAAAGCATCTCGAATACATCCAACACTTGTGTTGGAAGGTAGGAATTGGGATAGTTAGTATTCTAGTTCGCGAAAGCGAATAGAAACTAACTAGGAAATTCCATTTCATTAACCCCCCCGGGTCTGTCGATGGAGTTTGGGGAAGTTAATCCGGACTATCCTTGGAAGAGGAAGCCCGGTGGGTATTTTATAACGGAATTACCACTTGATTCTCCCTTCTCGTTATTCCCTTGTTGCAAAACCCATTTCCTCATCCCCGATTGCATCCCGAAAAGCCTCCGAAGCCCATTTTCCATTCCTTGACCGACCTTAGATTTCTTTGTTGCGTTGTGACCCTTTTCGAACCAAATATCTTTTCCTTCGCAATCTTAACCTGACCTTTGACCCAGTTTTTATGACCAAGGCCGCCAGCTCCCTGAGAGAGAACGACAAAACCGAGGTCTTACAAACCACGTTACAGTCACCGACGGTGGCAGCCTTGGTGTTAGGTCATCAGGCACTTGTATGATCACTCCAGCATTGGAATTTTCACCTATCTTCCCTTTGCCTTTATCACTCGTAGGGTTAGGGAGAACTTCCATCTCATCATTGTCTGAGATTCCCATTCGCATGCTGATGCGCCACACAGCCTCCAAAACACCATTCAGAGTTTCTTGCTATTGCTCTATGCGAGTATCTTGCCTTTGGATGAGTTCTCGCTGCCGAGCGATGTGGTCATCGGTTTTCTTCTCTTGCTGTAAGGCAGCAAAAGTGATTGACCCTCAACTTGCTTGAACTTCTCCTCAAGAAGTTTGACTAAGGCCTCTTGGACGTGGTTGCCCTCGTGGTTCTCTTTGGCAGACATGTCGAATTGCAGATGACGGGAGGTTTTGGACCTGGGTGCTAACGGAACGAAGACAGGGTTACGGATCAAGCGACCTGTTGGGCAGGGGATCCAAGCTAGACTCGGGTCTCCTATGTTGACTACAGCAAAACCACACACAACTCAAAGATTGACCTTTTATTGACCCCAAAACCCGACCTGATGAATGCATGACCTAATGTACCTATATGGGACTTCCCAATATGCACAATCTACATGCTGACTGGACAAGGTGACTCACCCGGGACACGGGTTTGCATGACCTTAACTCTACATGGCTCTAAAGACCATTGATCATCGTAAAGGGCGAAATAAAACCGAACACAACGAGTCAAGACCGAGTAAAGGAGTTCAAGTCGGTGTTTCTCAATTCGGGTAACCCCATCCACAGGCTTGTCGTTTTAAGGAGAATCCATGGCTTGAACAGCATACTTGGGCTAACTGAAGCTGTATTGATTATTAAACGGACTAGAATGATGATCAACAAGACTGACTGCCTGACGCCGTTCTATTTTATTTTCATTTTAAATATACTTTTTTGGGAAAATGGGTATCATAAAGGACTGGATAAAACCAACGATGGGTGAGTTATAATTAATTTATGGATTTAATTAGTAAATCCAACATGGTTGGGCCTAACCATGGGCCGACCATGAGTGTGATGGATTCAAAAATTAACTCGATAAATTAATTTACTCGAACCTGGTGATTATTATGCAGTCTAAGACTTTACCATTTTCTTTTGTTGGCCTTTTAAGCAGCTTTAATGGACCTTTGTTGAGAAAATGTTGTAAAGGGCCATGTAGAATCATCAAAGGCGAGTTGAGTTTACTTTATGAACCAAGAGGATAAACCTTTATGGATAAATGAGCCCAACCACTAGGTTAACCATAATTTTTAAGGTTGAACTTCTTTGTTTGTAAACATGACTCTTCTCAGCCCAATGACCACTATATGAACTAGAAGAACATCCCTAAACTTGGGTCGACTCTTTTATAACAAATTTAAAGACATAGCACTTAACATACATATGAACAAGGGGTATCCTAAACCAAGGCTCTATGTACAAAAGGGTTTATTGGATGGATAAGGCTTAGCGGCTCATGTACTCGCCCCGGTGCATTCTTGTTGTAAAGGCAACTTGAATGTGTGGGGTGTTGCTCTTGGAGGCTCGTGTGGAGACCTCGTAGAGTGATGCATGAGTGGATGTGGTGACCAAGGCTCTCTCGGTGTAAGTGCACCAATTGAGTATGGCCGGCCCGGCATCCCATGAGTTATTTTTTGTGGTTTAAAGAGAAAAAGCCTAATATCGCCGATTTACGTGCTCCTACGACATATTACATGTTAAGGGAGTGCTCCGGTATATGCAATGCATTACGCCTAAAAAGAATGATTTAATAATACAAAGTAAAAATTCATTTTCCTTCCAAAAGATTTAAAACACACAAACTTTTTTCAAGTTTTACCCACTTTAAGAAAAACTCCCCAGTGGAGTTGCCAAAAACTACTGTGGACATTTTTCCTCGCCGTTCGGGCTTCCGAACATCCACGTTTGGATTGGGGTGTGATTTAATGATTTGTGCTGGGGTTTGACCTTTGAAAACTCTTTAAGGAGTTCAACCTTACATTTCATGAATAATATTTTGTAAAATCACTTTCTCTTTACTTATGCATTTTATGAGTTATGGATTTAAACTTTTAAGAGTGAACATCCACTTGTTCCCAACTCTTCTAAATTTAATCCAATTTGCTCATTTAAATGTTAGGCTCTGAAGAGAGTGATTTATGCAAGTATTATTTAGAAATATAAGGAAGAATACCCTAAAGTTGCATCGATACATTGTAAAACCATGTTAACCATAGTTTATGCAATCTCCGATGTATTTTAGTTCGAAATGGTAGTCGCCACCCGACTTTTTAAGGGAAAAGCCAAGACAAAACCATAATAAAAGAAAGAAAGACTCCGCCCGCGAAACCCAAGAATGGCCCGGGGGTAAGGCTACGAACTCGAAAAATAAACTTTAAGAGTTCGCCTCTCACAAAAGGAAAGACTCTACTAAAAGTTTAAGAATGTGCTTTTAATAAAGTTTGGAAGGGAAATGGATGAATACTTTATAGAATCATTTCATTAAATCATGCAACGAGAATGAAATATACAAGATAAAAGAAAGATACAAAATACACAATTATGTACAAGTAATGAAGAACTCTTAGAAGCTTACATTGCTACTTTGTTGGGGAAAGTCTTGCCTAGCCTCTTAGTGCTTGAACAATCCTGTTTGATGCCTTAGAAACCTCCTCTCAAAGTACCAAAATAGTGATAGAAAAGATGATGGAAGATGATGGAAAAAAGGGTGGAAGAGAGTAGTAAGAAGGCTTCTTTTTGTGGTTATGAATGTGTTTAGGCTAGGGTTTTTTTGTGGAGTTTAGGATGGATGAGGTACGATATGTATTTAGACTTTTTGTGGTGGAAGGAGGATGAAGATTATGGTGCTAAGGTAGAATAGAAGATGGATAGGGTAGAAGATGGTGATGAAGAATGTAATGGAGATAAATATTGTAGGAGAGATTAGAGAGAATGAGTGAGAGAGGAAGGATGATTTGATGAGTTGATGAGCTGATGAGTGAATATGACTTGGAGTAGGATGGTATTTATAGGAGGATGGATGATAGGAGATGCATGCATACATATACATACACATCGTAGTCTCAGTAGCTCTACACTTCACTAGGCAGTAGGGGAGATTCACTACAAAAAGAGTGGTTTTTACCAACAGATTGCTAGTGACAGATATTCTATCTGTTGGTAAAAGTGTATATTTACCAACAGATTAGTCATATGATGGTATTACTAATTATTTAGCAACACTAATATTATCTGTTGGTAAAATATTTTTAATGTTGACAGATAAAAATTTAACTGTTGGTAATATTTTAACAATATCAACACTTATATTATCTGTGGGTAAAAGAATTCTAATACCACAGAAAAAAAAATTTCTGTTGGCAATAATGTGCACGTTTAAACGCCACAATTTACTTTAAAAAAAATAGAGCTAAAAATTAAACGGACGCTTCTCCCAGACTTGGTGCTTCCTTCCTCCCCAACTCCAACACAAATTTTCCTCGGCTAAAAATTTGAACTGCCTTCAATTCCAACACAAATAGCTGCCAACTGCTTTCAATTCCCACGGCTTACTTCCTTCTTCGGTCAATGAAAATTGCAAAACTTCTCTCAAACCCTAATCTTTAATTCGTGCTCTGCTTCTCTACTGTTTGTGTCGTTCTTCGCATGATATTATTTTCGATTCTACCCCGATTTCGGTTGATGGTCTTTGCTGTTTGTGTCGTTCATCACTTGGTAAGTCGCTTCGTGTAATTCGGTTCAATTTTGTGTTTATTGATCGAGCGAGAGAGAGATGACTCTGAAAATATTTGCTGATCGGATGTCCCAACCTTCTCGTGCTATCCTCCTTTTCTGCAAGTATTCAATTCAATTCCTCAATTCCATCTTTCACCATTCCCAATTTTTGTTTGTTTGTTGGTTCGTTCTTATGTAATTTATTCAATTGTGTGTTTCCTCATGAATTTCGTTGACGCAGGCTCAATAAAATCGATTTCGAGGAGGTCAAAATTGATCTAGCAAAGCGCCAGCATCTATCTCCGGAATTCGCCGGTATCTATTCTTGCTTAGGGTTAAGAAATTAAAGCTCAGTATGATTTGTGGGAATATATGTGCTGAATTGATCACATTTTGGGATGAAACCTTATCTCGTAAGCATCAGTTTGAAACCTTATCTATGTCGCTACAATGTTCACTACAAAAAAAGTAACTTTCACCAGCAGATTACTAGTGACAGATATTTTATCTGTTGGTAAAAGTGCTTATTTACCAACAGATTAGGTATGTGTTGGTATTATAAATAATTTACCAACACTTGTATAATCTGTTGGTAAAATAATTTTAGTCACAACAAATTAAAATTTAACTGTTGGTATTATTTTTACGATACCAACACTTATATTTTCTGTTGGTAAAAATAATTTTGTACCGACAGATAAAAACTCAACTGTTGGTATTACTGTAAATCTGGAATACACTTTCTGCGCTATACCTTTGAATAAAAAAAACAAAGCTATCAAATCTCTTTCACACACATACACTCCTCTCGAACCTTCCCTGTTCTCTCTCCACCGCCATAATCGCACCCCTAACTCAGAGCGTCTCCGGCACCGGCGACCGCTGTTTTTAAGCGGTTGTCGGTCGCCTAGTTCTTCCTTCGAGTTTTCCTGTCGTTTCTTCTACGTTTCATGGTCCATTGGTTCAAGATTCGGTGTGTGTCAGAGTAGGTACAGTGGTAGCCGATCGTCTAGGGCTGGTTTTGGTGGTAATTGTTTGTGGCTGCCGGGGGACCAAGTCACCGGTGTCGGGGATCAAGTCTCAGCGCTAACGGAGCCTCTTATATCTGGTTTCAATTCACAATCGGAATGCGTCGCTTTTGTTGGCTGAGTAGGTTCGTTTTGTGGAGTTTCTTGATTGTATCTACAAAATTTGAAGGTAACTTTTGTTTATGTTCTTGGTGTGCTACCAAATTGTCTTCACAGTAAGTTACAACAGTTTAATTCTTCGCCAGTTACGTTTTTAGAGTGGTGAGAAATGGCTATGGCGATTAGGGTTTCTCTTCTCCTCCTCCTCTTCTTTTCTTCCTCCATCATCTCCTTCTGTCTCTACAAAGATCAGGTCGGCTTCATGGACTAGTACGCACTCTCCCTCTCTCTCTTTAATCCGACTT
Organism: Portulaca oleracea; assembly: GCA_029582165.1. Classification (NCBI taxonomy): domain Eukaryota; kingdom Viridiplantae; phylum Streptophyta; class Magnoliopsida; order Caryophyllales; family Portulacaceae; genus Portulaca; species Portulaca oleracea. The sequence goes on along the minus strand of CM055885.1, from coordinate 1,534,784 downwards.
CAATTGAGTTGACAATTTTGTCTGGATTGGATTCATATTTTTTGCTGATGTTGAATCGAATGCAATCGCAGGCATAATCAGTACTTAGGCCAAGTGAAGCAAGAAGTTTCCCACACTCAGAAGGCAGGTCGCAAGAGGCTTATTGCTTCTATTGAGGAGAATGTCATCGCTTCGCTCGATCTTCGTCAGGGAGAGATTTGTAAGTTCGAATTCGGGATTTTGATTGTGTTTCGGAAAAAAATAGGATTTTGTTTCGTGGTGTGATGGTTTTGATTGTTTTTGTATGCAAGTTTGGTGGCATGTGCTTGTTGAGAAGGACAGGATCGATCACATTGCCCATGCGCTTGGGAGATGTAAGTTTAATAGTTTATGGTCTTGTATTTAGATCTCGTTCGTATCTTAGTTGTTTGTTGGACAATGTTTATTGTGGAACTCTGGATTGAAACTCGAGGATGTGAATTCTTATGCTGGTGAGCGATTATCAATGACAATCGTCCAAGAACACTCCAAGTAGAGCACCATTCTTGCTCGAGATCATCCTCGACAAAGGCGCATGTCGCCCACAACAGTGATGAAGGACTCCGCTTCCAAGCATCACCCATAGGCTTTGCATTCCAAAGTCATATCCCCAGGCTTTGCAACCCAAAGTCATATCTACAGGCTTTGCAATCCAAAGTCATATCCCGACCGGTGTCCATCAAATCAAGTCTACTTTGATTTTCGTCCTATCCTCGGACTCAATCAAAGTGGGGGTCTTTGTAGACACCGGATTTTGGCCCATTAATATATAGCATTCCTATATAAAAATGAAGTAGAAATAAAGAAAAAGAAATCGGTCGATAAGCTAGATTTTAGCATAGATTTTATATATTTTTAATGTAATTTTTATTATGCCCTTTTTTGTATTTTTAGTTAGAAAATTATGAAATTAGAAAATAAGGGAAGCCAAGCCATGCAAGCCATGTGCCAAGAGGTCCCGAGATCGAATGCTCACAAAAACACTCAAAAACCATCTCACAAAAGATAATAACATGTACTCTCTCCATCCAGCGTGAATCTCCATTTCCCTAGGCAGTCTCTCTTCACACACCACCGTCCATGCATGCATGGACGACGCTAGTACATCCTCCCTCCAGCTGGTGGCTGACCGGCCTACAGCATCGACCACACGTGGTTAATTCACCACGTGCTGCCATCCATCATCATACATCTCCCCCTACTGCCTTGTTTTCTGCATTGTTGACTGCCAAGGACCAATGCTTATATATGCATGTATCCTAAATCTTCCCTAAAGCCTATAAATACCTCCCCTTGATGAAGCCAAACTCATTCACTCATTCACTCATTCTTCCCCCTACACTCTCATCCTCCATCTCTCAATTCTCTCATTTCTCTAATCTCTCCAATCTTATCATTATTCTACCACCCATTTTCTATCACCTTTCCACCATTTCCTTACCATCCTAATATCCATATCTTCATCCCCTAATCCATACTCTCATACTATCCAACCATTCTTACATAAAACCTCCCCAACACACCATAAAACTATCCTAAAAAACCCACCAAACAAGAGCTCTTTTTCCTACCTTTTTCCTATCCTTCTCCATCACTTTTCTACCTTCCTTATTTCCATTTCTCCACTTCTTTAAGCCCCTTTATCTCCATTCCCATTTTGCCTTCCATTATCCTCTCGTAAATCCCTAAAGGCTCCACAAAAAGTCTAACCTCATATAACTCAAAAACCTCACAAAAAACACTTTTCTACCATCTTTTTACCATCATTTTCCATATTTTTTCCATCCACTTTTGGCACCATTTTGGCATATTCAAGAGGAGTATTCAAGGCTTTCAAGAGGCTAATTCAAGTGAGTTTCAAGAACTAAAAAAAGGCAAGGCAAGGCTTCCCTAAAGAAAGATCACAATATATGCTTCTAAGTATTTCCCTTTTATGTAAATAAATTGTGGTATATGATGTATCTTTCTATCTTTTATTCTTTTGCATGTTCCATGAAATAATTCTATAAAGTTCTTCCCTTCCAAATTTTATCAAAAGCACACTTTAAACTTTTAGTAGAGTCTTTCCTATTGTGAGAGGCGGACTCTTAAAGTCTTTACTTTTTGAGTTCTTAGCCTTACCCCCGAATCCATTCTTGGGTTTCGCAGGCGGAACCTTTCTTTATTTTCTTTTTTCTTGGCTTTTCTCATTAAAAAGTCGGGTGGCGTCACCCATTTCGAACCAAAACACATCGAGGATTGCATAAACTATGGTTAACATGGTTTTACAATGCATCGATGCCACTTTAGGGTATTCTTTCTTATATTTCTAAATAATATTTGCATAAATCACCTTCTTCCGAGCCTAACATTTAAATGAGCAAATTGGGTTAAATTTAGAAGAGTTTGGAACAAGTGGATGTTCACCCTTAAAGGTTTAATTCAAGGACTCATAAAATGCATAGGTAAAGGGAAAGCGATTTTACAAAGTATTATTCATGAAATGTACGATTAATTCCTTAAAGAGTTTTCAAAGGTTAAACGCCAATACAAATCACCGAATCACACCCCCAATCCAGCGTGGACGTTCGGAAGCCCGAACGGCGAGGAAAAATGTCCACGCCAAGGCAAAGTGTTCAGAAGGACGTCGCACCCATGACAGACATGGATTGGAACTTGGGGGATTTTGGGAGAAAAAGGGCCAGGAGAGCGTCGCGCCCGAGTCGTTCCTTGTCGCACCCACGACGTGTTGCGGAGAGCAAATATCGCATGTGGACATAATCTTGTCGCACCCGCGACAGCAAGCATCGCACCCGCGACGATCTGATTTCCGTGCAATTTTCCTGGGCAAAACGGCTGAGTTTTGTGTAATTGTTTTGGCTTGTATATATACTTTTGGTGGCGTTTTGACCAGTCATTCAGCCTTTGCTAGGTTATCTTAGTTTTAATCTACATTTTATCTTAGTTTTTATCATTATGCTCTATTCTTGTTTAGATTGAATTAGGGTTCTAAGCTTTTGATTGTTCTTCAAGTTTCGCTAGTTCCTTGATTGTAATCAACTCTTTCTTGCGATTAATTTCAGAAATCTTTCCCCATTCTCTTGTTCTCTCTTTCTTTGATTATTGATAATCATTGTTAGTTCATTAGATTAGCCACAAAACTCAAATCTAACTTTTAGTGAGGAGGAGGATTAAGAGTCACAAATTCTACTTTCAAGTGTGAATTTGGGGGTTCTTAATAATCCAATTCACGCTTCTTGTTTGTTCGAGAGAAGTTCAGGATGAAAATTAGAGATGAAGGATAGAGGCTAGAGCGAAGATTTGGTGTAACGAGGGTATGAATTCTTGTTCTTAATTTCATTATTAGGTTTAGTTTAATTGTTTCCTTATTGTTGCTTTTAATTGCATATTTAGTGTTAGTTCTCTATTTTGTTGAATTAAATCAATCCATCTTTTATTGTTGTTTGCTTGATTATAGTTGTTGTGATATCCATGCTTAGTATAGTTTAATCTGCTTTTCTTTACATAATTTACTACTTTCTGCATTTTGGAAACCCCTAGCAAACCAAATTTGCCTGAAATCCTAAACACTCATCCCTGTGGACCGACATCCTTACTTTTAGAAAACCACAAAAATACACAACCGAACAAGCAACAAATTTAATAAAACACATAATGTACGCATTCTTTCCTACATTTATTCCATCTCTCTTCTCTCCTCCCTACTTGCTAGATATGTGTCAAGTCCTAGTTCGAGTCGGTGTCCTTGGACCCATTAGTGCTCGTTCGACAAGTCTTGCTTGATTTTCCTTCTTTAGAGTGAGATCCTTTTTGGTTAGAATCTAATCCTGATTCCCCAACGATGACAACTCTTTTTAACTTTGGAGCCTCTCAGGGAGGTGAACTGGTGCACTTCTCACGCCATTGTGCTACACCGATGGTGGTAGTCAACCAACTCCGATATCTGTCGGTCAACGAAGAGGAAATGCGATGAGGCGATGGAACCTCTACTCCCGCTCGTTTCTTCTAGTATTTAATCCATGATTCCACCACTGAGCCTTGAAGATGAGTGAGGTCGGGAATTTCACATGGGAGCAAGGGGATATCTTGTAGTCTTCCCATTTGGCTCATGACCCGGTCGGGGAAGTACTAGGTGAGTCCCCCAAGGCCCAACAAGGTGATATGAGCTGCTTTGTTAGAATGGTTGGAGAAGCATGGGACCTTCCACCATTGAATCCACCATTGAATCTCTTTGTGGTCTTTTAAAAAGATCACCCACTCGTCAAAACTTCGGCACACATCGAGCTTCCATTTGCGTTGGCAAAAATGGGCCAATTCTGAAGGGGTTATAGGAGAAAACACCATGCGGAGGTGTTCCATGAGCCACATCTGAGAAGAAGAGAAATGTAGTAAGAATCTTGGTTGCAACAAAATAATATACAACCAAGGAGAAATCGACAAAATGATTCCACATGGATTATTCGAATAATTCATACAAAATAAAAAATAATAATAAAAATGAAAAAAATATATATATGTCGATACTTACTTGAAGGGTGAGAAGAATTCCTCGAAAGATCCGTGTAGAACTCCAAGAACCGAGGCCCAATAGAGTTTCCGCTACCATCATGGGAGCCGGGTTGTAGCTAGGAGCCATTTCATCGACGATGTGGATAAGAGAGAGAGGAGCAAAACCCGAACCTCAATGATAAAATAAAAATTTAGCCAAGATACAGAAAATCAAACCTCGTACTCGAGATGCCGGTTTGAGTTTGAGTGCTCCCGGTGACTGAAAGAATTCTACCAAGGCTTGGAGGTTCGCCATGTTGTTCACTAGAATATGCCCTAGGGCTCGATGGTTGAAATTATTCATCTCCTTAAATCTTTCGCAATAATTAGAGGCAAGAGAGGGAGTCGTTGGTTGAGCGTAAGGGTCGAAACCGAAAATGCAAGCCCATTCTATAGGAAGAAGACACAACTCATTCCAAGAGAACCAAAAACATGAAGCTTTGAGTCCCATAATGTAAAGGTCGCCTTGAGAAAATCCCAATTGATTTTTACTTGTTTCAAGCTCAATGTGAGGGATAGGTTATAAAAAGTAAGAAGGCGTTTCTCGGGTTTGATAAAGAGTTCATCCAAAGACTAAGTTTCTTTTCAAAGCCCATGATTAAGGGAGTATGGAAGTAAGAGCAAGAGGACAAGATGGGCGAAAAGAAACGATGTCGGGTCTTGCTTAAATAGTACTTCAATGTGAATAGGATGCTACGAATACATTGTTTCTGCTTCGTGTCTGATTGAGCCAGGGGGGAAGGATGACAGCCAGCAACAAGTAGTCGGCAAAGACACGGTCTCCTCCACCGTGTCATGGCCGGTCGGCCTACACCAAAAGGGGGAGGAATCCCTTGAAGAGTCAGAACCGTGTAAGAGCACGCATGGGAAGAAGACATGGTTTGGGACCCATTAGGCATGTTAGGATAAAAAATGTACATACAAATTGTATTTCTTTTCTTTGATTTTATTCGTTTTTTATAGCCTTTAGTGTAATTATATTAGTAGTCTAGTGAATTTATTTTCCTTTAGATTCAATTCATTGTAAACAGTCTGATATTGGCCGATAAATAAAAAAACTGGGGGATTGCAAGCATTTTTAGATAGATTCCAAAATCACGTGCATAAATAGAGTCTGTTTGCATTTTTCGTCGTACATTTGTTTATTTCTCGTACATTCAGTTGCTAAAAAAAGAAAAAAGCATAAAACGGAATGAAAAAAAAAAAGAGACTTTGCCGATAATGCCTAAGAGAACTACTGGGGAGGGTCGCCGAACAAGCTTCTGAAAGCTGCATCTGCAAAAGAACTTGGCTGAGAATCATCCTGAGTGCCAGAAGGACCAGGCAAGAACTGGCTAGAAGGCATATCATATCCTTGATTATATCCAGGGGCTGGCTATAAGGAACGATGGACTGAGCATGGTATTGAGGTGCCCACGGGCTAAGAACTCCTTCCATTGAACAACGGAATCCACTCGATTCCGGGAAATCTTCCACAATAAATTCAGGAATGTCGGGAGACCATTGTCTACCTCTCGAAGAACTAGCATGGGGAGCTCGAAGTTCTCCCATCAAATCTTGATCCCTACACCTGGATGGTCCTGCCCCTTGACCTTCGCGATAAGCTCTCCTACTAGTTTCTCCTGCTGAAGAATGGCGAGGAAGACACCTTGATGAGCTCCCAGAATGTGGCAAACTCACATGAAAATGAGCTTCATTATTTTCTTCATCAGCGCCTGGCATAGGACCTTGATATTGACCGTTCAGGAAATTCTGATCAATGAACTCTCGGGCTGTGATGCCTTCCCTCAATATAACTCGTATATGGGAATATGCTTGCTACATCAGAAAGAGGTCGATGAGAATCAATGCGACATGAGAAAAATCAGCCAAAGTATGCGGCCTACCGGGTTAGCATCAAAACACGGCAACACTTCGTGGTCATTCGGCACGAGTGGAATGAAACCAAACAACATGTCTTAATCTTTCGCCTGCTCAGGCTCCTCCACATGTTGATCCAGGAAAGGATCATAATATCCTCCCAACTATAGAAAAATTACTTGTCAGCAAAAGAACAGAAAGGCATCACTGTATAAGCCAAGGAGTACCCATACCCGAGCAAAAGCACAACGTCCTCTATGCGGAGGGGCCGCTTCCTCCATGTTATCCACGGGAACTATGAAGTTAACAGCATGCTCCCCGATCAACAATCGAGTCATTTCATCCTGCGTCAAAGCCTACCTATCAAAGATAAACTCGGGAGGGTCTACAAGCACCATGGAAGACCATTCTTCTGTATGCTGGAAAAAGAAGCTCTTTCCCAAGTAAAAAACAAGGCCCGAGGGACCTTCTAACAACAAACGACGCTCGCTTGCTTCACGCGCCAAGCGGATGTCATAATGGAGGCATTCTAAAAGATTGCCATTCCATGGAGACCGGACGATATCCTCTTGCGAAAAGCATTATGAGCTCAAGAACAGAAAGATGAAACTAGGAAAGGGCCAAAACCTGCACCCGCAATGGTGGTTGAATAGAACCTTCCTACTTTCGCATGACTGGTCAAAGACACCACACTTTGCATGCTCCCACATGCCTTAAAGGAGTCATCCTATGGCTAAGGGTCTAAGTGTCCATCCTAGGGCACTATGTACTTTAAGCAAAATTTAGAGTATTCATCTACTTTAAATCCAACTTAAAGTGCTAAGCGCAAATGACAACATGCACAATATCTTTGAAAGATAAAACGTGTTATGAGCAAGTGCGTACCGAAACATGGGAACAGAAAAAACATGCATGTTCATCATGGCGAAATACCAGTTGTGCTGGAGTGAACTCTCTGCTCGGATATTCCCTTTGCACCGTCCTCGCATAAGGACGCTCTTGGACTGCTGGCTGAGTAGCACGTCTGCGTTCCCTTCTTAGAAAATTCATCCTTTTGTGATGAAAATCAAAATACCAAAAAGAATTTCTAGAGAGAGAACAAGGAAGAGAAGCAAAGAAGAGCTTGAATGATATTGTAAGGAAAGCCGCAGCTGAGGTTCCTTTTTTATAGCCAAAATAGCTCAGTCCACACTGCCACGTGGCGATCCTCTATTGGCTTGAGCTATAGGCCGATCGGCCTTGGAGTTGTCTACAATAATTGCAAGCAAGTTGGTCTCCTGCATGGCCTGCAAAAGTTGGGATGTACGAAAAGATTCCTCGCTTTTTCCTAGAGTCCGGCCGGCCTAGGTAAAGAAAGGAGCTTTGCCATGTTCTTCATGCTTATTTCCAAGATCCAAGCTTGCATACTTTTAAGGGAAGGCATAGAAAAGAGTGCCCAATAAGAAAATTGGTCTTCACAAGATTGAAGCATCAAGTTCCCAAAACAAGAGCATTTTTCCAATGATAATGCTGACAAAAATCGAGGTAAGTTACCCCAAAAAAAAAAAAAAAAAAAACCTGAATTTCATTAAAACTGACAAAATGAATTTGCATTTGTTGCAGGAAAATAAGAGTCATCGGCATTAGGATCGATGTAGTCTTAGGAATAAGAGCCACTGGCACTCGCCATTCGGCACCAAATTGCCCTCAGCATAAAAAAAACCTTGAGCCATCAACACCGTGATTGATGAAGTCTCGATCACTTGAGCCATCGGCATCCCGCCCCGTGAAGCCTCAATATCCGAGCCACTGGCATCGCACCCAGTGAAGTCTCGACTCCCAGGGCCATTAGTAGTGATCGGTGAAGTCCTTCGGCATTGAATTGCCACTATCAACAACACCTCCAAGAACCATCGATGTCGCGATCGATGAAGTCTCCCTCACAAGTAAGGCGTTATTCTTGCCTGAGATCATCAATCGGCGCAAGTTCGCAAACCCCGATACAGGACTTAGCTTCCAAGTGTCAGCCCACACCTTCCAGTAGGATGCCTTCAGCACCCGAAATCATTTCGGCTAGGACGCCATCCGACGCCCGAGACCACTTCAAGTAGAGCATCATTCTTGCTCGAGATCAACCCCGATAGAGGCACATGCCGCCCACAACCGCGACGTAGGATTACGCTTCCAAGCATAACCTCAGGTTTCGCAATCTGAGTCATATCCCCAAGCATTGCATTCCAAAGTCATACCTTCAATCGGTGTCCATAATTCTACTTTGATTTTCGTTCTATCTCGGACTCAATCAAAGTAGGGGCTATCTGTAGACACCGGATTTTGTCAAATAAAAATATATAGCATATCTATATATAAAGGGATTAAATAAAGAAGGAGCAGAAAACTAAAAGCTAAAGTACGTGCACCTTACACGTACAAATTTGCTTTAAAGTTGCATGCAAGATGACATGCAAAATTCCTACGTAAAAGACAAGCCATACAAGCTCAATGCCTGGAGGTCACAAGATCGAAACATCACAAAAACATCATTTAATCACCTTAAGATTACAAATAAAAGGAGCTACCGTCCAAGTGTGAACCATCAATTCCCTAGGCAGAATACATTCTCCCCCCACTGTCATGAGTGCATGGACAAGAGGAGATTCACCCCCCACGTTTTGGTGGCCGCTCGGCCTTGACCACCAACCACACGTGGTCAATTGACCTCGTGCCACCATCCACTCCAAATACACTCCCCCTCACTGCCTTGCTATCTGTGCCATTGACTGCCCACGGACGAGGTGAATGAATATGGTTGTATGCATGCATTCTACACTCCTCTCTACTCCTATAAATACCCTACTCCTCTCAAAGCTAAAGACACCAAATCATTCACCTACTTCCCCCTCTACTCACTCGTACGTCATTCCTTCCTTTCACTCTCTAATTCTCTCTACATACCTCTACTCCATTCTTATACTACTATTATATGATCTTTGTCCTAGTCCTATAATCACTTCTATCTCTCCATAATCTCCATTCCTACCATTCTTTAATCTTCTAAACTCATCCTACTCAAAACGCCACAAAAAAATCCTATCTTAAACACATAAAAAAAACCACAAAAAGCCCTCTTGTCCATCTTATTTTCCACAACATTTCTATCATTCTTTTGGTTCATTTTGGCACTTGTGAGGAGTAACATCAAAGGGTTTAAGAGGAGCATCTTCAAGCAAAAAGGCAAGGCAAGGTCTCTTCTTCATGTTAGCACAATGTAAGCTTTAAAGTTCTTTATTTTCTTGTAAATAAGTTGTATATGTTGTACTTTTCTTTCTTATAATTCATGTTGCATGTTCAATGAAATGATTCTATAAAGTTCCTATTTATCCTCTTTCCAAACTTTGTAAAAGCACACTTTAGTGAGTCTTTCCTCTTGTGAGAGGCGAATTCTTAAAGTTTCTTCTTTTCGAGTTCGTAGCGTTACCCCCGATATAGCAAATGGAGGTTAATTGCCCTTGAAAATACGTAGTATTATAATGCCTCTTATATCACATTGTTCCTCTAAACAGATTAATTGACGAAATAAAATGGAAGTTGGACACCCAAATACCTAGGGTCATCAGGTTTTTACAAATGGGTCAAAATAGCATATATAGTTATATGTAAGAACATGAAATCATTGCCTTTCTTATAAATCAAATGCCACCAACAATCTATAATTCACAGATTATAATTAATTACTAGCCTCCTCTAATTGATAGATTTACCTTTTCTAATTGGGCCCAACACACCGAACTTGTATTTGGAAGAAGGCAACAAAGTTCTCCAAATAAAAATCAAAGTTACTAGAATAGATCCAAATTATTTAAATATAAACAAATCTGATGAAAAAAAAAATTAAACTTAATTTCAAATATATGTTCAATCTCAATTTTGTTGGATTCCAGTAGTATAGTTCATCAAGTGAGAACTAAACAGTCAAAGAGAAATGCAAGTATTCATTCTTTGATACTAAATTACAGATTTCGACCATATAGAATTGAAACAAACCTCTGTAGACTCATTAATCTGTTCAAGACTCCGTTTTCTTCATCCTCCTGCTTTCTGTAAGTCGCTTCCATGTTCTTCGTCTTCTCCATCTATTTCGTTTTTTTTTTTTAAATGAAAAAGATTTGGAAATGGTAGATGTGCGGCTAAAATTCGGGAGATATTGAGAGAGAGAGAGAGAGAGAGAGAGAGAGAGAGAGAGAGGAAGTAAGTAGAAAACTAACCTCTCTTCAGTCCCCTTTCCTTTTCCTTTTTCTGTATAACCGCTTGCCTTGATCAATTTTCAACAATTTTTTTTTTCAATATTTTTTCAAGGGCTGAGATTGTCTATAGATTTCATCGGATGGTTGTTGTTAGTCAAAGGTCTCAGATTCACTCTCAACACAATCAACTTGATTTCGCAACTATAATAGGTATATTGTTTCTCATATCCTACTTTCAATAAATTTATAGCCTATTAGTTTTTATCCTTTTTTCACCTTAATCTTACATTCTTCACAATAGATCTCATCGACAACACTAAAATGATGCGAACATTCACTGTTCTTCAACATCTTGCGACAATTCTTCTACACATGTCTGATCAAGACTTGACTTCCGTTGCTTCTATGGTAAATTTAGTACAATATTTTCATTCCATTTAATTGACCATGTCTATCTTTGGAAAAAATAACATGCCTACCTTCCATCACATATAGCATGAAGTAGTATCTACCTTATCTGCCATATTGCACGAGCACTTGCAGCAATCATGGGTTTTTGTCATTAAACCTCCTTTTCATGGCCAATGTGAACCCTTGATTGAGTTGATCACATCAGTTGATTGGAAAGATGAAATTTTCATGTCAAAGCATCAGAATTATCTTTAGTGTTATAGGTAAAGTTTTATGACGAGATCCACTTAATTCCGTAAGTTTATATTTCATAATCTTATTGTCATTTTCAAGAAAAACAAATATCGCTCCCTATAAAAATACCAATATACCTATTTAAGAGGTCATGTGTCTTCACTAAACTAATAGGATATAAATACCAACGCAATATTATGAAAAACAATATACCTATTAATAGTTGTGATGAAATTCAATGTACCACTCCATATATATATATATATATATATATATATATATATATATATATATATATATATGTATATACATATATGTATATATATATATGTATATATATATATGTATATATATACATATATATATATGGGAATAGATAGGGTGAGACGGGTTTTTTGGTGAGAATGTGAAAAGAGTCCTTAATAGCCCTTGGATCATAGATCAATGGCCAGCAAAATAAATCCATTTCCCTTTTTTATTACCCCCCTCACGTAACCTGTTCTATTGAAAAAAAAAAAGGAAAATCAGGCATGGTCATAATTGAACATGGTGAAATGTGCGCGTGGGAAAAGGGCAACTGGTTGTGATGAAAACTAATTTAAAGTTTTAGTTTCTTTCAAAACTGATTGCTTTGCTTAACTATGTGGAGAAACGGAGGGAAGAGGAATAATCACAAACAATTATAGCAACGAAGGAACGAAGGGGAGTAGAGACCATTAGCTAGGGTTCGCCATTTTCTAGCAAAAGGGAGAAACTGTGCCGACGGTGGAGAAGAAGTGAATTCCGGTCGGTTGGTGGTGGCGATTTGTGCGTTGACCAACATAGATGTCGAAGGGAAGGATGTTCATGAAACGGGTGCAAAAATATCAGTCAAGGTTAGTAAATATTTTCCAGTAAAAGGTGGTTACTTTTTGCTAAAATTAGGGTAAATTGGAACAAATTCATCACAAGTTTGCTTTGTTGTCCATTGGTCATCGGTTGTTTTCAGGGGTTATGAACGTGTCCATTTGTGAGTTTTCTTTGAATATGTGATATGTATAGTCGAACAATTGAAAGGTTTGCTTGTTGTGATGTGCATCATCTATGATCGTGACATTCTTGTGGTCTTATGTTTGGTACCTTAAAGCATGTATATTATGGTAGTGAATTCTAGGTATGACAGATACAAATTAGGTCATTTATATGAGCATGCACATTAGATAATGCATGATGTCCATCTTTGATGTACATCACGTACAGCTGGTTATACACATAGAAAAGGACGATATTTTCGATTAATGTACATTGTTTATGGGCTTAGTGAACAATTTTTAGTGATGTGGTGCTCATCCTACGTGGAAAGGATGCACTATACAAATATGTGTGATGAACATAATGGTAGTGAATGATATTTTCATATGTGTGGTATTTTTATGTCATGTACATAATGGTAGTGAATGATGTTCATTTGTGATTAGCAAAAACGTCCACTTGATTATACACATCAAAAGTTAAATAATTGGAAATCTTGTCATACACATTGACATTTTATGTCCATTATAGTAGACCATAATGAATATTTAATTGTTTGAAAGTTAAATAATGAAAATGTAATTTGATGTTCAATTGGGTTTATAGTGATATAAAGATGTCCATTATTTGAAAGTTAAATAATAGAATATAATGTCCATTATAGTACACAATAATGAACATTTAATAATGTATATATGTCCAGAAGACCAAAAGTTAATATTTGAAAATTGTTCACAATATGGATTCTAAGCATAATGTTTTTTTATTATAATTTGATATTCAATGGGGTATATAATGATGTTCTTTTGACAGGATGACTGGCTTGTGTCACTGAGGCGTTACTGTCATGACATTGTCATGTATGAAGACAATCCTTTGAAGCAATAAGTGTACATGGAAGTCGTCCACTGGGATAGAAAGAAAGAGCTACCGCGCCTATAGTTTGATTGTGTCGGACTCATTTTGTAATGGGATGCAATGTTTTGTTTAGATACGATAGTGGGTGCACTTCCTGATTTTTCGCTTGCAATCTCGATTAACATTTACTATTACCAGGATGACATGCTTGTTAGGGTCGCATTTTCGAAAATGAAGTAGTTACGCTATGCTTGCTAGACTTTATTTCTTCTTCCCCATCTGGAAGTTAAGACTTACGTTGATGTTTTTGATCGCATCATTGTTGCTTTTTTTATGAACATCCAGTGAACATTATCTGTTCATCAATTGTTTTTTGTATGTACATGGTGTCATGGCAAGGCGAGTATTGAACACTTATAAAAAAAAATCATTTGCTGCTAATATCACTAGCGGATCAACTAATGATCCTCAAGTGGATCACAGACATTTCATTGAGTATAGGAGGTGAAACATGAAAATACTGTACGATATGTGCATCGGGATGTGTTCATATGGACATAATGATAGCCCGTTATGAACAATGAATATTGATAAATACAATTCAATCATCAAGTTGTGTTAAAGAGGATAGAGAATAATTATAGGAGGTGAAACAATGAATATTGTAAAGTCAATCATCAAAGTTGCTAATATAACTATGACATCAAATAATGAGCCCCCCGTTTGGGAAATTCATAGAATATTAGCTGGTCATGATGTTGTGATTGTATGGACATAGTGGCCAACCAGAATACACACATTGAATAAGCAACAAAATACTCATGGCCTCTTGATAATGATTCACCAGCTGATAGATGGGCTTTTCTCCGCTTATAGGCACATCAAATATGACTACCTTATTGGATGAACTTCACGGGTCGTATATATGAACATCGTGTATAAACAAGATGAACATTGAGAAATAGCTAACAAAATGATTTCACGAATATACATTAAGACTATTATTAACAACTTTAAATGTTTAGTTCGGGATGAATGGTATTAATAAGTTACCAAATCATCGTCAAAATGTTTCTTTAGTAATTGCATGAACATCAAATAACCGTTAAAATGGTCGTGACTTGGTATCATCAGTTCACATTACAACATTGAATGAACATCACTACGTAACATAATGAATCCACAAAATAACACCTCCGTGTATCATCAGTTCACAAAATGAACATCATCAGTTCATAAAATGATCATCACGACGTAACAAAATGGGTCAAACCAAAAGCATGAAAAGATATGTTAATGTGTTACATCATCCAGCATAAATCATCAATACCGCTCCGGGCTGGTCCTACTATCATGTGTTGTAACTTGATCACAGGTCTTACACCTCCGTGCACTTTTTTTCTTTTGAACAACAATCTCAATTGGGTTTTTCGTTCGTCTTGCCCTACCCTTGGTAACAGACGCGGGAGGAGGGTGAATCGTTGCCACTGTAGGAATCGAGACGCCAAAATATGTCTCGAAATCTCGAAATCTGAAGACACATTAGATAACGGTTGACCAACGCTAACCGCATACCGTTCATAAAATTGTTTTTGCCTCAATATTGTCAAACTTCTGACCAATATATGGGACCAATGATTCATCTTCACAGATTGACACAAACTCTTGATCATCATTCAACTAGTAGCTCAACGGTAATGGCGGTGGATATATTGTAACACTATTATTTCCAACCCCCTCCTTGGGGACAACACTGTAAACATTAAAAAAAAAACAACAACAACAACAACAGTTATGTACATCAATACGACTTCAAATGGTTATAATGGTCATATAAGATGATCATTATAAAAACAAAAAGATGTTCGGTCAATTCAAAACAAACAAATCAGCATGTACACATCGCATTTTGTGTACAATGGATAACATGATCAACCTACATGAACATCGTGGTACCATTGGATGAGCATTCGGTTCCTGCCTACAATAACAACATGTATAATGCCGCCCATGTCAACTGACCATCATGTAATATTCATATGAACATGAAGATCAATAATCATGGATATTATCATTATATCGTGTGAACATTATATTACTAACATTTATGGCGCTTGTCGGGCAAACGATTGTTGCTCATGATTATGTGTCTCCAATGTTCATCTAGTTTGTACGTGTTGTGCATTCGAGGACGATCAACATGTACGCACAAGATAATAATCAAAAAATATATTTAAATGAACACTGTGTGGTGAATGAGCATCATGTGTCAATGATATGAACATCATGGTCCAATTAGATGCATAGTCACTGGGTGACTCCAAAATAGACATTCATCAAAATATTGGTACTCATGATTACGTGTCTTCATGTTCATATACTTTGTACGTGTTGTGCATTTTGAGGAAGATGAACATGTATGCACAATATCATGATCAAAAGTATAAGTAACTTAACACTTTATGGTCAGTGACCATCATGTTCCATCCAGATGGACATCATGGTCCAGTTACATGCACATTCACTGTGTCACTCCAAAATAAACATGTATCGACCCTATACCTCATTTGGACAACATGTTGCGCACAGATGGACACGACGGATGCATATACATGGACAGATCATATACTTCAACCATACATCATGTACAACCCTACCGAACATCTTATTCATCCCCGTCTTGCAGCCGATTACATCAAACACAAATCCCACCCAATTCAAATTTGCAAAAATTCAAAACAATACCCCACACACAATCAATTCCTGATGTCCCATAACCATTTTACCAACCCAGAAAAAAAAATAAACAGATTTCGATAGTTTTCCTTTTCTTCTACCGACATAGAAAAAAAAGAAAAAAAAGAAGAACTCGGCCATGGAGGAATACAAAAACACCATTCTGCCATGGATGACGTTCTTGTACAACTTACCCCATACCATCACCTTCGCTATATAACCTAGCTATGGACAAATATATGATCCTCTCAACACCAGTCACTAATTGAATCCTTTTCTTTTTGCCTTTCTTGGAACCCAAATGGAAATCTCCAAATTTTTCAGGTAAATGTTATCACAATTGGGTTTTGGCCGTGGGGAAGATGGAAGGGTTGAAGATGATAATGATAACAGAATTCCCATGCATCCCATGAGCCGCCAGCAATCACGCCTGCACAAAACCCATTGAATATTCTGTTTTTTTCCCTCTCCAGCTTGCTCACGTGATGCATGATAAATAAAGGGAAATTTGATTCTTTTGATGGCCCTTGATCCTAAATCTAATGGCTATTAAGGACTATTCTCACATTCTCACCAAACAACTCTTCTCACCCTATCTATTCCCTATACCTCTCCAGCTTGCTCACGTGATACATGATAAATAAAGGGAAATGTGATTCTTTTGATGGCCCTTGATCCTAAATCTAATGGCTATTAAGGACTATTCTCACATTCTCACCAAAAAACCCTTCTCACCCTATCTATTCCCTATATATATATATATATATATATATGTATGTATGTATGTATGTATGTATGTATGTATGTATGTATGTATGTATGTATGTATGTATGTATGTATGTATGTATGTATGATATCTATAGTAAATTAACTAATTGTCAAAATAATACTTATATTCTAGTTAGAACATATGGATCATGACCTTATCAAAGTATTTTTTATAATAAATTAACTACTTGTACAAGTAACATAGAATGTTTTATCACTTGTCAAGTTAGTCAAGATGATTAAATGTAATAAAAAGTTTTCACATAAATCTATTTATGTTATAGTTTTTCAAATATATTATTTTAAATTTAACATTAAAGTAATGTGTTGAAAACTATAATAAGACGAAGATGGCAGAAAATAAATAATAAAGAGTATATTATTATAATTATTTAAGAATAAATTAAGAAAAAATAACAAAACATAAAAAAATCAACATTAATATGTAAAATCCTAATTAAAAACTAATTTGCAATTACATAATTTATAAATAAAATTTTTATTTTCTAACGAATCTCCATTTGAAACTTGCATATTTTTATATAATCTCTTTGTTCCATATTAATTGTTATAATTTTGATTTTCATGGTCTTCAATGTCGCTTTTTAATTGATATTTTCTTATGTAATATGTTCTTAACAATTGCAATATTATACTTTTATGATAGTATTTTCGTTATAAATCTAATGGTGGTAATTCTATATAGCAACTCATCGTGTATATTTAGAAATTTATATTCAAAATATTTATTTTTATAATTTGACTGCACGATTTTCAAAAACGACAATTAATATTGAACAAACGGAGTATTAATTTAATTAACTGAAAGGTAGTGACATTTTTTGCTATTTTAATCGATGGTAATGATATTTTTACTTTTTGAAAAATTTGAGCGGCATTTTTTACTATTTTTACAAAGTTTAGTGGTATTTTTTATCCAAGAAATCCATTAACCGGTTCACAACATTTTATGACAGGTTTCATTGACATTTTTTACTAATTTGAAAAGCTGGGCGACATTAATGATCAATTTTAAAAATCAGTGGATAGTTTAACTAAAATTGTTGAAGACAGGGTCAAGGTCCTTCACCCCGCATCTGCGAAGGACCTTAAGGTTTTGATGAAAGCCAAAATCTGGAAAAGGGAAGTTGCCTTATATTATATAATCTGATTATAAATTATGATTATATAATGTATATTCTGATTGTGTGATTTATTTGCATATATAAATCGTAAGGAAAGCATAAGGAAACAAATCAACAAGAAAAATGGAAGTAAGAGAAGATTGGGAAATCTCCAAGAAGAAGGAAAGAAAATCAACAACAAAAAAGGAAGGTGAAGCATTGATCAAACAAGAAAATAATCTTGTTTCCAACGGCCACCATCCTAAACAACTATCAAGCCTCTAATATAAATAAGAGACTTGAAGATTGAAGACATAGGCGATTACACGGAAGTAATCGCGGGGTAAGAAATCTGGAGGGATTTCTAAATGTGTGGCCAATGGTTCGGTGGTGAAGGTAGCCAGTAAAGGACCTCTGATGAAGGGATAGCCAAAGACCTTGATGAGCATTCGTTGTGTCCACATGTTGTGGTGAGATGATGTGTAGCAGAGCCTTGACGGACTATGGTTGTGTGAGTGTGTGCTTCAATGTAATTCATCTTGTTGCAAATCGCCACTAGTGTTTTTCCTACGACGATCCTTATTCGTAGCTGTCTCAAGGACCTTCAGTCTTGGTCAGTGAATCTATCAATAACTACCTTCGGGCTGCTACTTCTTGTTTTGTTTAGTAAGTGTAACTTGTTATTTGATTAACATAAATATAATGAGGTATTTCAGTTACACTATGTATTGATCATTGGTTTGAAACTAAAGAAGTTTTCTCTAACGTCCTTACCTAGTGTGTAGATCCTAATTGTCAAATTCACCCCCCTCAAGGGCCTCAACAAGTGGTATCAGAGCAGATCCACTCAAGAAGAGACTAACCGCTCTGTAGAAAAGATCATGGGGAATAGTGAAAACAACAAGGTAAGTCACGGACGTAGATGCATTCAGCCATAAGGACATTGATGAGGTAAAAAATTAAATCATATTTCTTATGTCCTTCATCTGGCACAAACTATGAGGAATGTCATCTGCAAACCATTCATTGATCAAATTGAATTATGGCATGAATTGAGGGGGAGGACCCTTTCTTAGTACTGACAAGTTTATCAAGCGTTGCAAATTTATAGACAACCTCTAGAACATACTAGATGTTATATCAAGGGGGAGATTCCCTATTGACCTTGTGATAATCCAAAAAGGGAAAAAGTATTTATTGTTGTTGAATTTTATCTTTCATCAAAAAGGGGGAGATTGTTGAAGACAGGGTCAAGGTGATTCACCGCGCATCCGCGAAGGACCTTAGATTTTGATGAAAGCCAAAATCCAGAAAAGGGAAGTTGCCTTATATTATATAATCTGATTATATATTCTGATTATATAATATATACTCTGATTGTGTGATTTATTTGCAGATATAAATCATAAAGAAGGAATAAGGAAGCAAATCAACAAGAAAAATGGAAGGAAGAGAAGAGTTGGAAATCTCCAAGAAGAAGGAAAGAAAATTAGCAGCAAAGAAGGAAGGTGAAGCAGTGAGCAAACAAGAAAATAATCTTTTTTCCAACAACCACCATCCTAAACAACTATCAAGCCTCTAATATAAATAGGAGACTTGAAGTAATTATGGGGTAAGAAATCCGGATGGATTTCTGAATGTGTAGCCAGTGGTTCGGTGGTGAAGGTAGCTAGTAAAGGACCTCTGGTGAAGGGATAGCAGAGCCTTGACGGACTAAGGCTGTGTGATTGTGTGCTTCAATGTAATCCATCATGTTCCAAATCGCCACTAGGGTTTTTCCTATGACGATCCTTATTTGTAGTTGTCTCAAGGACCTTCTGTCTTGGTCAGTGAATCTATCAGTAACTGCCTTCGGGCTGCTACTTCATGTTTTGTTTAGTAAGTGTAACTTGTTCTTTGATTGACATAAATATAATGAGGTATTTCAGTTACACTGTGTTTTGATTCTTGGTTTGAATCCAAAGAAGTTTGCTCTAACGTCCTTACCTAGTGTGTAGATCTTAATTGTGAAATTCACCCCCTCAAGGGCCTCAACAAAAATGAAAAGTTGCATTGCATTTTTATTCAGATACTTGCGGAGATGAACCACTTTTAGGATTGTTTTCGGAATTTTTATCATAGTTAAATTTACCATCACATATTGCAAAAGATTTTCTCTTAGCCTCTGTAAACACAAATTTCTAGTCAACATTAAATACGACAGGAAATTCGATAACAAAATAGTATTTCTATTGATTTCTGAATTTGTGAGTACAATTCTCTGTTTGACAGTTACAAGAAAGAGCAACTAATCCTCCAATTCGATCTCCTTGAGTGAATTTGGATGAACTTCATCTTGAAAGAGGGTCTTGATGACTTTATATCGATCAAGATGAGTATTTGATCTTCCTTGAAGCAGCGACAGGAGCCTTGATTTGTTTAATGCCTTCTTCCAGAGACTGATTATTTTTTATGTCTTCAGTAGTTTGGGAGAGAGTCTTTAATGAGTCTCCAGAGTCCAGGCTGTCTCCAATGTGAGAATGTTTGGGGGAGTTAAAAATGAAGGAGGAGTCCTATTTATAGACTCTGAAGGCCTATACCCTATGGGTTTCCGTTGGGCTTTGGGCCTGGGCCCGAATTAGTTAATTATTTCTTTAACTTTAAATAAAGAAATAATTAATATTTTTTGCATCATCTCTGACACGTGTCATGATGTTGTTGGCCAGGATGTATTTCCATTTAAAATCCAATTAAATGGAACGTCGTAATTAACTTAACACACGGCGGATATAATTGGTCGAATAAATTTAATTTATTCGACACGGGTCAGTATTTAATTGGTCAACAAATTTTTGCCTCCTACGGATGCCCCCTTCGAGAGTCGGCCGCGAACACGAATTTTGAGTGTTCGAAGTGGCTGAGTGTCGAATATAATTTGTATTTAGCAGGTATACTATTGTGTCTAAATTTCAGTTGGGCCACACGGAGTGCGCCGCTTATTTGAAGGACGAGGATGTCATCTTAGAGTAGAAATCAACCAACACGACTAGGATGCCCCCACATTGCTTGCTTGAATGAAGTTATCAACCAACCTGAGTATCCCATTGATGGTGCTGACTTGAAGCAAACCATTAACATGAAGATCTTGGCAAGTCTGAGTGCGACTTGAAATCCCAAAATTTTGATGACTTGGAAGTCGATCCTTTTTTTTTTTGCACTTTTGACTTGAGAGTTTTTGTTGTGATGACGTAAAAGTCTTTAACATTGTCAACTTTGGAGTCTTGCATGAGTGACTTATGGACTTTATCGACTTAAGAGTCTCTCATATTAATTTGTCAGTCTTTATCTATCTTGACTTGGGAGTCTTTCATGTGGTTGACCTATGAGTCTTTAACTTTCTTGACTTGTGAGTCTTGCATCCTGTTGACTTCTAAGTCATTGAATTTTGCTAGTGTATGAGTCATTCATTTTGATTTGTGAGTCGTGAACTCATGAATCTTTTATCGCGGGTGACTTGAGAGTCTTTTCTTTGGTGACCTAGGAGTAATTGTTTTTCTTCACCTTAAAATTTGATTTTGACGACTTGGTAGTCTTGAATTTGGTTGACTTGGAAGTCATCAATTTATTGACTTGGAAGTCGGTTGGTTTGATGACAAAAGAGTCTGAAGTTTGTTGACTTGAAAGTCTTTGGATTTGCTGACGTAAGAGTTGTATGAATCGTACACATGGGAATCTCGAATTTTATTGACTTGGAAGTGGTGATATTGACTTGTGAGCCCTTTCATTTGGTTAACTTGAATTTGGTTGACTTGTGAGTCTTTCAAGAGACTTGTTGATATGGGAGTTTGACTGACTTGGATGTCTTTGTCTTGTCATTGACTTGGAAGTCAAGGGACTTGGTGACTTAAGAGTCTTAAAGTTTGTTGATTTTAAAGTCTCAAATTTTTGCTGACTTGGAAGTCTTTAATTTTTGTTAACTTGAAAATCGGTGAATTTAGTGACTTGAAAGTCTTGAAATTTGTTGATTTGAAAGTTTTGAATATTTGTTTACTTGCGAATCTTGAAGATTGTTGACTTGGAAGTCATGGTCTTTTTTTCTTGACTTTTGAGTCTTTCATTTTGTTGATTTGAATTTGGATGACTTGTGAGCCTTTGACTTGAAAGTTTTGAATTTCAACTTGGGAGCCTTTAACATTGGTGACTTCAGAGTTTGACTTGAAAGCCTTGGGTTTGGACTTTTACGAGTCTTTTGTGATGATGACTTGGAAGTCTTGGATTTTGACTTGGGAGTCTTTACTTTTGGTGACTTGAGAGTCTTTTTCTTGAAAGCTTGGGACTTAGACTTGTGAGTCTTTGGTTTTGATGACTTAGAAGTCTTGGATGTTGACTTGATAGTCTTTAATTTTATGGATGACTTGAAAGTCTTGAATTTTGACTTGTGACTCTTGATTTGGATGACTTGGAAGTGTTGAATTTTTTGACTTGTGAGTCTTTTTTTTTTTTAACTTGACTTTGAAAACTTGCAATAAGTTCAATCGAATTCGTCGCTCTCGTCTTCATCAAACACGATCTTGCCTTCGCTTTTAAGCGTCATCACAAGTTCCTTAAAAGTTAAACACTTCTCGAACGGATGGCTAATGACTCCTATAGTACTTGCAGTATTTAGGGTCATTGATTCTTCCAACTTCATTTGGACGCTTCGACTCTGTAAGTTTAATAATTCTTTCTTCAAGAAGTTTACCAAGTATTTTAGGTGTATCACCGTCAGAAAAAGGATATTTTTTTCTCTTCAAAAATCATGGATGAAGGAATTCGTTTTGACGTGCCCCCGAGTAAAGTTTGCTTCTCCTTAACACTTGGTCTTTCTTGCATCATGTTTGAAAATTGTGAGCTCCATGTCATGTGCCCGCGTAGCCAAGTCCTGAAAGGTTTTTGGCTTAGCCATTTTGAGGGCGTAGAGCAAATCCCAGTGCATACCTTGAGTGCACATATTGACGGCCGAGGCTTCTGTGAGGCGATCCTTGAATTCAAGACTACGGGACCTCCAACAATGAATGTATTCAAGGACTGGCTCACCATCCCACTGTTTAGTGTTTGTCAACTCTGTCATGCCGACGACTCGTTGAGTGTTGTAGAACCTGTTGAGAAACTCTTTCTCCATTTGTTCCCAACTATTGATTGATTTAGGCTCTAGATCAATATACCAGTCGAATGCGATCCCCTTCAGAGAGCGGACGAATTGCTTCACTAGTCGATCTCCTTCTGTGCCGACATTTCTACAAGTCTCGATGAAATGAGTAACATGCTGCTTGGGATTACTCTTTCCATCAAATTGATTGAACTTTGGGGGTTGATATCCTTGTGGCATTCGAAGGGCATCAATCATTTTTGTGTATGGCTTTGTGTCTAAGTGACTCTTTCTAGATCCTTCTCTGAGCTGAGCCTTTACTGCATTCGCAATTATGTTTCGAATCTCTTCTGCAGTCATTGATCCTAAAAATGAGTATTTCCTTTCTTCCTTGTCGGTATCACCTTTGGAAGACTCTTTGTCAAATTCTTCCTTGTCCGTCTCTCCGTCGGATTCTTGATAGGAGCGCTTCTCTATTTTCTTCATCACCTTCATGATCTGCGCACTTTGTTCGTCAATTTTCTTGTCCTTCTCTTCGCTCTCCCTAGCAAGTCTTTTCAACATAGCCTCTAATTCCGTGATCTTTTGTTCCATGTCGGCAGCCATCTCGTTGCTTAATTCAAAGGTGAATTGAACTTCTTGGAGAAAGAGATCATAGGAAGAGGCGTTCCACCGGGCGTGCCAAATTTGTAAACACAAATTTCTAGTCTAAAATAAATAAAAACAGGAAATTGAGAAACAAATTAATTTGTATTAATATTTGAATGTATGCGAGTACAATTCTCTGTTTGACAGTTACAAGAAAGAGCAACTAATCCTCCGATTCGATCTCCTTAAGTGAATTTGGATGAACTTCATCTTGAAAGAGGATCTTGATGACTTTATCTCGATCAAGATGAGTATTTGATCTTCCCTGAAGCGGCGACACGAGCCTTGATGTGTTTAATGTCTACTTCCGGAGAGTGATTCTTTTTTATGTCTTCAATAGTTTGGGAGAGAATCTTTAAAGAGTCTTCAGAGTCCAAACTGTGTCCAATGTCATAATGTTCGGGAGAGTTAAAAATGAAGGAGGATGAGTCCTATTTATAGACTCTGAAGGCCTAAACACTAAGGTTTCCGCTAGGCTTTGGGCTCGGGATCAAATTGATTAATTATTCCTTTAACTTTAAATAAAGAAATAATTAATATTTTTTGCATCATCTCTGACACCTGTCACAATGTTATTGGCCAGGATGTATTTCCATTTAAAATCCAATTAAATGGAACGTCGTAATTAACTTAACACGAGGCGGATAATAATTGTCCGAATAAATTTAATTTATTTTCCAGGTTTCATTTTATAATTGGTCTACAAATATTTGCCTCCTACAGCCTCATTTTAAATTTTTTTCCCCTAACTTCATTGTAAAATTATGGATCTCACGTAATATTTTCTCAATCATTTTAGTCAATCAAACAAAAAAAATGATAACTTGATAATATTGAGCAATTTTCCTAGGTAAATGTTACTATATGAGTTCTTGCTAGGGATGACAATGGGTCGGATTTGGGGCGAATCCAACTAGATCTGGACTCGGACTTACCAGATTCTTTTGGACCCAACTCGCCCCGAGACCCGATGGGTCCCAAAATTCAGACTCAGACCCAGACTTAGCGGGTCCTTAATGGGCCCAACCCTATTATCCATTTTTTACTCGATTTATCATTTTGTTTGGTTAATTTTATAGTTGTACACATATATAATAATAGCTATTATCCTTAAACCCTAACACAATAAAAACATTTCAACGGAAAAAATAGTATACTAAGGTTTTAGATCATAGAAGCCAACACTTCAATAGGCCTAATACTCTCAGGAGTCTCAATAGACATTAGGCAGTAGATGAGTAGTAGTATAAAGCTTGAATTTTTATTTTTTCAAAGTAAAAAATTATATATAAATATTTTAATGGGTCCGATATGCTAAGACTAAAACCCACAACTTTTTTTTTTAGACCCGGACCCAACCTAGGTCCATCAATCGGGACCAAAATTTTTGGACCCGCACCCAGTTCTCACGTTGCTTTTGACAGTTGCCGAGCGCCGAAAAAATTGTAATCCGGGTAGCAGCAGCCAAGACTTGTTAAAAAGAAAAAAGAAAAGAAAACCTGGGAAAATTTTGTATGGTAGTCGCTAGTCGGTCTTCCGTAATTCCCACCACATATATAAATTGAAAATGATAAGTAAATAAAAGTAGTACAGGAGGAGGTGTCCGACAAGATGAGTAAAATTAGGGTTATCAACTGGCATATGCAATTGGGTTTTAATGGTTTCTTAGCCAACAGTTGAGCTGAATATGAGGCCTCTTTCGTAGTATTTCCTACAACCCCCCCAACTCCCCAACATTTACAAACCCCCCTACGTATTCCAATGCCCCACTTGCGTAGCGTAGTCGGCAGGCACCCAAAACTAACCACATACAAATTTATTATTATGATTTTTCTATTATTATTATTATTATTATTATTATTATTATTATTATTATTATTATTCCTTTTAAGACCAAGTTAATTCAAAGTATGTGATTCATGCTATAATAAAAGAAATTTTTAAATTGAATAATCCAAATTTTAAGATAATTTAAATACGAATGAACTGAACTTAGCATTTCATACTCGATCAACTATACTTAACATGCATTCTATTAAATTGAATAAACTTTCACCGATTTCAACTCGTCGAAAAAGTGTTCTAACAATAGAACTCACTACAAAAAAAGTTAAAATTACTGAAACTTATTACTCCCTCAATATCTGTTCTTTTTACTTTTTACTACACAAACTTAAAAGAGTACTTAAAATTTACATTTATAAACATCCCCTAAATAGTAAAACAATGAAAAGACAATAAAAACATAACTCACAACAGCTAAAACAGCTAACAAAGTCACAACCTTATGTAGCATTTGGAAACTTTAAAGATCCAAGCCCACTTGACAAAGTCTCTTCTTGAAGTAGGAAACATCTTTTTCTTTTTTTTCTTTTTTTTTTTTGACCTTGCCCAGGCAACATTCAATATGGACCCATTATACAACCATCCATTGAAAGCTTTTATAGCATTAAAACCCGCCCGTTTACTCTTGAAACAAACAAACCCACTTCTCTCACCATTCCTCCCCGAATTGTTTACAAGAAAGTTAGATTGGATTGTTTGCATTTTTCACCCTGAAGTATAGGGTAATTAATTTTTTGGACCCTAAAGTTTGTAGGTTTAATAAAAAGGACTTTAAACTTTGTAGAGCGAAAAACGCCCCTCTCCTTTTCTTTTTCTTTTTTTTTCTTTCGATGTTTATCTTTGATTGGCGCTAAACTTCAGAACTAAGGTTAAAACTGATACATCTTTTTTATTCTTGACGGAGCAACTTAGAGGGGTCTAAATAATTTTTACATGAAAAAGAGAGGTGTGTTATAGCTACAATATCAGTTTTAACCTGAGTCTTGAAGTTTGACAGCAATCGAGAGAGCAATTTAAACATGGAAATAAAAAGGAAAATGGTCCGCGGACTTTTTTTTCAGTCTACAAACTTTAAGGTCTTTTTTTATTCAGCTCATAAGCTTTAGATCCAAAAAATTTACAATCAAAATCAAGGGTTTAGAAAATAAATTACCATGTACTTCAACATCTAAAATGCAAAATAACCTCTCAAAATAGTTAATATAATAATAAGGAAAAATGATAAAATTACTTAAATTGGTAAAAACTAGTTATGAAGAATAGAATAGGAGAATATACGAAATTGATTACAATTAAAAATGTAAAATAATGAATAATTATAAAGAAGTAAAATTAATATAGTAATATAACCCTAAAATCTAAGCTTTTCATTTGCAATGCAGAATAGTATGGAGGAATATGTAGACCCTTTTTTGTGAAAATTACTCTCTCTGCCCCTCTCCCCCCTTATAAATAGACTGCCCTTCCCTACCACATGATTCCCACATACATCAATCTCACCTCTTACTTTTTCAGATCTTCCCACTTCCATTTTCTTCCATGGTGAGTAGAAGAAAGTATGGAAGAATCTGTTAAGCTCAGGAGGGATAGCGCCATGAATGGAATTCAACTCAATTTCATAGTTAAAACTTAAATGTGTGGCGCTATCCATCCTGAGTTTCATGGCTTCTTCTTGCTCTTCATCGATTCAACCTTCTTAGCTACCTTAGCCTAGCCTGTTCTCATCCAATCCAACTCATCAGGCTATCTTTTTCGGTATGTTTACACACACGGATCATCACCCTAACCTTGCTAATTTTCTTCTACTTCTTTTTTTCTTCTTTTTTTTTTGTAATTTCTCACTTTTTGGTCCATTTTTAGTCGCTATAAGTTATTGGATTACGTACAGTACAAATAGCTAGACAATTTTTGGTTCGTTTATTGTTGACAAAAAGAGATTATACACTGCAAGGTAAAATACACTTCACTAATCATCTCAAAAAAAGAAAAGAAAAGAAAAAAAAGAGTACACCCCACTAATCAACTGTGGTCATTGGTGATGAATTAGCTGTGGGCTTCATGTGTATGATAATCTGTAAAAGCTGCTGATAATTAACCCATAGACTCCAACAAAGATAATATGAACTACTGGTACTAAGCTAACTAGGGTTTGATATTTTGGGGTTTTGTTCGGATCTTTTCTATTCATGCTTCAACGGCATAGCTTGCAATCCTAGGGATACGTCGTCGTCTTCCTCCTGAATAACAATAGAACTAATTAAGCAATATATATATATATATTTGTATGTATTTATCATGTATGTATGCCTATATTGAGCCTCTTTTTCAGCTTTGTTTTTCTGTCAGGAACTGCAAATGTATATATCTGGTAAAAACTGCTTGAGTTTCACTAAATATCTGGACCCTTCAGGAGCTTAAGATGATTAATTATGTGCTGTAATGACTTTCATGGCCTATAATATTGGATCCAACTTGTCATAAATCATTTTATTATTTTTCAGTTTAGTTTGGGGAGGGTTTATAGTTTAGGAATATTGAATTCTAATCATTTCAATTTTTGGCAATTGGACAATAATAAGTTAGATTTTATTTTTGTAGCCAGCGATCTCAATAAAAATAAAATTTCCTTTTTTGCCACTACATATAGCTCTATATCTTTGCGCTTTTAAATTTCCGCCTTTTTTAATTCTTTTATTCATGCCCCAAAAAGTTATAAAGTCTGGTTATTAAGAAAATTTTAAGATTTTGTTTCTAGAATTCGAATAATTATTATGATTATTTTAAGAAATAAAAATGGAAAAATCATTAAAAATTGGAAAGTTAATAAAAAAATATGGGACGAAGTTTGTAAATTCCCTGAATATTGTGTGGAAGTGTTGCATTAAGTTTGGGAGTCCATAATATTTAGGGTATACACTTAGTGGTAGACTTGGCAGTTTCTGACCCGACCCGATAATCCGACCCGAACCCGCCCGAAATTTTTGGGTTCTGAACACGATTTTTTCAACTAAACCCGAAGTATACCGAACCCGAAAATTAGCGGGTCAAACCCGACCCGCGCCCTTTGACCCGAAAAATTAATTTTTTAGGTTCAAATTTATTAAAATTTGTGATTTTTCTTTGTAATTTTTAACGTTAAACTATAAGCACAACTTATTTATTTGTTATTTCTCTAATTTAAGTTAAAATAGTTACAATAATCTATCATTATTAGAAGATAATCATATTTTATTATGTATATTGTACAAAAAGTAGTATTTAGAGAACATTTTTTTTTAAGGAAAAGCGGAAAAAGGTCGCAATCATAACCCGTTGGGTTGACCCGAAACCAAAATACACCGCCCGTATTTTCCCGAACCCGAAATACACCCGACCCGTATTTACCCGAACCCGATATACGACCGACCCGAAACCGCCCGCCCGACCGAATTGACAGGTCGAATTAGTGGTGCTCCAAATAAATACAATTGTATTTTTGAGGTTGCTGATGTACAAAAATAAAGTAGGAATTGTTACCCTCCAATTCCTAAAATTTGGATTATTAGAATTCAATTTTGCTATAATTTAAACATATATACTACAACAAAATTTCTGTGGGAGTCTCACTTAGACAAGATTGAGGCTCCAAATTTAAAAATTCAATTTCCATACATGAAGTTGCCATTTAGAATTTTAATGTTTATATACTAAAATTTGAATTGGACGTTATTACTACATAAGCTCGAAGCATATATTTAAAGGCTAGCACTGAAAAATCAGTTTGTATTTTCTCAACATACAATGCTAATATAACTCTTAAAAATACATGACTTGTATACAAATGGTTGAGCAGGAGGACGTGGTTATCTTCGGCCCACTTTGTCCCTAATTAGCTCTTAGAAGTTTTAGTGCACAAACTTATGTTAGACATATATTTGGATACGTTGGATGTTGTTCACTAGCACTATTGTGAAATGTACATGTATAGTTGTGGTAGGTCATGTATATTCACGTGTTTAGTTGAGATCGATTTCAACTCTCCAATGAAATCAAACGAAAAATTTGCTAAAACCCCCCGAGGTTTGGGGAATTAATTTTTTTAACCTTACTGTTTGGGAGTTTTGTTTAACCACCCCCACCTTTAGTTACAATTTATTTAGTGGCAAAAAATCAGATCTTGGTCTTATCGGGTTCGATCAATTCGGGTATTCGGTAAAAAACCCTAAATCCTGGCCCTGGCCGAATTTCAATTCAGATAAGATAACCAGACCTAAACCCGAACTCGAATGATCGAATTTAATTTTTTGTCAAAACTAAAAATTAGTTAAATACTAGATTTTGGTTAAAATTTAGATTCGGTCAATTCGAGTTCGGGTTGACTGAACCCGATTATGAGGATAGTGTTCATAACTCACATAAAGAAGCTCAAATTTCATATTTGGTTATTCGGTCAAATTCGATTGACCGAACTCGAATGATCGAATTTAACCAAATTAAGCGAACCCGAATTAAGCGAATTTAATAATATCCTCATAATCAGATTCGATCAACTCGAACCCGAATTAAGCGAATTTAAATTTTAACCAAAATCTAGTATTCAATAAATTTAATTTTAGTTTTGACAAAAACTTAAATTCGATCATTCGGGTTCGGGTTTAGGTCTGATTATTTTGTTCGAATTGAAATTCGGCCAGGGTTGGGTTTGGGGTTTTTGACCGAATATCCGAATTGATTGAACCCGATAAGACCAAGATCTAATTTTTCGCTACTAAATACTTCATTGGAGTTGGGCTTTAAATGAAACTCCCAAACAATAAGGTTAAAAAAATTAATTCCCCAAACCTTTAGGGGGGTTTTAGCAAATTTCCCAAAATCAAACCTTACTTAAAATTGGCTCTTGTCAATTTCATCAACTGTACCCTCTTTTGCAAGATATTAATTATGTACCATTGATGAATATTTCACCTTTAGAATGAATCATTGCCGATAGCTTTTCAAACTTGATCGATAGAAACATATTTCGAATAAACAAATTCATTTTGAAAAATCAAAGTGAATTGAGGCTTTAATATTTGGCACTACTTTAGGGTGCAAGTTGTGTGAGTGTTGTAAGGGGACAAAGGAATACATGGTTTATCTATGACTGACATCTAAAATCTCTCATATATACCTTATTGCTAGAATAATACTTCAATAGATATGTGCATATAATTTAAGATTTGTTCATGATTTTGTTTCCTATGAACATATATGGTGGGAACTATACCAAAATAGTTGCTTCCATTAACTTTAATTATGTTGTTCCATGGCCAAAACAATAAACATGGTGGCCTCAATAATATTGATGGTTTAATTCTATATGTCTCTCTCACTCTCTGAGGAGTCTTTGCTAGTTTTATATTCTAGCTCTCCCGTTCACATTTTTTAATTTTTTTTTGTTAGAGTATAAAATCATTTCTGGGGCTTCAACCATCAGCTTAAGCTTTTGGTTGAGATGGTTTCAACATGGTATCAGAGCCAGACCAATAAATAAGAGGTCTTGGGTTCGAATCTCAGCACCCCCATATTCAAATGCGCAAGGTTATAGGGGGCCTTTGCAGCATCCACGCTTCAAGCCCAAAGGGGCATTCGCGTGAGGGGGGCTGTTAGAGTATAAAACCATTTCTGGGGCTTCAACCATCAGCTTAAGCTTTTGGTTGAGATGGTTTCAACATTTTTTTACAATGGGTAAGTCGGGCCACCCCCATTAGGCCCCTTAAGCATAATGGGTTCACCAACCCATGGGGAAAGGGGAAACTAGTCATACATGCATCTGTTGTTGCTCCCAAAAATCGTTCCTAGGACCTGTGGGTTACCATAGTGCAACAGGTACCAATTGAGCTAAGAGCTCATTGGTAGCTCTCCCATTCACTTGGGAGAAGCCCAAGAACCTTATATTTTAGTCCTTCATACAATATGTGTGATTTGATTAGCAATTCTAATGTTTTTCAGTGTGCATATGCAAACTCGATGTACAAGTTACTTAAAAACCAAAATATGCCAACTCTCTAAGCACCCATAACCTGTCCAACGTCAATGATTTAAATTAACTTCAAATGGATACCACTAGCTAAAAATGTTGAAGGGACATATCACATAATATATATAGAAATGTTCCTAAAGTATTCAAAAACTATAACAATGGTAAGTTTTCACCTTTCATTTTTGGCATGTTCTTTTGTGCGATGGGATCGATGATGCATGGAATATATGTGATAAATGAAATAAGGTGGAATAAATGACATAATGTTCGGAAAGGTAGGTTACATGAATCAAATCATTTAAACGAATTAAATAAATTTTTAAATATATAATATAAAAATTTTAATAGGGTATATGAGTCATCAATCATTTAACTTATTAAATATATGAACTTTTACTTATTATATATAAGGTATGTATATTAGGATACAATAGTACGTGTAGAAAGGTTGAAATAAAGTACAAATAAAGTGAGATAGATGGGAAAATTTTATCTCACAATACAAAATAACAGGTTCTTCAAACAATAATACACATACATGTATTCTATTGACATGCCAATTAAAATTATGTGTATCTTAAATTTGAAATTCCAAGTAATCATCAAATAAGGTGAATTTCGTCAAGATTCTTATATATACAAAGATTTCGTGAATCTAAATTGATTTTATCAAGATAATGCCGTAGAGATACTCTCTAATTTTAAATTTTTGTAAAGCTTGATCATTAAGTTTTCAACAATTGAATAAGATTAAGTGCAATTGTTAGATTTATATTGAAATTCTTCGTATCAATATAATCGATCTTACAATTTCAAATATAAATAATAACAAAATATAATAGTCAAAGTATCGTAAAAAATCAAAAGTGATAGTCATTCAAGAAGGTGAAAGCATAAGTCACAAAAACTGACTAATGCATAATATATCCTTAGGTTGTTTCAAGGCAAAGTGAGATGCGCCTTAAGGATGCAAGTAGGTTGTGCTAGAAGGAGGTGTGTAGCTAGGCTAATCTCAAAACTCAACCGTCGTCAATAGCTTGAGGTAGGAATGTTTATTTCAAGTTTTTTTGAAGTTACTTATAGTTTTGAATATTGTTCTTTTTAATACCTTGAAGAAGGCATGAATAGACCGACACATTCTCTTGCCCTAATTCTTCACCTTTTCTTTATTCTACTAGAGCATGACGAATTAAATAAATTTTTAAATATATAATATAAAAATTTTAATAGGGTATATGAGTCATCAATCATTTAACTTATTAAATATATGAACTTTTACTTATTATATATAAGGTATGTATATTAGGATACAATAGTACGTGTAGAAAGGTTGAAATAAAGTACAAATAAAGTGAGATAGATGGGAAAATTTTATCTCACAATACAAAATAACAGGTTCTTCAAACAATAATACACATACATGTATTCTATTGACATGCCAATTAAAATTATGTGTATCTTAAATTTGAAATTCCAAGTAATCATCAAATAAGGTGAATTTCGTCAAGATTCTTATATATACAAAGATTTCGTGAATCTAAATTGATTTTATCAAGATAATGCCGTAGAGATACTCTCTAATTTTAAATTTTTGTAAAGCTTGATCATTAAGTTTTCAACAATTGAATAAGATTAAGTGCAATTGTTAGATTTATATTGAAATTCTTCGTATCAATATAATCGATCTTACAATTTCAAATATAAATAATAACAAAATATAATAGTCAAAGTATCGTAAAAAATCAAAAGTGATAGTCATTCAAGAAGGTGAAAGCATAAGTCACAAAAACTGACTAATGCATAATATATCCTTAGGTTGTTTCAAGGCAAAGTGAGATGCGCCTTAAGGATGCAAGTAGGTTGTGCTAGAAGGAGGTGTGTAGCTAGGCTAATCTCAAAACTCAACCGTCGTCAATAGCTTGAGGTAGGAATGTTTATTTCAAGTTTTTTTGAAGTTACTTATAGTTTTGAATATTGTTCTTTTTAATACCTTGAAGAAGGCATGAATAGACCGACACATTCTCTTGCCCTAATTCTTCACCTTTTCTTTATTCTACTAGAGCATGGGTTTGACCTTGGATCACCATGTATTCTAGAATTGCTCTTAGAGGATGCTTGTAATGTTTCACTGAGTAATGAATAAAATTAAAGATGTTTCCTATATATACAAAGTGCAAACAATTGCTGAGAGGTTACACAAACTATTGGAAACTGACAATTTAGCCCAAAGTTTTCATCATTGTATTGAATGGTCTCATACATTTTATCTTTACTGGCTAGGAGGTGAAAGTCTAGCTACTTTTGCTGATTTCCGGCTAATAAAATTGGAAATGCAAAATTGTCCTTATTTGTATATTTAATTTACTCTTGATGTCTATTTTCTATCTCTATCTCCCACCTGTCTTTCTTCCTTCCATTAATGAGTCCATCAAAATCCATGGCATCTCTCTCGTCTGAACAATGATCTCCTCATGACAAAACCCAAATTGGATTTATCATCTTCAAGTTAACTTCCAGATTGTTGATGCCATACATTATCGTACTGAAAGGTCCGACACATTGTTTATTTTTAAACCTTGAATTGTCGCTGCCCATTGAACTTCTAGATACTCTTCCATTTGAGAACCTTTATGGGCAATCTGGGGTGCTTAAATTCATAAGTTGTCCTTAAATTTAATTTTCAGGTAAACTTGCTATATATTGGGATCTTTCTTGGAAGTTATAGCCCCAAGTTTGCTTCTATCTTGTTTGAACATGCATGCTTACTGTTAGATGCAGTCGCTGACCCACCAAAATTAATGATGGAGCCAACATCAATTCAAGCAACATCAGCCACAAATCAACCAAACCATCTCAACACTCAATTCTACAACCAGACCACCTCTACTTTTGTCTCCTCCTACCAGCCTCATTCGTGTTTTAACAATGCTACCATGTATTCTACCACTTATGCTTCATTTCTTGAATCTTACACATTTGCAATTGGCCAAAAGTCGATCTATGCCTATGTCATCAAATTTAGGTTTCATGGCAATGCATTTTTAGATATCAAGTTTGCCCAAATGTCTGCAAGGTATGTGTATTGGGAGGATTCCTACTACATGTTAGAAAAAAATCTCTATGAGCACCTTGTACTTTTGGTTGGCAATAGTCCGTGTTCATGTGGAATATGAATTATTTGAAAAAGCTTTTTCATCATTTCTAAAGTTCTACCAGGATGTTGGTTAATTTCTTGGTATTCTTGACAGAGCCGCAAGTGCACAGGTACGTTGTAGCACGTCAAGATCAATCCCACATGGACTCAATCTAGCAACGCAGTGAACTAACCCTCTACTTCATTGTTAAGCTAATCGGGTTTTAGGGATTGGATGCTTTTAGTGAACTAATTATAACTAATAAAAATAGAAAAATAAATCTAGGATTAAATCAAAGGAGAAAAACTTCTAGGGATTTGTGTTCCTATATCACAATTAGTTTTATCTTCAAGCCAAATTTTTGCGATCGTTCTTTCAATCGAATCAAGAATTGACAATTATAAAAAATTCTACCACTTTTTTGTTGTTTAATATAATTACTCCAATTGACCTAACAAACAACTTTCGTATGCTTTTGATGTTAATCAAAGTTGAAAATCTCCATTTATCAAATTATCAAAGTGAATCCCTAATTTGCTAGTCTTTTCTCAAATTTCACAAACTAGGTAGAAAAATTGGTAGTCGGATTAATCAAATTCACCTTTCGGTACTTCTCAAACTAGTATCAAATCACAAGCATTCAAGCGCTTAAATAATACTCATGAACATGAAGACCACAACTTTCTATTGATTCGAAATAAGAATTCAAGCACAAAATAACCATAAAAATCTAATCAAACTTTAGTGTTTCAGTTAACAAAATCCCTAGAAAACTAAAATCTACTCACATAAAATTATCGAAAGCATGAAATATGTTCTAAACATGATGTTTGGGATATCCAAAGCGGGAGCCCACTTCAACCAAGGCCCATGGTACACAAGTTAAGTGAGGTTCTATCTTAAAACCAATTAGTGTTAAGAGGAGTAACCCACTTGACTTATATACCATGTCCTTTGACTCCTTTCCCTTTGTTTTTCCGATGTGTGACATACTCAAGGTTGAATCCTAACAATCTCTCCCCTCACACATGAGTCTCTCTCTCCCTCTTGATCGAAAACCTCTTTTTTCTTCCCAAGGTTTCAAGTCACCATTAAGAGCACATCATAGTCGCACCTTACTCTACAGAGCCACCACTCTGCCTCAAGAGTCCTAGACATGCCTTACTCCACAGAGTCGCACCCTACCTCACCCGAGTCTCATGCCACCACTCTGCGCCTTCAGGAGACCCAGCCGCACGTGCACCATAGTCCCTGCTCATGTCCATGGTGATTTTTTTACGGGACCACATTCTCGCACCTTGCGCCTAGTCGAACGAACCATCGGCTCTGTATACTACTTGTTAGGAAGATCCAATATGAGAACCCACTTCAACCGAGGCTCATCGTACACAAGTTAAGTCAGGTTTCATCCCAAAATTAATTTGTGTTAAGAGGAGTAGCCCACTTATATATCATGTCCTTTTCCTTTGTTTTTCCAATGTGGGACATACTCATGGGTGAATCTCAATACATGATATTCAAACTTTATAACAAAAGGGATTTAAAAGAATTGAACAAGCTTTGAAGAGAGTTTTGTTGAGTCTTTCGATCCCGATTGAAACTTGCTTTGCGAACGCCGCTAATTTCTTCGCAAATTTTGGTTCTTTTCTTCTCTTGGTTTGATTCGATGATTACCGTGATGGAATATAGAAAAGTAAAGAATGAAGAACGTCTTAAGAACAGCCTTCCTCGGTGATGAAAAAAAAAATCCCTTTTTTCCTTTAGCCGCCCAGGAAAAATAGCAGTTGCGGCCAAAAGTGGTCCACCACGGTCCGTGGTCTCAATGGGCAGATAATGGTGGCCACTATTTCGCCCATCTTTGGTCCGTTGCTCCTGAAAATCGTACCACGGCTTAATCATCCATGGTGAAGGTCTGTAGAACCCTTGGTCTTGCCAAAACTATGGAAGAAACTAGTGTTTTGCTTCCAAATTTGCAAGTTTTCACCAATAACAATAAAAACCAAGCATAATAGAGAAATAGGGGAATACATTTACATTTTCAATCCAAAACTTCTCTAATCTACTATCAAAGCTCCCTAAAAATCAAGGCAAATCATGCACCTATCAATTCTCTACTGTGTTTAGGATTTGTATTGGGCTTAAAATAGATGATGGGGAAGACAAATTCATGGGTTAATGATTATAAAAGCCATATATGTTTATTTCAAAATCATTGTGAGTAATACTTTTATAGATATGTATGATAAGTGGGAAAAGTTTGGGGCATGCGAGGAAGGTTTTCGGTGCTAAGAGCAAGATAAACTAAGATGCATGGAATTCTCGATCTCCATTTAGCTTGTGATTTGAATCGCATGGTTCAAGAAACACTAGAGTAGAGAATCTGGATAAGGTGTTGTACTTAGATGGTATGGACAGAAAAGAGTGGCAACACCTGTTCTTTTATGCGATTCGTGTTGTGTGGAAATGGCATGATATGGTGTAGTGTGACTTAATTGATATTGTGAGAATATTGGATAAAATAAGCTATGCAAAACCAATAAATGTCCAAATACATTTAACCAAATCATTTATCATTTTGGTAACAATTAATGTTATTTAACTTGATAAATATTGAACTTGATTATTTGTTACATATTATCTAATATGATATGATATGATATTATTCACTTGCTTACTTACAATACTAGTATAGTACCTAAACCTGCGCGTTCCATGGAGTGCAAGTAAACCAAAAAAATTGTTGGAAACATTGGTGAGACTATATTAAAAGGACAGAAAAAGACAATAGAAAATAAAAGAAATAATGCACTAAATTTAAACAACCAAAAAAAAAAAAAAAGAAAGAAAGAAGAAGGGGTGTGAGAGAGATATGTTTTGTATTTCACTCTTTCTTGGTCAACTATTTATTGTTGATTGTTAATAGATAATTTACTTACTCATAACTTATAATCGTTGCTGCTTGTTGGTGGATTTTTTTTTATTTTTTTGCATTCGGGTAAACGGAAAGGTCCACCTTTACAGGATAAATGATAAGGGGGACCAACTTATGGTTAGACACCTCCTCTCCAGGATCAAGTGACTAACCAGATGGGACAAGACTAAACTACAAAAAATAAAAGACCACAAACAACAAAAAACAAGAAAAAGAATGCAACAAGAAAGAGCCAAACTAAAAGTAACAAACATCCCTATCAGATAGGAGCACAACACACAACTTCAACTAAGGGGATGTCACTGTCTTTGAAGGCCACGAACCAGCATTGACCAACATTGTGCCGTGCAGTTCTCGAGAATGCACAAGGGCTTCCAAAAATGTGCACTTTCCAATTCAGCTTCATGGCAAAGGCGATTCAGCTTCATGCCAATCCATCGATCATCTTCTTGCTTCTCCCCACCAACAATATGGATATTTCCCCAGGTTTTACGCCAACCAGAAGACCCTTTTGACCTATGTCATGACAAACGAGTAGACCTGCAAAGATGGGTTCTTGAAACCGGGGTTGTGCACACAGGTTTCCGCCATGGAAGACAAAAGAACTCGATCGGAAATCCAGAACTAAACAAAAACAAGTGAACAACCAAGAACCCAAAAGACAAACCTTTCTCATTGAGATTGAAGATTTGAAAGAGAAAAAAACGATAGAAGACCAAAGCACATGAGACTCGGAATACCAAACGAAACCACTCAGATCGAAAATCTGAGAGAGAACAAACGAAAGCCAAAAAACGCAACAACCCAACAACAGATCGAAAGAAATGGAAAAGATGGAAACAATGGTCATCGAACAAAGAGAGCACAAAGATTTGCATGAACAGAGCACAAAGATCGAACAACCCAACAGACAACAACCCAAAAACGGAAACTGAGATTGGGCCAAAGCTAATAAAACTCCATGAACATAATGGATTCCTATGGAAACGACTTGAACAATTCCAGATCGAGACTCTCCCGACTATAGAGAACCTTCTTTTGCACTCAGATCGACAACCCAAGCAAGGTTGTGACGAGGCCGGAAACCGGCGATCGGATCTCCATCCCAACCTAGATCGGAGATGGTCGAAGTCGAGGCAAGCAAATAGGATCCAAAAAAGACTAAGGTTGAGGCCGAAGAGGGAGAAGCAAGAAGAAAAGAGGGGGTGGGGGGAGAGGGGAAGGGGGCTCTCACACACTAGCACTATCTCTCACTCAATCAAAACCTTAGGAATTCTAGAGAGAAGGGAGAGCCCTTATCTCTAGAACCCCATTCCTAGGTATCAAGAGAGTATTTGTTGGTGGATATGATTAAGAATTACATATACCCCAATTTATAAAATTAGCTTTATCTCTTATTAATATACATGGTGTAAATAATCCTTTTACTTATAAATGTATCATTTTACTTAAATATTAAAATCAACATGCATTAATTAACTATTTATTTCAATATTAGATCATCCAATCAATACTGATTCATAATTTTATTTGTTCATATAACATTTTATTAATTTTTATTTTATGTAAAGATAACTTTACTCGTTATTTCTCTTGTATTTTGTCGAAAATATAAATAATTTCAATATTAGCTATTTATTTTCAATATTAGATCATCCAATCAATAGACTATCTTATATCATCCAACCCTTACCTTTTATACTTATATGTGTGCGCATGTATTTGGAGGGGACACACACGACAATATTTAAATATAACAATATTGGTCCTCATAAGGAGTAAATTGCATTTACCCTATAGGAGATTTATGTAATAATTTTTACACACCCCACATTTATGAAATAATATTACCTTACCTCACAATAGCTCTAAGTGTTTTTTATCCTACCTAAAATTTGGCGTAATAAATGTTACAAACCTCACCTTTGTGAAATAATTTTTACCTTACCTCACATAAATTGTGTATAAGTGATTTTTACTCTACCTGCTGAGTTTGTTGTAAGTGTCGCTGCGTGACACTACAACATAACAAGGATATGACGACTTAAGAGAGTGAATGATATCGTATTGGTCGCATAATTTTATCGCGCGACCGATAGCTTATATAATAAAGAGTTTAGCTTGGAGTAGGGGTATTCTTTATTTATCACTTATTATTATTTTTTTTATAGTGAATAACTTAAATCATGAACTCTGTGAATCAATAACTAGCTATGTATGGGTAGATTCACATTTTGGTGGAAATCTGCGACTGCGTACAGGTTTAGGATTGATGAACGAGTGATCGAGAGTAGAGAGGGTAGTAAGGGAGGAATGAGAGGTTAGGTAAAGTTTAATGGATCATAGATGATGGAGACTGAGGTTTCATTGTAGATTGCTTCATGTTTTGTTCCTATGATGACATTTCATGGAGTTGGGTTTGTGTGACCCATTGGATCCTCGGGATCCATATTGAGGGAGGAAGAACAGGGGCACCAACAACGTCACATGGGATGCTAGCAACGCCCCTCACAGAAGACAATCCATAGAGATGCTACCAGCGTCAAAATTGACGCTACCAGTGTCGAAGTCGACCACCACCAACGCCTTGTTCATGACACTACTAGGGAGGCCTTGGCGCCACCAGGGGGTATTGAGCGCCCACTTCTTCAAGCGCTACTCTCTTCGTTCGACAACTACCAGGCGCTACCATCTACCCTCACTCGCTGCCAGCGCCACTTCTAATGGCCATGAATCACACGACGCGGCTAGCACCTGGAGGGCGCTGCCAACGTCTCCAAGGGGAATTTCGTCCGTGGCGGATTTTGTTTCAAGCGGTCGTAGGTTATTTTTTTTACCCTAGTTTCCTACCCTCTCCACTACTATATATATGGTACATGTTTATCCACCAAAATCATTGGAAAACGTAGAGAGTTAGAGAGAGAAAATATTGAGAGAGAGGGAGTCTCACCCATATTTTCCCCAGTGTATCCTGAGAGATTGTGAGTTGAGAGTTGCAATATTGTTATTTTAATCTCCTTGTTGATCGCATCCCACCCTGTGATAGTGATCAGGTTCTACTCCTCCTTTTTCATAGTAGATTATTTTCTGGCTGTCGCCGTCCGTGAGGGAGGAAGAACAGGGGCACCACCAACTTTACATCGGACGCTAGCAGCGCCCCTCACAGAAGAAATCTATGGAGACGCTACCAGCGTCAAAATTGACGCTACCAGCGCTGAAGTCGACCACCACTTGCGCCTTGTTCATGAGACGCTATCGGGGGGGCCTTGGTGCCACTAGGGGGTATTGAGCGCCCACTTTTTCAAGCGCTACTCCCTTCGTTCGAAAGTTACCAGGCGTTACCATCTACCCTCGCCCGCTGTTAGCGCTACTTCCAGTGGCCATGAATCACACGACGCGGCCAGCGCCTCCAAGGGGAATTTCGTCCGCGGTGGATTTTGTTTCAAGCGGTCATAGGTTATTTGTTTTTACCCTAGTTTCCTACCCTCTCCACTACTATAAATATGATACATGTTTCTCCATCAAATTCACTGGGAACACACAGAGAGCTAAAGAGAGAAAATATTGAGAGAGAGAGTCTCAATAATGTTTTCCCCAGTGTATCCCGAGAGATTGTGAGTTGAGAGTTGAGAGATTGTTATTGTAATCTCCTTTGTGGATCGCATCCCACCCTGTGATAGTGATCAGGTTCTACTCCTCCTTTTTTATAGTAGATTATTTTTTGGCTGTTGCCGTCCGTGAGTTTTTCTCCGAGTTCTTCAGTTTCCCACGTAAATCTGGTGTTAGATTTTATCGCTTTTTTTCGTTCCTAAATTTTGTCGTAATATCCGTCATCTTAATTTTATCTTCGCTTCCACTGTTACCTTGCTATTTTCTCTAACACATGGCATTCAAATGTCGTCTTGGACTCTAGATCTTCATTAGTAAAGGCGGAAATCAAAGATCTTGATTTTTGGTAACACTTAATTAATTCTATAACAAAAAATCACTTATAACTATTGTGAGGAGGGTAAAAATTATTTCACAAAGGTGATGTGTGTAATAATTATTACGGAAAACCTTGGGTACGTAGGATTAAAAAAACT
Organism: Portulaca oleracea; assembly: GCA_029582165.1. Lineage (NCBI taxonomy): Eukaryota > Viridiplantae > Streptophyta > Magnoliopsida > Caryophyllales > Portulacaceae > Portulaca > Portulaca oleracea. The sequence continues at coordinate 1,493,240 of CM055885.1, read as the reverse complement.
TAGAGCTTATGTGAGGTAAAGTAAAAATCATTTCATAAACATGGTATGTGTGAAAATTATTACAACAAATATCAGGTAAGGTAAATATCATTTACTCTCCTAAGAAGCACACACATATATAACAATTACACAGACATATCTATTTCTAAACTCAAGAATTCAAACAACCATAATATTTTTCAATGATCCATATGTAAAACATGCTCGAAGGATTTTTCAATAATAAATTCTACTGAATTCTGAAATGGAATGTGCTGAAAAAAATTTAACATTCAATATAAAAAAAAAATACACACTACCATATAAATTATTAAGCTCAAACATTTAACTTGATCAAATTATGCGCAACACACTCCACCATAAAATTTCTATTAAATTCTAAAATAAAATGAATTATTATCCATTTATAACATGGTGAATAAATACACAAAAAAATTCAATAATCTGATAGACATGTAAATAATTTTAAAAAAAGAGAACTCAGCTTTAAAACTAAAGATGAATTGAACATCATATATATGATCTCCATGAAATGCTGGTAAGTATATAACCCAATACTTTTCTGATACATACAATATATAATAAAAACTTTAGTTTAGACTTCAATTGAAGAAGGTATTATCGTATTTGTTCTACTACCTTTGTCCCTAAATGAGTGTCAATTTGACTAAGCTTTGACCGTAAATTACTCGTAAATTATAATGAGTTACTCATATATTGTAATTCATTATAATCTATGAATAATCAATGATCAAAGTTTAGTCAAATTGACATTCATTTGGGGACGAAGGTAGTATGTTTCAAACCCCCTTTTATATGAGCAATGGAAGGAATGCAAAGAGTCAAAGACAAAAATAAAAATTCATGGAATATTTTCATTATTTATTGTCATTTAAATTTTTGTATCATTGTACTTCTTTGCAGCACTACCATCTTATCCTCAATATTTTCGGCCGTTTCGGCTTGAAATGTCATTCTTCAATTTGCAAAAAGAGGAGACTGTCATCTACCAATTCATATCATCAAATAAATTAAATGTTTAACGGAAAAATCATTGTAAATTAGTTGGTGAGACCATGAATTAGTTAATTGGTTTTTTTTGGATGAAATAGTTAATGAATCTTGTAAAAACTGTGATGTCCTTCATAACATCAGAACTAAGGACCTCCAACATACCCAAAAGATTTTGTTTGAAAGAATAAATAAAGGAAGTATCCAGAAAATCTCCTCACACTATATCAGAATATTCTCTGAGATTATATACGCTAATCCTAATATATATCTTCGGAGATTGTACCTTGTTGAGCAAAGATTGAAGCTTCCAAAAGAATGAAGATAGAAGATCAAACAAATATGGAAATGATCAACCATGAAAGGAAAGAAGTAGCCGTTGTTGATGACATCCAAGCTAGGCTTATAGGCTCCGGCTTCCTCCTTGAAGAATTAGTCAATTCTAAGCAAGTAATCCAGTGCAGGAAATCTCGTGAGATTTCTTAGTGTAGCCAATGAGTCCTTGGTGAGTTATGTAGCCAGTAAGGTATTTATGGTGAGGTGTAACCAAAGATCTTGGTGAGTTATGTAGCCAAATACATTGGTGAGTTATTGTGTAGCAGAGCCTTGAAGCACTAAGGCTTTGTGAGTGTGATATCAATTGTAATCCATCATGTTCATCTTTGCCTCATTTGTGAGGCCCCTCATCACAAGCTAGCCTCGTCTGTGAAACCCCTCAACAGAAACTGAATATCAGTTTTTGTCCATGTAAGCAGTCATCAAGGACCTCACTGTCTTAATTCTACTGAATTCTCTAACCTCTTCTATTTCTTTTGTACCTCAAGTTTATCTAATAAAGAAGTATTATTCAGTTCAATCAAATGCTATTAACGTCCTGGTGTTTATAAGTGCAGAACTCTGTAACAAATCTATTCACCCCTCTCAAGGTTTATTTTAAATATTTTGATTAATTAGCAAATTTTTTATAATTCATTTATTGTTAGTAGTAACTCATAATAGGGAGTAATTATAAATATATATGGAGTAATTTCTTTTAAAAAAAGGAAAAATGATTAATTATATCTTTCCAAACTGCCCTACTTAAACCACACAAATTTTGATCATTGCTAGCTCTTTGTACCCAGCAATATAGGTTTATATATGATATATGATTCTTTGAGTATCATATCTAATTGATAAGATGAAAGAATTACAAAGGCAACATCTTGTGGGAAACATATCATTTGTATATCAACAAGACCAGGAGTTGATACGTTCCTAACTCCTTGATACTTCGATCTTGTTGCAATATAAATGTGAGGAGTGTTTGACCATTCAAAAGCACAAGACACGAAAGCAAATATCACACTTTGAGCATTATTCTATCTAACTATTGTTGAGTGTGAGATAAAAGAAAATTATTTTGAGTTATTGTTAATTAGTTTAGTTGTTGAGGTAATTATTGTTAGGGAGAGTTGAGAGGTTGACTACCCCACACTTAATTAGGAGGTGATATTAAGTGGTGGGATCTTTTTTTTTTTCAATTGTTGATAGCCAAAATACTTTAAAGTTTACAGAGTACAACAAACCGTAGAATACAACAACAACCAACCAACTCGAAGAGAAAAAGGTAACAACCAAACACTGCTAACTTAAAAAGCAAAGCAAGGGCAATCGCCCCACGACAACCAAAATCCATTATAACTCAATCACGCAGCTAAAAGATCAATAATTTCAGTTAGGTGAATCATCGAGGCTTTGTGCGCCTATATCATTGCCAATAATCCCAGCCATACGATCAATCTTGGCATCAATATCATCAAGATTGTTAGCTTCTAAGATTGTGAAGTTCATCCTAACAATAACTCGAGGTTAAATCATAGAGTTGGAAAACTCTAGGCGGTGACGTACTCCGAAATTTGAGTTCAAAGGAACGTCGTAAACAACTAGTGCGTCTTGTATCTTTTATTTTTCGCTCCTAATTTCTGCAATTTATTTAACAAGTGAATGAGGAAAATGAGTGGTTGAGGGCATAGCGTGGTCCTTGGTAAGGTGATGAATGGATGGATGGAGGTAGGCATGCATGGGCATTCAGAAACAGAAGCTGTGGCTGCGCAGCAATAACGCTGACGCTGAGAGCCTATTAAAGTGGGTAATACCCAGCAATGGCAATAGCAGTAGGTAGCATCAGTGTCAGGGTTCAGGGATTCCAGGGAATACATTTATTGCATTACCATATATTTGTGTGTCTTCACTCTAATACTATACCACTGAGACAGTGGTCCTACTTCCCCTCTACTCCTGCTCCTCCTATACTCCCTATATACATTGCCATTCCCAGCACCATCGCAGCCTTGCCAGCAGCAGAGTAATGCCATGGTCAAAGCTTCATGACAATCTTGTCAGTCTTCCCCCCACTACTTTCATTTTTCTTTTTTCTTCAATCTTATTCACCTCTTTCGTCAATTTGACCCCATCATTTTTCCAATGATGCAAACAAATATACATAGCCCCTCTTTAGCAATTATTACCTCCCTCCAATAATAGTTGTCATTTAACTAATCTTTTGCTTCATAATTCTGCTTATTTCGCAATTTCAATGCATTTTTTTTTTCAATCGACTACCTTTTTTTCTTATTAAGTTTTTAGGTGCAAATTAAAATATGGAAAGTAGGAGAGAAAAGTATGTACAAATAGTTTAATACCAAATATATTTCTCTAACTTTTCACACAATACAATACCCAACTAACTCATATTATTGATTTTTTAAATTTTGTTAAATGGACAAGTAATTTGGGAAGGAGGTAGTAATTGTTGACTATTTGAAAATTGTTATTTTTTAGGTTAGTTGTTTAACTTAGTTGTTTCAATTAATTATTTGTAGGAAAAATGTTTGATAAAACTAGTTGCTCGTGAAAACGCTAGGTAAGTTTCTCGTGAAAAGGTGAATTTGGTGAAATAGTAATTGTTGACTATTTGAAATATGTTACTTTTTAGATTAGTTGTTTCAATTAACTATTTGTAGGAAAAATATTTGACAAAATTAGTTGCTCGTGAAAGGGTAACTTTGGTGAAATTTCAATTATGCTCATAACACGGCCATTTGTTATTGTATAATTGCATGTATTTCAAAATGAATTTTAAATTTATGATTATGAGATAAAATTTTCTTTACTATACTTTTGTGATATTTAATATTCCGTACTATATTATTAGTTAATGCCAATTAACTATATTTTTCTTCGGTAATTTTGTAATTTATAATACACAAATTCCCCTGTATGACTAAAATTAATAAAGTGATTGATTAACCCTATGAAAGTTTTTAATTAAAAATAACAAATATAACAATACATGCAACTCTTGTGCAAACAATTAATGACAAAATAAATAACAATTGCAACAATCATTATATGGTATTTAGTGAAACTTTATTAAAAGTATCAAGAAGATATTGAAGTAAGTATCATGCATGTTGAAAAGTTAAAAGCTCTCTCAAAAAGTAACAAAAATTATGGTAAAAAATTGTTTACCAAACGCTTCAATAACTTTTGAACTTTAAAAAAAATTAATAACCCTAAAAAAACCATTTCATATTTAGGTCAAACATAGATGGAAATATATGTTTCCAATTAGAGGGTTTAAGTAAATTTAATAAACTAATTATGTACTAATTATGTCTAAGTAATATATTAAAAGTTGAGTATCCTCATTATATAAGTGGCTCGTTAGGTGTCATATAGAATACCATTTGGGATAGAAGAAAACAATAGTTAATGAGAAACTCATGTTGGCGATATAAGATGCCATCCATGTAGGAAATAATATGGAAACAATGGCTGTTAACAGGAAAAAAAATACACTGTGTTGTGGACAGAACCATTGTCTTGAAAACGAATTTGGCATGAGTACAGTGCAAATTGACAATGCCGATCATTCCCCTAAGGTTAACACAGTTACCCCCTAATTTGTGCACTTGAGGCTAGGAGGTTGGATTATGCAGTTGCAATTGTCCAGGAAAAATTGTGAGAGAAGAGAATGAGGAAGAAGGACGTGCACTATGTCAAAAAGAATGCAACACAGGGTATTTATGGTATAGATATTAGCCGATTTTCTGAGTAATCGCAACTGAAAAAGAGGAGGAAATTGGGGAAGTGGGAGAGAAAAACCAGGAACGCTCAATGACCAAGTCACTGAATATTAAACAACAAATGGACGTTGACAACGTCAACTAGGAACAATAACCCGAAAAATAAATAAAAAGAATGTAGGAGGGACCCATGACCCACGGTACACGCCTCCAGCCCAGCCCAGACAGGCAAGCGGCGACGGCGGCACGCGCGTGCGCGTGGTGGTCTAAACCCAAACGTACCCCATAAAACTATCGGTAAACCTAATACACAAGGCCCAAGGAAATGGGAGGTTATAAACCCAATAACAACCCCCCTAATCCTCCTATGTGGGACAAAAGGGAGAGAAACAAAGATGGAAAATAAGCTATGTATGGCGTTACATTCAACAATCCCCTACTAATGGCATACGGGACATGAAAAGAAGGAAAAAGGGCAAAGGGAGAGTAAGATACTTAAGCGTCAATGTCTTTCGATTGAATTGATACGTAGTGAGGTGTGGCAACATCCATCCCTAACAAGTGAACGAGTCTTGAACTTGCTAAGTATAGGATGGGCCGGGACCCCCTTAACAAATATCCACCCTTAAGATACTGCATAATCTGCGACACACAATTAATATCGCCTCTATGGCCATGCGCACACCTCAGGTCTAGTATGTGCACTAGAAAAACGTCCGAAATTTTTCATTAAAGGCGGCGAAACCTTCACACTTACAGAGGTTATTCCATAAAGTCTATTTTTAATCTAGGCCACCAAAAGTATGGCTATGGAACTATTAAGAGCGTAGAAATGTTCAACCGCACATAGGCACAATTCGGTGAATCTACTTAGTGCATCTCAATAGCACCCCAACAATGGGTATAGATTCATTAAGAGCTAAGCTCAGCCTCATCAGCACTACCACGCACCATAGGGATAGGGAATTTAGTGCATCTTGAAGTTTGGCATGGCTTCGTTTGACCACAAACAAGTATCAACCACACCACTTCAAGTTATGGGCCTTAGCCCTATCCTCTTCGATGCTTCCAAGATAACTCGCCTCGTCAACCCTTTGGTAAGAGGATCCGCCAGATTCTTCTCGAATATCACGTATTGGAGGGAGATGACAGCATGCTTCAGCAGTTTGTCTTACAACACTATGCCTGATGTGGATGTACCTCTTCTTTCCATTATAGACACTGTTCTGAGACACTCTAATGGCTGCTTGCGAGTCAGAATGCAAGGAAATGGGTGTTGCTTGCTATCCCCATAATGGCATATCTGCTAACAAGCCTTTTAGCTAGAGCTGGCTAATAGGTCAGGTCGAGTTGGGTTCGTGTTCGTGTCAAACTTAAACGGGTTCAAAATCTTCCGACTTGAACCAAACCCATTTATTAAACGGGTTGGAAATTGAAACCGTTTACCGTTTAAATTTTAAACGGGTTGACCTTATTATGACCTGTTTATCCATTTAAGTAAACGTGTTAGAGCAAAGTTACCAATTTACCCATTTAACCATTAACTCGCTTATACAAAACAATTCATTGTGGGATCAAAATAATGATATATCATACCCAACAATTTCCATGGTAATATAATTCGAATATATATAAGGAGATGTATTTTAATTCATAGTCAAAGATAAATATTAGTAAAAATTACAAGTTTTACGTATATGTCAAAGAGTATTAACTATAACTTTCACATAAGTTTATTGATAAATGGTATGATTTGGTAATAATTATAGAGCAAATGACTTGATTCATGTGACATGCCTAATTAAACGGGTTAAGTAGGTATTTTTTCGTGTCAAAAATCCTGACCTGAACCTAACCCATTTAATTAAACGGGTTTACCGTGTCAACCCATTTAATTAAACTGGTTGAAAATTTCTACCGAAACCCGTTTAATATCGTGTTAGGTTCAGGTCGGTAATCGTGTCAGGTCAGCTTTTCCCAGCTCTACTTTTAGCCATTTCGGTTCCTGACCTGCAAACTCAAGAGCAATAAATGCAGATTCCATGGTGGAGCGGGCTATGCAAGTCTATTTAGCAAACTTTCACGAGATAGCCCCTCCACCCAAGGTAAAAACATAACCACTAGTAGAACTCACTTCATCGTTATCAACAACCCAATTTGCATCACAAAAACCTTCTAACACAATAGGAAATTTGTTAAAATGCAAACACCAATCAATGGTACCTTTTAGGTACTTAAGTAAACGAAGAAGTAAGTGCATCCAAATGATCTTGGCTAGGGTTATATGTGTACCTACTCAGTCTACTCACAACATAGGCAATGTCAATACTGGTAAAATTCATAAGAAACATCACACTTCCTATAATCTTAGCATAATCAGATTGGACACACTAGGTCCTTTGTTCTATTGAGGTGTATACTCAGGTCATATGGGGTTCTCACTAGTACCACATCAAAATTATGAATTTTCTCAATATTTTCTTGATATAATGAGACTAACACAATGAAAAGCCAGAATTGGTCATTCTAATTTTGATCCCTAGGATTGTTTAGGCTCGGTTTTGATCCTACATGTATCCATGAATAACTATAGTGTTTTTATGTTACTTCTCTTCCCTTTTAGGTTTCCTTGGCAATAATATGCATGTGGAGGAAAAGTGCACAAAAAGAGGCAAAAACTGAGATGATTTAAAGAAGGGTCGGAATCCTAATGAAAATCTCGAGAAAACTCGGCCCGAGAAGGTGGAAGGCCAAGCCTTGGCCATAACAAGATTCAAGAGAACTCAATAGAATCCTTACGGCGGTGAGCCATGTTCGGTCTCATTTCGAGCCGAATTGAAACCGTTAGTAAAGGATTTCTGCTTGTTTTAGTCCCCCATTTATGAATAAGTTATGATGATTTTTTGTTTTGTAGGTTAAATCAAAGAAAAGATGAAAAAGGGAATCAAAAGTGCTGAAAAATCCAACACTCGCGACAAAAATTGGTCCAACACGGACCATGTTAGCCAACGCGGACCGTGTTGGCCGGCTGAGCTTTAAAGGACGAAAACGGAACAAACAGCACGGACCACGGGCAGCCCGTGGCAGCCACCACGAACCGTGGTAGGTCAACACGGACCGTGTTGGCTGGCTTCTCCTTATTTTTGATCATGGTAGCTGTTAGGGATTTTGGAGAGTTTATTATTTTTGTTTCTCTTCCTAAACTTTGTTATGTATATATTATTCATGAAACATTAGAGATTATCAGAATTCATTAGACATTAGCTTTAGTTTTTAGTTTAGAATAGAGTTTTTCTTAAGTTTTCTTTCAATTTCTCGATTATAGGCACATTTTCTTTCAAGTTAATTCAAGTTCTTGTTCTTTCTTGTTTTGACTTTCTGTTTCGCTATTCTTAATTTCATTAGTGTTAGTTCCAACAAATTCCATCTTTTTAGTGAAGAGGGGGATTAAGGTTCCTCGAATTCTCCCTTCATGTGATGATTCGAGCAGTCTTAGTAATCCAAATCACACCTTTCTTATTTGTTCAGGAGAAAGATTGGTGATTCAAGATTCAATGAGAAGAAGATCAATAGAAAGAAATCTCCAGCCAGTAATGTTTTCTGATTTTAATTCAGTAATTAGTTTAGTTTTTACTTTCATAGTTTTTAATTGCTTTCTTGAATATGCTCTTGATTTCTTGTTTAATTTCTTGTTCTTGTTCTAGTAGTTAGGTTTTGTTTTCAATTTTATGTTTTCTTTAGTTTCCATTGTTTTCAATTCATAATTTGTTTAGTTCAATTATTTACTGCGAATACGACTACCCCTACTCTATGTTGTAAAAACCGGACCGGACCGACCGGGAACCAGGCAGCTGTCCGGTCCGATTCTGTGATAAACTCGTTTAGCTGGTCTAACCGCCTAAAAAATGCTGAACCCGGTTGAGCCGGCCAGACCGCAGTCAACCGTTTTTTTATTAAAAAAAAATTGAAAATTTTGAAATTTCAGTCCAAAATCCCTAATTCTATCAGAGTCACTCGCCTATGCTGCCTCATTCGCTCTCTCTGTTAACTTGGTTACTCCCTGCCTCAGTACCCCTGGCTCGCTGCTCCTTCCTCGGCTCCTCCCTACTTATGCGGTGAACTTCGCTGCTGCTAGCCATCATATTGATGGAGAATTAGGGGTGAGATCTCCCTTGTTGGTCCAACTTGGCCGGCTCACTGTATGTTGCTTCTTCCATTTTTGTGACTTCATCACATATATTTGGGTGAAGGGTGGAGAGGTTAGAAGGATGGTAAAATGAAAAAAGAAAGACTGCAAGAAGATTAAGGAGGAGTGGAGAACAACTACAAAGCGATTTTCATGTGGTGAGTGGTGACCATGGGTCCAAGAAAGGTGTCAGATTTATAGCTTGCATTTTGTTGTGCTGTCATTCTTTCATTTCATACCCCTCCCTCTGTAATGGTGGGTTTTGTTTCATTTTCTCATTTCGAGTTTTGCTGTATGAGCTCTATGGCTCTAAGGCTCTTGGCCTCAGTTGGGGGTTTTGGTGAAATAATTTGGGCTGCTTGCCCCTTTAATGATAAAAAAAAAAATGTACTGTGGTTTGTCCTTTTGCGAAGCATTTTCTTAATTTCCCTTTGGTTAAACAAAGATTCTTAGTTTTCAAGCTTATGTTATATGATTCTTTAATTTTCAAGCTTATTTGGACAAGTTACATGTTACATAGTTTAGGCAAGTTGAAAATTATTCAGATTTTGATTCATCTTCTTTATGGAGGTTGTTGTTTGAATTAAGATGTTCTTGCTGTTTATTGATGTATGGAGTGAAAATTGGACAATATTGGAAATTAATATTTTGAAGTACATGAATTTTTTTTCTAATTCGTGACCGGTTCACGCCGGTTTTGACCGGTTCAAACGGTGACCCGGGTCAACCCGGTTAAACCGGTCCGACAGGTTGAACCACTGACCCACTGGGTCAACTGGTTCGATGACCGGTCCGGTTTTGACAACATAGCCCCTACTTAGAAAATCCTAACAAGCCAATTACATTTACCCTTCCTGAGATTTGCGGTAATAATTTTTATACACCCTACATTTGTGAAATAATTTTTACCTTACCTCACATAAGCTCTGAGTGTTTTTTATCCTACATGAGGTTTGTCGTAATAATTATTATACAAACCACTTTTGTGAAATAATTTTTACCCTACCTCACAATAGTTGTAAGTGATTTTTATTTAACTTGTTATGGCAATAAGTGTTACTGAAAATCTAGATCTTCGATTTCCACCTTTGCTACTGAAGATCTAGAATTCAAAACAACATTTGGATGTCATGAAATATTATCCTAGGAACCAAACAAGAAGTAATCTACGATGAAATCCCAGTCTCCATCATCTATGCTCCATTAAATTTTCCCTAACCTCTCATTCCTCCCTTACCACCCTTTGCACTACCAATCATGTAGATCAATCCTAAACTCTTTCGCAATTGTCGATTTCCACCAAAATGTGAATCTTCCAATACATAGCTATTCATTGATTCATACATCATGATTTATCTTATTCATAGTAAAAAAAAAGTGATAAATAAGTAATACCCTTACTCCTAGCTAAACGCTTCATTATATAAGTTATCGATCGCGCGAAAAAATTCCGCGTCCAATACGATATGGATCGCTCTGTTAAGTCGTGACATCCTTGTTACGTTGTAGTGTTGCAATAACAGTTACAACAAATCTCAAGTAGGGTAAAAATCACTTACAATTTATGTGAGATAAGGTTAAAATTATTTAACAAAAGTGGGGTGTGTAATAACTATTACGTCAAACCTCAGGTAGGATATAAAACACTTAGAGCTATTGTGAGGTAAGGTAAAAATTATTTGACAAATGTGGGGTATGTAAAATTTATTACCATAAATCTCAGGTAGGGTAAATGTAATTTACTCACCGAACAATGGCGCCGTTGCTGGGGATGGAGTTATTTGGTAGATTAGGTTATTTGTTTTGTAAATAGTTTATTGCTTTCTTAGTTGTGATTTAATTTTTTTTTAAAAAAAATATGAACATAAAAATTGAAAAAAATAATAAAAAAGAGAGAGTTATGACAGATGTTATGACAGATGTTAGGGTTCCACAATTTGAGCAAGAAATATTTTGGAGATATTTTGCTACGTTACATGATTATGTTGCTTAATGTAAATCATATGGTATCTCATATGAGGTAGTAAATTATGAAACTCGTAATCTCTTAGAATATTATGAGTTTTCTAATTTAGGAGAAGACGAGGCTCTGAAATTTCTTGAATGGTTGTCTAGGGATACTTATGAATGTGAACAACAAAACTCGCCCTTTGACTCCCATATTTCAAATTTTGCACCACCCTCTGAGACTTTAGCTATATCATATCATGAGTACCCCCAAAATCTGAATGGTCAATCTAGTGGTGGGGAGTATATGGAAAATTTTTGTGAATCTTCTCAATGCCCCAATAGCGAGGTTCCTCCTCAGTGTTATGTATGTCAAGCTTGGGGTTATTTACTTGATGCTTGTCCTGAATACCATGCTTTTAAAGCTTTTACGGATGGATTTGAATCAACTAAACCTGAATTGAATAATACTCGTGTGTGTGAAATGGAGGATGAGGATGATGGCCCAATGTTTATATTTACCAAACCCCCTTCCCCTTCACATGTTGAAAGTAGAGAAGAATCATGTGATACCGAGTTTGATCACGTTAGAGAGCCCACAAGTGAGAATACACTTGAGGATGAGACATCATTGATGGACAAAGATTTCACAAATAATAAATCAGTGTGTGATGATGTTGTACTGCATGAGAATATGCTTAATGAATCATTAGTCACACCCTTGCCCATGCCATTATGTGAGGAGAGGAGTAAATTTTCTAATTCTAATTCTAATACATCTTTTGTAGATGAGGAGTCTAGCGCTTGTTCATTGCCACATCCTATTGATCTACACGTTCAATCTCCATGTGTTGATCAAGGATTAATCTATAATTACTCCTTCCCCCTCTCTTCTAACTCAAGATCTTAATTTCCATTATACATCTGTGTGTGGGTATGAGCCTTTCACGATGGGTTATGACCCTGAACATTCTATTTCACTTTCGATGATGCTTTGAATGATGCACATTTGTCTTCTGATATAGATAGTTCTTTTGATGAGTCTGAAATTGATGAAGATGATGATGTACCTTCTAGTAATGTCGAGAGTGTTGTCATGTGGTATAACCCTATCTTTTCCTTATCACCCACTGATGAATATGATGAATTGGATGAAAGTTGTGAAGTGGAATCAGTATTTGATGAAAATTGCATGGAGGTTGAGTGTGAGGATTCTACTGTGTGTTCTAATCAAATTGAATTTGTTTCCCCATCTTCCCTTCATGTGATTTGTTTTCCTACACTCCTTTCCCATGAACCTGAGTTCATAAAGTCCCTAGGTCTTTTAGGAGGGTATGATTTCCTCACTAATCCCTATAGCACCTACTTAGAGGACTTTCCTAGGAAAATCAATCTGGGGCATTCATTTCATTGTTTACTGATTATTCCAAGGCAATCGATAAACTGTTGAGAGCACTAACGTTTGCTGATGTACTATTGAGATCGTGCTCTTATGTTCACCACTTGGAGATGCATGCTAGGATGCATGACTTGTTACGACGGGCATTGGATGGTTCTGAGATGGTGCCCAACATCTTAAGGTGAGATGGAGTGGCTAATACTCCAAAGATGGTTATTTTTATTTCATCATTTGGGTATACTCAGTACTCAACCAGGTAATATCGTTCCCCTATCTTTTTAGTACGGTTAGTGAATATGAATTCTTTATTTTTCTTGGTGTGTTTCTTGATTTCTTTGGTGTGCTTGATTACTTCTGTTTCCAATGAGGACATTGTTGGTCTTTTTGTGTGGGAGTGGGGGTGGCATGCATGCCGACTTGTGTTTTTCTTTTGTGTGATCTTTGTTTTTCTTTTGTGTGGTGGCCCCTTGGTCACAATGAGGACATTGTAGAGTTTTGTGTGGGAGTGGGGTGGCACAAGTTCCTTACCAATTTTTGGAAGAGAAACATCTTTAGTATCATGGAAATTAGGCGAAATTTTTAAAACTTTTATCAACTAGAGGTAGTTTATATGTATGGTTGTGCTGTTGATTGCTAGAATAGTGCAATTGCTTAGTCAGGAATAGTTAGTGAATGCTTGATAGGATTTAGGCTTGATTGTTGCTTTTCTTAAACATAATAACCTCACCCGTATTCGCAACCATGTGGTCTCCTTAGAAATTCACTTCTAGGTTGGTTAATGTGATGGTCTAGGTTTAGGAGGAAAGTGTTAGCTTCTTGAATATCCATGCTCTAAGTAATAAAAGCTGAAAAACAATAGATAAATAAAAAGTTAGTACACCTACACGCGTTGGTATGAGTGGTATGATGCTCTTACCCCTTAAGCATTTCGTTTGTGTATGGAGTAGCCTGTGTTGGGAGGGTAAATCCCATTTATGGGTCGTTTGATTCCCGAAAATACTAAGGCAAAAATAATGATCTAAGAAATTATGAAAATGTTGGATCACCCACATAGATCGGTATGAGTGGTGCGACACTCATATCCCTTAAGCACCTTGTATGTGTATGGAAAGAATCTATGTAGGAAGAGTAGACCCCTTTCAGGGTCGTTCAATTCTCGGAAAACCCAACACCAAAAAGATTAATGGTAATAAATGTTGAATCTTTATCTTTGTAACCTGAAACCCTCACCAAGCCAAGGGCGACACAAAATAGAGAGGGGAACCACCAATAATTCATTAAATAACGAGCATGGGTGTTTGAGTAAGTTATTTCTAATCGACTGAGCCTTGACTTAAACAAAAACTAGCCAGAAACACTGCACTAGAGCACGAGGAATCCATCAAGCTTATGCATGAGTGAGGTGAAAATTGTGAAGTCTAGTAACAGTCATGCTTGTTGCCTTGATAGTGCTTGTTAACTGTTCTGAGATAAGTGAATGTGCTGTTGGAGTAGTTAGCTTCGCGACCGCGTGTGTGAACCTCCTCTGTATTGACCCTTTTCTCAAATTTCGCTTCTTTATCTCACAAAGTATATCTCCTCCTTTTTTTAGTTTTGAGTTTCCTTCCTTCCTTCTCTTTTCAGTTTCTTTTCTTTTATTGCTTCTTTTCTTTTATTGCTTCTTTTCTTTTCTTTTCCATTGCTTTTGTGGGTATAGCGTCTATAAACCCTCACGAGACCTTCCTCGTCCACTTGCCTAGGGGTTTAAAGGGCTTGTTGCATACGCAAAATGCAATCGTGATTCCTACCAAAGTGAGTTAGGGTAGATTAGTTTCTCTTTGTTTTTGTTTTTGTTTGCTCAGGGCGAGCAAATCCTTGTGTGGGTGTGTTGTTCCGTCTCATTTCGAACCGAATTGATACCTTTAATAAAGGGTTTTTACTTGTTTTAGTCCCCTATTTATGAATAAGTTATGATGATTTTGTGTTTTGTAGGTTAAATCAAAGAAAAGCAGAAAAAGGGAGTCAAAAGTGTTGAAAAATCCAACACCCGCAACAAAAATTGGTCCAACACGGACCGTGTTGGCCGGCTGAGCTTTAAAGGACGAAAACGGAACAAACAGCACGGACCACGGGCAGCCCGTGGTAGCCACCACGGACCATGGTAGGCCAACACGGACCGTGTTGGCTGGCTTCTCGTTATTTTTGTTGCGGCGACCGTTAGGGTTTTTGGAGAGTTTATTATTTTTGTTTCCCTTCCTAAACTTTGTTATATATACATTATTCATGAAGCATTAGAGATTATCAGAATTCATTAGACATTATCTTTAGTTTTTAGTTTAAAATAGAGTTTTTCTTAAGTTTTCTTAAAGTTTTCTTTCAAATTTTCGATTATAAGTACATTTTCTTTCAAGTTAATTCATGTTCTTGTTCTTTCTCGTTTTTACTTTCTGTTTTGCTATTCTTAATTTCATTAGTGTTAGTTCCCACAAATTCCACATTTTTAGTGAAGAGGAGGATTAAGGTTCCTCAAATTCTACCTTCATTTGAGGATTCCTTCAGGTAAGGATTCAAGCAGTCTCAGTAATCCAAATCACACCTTTCTTGTTTGTTCGGGAGAAAGATTGGTGATTCAAGACTCAAGGAGAAGAAGATCGGTAGAAAGAAATCTGCATCCAGTAAAATTTTTCTGATTTTAATTAAGTAATAAGTTTAGTTTTTACTTTCATAGTTTTTAATTGCTTTCTTGAATATGCACTTGATTTCTTGTTTAATTTCTTGTTTTTGTTCTAGTAGTTAGGTTTTGTTTTCAATTTCATGTTTTCTTTAGTTTCCATTGTTTATCATAATTTGTTTAGTTTAATTATTCACTACTTCCTGCAATTTGAAACCCTAACAAGCCAATTCCCTATTAACCTGACACACCATCCATGCAGATACGACTACCCCTACTTAGAAAATCTCAATTTACGCAACCGAACAAGCCATCATGTCACAGTTGTGACCAATGCCTCCCAAGACCAGCTAATTAAGATGGAGTCTCTTGATAACCTGAACAGAGAGGGTGGCACGACCATGACATAGGTCCTCACAGTTGTGACACATGAAATTAAAGAAGAAATCTAGGTTCAAGAAAGGAGATGCCTCATGGCCATGACAGAAACCCCCACGGCTGTGACAAGTAGAGATAAAGAGCAACTCCAGAACAAAAGGTGTGTCATGGTCGTGACACATGCCCTCACGGTCGTGACATCAGTGCTCACGGCCATAACACATCAGAGAGGAAAAAATGGGTTTCAGACAAAAATACCTCACGACTGTGACACCCTGTTTCTGCCGACTTAAATTCGAGGCCAAAATGACTGACTTTTGACCCCTTTCCTCCATTGTATAAATAGGGAGTTTCAATTATTTTTCCTCAAGCATTCATTATTAGGTCATACGTTTGGCCTTAGGTTTTTAGTTCTTAGGTTTAGGTAGGATTAGATAAGGTTTTTTCTCAATTTATGATTCGTTAAGCATCAATTTAGGGTTTATCTTTGTATTTAAATTCATTCTTTGTTGTTTCTTTACTCTTGGAGGATCAATTAATACAAAATTCTAGTTGAGAAACCCTGGTTTTACAACCTTAAACCTTAGTTTTCTAGATTTGCCACAAAATCGACTTGGTTTAGATCATATTCACTTGTTGTAACTAAAATGTTTCACTTTGTCAATTTTAGGTGAATTTTGGGTGATTCGCGGCGTTTTAATGATTGTTGAATGAAAGATGAGAAATCCATGGAGAAGTCGGGATGAAAAGAGTGTGAGAAAGATCCTAAATGAGGTGTATGGAAGCAATCACGCGAAGTAACACAACCTAAGGGATGTTTTTGAAGTTTTCCAAACCTAAACACCTAGGCGTACACCTGTGCGGCGATCTAGAATGAAACAGAAATTCCAGAACTGGCGCACACCTGTGCGCATGCATGTGCACGACTCTAGAATTATAATTTCACCTTCAATTATTTCAAAAACAGCTGTTATGTCATATTCTATCTTCTCTCAAACGGTTAGAGTAGTTTTCTCTCTAGCCTTTCTAGAGGCTTTTAGGTTGGTTCTTAGATTTAATTTGTTTTTTTATGCAAAGGATTCATGGATTTCACTTTTAATTCCATTATTCAAGACTGTGTTTTTTCTTTTTCTTTCTCTTTCTCTTCATGTTTATTTATGTTCTTTCTAGATTCGTTTTGTTTCTCATTAATTCATTTAGTATGTTAATCAATTGTTAATTTTGGGTTGTTGGGTTGTGATTGAATTGTTTGATGGCTAATTGATCTTGTTTAGGCCTAATCTATCCAAATTCATGCATGTAGTTAGAGGTTTTCTCATGCCTACCACGTGTTTGATGAAATACTCAAGAGAGTGTTCAAATGTATTTTTAGGCAATTGATTTATGCTGAGAGGTGGGGTCAATTTGCTAGCATGGGTAGAGAAAATAGTTAGAGTTTTTGATATGAGAATAGTCGAATTCTAACTAGGTTTAGGGTTGATATTTTTTGTAGTTTAATTAGACTAACTCTATAAGAATTGGCAGTTAGAATAGTTAAGCTAGCCTCTGATCCTCGAGAGATAGCTTTAACGAGTCCTTGACCCTCAGGAGATGGCTTTGTTGTTCTTTAGTTTTGCAATCGACCCCTATTAATTGCTTGTTTAGAATTGGTAGATTAGGTTATTCATATTGATTAGTTGTTGAATATTTATATCGCAACCTGAGTTTTTTCTATTGTTTTTGTAGTTCATTAGTTTCCCTTGATCACCATCACAATCACCTGTTTATTCACATAGCTTGAAATACTTGAGTTAGTTCTGAGTGCCTGGAACACAACTCCCTGTGGATACGACAACTGTACTCCCAAAAGTACGACAACACTAGCAAGTTCTTCTTTTTCTCTCTTAATTTCAGTTTCAATTAGTTTAAATTAGTTGTTTGATTATCTTGTTCATGATTTTCATTAATTGTATTAGCATTGTTATGTTAGCTTTTGATAGAATCATGTTGAACTTTGCTTTTATTGTTGATTAGTGGTAGTTGTGATTATGTGTTGCTAGTTCCCGTAGGGTCAAGGGGTAATTAGGGCCCTTATTGGGTGATTAGGCTTGGGTTAGTAGGATTAGGGTGATTAATGAGGTAATTTAGTGTTCCTCCCAAGATTTCCACTCAAGTGCCGGGAGGTTATGAATCCTTCTCCAAACATTGAGTTGGGAATATAGGGCGGAGTAATTGATTCATACTCGTAAATTTGGCGAGAGCGATTTTCGAACTAATTAGTTTGGATTGCTTTCAAACACTATCAAAGGCCACCATACACGAGAGCGATGACGAGCGTTAGGAAGTATGCATCAATTTACGATTCCGGAGAGGGAAATTCATGCTAGCTATCCTTACAATCCTCACACTTGATAACTGAATACCGATCATCTTAAAACTAAGAAATCCAGGCTTAGGTTAGGTTGGGTGGTTTCAGATGATTCGGTGAATTGTTTAACACTTCCTACCATACTGTACACGTGGTTTGTATGAATCTAGTTTTTATCGTTCTTCTCAGGGAGCGAGGGGCCTTGGTCATAGAATCTAGGTCAAGGTTAGGTTAAGATTGCGAGGGTAAAGAAACAGGTTGAAAATGATCACAACGCAACAAATAAAACTAAGATCAGTCTAGATGAGAAAATGGGCTTCGGAGGCTTTTCGGGATGCAAACAGCTTGTAGACCCAAATACCTCCCACTTGTTGAAATGACGAGAACGGGAAATTGATTTCCCAACTAATTACTCACTAAAATTGCTAACCCAAACCTAATCACCCATACACACCCTTAATTACCCCCTAACCCCTGGGGTTTCTAGCCACTAATCATCATCAAAACTAAGCTAACAACATCAAAACTAGCCCTAAGCATGATTTCTAACATCAAACAACAAAAACTCAAGCAAGGAAATTAAAATAGCAAGTAAAGAGGCAAGTAAGGCAATTAAACAAGTAAGCAAAGTAATTAACAAAGTAAAGGAGAATTTAAGGGAAGAGAAAACTTATCAAAAATTGGAAATGAACAAAGGAAAGCAAAGGAAATGATGATCCAACAATCTCTCAATTGATTGAATCCTCAAATCTTCAATACAACACCAAAATCCACTAAACCCTATATTAATCCAAGCTAAAACACTCTAATCAAACCCTAATCTCTCAAAAAAATTTAATGAGAATCTAATTAACTACATCATAATCATAAAATCGTCACTTTTGGTATTTATACAAGGCATTCTTGTTACTTAAAACACTGTCGTTTTAGCCAAAGAAATGTGTAGGAAAACAGTAGGTCGCGGGTGC
The DNA here is from genome assembly GCA_029582165.1 of Portulaca oleracea. Lineage (NCBI taxonomy): Eukaryota > Viridiplantae > Streptophyta > Magnoliopsida > Caryophyllales > Portulacaceae > Portulaca > Portulaca oleracea. The sequence goes on along the minus strand of CM055885.1, from coordinate 1,474,284 downwards.
GACCTCCTTGGTGACGGGGGCAACCGAGAGAAATATGCCCAGGCGATTCCAGTGTGCGCAGGGTCGCGGGTGTGACCTCTCATGTCGCGGCGCGAAGGCTTCTTGGCGGTAGGCGATCGATCTTTGGTCGTGTAGCGGCCGACACATTTTCTGTAACGGGCGCGACTAGTGTTGGTCGCCGGCGGCACAACTGAGGTAGCACCCGCGAGACTCTTCTAGCTCCCCTCCCTTGTCTTCCTTCCAAAGGCTGTAACGCACGCTACAAGGATTGTAGCGGGTGTTACGCTACTGTTTTGCACCAAAGATGGGGAAAAGGTTCCCGTGTCAACTTCGTTTTACTCCTCGGCTAGGCTTTGCTCGGGAAATCACTATGGATTCCCTAAAAAGCCTTGATTTAGCCCATAATCCTTGATTTTGCTCCAAAAGTCCAAAAACGTGCAAAACATCTAAAAAGCTAGTAAAAATGATGAAAAAGACTTGGATTCGAGCAAAAATAGCAAGCCGAAAGGTGTTTTTTAGACCTAAAATCGGGCCTAAACACATACCTCTCAATTATATGTCGATACTCTTGATGCTAGGAGGTGATAGATTATCTCTCAACATTGAATTGAAGGGTTATAGACGGTTTAATTGTACACTAATATACATTGGCGTGTGATCAGTGTTCAATTAGGAGAATTAGGCCAATATGCTATCTAGAAGCCATCCCTATTGGAATACCGGTGGAATTTGAAGAGAGAGCATCGAATCCTAACTTTGGCAAGAAGGATTCAATGCTAATTTGTTTACCTAATTCCCGTGTTGAATAGCTTTCCTATGAAAAATTCCCAAACCTCTTCACCGACTCGTTTTCTCTTGTTAGGAGGCCCGACAATACCCCTGAGCTCTTTTCCCTTTTTTATTGTAACTTTTCATTTTTCTTATAGTCCGTGTGTCTACCAAACACTCAAAACCTCAAACATCAAGCCTAGTTGGTGAGTGTTTGATAGATTCTTAGGTTCAGAAGCCCCAACTCCTTGTGGATTCGAACAAGGATCACATTAGCTTCTCCTAAGTAAGTCCTTCATTACAAACAAAGAAGACAACAAGCTAGCTTTTAGTCTCATTAACAACATGCAAGCTAGTACTAAAAACTAACATGTCATCAACATATAAAACTATTTATCACACTATCAGATGCAATAGTTTTTGAATACATACATGACTCATAAGTGTTGACAATGAATCCACTTTGAACCAATTACTTGTCAAATATTTCATATCATTGTTTAGGTCATCTTACATACCATATAAGGATTTTTTTTAGTATGCAAACTTTTTCCTCTTGTCTTGGGACCACACAACCCTCAGGTTGGCTCATATAAATTTCTTGATTTCTTAAGTCACCATTAAGAAAAGTTGTCTTGACATCCATCTGATTCACCACAAGGTCAAAAATTGCAGCTTAGCCAACTAGAGTTCTAATAGTGGCAATTTTGGTCACAGGCGAGTATGTGTCAAAATAATCAATCTTGTTTTTTTGGTCAAAGCCCCCTATGACTAATCTGACCTTGTACTTATCTATGGATCTATCAGGTCTCAGTTTCTTTTTAAACATCCATTTACTACTGATAGGTCTTCAATGCTGGGGTAAGTTTGTCAATTCCCATGTTTTGCTAGATTCGATTGAATATATTTCACTTTTAATGCCCTCTTTCAAAAATGTAGCATCTTCCGACCTCATAGCTTCTTGGTAGGATTTAGGATCTTCCTCAATCAAGAAAGTGGACACAAATTCCTCAGATAAAACCTCAACATTAATGTCACTAAAGTTAACAAAGGATTCCACCAAGAAGGAGGTGACGAAGTTAGGTCTAAAGCTAGTCTCAATTCTACGTCTCTTGCTCCTTCTAGGTTCAATTTCTAAATCTCTATAGCCAGAACTAGAGGCAGACAAGTTCACATTCTCAGACACAAGTATAGGCACATTTTCAGACACATTCTTGTTTAACGTTTTCATAATGAACTAGGACAAAGATCGTTATGACTCGAGGAGTTGGGTCCCTTATATTCAAGTTTGGTTTTTGGTCTCAAGGGAGGTTCTGTGAACCAAGTTTGGATATGGTTTCCAATAAGGTTTGATCAAATAAGGAGAAACAAGGGATCGAGGGTAGTACCGGGCCAACCTAAACATGGATTTCATGGTTTAAGGAGTGATCGGTATTCGGTGATCAGGTGGGAGTATTGCAAGGATAAGCTAGCATCAATCTCCCTCTCCCAAGTATTAAATTGACACATACTTCCCAAGGTCCGCCATCACTCCCGTGTATGACGGCCCTTGATAGTATTCGAACATAATCCTAACTGATCAGTTCCAAAATCCTTCGCCAGAGTTAGGATTAGGAACCAATAACTTCACCCTAGATTCCCAATTCGAAGTTTGAGGAGAATTCATAACCTCCCTCCAACTAAATCCCCCAATAATCGAATGGAAACCTAGGATAGAACACCTAATCACCTCATTAATCACCCTAATCCCACTAATCCATACCTAATCCCATTACGAGACCTAATTATCCCCTAACCCTAAGAAACATAGCTACTCATACTCATGATAGATATAAACTTAGAAATCAAAACTAGGTTTAATATAATTCTAACACAATAATGCAAAACAAGCATAAAAACAATAGCCAAAGTAATTAAAGGCAATAACTAACAAAATCGCAATAATCAAAGCACATTAATCTCAGAGAGACAGTAGTGCTATTCATTAATTAGGGTTTTAAGGGTAAGGAATAAGAAAAAGATCTCTAATTGCAAGGAAGAACTTCCAATCTCCCAGCAGAAACTTGCATTAAATCCATTGATAGAGTGATTTGCATCACTAATTGTGATTAAGGAAGCCAAAAAACTTCAAAACTATTATTTAACGTGAACATAGGGGTTAGGAGTCGGGGTTCCAACCTAAGAATCTCACGAGAGCTCTCACTAACTAGGTGTGGGAATCGATGGTTTTGATGATTATAGTACTATCCTAAGGTCGAAAGGGCAAAACATATTAGAAAAGTAAGGGCTCGGGGATAGTACCGGGCCTCCCAACGAAGGACTAAACACAGAAATTGTAGTTTAAGGGGAAAACCCCACAAAAGAGCCTTTATTTTTTACCCTTTTTCATCCCTTTTCATCCACTCTTCTATCCTTAGCTTTGGTTCTATTTTGGCATCTTCAAAAGGAGTATTCAAGGCTTCAAATCAAGTGTCTTCAACTGTGAGACTCAAGAATTCCAAGAAAGGCTAGGCAAGGCTTCTCCTAAAGACATCATGTAGCTACTTTTGTGTATTTCTTTCATAATGTAAATTGTGTATATGTTGTAATTCTTTCATTCTTTTGCATGTTTAATGAAATAATCATGTAAAATTTCAATATTCTTCCGTCCAAACTTTATTAAAAGCACATTTTATAACTTTTAGTAGAGTCTTTCTTTTTGTAAGAGGCGAACTCAAAGGTTTTTACCATTCGAGTTCGTAGCCTTACCCCTAATATACCACTTCTGAGTTTCGTAAGCTTTACTTTTAGTAGAGTCCTTCCTTTTGTGAGAGTCTTTCTAGTTTTTCCTTTTGGTTTTGTCTTAGCATTTTTCCCTTAAAAAAGTCACCCTTTCAAACTAAAACACATCTGGATTGCCCAAACTATGTCTAACATGGTTTTAAAATGTGTAGACACCGGGTTTTGCACCGACAAATACATCGGACCCAAAACAGGCTGCCACTCCCCTAGGCCTGGGCTAACATGAGGCCCAAAAGAAACAACAACGGTAGCCAAAGAAAAATAGGACAAGGTCGTGGGGCCTTCGCTGACACAAACCTGGGCCCAATACGCGAATCTGCCCAAGAAAATTTGCCAAGGCTGCAGGGCCTTGACATAGAGAACAACCCATTTCCTGCCTGCCACGTGAACGATCCACGTATTCTTTTGCTATAGGCCGCGGGGCATTGACATTAGAAATTTAATTTTGCACTCCAGATTTTCCCCCTATTCCATGCAATCCCATGATCGATGCCAGCAGGTTTGACCTGTGCCATGTCGTAGGCCCTGCAACCTTGATATTAGCCATGAGGGGCATGATCGATCTTTGGATCATGCCTCCCCTTCTTTCCATCATCCTACTATGGACATCTTTCCTCGTCGTTCGGGCTTCCGAACGTCAATGTTGGATTGGGGGTGTGATTTGGTGGTTTGTGTTGGGGTTTGAACCTTTGTAAAAGACTCTTTAAGGAATTTTAATTACATACTTTAGGAATAATATTTGTAAAATTGCTTTCCCTTTGGGGTTATTGGATTCTAATAATACGAACTTTGGGCCATATAAGACTTAATAATACGAACTTTCGATTTGATTCTTAATAATACGAACTTTGACCCCTGTTGGCCCCAATAACACGCCACCGAGTTAGGGTTTTATTGACTCGGCGGCGGTTTGACGTGGCGGCGGAGGCACGCGCCTTGTTGTTTTGACTTTGCCACGTCATCCGCGTTGACTTAAAAAAATAATACAAACTTTTACCTATGTTGCTCTGAATAATACGAACTTCTTTTTCTCTCTAAAAATCTCAGATCACATTTCTACTTCTTCATCTTCTTCAATCCTCCCTCCTCTCTCTCCTCCTCCTCCATTGGAATCAAACCCAGAAAAAAAGTTCGACCTTGGTTTTCTGGGTGGCAAAACGGGAGATCTGTTCAACGATGGCATCCTCCTCTTCCATCCCACAACCCCCTTTTCCCTCTTCCAAAACCCTCCACGATGTCCCAATTCACAACTGTTCCCACATACCCCCCAAAATTTCTAGACTTCGCCTAACACAAAGAAAGCTTACCAAGGGGCTAACAATGGAGGATCTGATGTCCCAATTCACACTACTCTCAGACCAAGCCCTCTGCGACAAGAACTTCAACCCATCCACCATAGAAGATCTCATGAAGCTTCTGGAGATCGAGGTCGAGTAATCTTGGGCCGCCATGGAATCTGAGTGCTTCCAAGAAGAACATGACACACTCACCGCCATAGCCGAAGCCAAGGCCGAGCTCGAAGCCGCCATGGACGACGCCATGGCCGAGTTCGCGAGCTTTCAGGAGAAGATGGAGAGGGAAGCAATGGCTGAGTATCGAGGTTTAGCTACCATGGGAGATGCTGCTAGGAAGATGGGGAAGTTTGGGAGAAATCTGCAACTTCTGCGTCGAACAAGTATATTGAAGCTGCTAAAAGGAATGCGAATGAGGGTCTGAAATCTGGGTTGGAGATTTTGAAGGGGGGAAATGTCAAGATTTCAGGGTTTCTTTCTTCATCAATCAATCAGGAAAAAAAAGAATTGAAGATATGGTGGAGATGGATGAGGGTGGAAGAAGAATGAAGAAGAAGGTGAAGTTGCAGAGAAAAAGGAGGAGGGGTTAAAAAATAAAAGGAAAAAAAAATAAAAGGCTGACATGGCATTTTTTTTGGTCAATGGCTGAGGTGGCAAGGTCAAACAAGAGGGAACACATGTATGGCCTGCCAAGTCATTTTACCGGCGAGTCAAAAAAACCCTAACTCGGTGGCGTGTTATTGGGGCCAACAGGGGGTCAAAGTTCGTATTATTAAGAATAAAATCGAAAGTTCGTATTATTAAGTCTTATATGGCCCAAAGTTCGTATTATTAGAATCCAATAACCCTTCCCTTTACATATGCATTTTATGAGTCATTGGAATTCAACCTTGAAGAGTGAACATCCACTTGTTCCAAACTCTTCCAAATTTAATCCAATTTGCTCATTTAAATGTTAGGCTCGGAAGAAAGCAATTTATGCAAGCATTATTTAGAAATACATAAAGAAAAGCCTTAAAGTTGCATCAGTACATTGTAAAACCATGTTTTACCACACTTTATGCAACCCGATGTGTTTTTAGTTCGAAATGGGAGTCGCCACCCGACTTTTTAAGGGAAAAGCCAAGACAAACCAAAGAGAAAAGAAAGAAAGACTCTGCCTACAAAACCCAAGAGTGGATTTGGGGGTAAGGCTACGAACTCGAAAAGTAGGAACTTTAGGAGTTCGCCTCTCACAAAAGGAAAGACTTTACTAAAAGTTTTAAGTGTGCTTTTATTAGATTTGGAAAAGAGAATAAATAGGAACTTTATTAGCACTATTTCATTGAACATGCAACATGGATTATAAAATAAAAGTACAACATTTACACATTCTTTACAAGGGAAACAAAAGAAGCTTTAGATCTTACATTGTGCTAGTTTGAAGAAGAGGCCTTGCCTTGCTCTTTTGATTGAAGATGATCCTCTTAATACCATTGAATAATACTCCTCAAAAGTGCAAAAACAAACCAAAAGAAGTACGGAAAAAGTGGTGGGGAAGAAGGTAGAAAAGAGGGCTTTTTGTGGCTTTTATGTGTTTAGGCTTAGGGTGGTGTTTTGGATATGATAAGTTTAGGGAATTAGGAGATGATAAGAATAGGGATTATGGTGATATGAAAGTGGTGATAATATTGGATAAGAGGATAGGATGGATAGAATAGTAGTATGAAAATGGGGATTATGAAAGTATGTGGAGAGAATTAGAGAGAATGGTAAAAAGAAATGGATGAGTAGAGAGAAGAATGAGTAGAAGAGAGGGAATTGGTGAGTGAATGAGTGTGACAGAGGGAGGATGATTTGATGAGTGTGTTTAGCTTTGACAGGAGTAGTATTTATAGGAGAATGAGGGAGAGGAGATACATGCAAATACATGCATACACATAGTAATCTCCGGCTAGGCACAAAACACCAAGGCAGTATGGGGGTGTATGAGGGTGGACGGTGGCACGAGGTCAATTGACTTCTTCGGGTCGATGGTCAAGGCCGACCGGCCACCAGCACGTGGGGGAATGTATCCCTCTTCGTCCATGCACCCATGGACGGTAGGGTGTGAACTCATTCAGCCTAGGGGAATGTTGATTCACACTTGGACGGAAATGCTATTGTATTTGAGTTTTGTGAAGCGTTTTTGAGATGTTCTTGTGAGGATTTGAACTCGTGACTTCACGACATTGGATTGCATGACTTGCATTTTACGTAGACATGTTGCATGTGATTTGCATGCAATATTAAGGCACATTTGTACGTGTAAAGTGCACGCATTTTAGCTCTTGTCATCCGTCCTCTTCTTCTTTATTTGATCCTTTCATTTTATGTTGTATGACTTGTGACAAAATCCGGTGTGTACACCTACCTCTCCCCTCACCTATAAATACCACTCATCTCACCACCAAAATCATCAATTTCTTCCATCATCAAGCACTAGTAACTGCTACCATTCACTCTCATCATTCACACTTTCCATAATCCCACATCTTTACCATTATCGCTATCATAATTCCACTATCTTCCATTCCCTCTCAAACACTTCTCATTTCATCTCCATAAATTTCCAAGGGCGCGCGACATTCGAGTTCGTCATCACATGGTTTTTACCTCCTCTCCACCGATACCTATGACAAGCAAAGTTTGGTCGCCTTTATTTATTCATTATTTCGCAACCATGTAATTTATTCTTGAAAACCGCATTTGTGTAATTTGTAAGTGCACATCACATTCTTTTGCATGTTTCGAATATAATCTTCTGAATTCTTTTTAAACTTCTCCTCACTCTTTTTCATTTCAAGTTTGGTTTTAGTTGAGTCTGTTTTCAAAACAGGCGAATCCGAGAATTCTTTAGTTCTCGAATTTGTAACCTTACCCCTGGGCTTGGAATTTGAGTTCGCATACCAGAGTCTCTCTCTTTTTTCGTTCATTTTGGTTTGTTCATTTCCTTAACTCAACTAGCGACTACTTTCTCTTCTTAAACTCACCTAAACCTACATTTGCGCCACGATAAATTAAAAAAATGGATCGGTAAAATTTCTAATCCTTCACATATGGGTCGACCCGTGAAAAATTGGTAAAATTTGGCATAGGCCCTGCGGCGTTGGCCAGACTCCATGCCCATTTTCACAAGCCTGACGCAACCGGCCCAGGCTGGGCATTTACTAAGGCCACTGAGCCTTGGTGTCAGCCTAGTGACCCATCGTGTCGTTCTCGGCCCAAATGCAAAGCATGGTGTTACTGATGCATTAATATTTGACGTGACCCTACGTGAATCAGAATGAGTTTGGTCCTTTAAAACAAAGCAAAAAAAAAAAAAGACAAAACATTACTCGGAGGTACCCAAATATTTGGGGAAATTATTTTTCAGTACCCCAACTTTTCAAAAACTCATTTTGAGGTACCCTTAATTTTTGGGTTAGTAAATATTTGATGTTTTTCCGGTTGTCAATTTTTTTAAGTGACCGATATACCCTTGTTCTTCCATTCTTGAAGAAATACCCTTGAAGAAGAAGAATACGGGTATTTCGGTCACTTACCAAAATTGACGGCCTGAAAAACACCAAATCATTATTAAGAAAAAAAGTTAGGGTACCTCAATATGAGTTTTGAAAAGTTGGGGTACCGAAAAATAATTTCCTCAAATATTAGGGTAGCTCCGAATAATTTTTTGAAAAAAAGAGTTTTCTCAAAAATAAAAGGAATTTTGGACGCTAATATACTGAACTTTTGGGGTATTGGACGACAATAATGCACTGAACTTTGACCTTGGACAATAATGGACTGAACTTTGGGGGGTGTTGGACAATAATGCACTCGGGACAATTTCGACGGTGGCAAACTTGGTGACAATCTTACGTGATAGACCGAGAAGACAAATAATTTTGGACCAATTCATCTCCTCCATCCGCTACATAGGATTTCCACCAAGTTAGCCATTGCCAAAATCATACTGAGTGCATTATTGTTCAACACCCCCTAAAGTACAGTGTATTATTGTCCAATGTCAAAGTTTAGTGCATTATTGTCCAATACCCCAAAAGTTAAGTATATTAGCATCCAAAAACCCAAAATAAAAATATTCTTATTTGAGGATAAGCAACCTTAGTCGGCTCCCAATCACAACGTAAGTAACGCAACGGGAAAAGGAAAGGTGTGCAACCTTTCCCTCTCTTTTTTTGTGGTCTTACAAATTGGCGACTCCACTGGGGACTTAAACTTAAAAAGAGGGTGAAACTTGAAAAAATCGAGTTGTTTTGAAAATGTAAAAGGGAGAAAGTTGATTGGTTTTACAATTTTATTATTCTTTTTGGCATCTTGCATTCCAGGGTACTCTCGAGGCTTTTGATAGGGGAGCACAAAAGCGATGATTTAGGATTAACCTAGGATTTGTCCCGAGAGCGGGCGGCCACTACTTGTGTGATGCACCCAACATTACCAACCATTCGGTCTCTACTCTCACCCATGTTACACTCCAAGGCTTCCTTGAAATCCGACGAGCAACACCTCACACACTTTACCTATAAATTTTATATAGGTAAAGTGCAACGAGGAGAGAACATATGGTATCTCATCCAATTCCAAACTTAGTAATCCATGAACATGGAGCCTTGGTTTATGGTACTTTAGACATCGGATTTTGTACCGGGACAAGTGTACAAATCAAGCATAACAAGAAAAGAGGCTAGCATGGAAGAAAATCCAAAGGGCCATCCTCAATCAAAAGCTATCGGGCCAACCCACCATAAAAAACCTTCATTTTTCACCCTTTCCCCATACATATGCCCACCATTTCAAATCCCATTTTTCCCACAAATCTTGTTGGTCCCATTTTTTTTTATGAGAGTAAAGTACACATCATGAGCTTTCCAACGCCTTTTGAATTGCCTCAATCGGAGTCCGAATGAAAGAGTTATGGTCGTTCGAAGTTGCACTTAGCCAGTTTTATAACCAAGGCGGGTTTTAACATTTTCCAGGCCCAGAAAGCGGGCCAGTCGCGCGCCCTGGCCCAGAGCAAATAAAACCTGCCTAGGGTTTGATCCGGCCCAGAAAATAATCAAACCCCGCCTAGGGTTTGAGCAAAGTTGCACGCGACGTCGTTTCTGCCATGTCAGCGATCCCCGTGATAAAATGATCAAAGCCCGCCTAGGCTTTGGTGATTCTGGCGCCAAAAATTCCTGCATGCATGCAATTGGATCCCTTGATCTTTGCCCCACGTGGTTGGCCTTGCCCTTGACTGGCTATAACCCGCCTAGGCTTTGGGGTGAAATGGCATGATTTTTGGGGTATGTCCCCCATCATTTCCCTCCAAATCACTCACTCCCTCACCTATAAATACCCCCTCCATTCCACCTTCATTTCATCAACTCTCACCACCAATAATCATCATATACGCCCACTCTCTCAAATTCTCTTCATAATTCCATTCTTCTATCATCACCATAATCATATTCTTCACTACCATATAACCATTCACACTACACTTTTCCCAAACCATCCACATTTCTCATCCGGGTTTCAAATCAAAGGGGCAACTCAAGGGATCAATTTCATCGCCGCTTCACCTTAAGCAAGGTTCGGTTCTTTTATTTAAATTATTGTATTTAATCATGTAATCCTTTATTTAATTCCATGTTTGTACACATTTTTGTAACATAAAACCGCATTTGTTTTATATTGCATGATTTGAATAATAATTTCGTGAAATTAATCAAACTTCTCCCCACTCTCTTTCTTTTCAATGTTGATTTTAGTAGAGTCTGTTTTTATAAACAGGCGGATTCGAGAGTTCTTATAACTCTCGAATTCGTAACCTTACCCCCGAATCTAGAAATCGGGTTCGTAGACCAGAGTCTTTCTTTTATTTTTTGGTTCGTCGATTTCCTTAAATCGGTTGGCGACTCTTTAAACTTTTTTATAAATTCGTTTAATTATTTAAAGTATTCAATTTATTACACAAAATTAATTTAAGAAAATAATTTAATTTTTGTTCAATGATAAAAATGGGTTAGGTCCGAGGAGAAAATGGTCAGAAATTGGTAAAACGTAGGAAGGTTTTATTAATTTCCACCAATTATCTCCCTGGGCCTGGAAGTAAGAGGTCCTTGAAGTTCTTTGAGAAATAGCCCAACTGCTTACCTTATGGTATGAAGAACCGGGGCGAAGGCATGCGGTAGGCTATATACTCAACCATAAAAGTCCATGAATGTAGAACCTTGATTTAGGGTGCCCTTTTCATGTGTTTGCCATGTGCTATGTGTATCCCTCCCCTTTTCTTGTCTTTTTTTGTAAAGAGTCGACCCTAGTTTGGAGGTTTTGTTCTAGTCCATATAAAATTCATTGGGTTGAGAAAAAATTATTTATTAATTAATATAATTAGCTCAAAGGCATTATGGTTAGCTTAATTGGAAGGGCCCATTTATGTTTGAAAGTTGATTATCTTAATTGATAAATAAAAATTGACTCACCTTTGATAATATTATATGGTCCTTTATGAAATTCTCTCAACAAAGGTACAAAAAATTAATTAAAAAGTCCAACAAAGTTAATTGATAACGTTTTAGACTGCATAATAGTCACTAAGCTCGAGTAAATTAATTTATCGATTTAATTAATCGATTCATCACATTTATGGTCGGCCCGTTGTTAGGCCCAACCAATTGGGTTTGTCAATTAAACTCATAAATTAATTATAACTCGCTTATTGTTGGCTTTATCTAGTCCTTTACAATATCCATTTTCCTTGAGTAAATAAATAAACCTTGTTGTATGCTATGTATAAATACGAGTTTGTATGTTTGGTCTTCATTAGAGTCGGACCTAATTTTGAGATATTGTTTTAGTCCGTGTAATAATCATCGGGTTGAGAAGAAATAAATTTATAAACTCGATTAATTAACCTTAAATTTTACGGTCGGCCCCGTGGTGGGGCACGTCCATTTTAAAGGTTAATTATCTTTATTTATCGATTTATTTTAACTCACCTTTGATGATTTTATTCGGACCTTCTCAATATTCCCTTACTCATGGTCCAAAGAAAATTGATTAATAATCAAACAAAGTCAGTGTGTGTTGTTCTAGCCCGCGTAATAGTCTCAAGGTTAGAGAAAATAAAATTATAAATTTGATTATTAAGTCTAACGAATCCATGGTCGGCCCGTCGTTAAGCCCATCCATGGTGGAATTAATAATTGAGTTTATAGTTCTGTTTAACTCGCCTTTTGATGGCTTTATTCAGTCCTTTATAACATCCACTCTCCTTGAGTTAAATAAATAAATGTTTTGGGTCGCAAAAAAAAAGAAAAAGAAAAAAGTGTTTAAATAGAAGTCAAATTGTCAGTGTGTTCAGCATTATTCTAGTTCGTATAATAGCCAACATAGCTTGAGTTGTCTGAGTTGTTGGGCCAAGTTACGGATTCTCCTTAAAACGGTCGGCCTGTGGATTAGGCCCATCCGAATTGAGAAACACTGACTTGTATCTTTCAACTTATGTCGACTCGCTATATTTGACTTTATCCGGCCCTTTATAATGCTCTTGTTGTAAAAGTGTTATTGTTACGCAAATTTGTGTCATAGTTGGGTTGTTTCCTGAGTCTAGGTGTCTTACAATAGTCCTAGATGAGTCTTAGTTTCAGAGTCTACATGTAAATATCTTTCAGCCTTTAGAATCTATTGCAAGGTCGTGTCATATGTGAGTCTTTTCTTAAGTTAATATATGTGTTTTGCTTTTGGAAGTCTAAACCCAGGTCATGGGTGAGTCTTTGGTTTAGGTCATAAGTGAGTCTTTTCCAGGGTTAATGTGTGTTTTTCTTTTTTAGGAAGTCCTATGTGAACCCATGTCATGGGCGAGTCTTTGTTCTAGAGTCAGGATATGCGTGTCTTTTTCTTTAGATAGAATCATATAAGGTCTAGAATGAATCTTTGTGTTAGTGTCTACATGTAAGTGTCTTGCATTCTTTAGAAAGCATCATATAAGGTCTAGAATGATTCTTTGTGTTAGTGTCTGCATGTAAGTGTCTTGCATTCATTAGAAATCATCAGATAAGGTCAGGATGGGTCTTTGTGTTAGTGTCTTGCATTCTTTAGGAGGTCTCATACACGTTCGTAGGGCATGTTAACCCATGTCATGGGTGAGTCCTTTTCCAGAGTCAACATATGAATGTCCTGCATTATAGAAGTCTCCTATAGGGTCTACACCATGCAAACCCATGTCATAGGTGAGTCGTTAAGTCTTTTTCTTGAGTTAGCATGTAAGCGTTCGCCGTCTCATATAGGTTCATAGGTCATGAAAACCCATGTCATGAACAAGTCTGTGTCTAGAGTCATCATGTAAATATCCGTCTTTTTCTTAAGAAGTCTAGTGTAAACCCATGTCATGGGTGAGTCTTTTCTCGTGTTGGCATATCATGTGAATGTCTTTCTTTTTAGGAAGTCTAATGAAAACCCGTGTCATAAGTTAGGTTTTCCGGGTCAGCATATAGGCATTTGCACTTTAGGAGGTCTCATCTAGAACATGTAGACCCATGTCTTGGGTAAGTCTTTTCCTTAAGTCGGCATATACAAGTCTTGCATCCTAGGAAGTCCCATATAGATCAGTTAGCTCTTTTAAACCCATGTCCTGGGTGAGTCTCTCCCAAGTCAGCATATAAGCATTTTTCATCTTAGGAAGTCCATGTAGGTCATTTAGGTCATGCATGCATTGGGATGAGTTTTTCTTCATTTGTCTAGTGTCAGAGTCAGGGCCTGAGTTAACCATGAAAGGAATATTTGGATGACGAGAAATTCTGCAGCTACCATAGATCCCGAGGGAACAACATTGAGAATTGTTAGACTTTAGAGCACATGATCCATTCAGGGAAACTGCCCCCACCGAAAGCAGCACAGAGGACCAGACATAACATGGATTCCCCATACGAGGACAAGGAGGGCACATCATCAAAGGAGCTTTAGAAGTAGCTACAATCCTGGTTGTCAAGCATTTCATGCTCAGAGTCTGTTATAGTTAGTTCTTCATTCATTTCTTTGCTCTTGTTGCTATGTGATCAAATAGAATTTCGTGCTTGTGTTTTTTACTTGAGTTGAGAAGTTCTCTCATCTATCCATCATCCGTGCAAACCAAGTCTGACAAATTTCATTCTCTCTCATCCTTCCATCTTTGTTGTGTAACTTGTTCCCATCTTTTATTTTATCGAATCCAGGGTTTAATTAGAAAAAAAAATAGAAAAAAAAGAGAGAAAAACAAAAAAGAAAAAAAAAGAAAAAAGAGAGAAGTCAGTCTGCACTCATAAAGCAGGCTGGGCAAAAGGAGAGAAGACCAAAATCATCAGTTTCTTGAAAATGGACATCTCTATGCTCCTAGACCATCAGCTTAACCAATTGTGCCGAGGACAGGGGGCTTGAACCCAACCTTCATTTCACAACCCATTTTACCCTCATCTTTTCATCCAATCCCGACTTACCACCTATCCCTCACATCTTTGACCTCTCCATCAAACCTCAACCCTTTTCAAACCCTTAACCCAATCCAAAAGGTGTGCTATGACCAAAGGAGAATAGGAGTTAACTCATGAAGAAGGAGTCTGAAGGGGAAAAAAAAAACAAAAAACTTAGCCTTGACCAACCTGGTCATTCTTCTCATGATCAATCCATATCTACCCCAATGCCAAAAGGTGTGTTGTGACTAATGTCATCAGAAAAGAGTCAATCCCATGGAGAAAAAAGTCGAAAAAAGAGAAGGAACCAAAGGAAAAAGTGAAAGCGAAAAAAAGTGAAAGCGAAAAAAAGTGAAAAAAAAGTGAAAGCAAAAAAAAAAAAAAGAGCTAGAAAAATGGAGTTAAAAAAAAGGGAAGGAAATGAAACAAGAAAAAGGAAGAAAGAAAGAAGAAAAAAGGGTGAAAACCCACTCGGGCGGGCTAGGCAAAAGGAGAGGAAACCCATGATTCTATCTTTCATCATCATCAATCCTCCATCTTCCTTCTGTCAGACTTGGACATCATTCCATAACTATATTCTAACCTTTTCCCAAGAGATGATGTCTATCCCATTTGATCATCTCTTCAAGACACGATCATTTTTTAGTGTCTCCCTATCTCATTCATCAATAAAATCTCATCTAGCATCCCATTCAACCCTTTCTCAAGAGATGTTGTCTATCCCATTTGACCATCTCTTCTCCCTTTCAAGAGACGATCATTCTTAAGTGTCTCCACATCCCCATCATTAATAAACCTTTGTCAACCATCTCTTTCACCAAGCATCTTCCAACCCCCCTTTTTAGCCTTTACATCCCATCTCACCCTTTGAGGACTTTTTAGCTCAGCCATTAATGTAAGTATGAGGATCTGTGTGGTTTATTTCTTAGCAAGAGCAAAAGCCGTTCACATCAGATCGGCGGTTAACTGGCAACCACATGATCATGAACAGACTCAGAAATAAGTTGGGGGCTCGCGCTACCTTTGTGACATCGTTCAAGACATAGCTTCAAAGAGGGACACTTACTCCCTTTCCTACAAGGTCCTGCATCTTCAATCTCGTAGACGTCCTAATAGTGGTCTCATCAAAAAAAAAAAGAGAAAAAAAAGAAAAGAAAAGAAAAGAGGGGCTAACTTGAAAACCCTTTGGGCAAGTTAGGCAAAAGGAGAGTTTGAGACTCACTACCAAGGACTATGCCTTCTCCTATTCCATGATCTCATGCCTCATCACGTCAATCCACATCGAAACCGGGGGCTTGCAAATTTCCAAGGTGCTCTCCAAAGCAGGGCAGTGTCATCAAGAGTCTACGCCAAACCGGGGGCTTGTGATACATCCGCATACAATCAAGGTCATCTACATGATCATTCGAGAAACGCATTCTTCAGGCCTGTTGCCTCCATCATTGTTCCCTAGATCGAAACATTACTCATCCTGAATTTTCCTGAAATTCCTCACACGTGGCCTTGACCCTTGGGAAGTCTTAGTCTTAGGAAAGCCTTGCCTTAGAAAATCATTGTCCGAGAAAATCTTTGTTTAAAAATAATCGGGAGATTGTCCGCATGTAGAATTGCATGTGTAGAATAGCATAAAGCATCATACGTGTCTCATGTCTAAGCATAATAGGTTTGCATTGCATCTCAGAGTCACATTGAGTCAATCTGTCATGTATCGAGTTAGTCTGTCATGCATCAAGTTAGTCTGTTGTGTATTGAGTCAGTTGCATCAAGTTAGTCTGTTGTGCATTGAGTCAATTGCATCAAGTTAGTCTGTTGTGCATTGAGTCGATTTGTCATGCATCAAATCAATTTGCCATGCATCAAGTCAGTTTGTCATGCATCAAGTCAGTCTATCATGCGTTGAGTCAATCTGTTGTGCATTGAGTCAGTCTCTCATGCATTGAGTCAGTCTGTTGAGCATTGAGTCGGGTTGTCGTGCATCAAGTCAATTTGTCATTCCTCAAGTAAGTTTGTCATGCATCAAGTCAGTCTATCATGCGTTGAGTCAGTCTATCATGCATTGAGTCAGTCTGTCATACGAGTCAGTTTGTTTGTCATGCATCAAGTCAATTTGCCATGCATCAAGTCAGTTTGTCATGCATCAAGTCAGTCTATCATGCGTTGAGTCAATCTGTTGTGCATTGAGTCAGTCTGTCATGCCTCAAGTCAGTCAGTCATGCATTGAGCCAGTCTGTTGTGCATTGAGTCCGTCTGTCATGCATTGAGTCAGTCTGTCATGCATTGAGTCAGTCTGTCATGCATTGAGTCAGTCCATTGTGCATCAAGTCAGTCCGTCATGTATCGAGTCAGTGTGTCCTACATAAAGTCGATAGTCGTGCACAAATGTATGAGTACATGAATGCTTGTGTCGAAACAGAATTGCATACTAATTGCATGCATGCCCGCATATCTGAAAAAAAAAGAAAAAAAAGAAAAAAAGGAAGGAAGTGCCACAACGCTGCTCCGGAACGCAACACTAGGGGCTGTTTAAGCTCATATGCTATCAGACCAGTCAACATGGTTTCCAATCACTGAGAGCAAGATTAGAGTAAATCTCTAATCCAACTCTTGCTCGATAAATTAGCATTCAGTCAAGTCATGCATCATCAACCAGACACGAACAACGCATGTCCGACACGATGGACATAATCTTCACTTGACTAACACGGATCAACGATCGAGCGAATTTAAGAATCCATTCCCCACAGTGAAATTTTGGCACCTATAAACTTGAAGCAAAATTTAAGGGTCTTTTACAGAGTTTCGGTGAAGTTCCTCAGCATCAAGTTGCCATTATTCAGAGCCGCCGACAGAGCTCGTCGCAATCGCAGCAATAAGAGCCATCAACATCGGGAAAATCCATTGGGCACCATCATCTGCCTCTGGAAAATCCGTTGGGCATCTCCATCAATCTACCAGACAGGTAATTCTCTATATCTCCAACCATTGTTCAAAATAATCTGACATTCTGCTTTTGTTTCTGTGCAGGGAGTCATCACAGACACCAGGTCGCCGCTAAAAGGGACCACCGCCATCAAGCTGCCGCATAAAAAGTCGCCAGCTCACAGGTCGCCGACAAAGGGACCGCCACCATCCAGCTACCGCACAAAGGTCGCTGTCATCATTATCAGAATTCAGGGCCATCGACAGAGTTTCGATGCAGTCCCAATCTCCGAGCCATCGGCATCGTGCCCGGTGAAGTCTCGACCCCCAAGGCCATCAGCAACGCGCCTGATGAAGTCCTTCGACATCAAAAATGCCAACCATCATCAACATGGACACTGGGAAAGACTGGAATCACCTGATGAAGTCTCGACCCCCAAGGCCATCAGCAACGCGCCTGATGAAGTCCTTCGGCATAAAAAAATGCCCACCATCATCAACATCGACTCCGGGAAAGACTGGAATCGACACCGGGAAAGACTAGAATCGACATCGGGAAAGACTAGAATCAACACTGGGAAAGACTGGAACCGACACCGGGAACGACTGGAATCGACACCGGGAAAGGCTGGAAAGACTAGAATCGACACCGGGAAAGACTGGAATCGACACCGGGAAAGACTGGAATCGACACCGGGAAAGACTAGAACTGACACGGGGAAAGACTGGAATCGACACCGGGAAAGACTGGAACCGACATCGGGAAAGACTGGAATCGACACCGGGAAAGACTGGAACTGACACCAAGAAAGTCTGGAACCGACACCGGGAATGACTGGAACCAACACCGGGAAAGACTAGGACCGACACTGGGAAAGACTAGAAAACTCCATGAACCATCGGCATCATGTCCAGTAACAAGTAAGGCGTCATTCTCGCCCGAGATCAACATCGACTCATCAACGGTCAAGTAGAGCATCATTCTTGCTCGAAATCATCCCCAAAGAGGCGCATGCCGCCCGCAACTGCGACACAGGACGAAGCTTCCAAGTGTCAACCCACACCTACAAGTAAGGCGTCATTCTCGCCCGAGATCAACAGCGACTCATTGACAGTCAAGTAAAGCATCATTCTTGCTCGAGATCATCTCAAAGGAGGAACATGTCACCCGCAACCGCGATGCAGGACTCAGCTTCCAAGCGTCACCCCAGGCTTTGCAATCCAAAGTCATATCCTCAAACTACTTTGACCTTCGTCCTATTCGGACTCGATCAAAGTGGGGGCTCTCTGTAGACATCGGATTTTGTACCGGGACGAGTGTACAAATCAAGCATAACAAGAAAAGAGGCTAGCATGGAAGAAAATCCAAAGGACCATCCTCAATCAAAAGCTATCGGGCCAACCCACCACAAAAAAACCTTCATTTTTCACCCTTTCCACATACATATGCCCATCATTTCAAATCCCATTTTTCCCACAAATCTTTTTGGTCCCATTTCTTTTGATGAGAGTAAAGTACACATCATGAGCTTTCCAACGCCTTTTGAATTGCCTCAATCGGAGTCCGGATGAAAGAGTTATGGCCATTTGAAGTTGCACTTAGCCAGTTTTATAACCAAGGCGGGTTTCAACATTTTCCAAGCCCAAAAAGCAGGCCAGTCGCGCTCCCCGGCCCAGAGCAAATAAAACCCTCCTAGGGTTTGATCCGGCCTAGGAAATCATCAAACCCCGCCTAGGGTTTCAGCAAAGTTGAACGCGACGTCATTTCTGCCATGTCAGCGATCCGCGTGATAAAATGATCAAAGCCCGCCTAGGCTTTGGTGATTCTGGCGCCAAAAATTCCTGCATGCATGCAATTGGATCCCTTGATCTTTGCCCCACGTGGTTGACTTTTCCCTTGACTGCCTATAACCCGCCTAGGTTTTGGGGTGAAATGGCATGATTTTTGGGGTATGTCCCCCATCATTTCCCTCCAAATCACTCACTCCCTCACCTATAAATACCCCCTCCATTCCACCTTCATTTCATCAACTCTCACCACCAATAATCATCATATACTCTCACTCTCTCAAATTCTCTTCATAATTCCATTCTTCTATCATCACCATAATCATATTCTTCACTACCATATAACCATTTACACTACACTTTTCCCAAACCATCCATATTTCTCATCCGGGTTTCAAATCAAAGGGGCAACTCAAGGGATCAATTTCTTCGCCGCTTCACCTTAAGCAAGGTTCGGTTCTTTTATTTAAATTATTGTATTTAATCATGTAATCCTTTATTTAATTCCATGTTTGTACACATTTTTGTAACATAAAACTGCATTTGTTTTATATTGCATGATTTGAATAATAATTCCGTGAAATTAATCAAACTTCTCCCCACTCTCTTTCTTTTCAATGTTAATTTTAGTAGAGTCTGTTTTTATAAACAGGCGGATTCAAGAGTTCTTATAACTCTCGAATTCGTAACCTTACCCCTGAATCTAGAAATCGGGTTGGTAGAGTCTTTCTTTTATTTTATGGTTCGTCGATTTCCTTAAATCGCGTGGCGACTTTTTAAAAATTTTTATAAATTCGTTTAATTATTTAAAGTATTCGATTTCTTTCACAAAATCAATTTAAGAAAATGATTTAATTTTTGTTCAATGATAAAAATGGGTTAGGTCCGAGGAGAAAATGGTCAGAATTTAGTAAAACCTAGGAGGGTTTTATTAATTTCCACCAATTATCTCCCTGTGCCTGGAAGTATGAGGTCCGGCCCAGGACTCGTCAAAGCCTAGGCGGGTTTTGATGAGTTCTGGCGGCCCCCTCACTTCTTGGGCCCTAATTTGTCAATTGGGCCGCAATTAAATCATATGAAATTATATTTGTTTAATTTTCAGATAATTTAAATAATAAAAAACGGGTTTGTAAATAAATAAAGTTTCATCACCCCGAAAATAAATTTCGAAGAATAAAAATATCCTTATTTAAGGATTAAGAAACCTTAGTCGGCTCTCGATCACATAAGTAGCGCATCGCGGAAATAGGGTCACCTTTTTCCGGGGTCCTACAGGTACCCTATCATGTTGTATGCTATACAAATTTGTGTTTTCTTTGTTGTTGTAAGGAGTCGACCTTAGTTTAGAGGTGTTGTTTTAGTCCATGTAGGAATCGTGAGGCTAAGAAGAGACATGCTTACAAACTAGGCTAATTAACCTCATTATGGTTAACTCAGTGGTGGAGCCCATTTATGTCTAAAGGTCGATTATCCTAGTTCATAAAGTAAACTCAACTCGTCTTTGATGGCTCTACATGATTCTTTACAATATTCTCTTAACAAAACCTAACTAAAGTAAAACAAAGTTACTGGATAATGTCCTAGACTACGTAATAGTCACTAGGCTTGAGTAAATTAATTTATCAAATTGATTGTTGAATCCATCACCCCTATGACCGGCCCGTTGCTAGCCCAACAATACTGGATTTGGCAATTAAGTCTATAAATTAGTTATAAGTCGTCTATTAATGGCTTTATTCGGTCCTTTACAACATCCACTTTCCTAGAGATAAAACAATTGATGTGTTGGGTCACCAAAAGAAAAAAAAAAAAAAAGAAAGTGAGTGTGACTGCCAGAGTATTGAGCATTATTCTAGTCTGCATAATAGCCATTTTAGCTTGAGTTAAACACAAGTTTGTGAGTTAAGGTGACAGATTCTCCTTAAAACGGTCGACTTGTGGTTTAAGCCCATTTGAATTGAGAAACACTCACCTGTGCTTTCCAACTTATGTCGACTCGCTATGTTTGACTTTATTCAGCCCTTTATCATGCTCTTGTCATAAAAAAATGTTGTTGTTCGGATTAGGCTCATATAGAGTTAGGCCATGTACTCCTGAAGAGTGGGTGAGTCATCTTTGTGTCTACATGAAGGCGTTGAGTCCATTAGGGTCTCATATAGGTCCTCTAAGACATGCATGCATTGGGTAGAAAATGTCAAAGTTGATTACCAAATCACTAACTAATTTCCATGTATGCACGATAGGAGATCGACACCGGGCCCACATCAGAGATTTGCACACTAGCCATCTGATTATTAATCCAAGAGACGATCCTTCCGCTACTCAAGACTACATCATAGATGAGGAGCGATTTCAAGAGATTCCCGTCCAGAGTACCGAAGCTAACATCACAAAACAGCTGGAAGAGTTATAGGGCAGCTGTGGCCTTTTTTTCTCGTCGTTCACACTTTTGAACATCCACAAGATGGGATTCGGAGGTTTGTGTTGGGGTTTAACTTTAAAAAGCTCTTTAAGGGATTAATTACACATTTCATGATAATAGTTGTAAAATCACTTTCCCTTTACTTTATGCATTTCGTGAGTAATCAAACTAAACCTCTAAGAGTGAACATCCACTTGTTCCAACTCTTCTAAATTTAATTCAATTTGCTCACAAGACGTTGGGCTCGGAAGAAAGCAATTTAGGCAAATATTATTTAGAAATATACAAAGAATACCTTAAAGTTGCATCGGTACATTGTAAAACCATGTTACACATAGTTTAGGCAATACCGATGTATTTTGTTTCGAAAAGGAGTCGCCACCCGACTTTTTTAAGGGAAAGCCAAGACAAAACCGAAAATAAAATAAAGAAAGACACCGCCTACGAAACTAAGAATGGATTCAGGGGTAAGGTTACGGACTCGAAAGGTAGAAACCTTAAAAGTTCGCATCTCACAAAAGAAAAGACTCTACTAAAAGTTATAAAATGTGCTTTGTAACGTTTGGAAGGGAGATAAATAAGAACTTTATAGAATTATTTCATTCAACATGCATGCATAATGAATTAAGTAAAAGAAGTACATATACAACACTTTATTTACATGAAAAGAAACACATAAAGCTTACATTGTGACTTTTCTTTAGGGAGAAGCCTTACCTAGCCTTTGTTGTAGTGCTTGAACTTCTTACTTGATTTAGCCTTTTGATGCCTTAAATACTCCTCTTGAATATGCCAATATAGAACAAAAAGTATGGAGGTAAAAGTGAATAAAAAGGGAGGAAAAGGGGTAAGAAAAGGCTCTTTTTTGTGGGGTTTTTAGGTAGTATTTAGTTAGGCTTTTTTGTGTGGTTTATGTCGAGATAGTGAGATAGGATAGGACTAGTATATTAGAGTTTTAGGAGGGTATAGAAATGGTGAGAAAAGGGATGGAAAAGGGTAAGAAAATGGTAGGAAAAAGGGTCTCTTTTTGTAGGTTTTTAAGATAGTTTTGTGGTGTTTTTGGGAGGTTTTATGGGAGATTCATGTAGGGATAAAGGAGGATAGGATAAGAGTATGGATTAGAGGTTTAAGAGGATGGATACATAGGGACTAGTATGGTAAGGGAATGGTGGAAAGATGATAGAAAACAATTATAGAATGATGATAAGAATGGAGAGATTAGAGAGATTAGATTGAGAAATGGAAAATGGGAGTGTAGGAGGAAGAATGAGTGAATGAGTTGGTGAGTGAGTGAGTGAGTTTGGCTTCAACTAGAGGGTTTTTTATAGGCTTAGGAAGAGCTTAAGATACATGCATATACATGAACATACATCACATACAATTACGCAGTCAACTTGGCACAGATTGCAAGGTGCAAGGGGAGTGTTCTTGGTGGTCGGTAGAGTTGTGTGAATGAATCTGGGGTGTGAACAAGCTAAAGTCTGAACGACCTTAGGAAAGGGGAAGATTCACTCAAGCTTCGTTCATGTATTCTTAGATGGTGATGTGAATGATATGTTAGGTTTTAGTTCCTAAACAGATACATATTAATTGGCGGAATATTCATAACAATTATAAACAATTAATCACAACAATTGCAGAGGCTTAGTAATTATACCAGATCGCTAATTCTGGGTGAAGAAGAGGTTGACCTTCAAGATTCCAATGCTGAAATCCTCCACTGAAAAGTCCACGCAACACTCCGGGAACCCGATTGCTAGATCGACCCGATCGAGACGAATCTCAATCTAAAATGTATGTATGAGAATATATTAGGAAACAGAGAATGTTTCAGAAAATAATAACTGCAAACAAAAAGAGAGAGGAACTCAAGAAATCACCCTGGTATCTCTCTAAGAGTCTCAGGCAGTTGGTGTGGAATAATCTCTTCCAAAGACCCCTTTATATATTGTTTAGAAAACCTAGGGAGAGGGTTCAAAACCCTAAAGGGACAACTTACCGCAACGACGCGCTTCTTAGGCCCAACACGGTCTGTGTTTAAACAACACGGTCCGTGTTGGACTCCAAAAGGTCCATTAACTCGGCCCATGGACACCACGGACCGTGGTGTCCCAACACGGACCGTATTAGGTCAACACGGTCCGTGTTGAACCTAGTTTGGTCCGTGTTGGGCTGATTTCTCACAAAAATCAGTTCCCAACTTTTCTAAACGTAGTACAATATCACTTAGGTTACATACATTGTTCCAGGGTACAGACTTGTGTGACCCAGTAGGACCAAATAATATAGTTGTAATTAAACATATTTAATTACTAATTATAGAGGTCTCTAGCAAGACATATAATTACTATATTACTTTGGTTTAATCTCCGTGTATATCGAACATTATCGGAACATTCCCAACAATCTCCCACTTGTCCTACAAGTGTTCGATTCCTTAAATTCCCTTGTCACTTACTGTCTCCAGTTCGGATAAGGTAAGCTAAAGTCATCCTTATGTAAGACCCGAACGTTCCTTGATCTCCGAGTTTAGACTTTGAAAAACAGACGATCAACTATTGATTCAACTGAGCTCGACCAAGCATTTTCAGTCCAATCTCACCAAGTGGCCAACGAGACAACTGTCCCTAATAGGGAGGACAATGCCATCTTTTTTAGACATACATTCTCACATGATCCAACTGTAACCAAGATAGACACCCCCTTTATAGCCTACTGTTACGAAAGGCATTTGACGCACTCCAACGTCACAACAGACCATGTAGTCTATGTACTGAACTCAGGATTTAGGAATTTTTGAGTAGCGATAACTCTTATGACATTCCCAACTTAAAGAGCTCCCACTGCGGGTTAGTTCGGTAGTTGTTCTCAACAATACCCATGTGATTGATTTATGATGTCATCACATCACTATGATCACGAAAGTTGATCATCACATCAATCCTACATGCTAATTGTGTTGAAATTATCACTGTTCCTACGTGATAATAAAATTAGGAACTAGGTCGACTGTCGACCAAGACTAGCGTTATCAAGTTCATTAATAGGGTTTCAAAAACCGGACCTCATTCAGTTTCCCATTTTGAATTCGCTAACCTTTTTGGACATTTCCATAATTCAACAATTAATGTAAATTTTGGAATGTTATTCTTAATGATGAATCAACAAGGTCATAATTTTATGAACAATTCATGTAAATTTGACTTGTTAATATTCTGGAATGTATTCAATACCCATGCATGACTATCATGTTATAACTACAACAGGAGTTTAGTACATGATACTTGCAATGAACCTTACACGTATACCATCTCACTAATGACCTTTCATATAGGGAGATATTTCTGAAACTCATGTTTGGATTCATAGTGAGGTTCAGTTCCTTTGCTTGAGTGATGGCTCCTATCAATAAGGCTTCATTCCTCTCGCAAAGCTAGAAACATCACCCAGTTCTAAAACGAACTTCACAATCCTAACAGTTTCTGTCACAACTTCTAAAGTCGTGCAATGCTTATCTTATTTTCAGAATTAAACGCAAATCATGTTAGGAACATCTTCCAGCTCACCTTAATACCACTCAGACAGTTCATATAACTTCTTTGACCTTTCAGAGAATCATATCTCCTGGCATAAGTGTAGCATCAGTACAACTTTCTATATTAGCTCTTATCAACCACTCAGAACTGAGGATATATCCTTAGTTTTGTTTACACATATACACAATGTATATGTTATGTTGGGCTTTCAACATCTCGTGGCATACATTAACCTCATGCCTAAAGCGTAAGCTATATGTCTCATCCCATTTAGATCCTCTAATTGTTTTGAGACAATCAAATTCCCTAACGATATGCCATGATTTATGGAAATGAATCCATTCTCGAAGTGGGTTGAACTTATTCAACACCTAGTCAACTTTGATTGAAACAATCAAAATATTTAATCTATCATTATAGATCTTGTCTCCAAGAAAATTCTTAGCCCCACCAATCCTTCACTTTGAAAATTATTCCCAAGTCAACCTCAGCAGACGCAACATGGAAATCTTCCTCTCAGTAGGCAGTATGTCAATCACATACAATATCAGAAAACGCATGGCTCCCACTGAACTTCTTGTAAACACAATATTATCTTTGGCACTTCCCAGTATATCAAACCTTTTGATATCCTGGTCAAGAAGGTCAATGATTCCAACTCCTAGAAGCTTCCTTAATACCACGGACGGCCTCTTGAAGTTTACAAGTATTCCAACAAAAAACCATTCAGATGTGTCAAGTACACACCTTCCTTCCAAATCTGATTTTGAAGTCTTGATGTTTATCTTAATGAACCCATGTTTTGCCTTAAAACCCTCCTATGCCTGATGGCTTACACCTTCAAACAAATCAATCGAGTTCTAAACTTGGTTGCATACATGGAGTCCATTTTAGAGATGATGGAATCTTGTTTTATTAAAGCTTCTTTGATGTAGATAGAGTCATTACATTATAAAAGTAACATCTCATGCTTATCCATACAAGATCTATATCTTTGTGGCTGACGGAGTTGTTTACCTGACCTTGCTTGGAGTATTGTTCATGGCACCTCCTCCTCAACGTTTTGAGGAGCTTCTACTGCCTCAATCTCGTTCTTAATTTTCCGACCAATAGGAAAACTTGAACTAGGATCAAGTAGCGGAGTTTTAGGTGATGATTATAGTGTTTTGTGTCTCTTGAACTTCGGTAAGTTCAAAAAT
Organism: Portulaca oleracea; assembly: GCA_029582165.1. Taxonomy (NCBI): domain Eukaryota; kingdom Viridiplantae; phylum Streptophyta; class Magnoliopsida; order Caryophyllales; family Portulacaceae; genus Portulaca; species Portulaca oleracea. The sequence goes on along the minus strand of CM055885.1, from coordinate 1,448,124 downwards.
CTCTCCCACTCTTTGTTTTAGAGAATAACATATTCTCTAAGAAGAAAGCATTTTGAGACACAAACACTTTCCTCTACAACAGTTTGTAGAAGTGATACCCCTTTCTTTCAGAAAGATAGTTCAAGGACTTTTCCTCTGCAAATCAAATGTGATGTCTTCTTTAGTGCTTCAGATAATCTTTGTTCAGTAATTAGAGCTATGGTCAAATGCGTGTATCCCCAAAAGGTAACCGACAATGTTGACTCAACCATCATTGATCGCACCATATCTAATAAGGTGTGATTCCTCCTCTTAGATATGTCATTGAGATGTTGTATTTCTCTTAGAGTTATGAAACAATTCCACATTCTCTGGAATGGTCAGTGAAATCTTGGCTCAAATACTCACCTCCTCAATCTAATTAAAGGGTTTTGATTTTCTTGCCGAGTTGGTTTTTGTACTTCACTTTGAAACTCTTTGAACATTTCAAAGGATTTGGACTTGTGGCATATTAAGTAGATATACCCATATCTACTAAAATCGTCATTGAAAGTGATGGAAAAAGTACAGCAAACCTTCTTCTAGTACTAGTGCTCATAGGCTCATATACATCAATATGCTTGCATCCTAATAAGTCATTAGCTTGTTCACCAATTCCAATAAGAGGTGATTTTAGTCATCTTACCCATCAGGCATGCTTTACAAACATTGAACCTTTCAAAGTTTATGTTTTCCAATCTTGCACTATGCAGTTTTTTGAATGCATTTCTGATTAATATGACTTAAGCTTATAGTGCGAGAATTATGTTTAATTTGAGTCATTTGTTCAAACTCTTGGCTCAACCATTAACATCCTTTCGATCGTATCTAGGTGCTCTCATTGTTTCGCCAAGGCTACTTCATTTTGGAAATCCTCAAACTATTTTAACATTCCAGCTTCAGATGAATCTCAAACTATTTTGGAAATCCTCAATTGGCCTACATACATCCATATGCATGAGTGTTTGTTGGCACATTCATCCTTTCTTGTAAAAATTACAGTCATACTTTGCACACATCACATGTTTCAAAGTCTTAAAAGTCTATCACTGTGATGCTTTCGAATGCGTTGTGATTTGCATGACTTAATAGATAGTTACAAGTTTTATGTTTGAACATGAGCTATTCCTTTTAAACCTTTTGGTTTCTATGTGTTGGGTGTGTTTATCCGAGATCCTCTTTCTCTTTAATTGAGAGTAAGAAATCAAATTTCTACTTAAAATGAGAACATAGAATCACCTATAAAAGTCTTGAGGAAATGCATAAACAACCAACTTTTCATAAGGAACTACAACTAATTGCATGTTCCTATTTGTAGGTTGACTCTCATCCTTCAAAGCACATCTACGTTGCGGTAGATCCTGCACATTTTCATAAATGCGAGTTTCACAGCCAGTATCTTATACTCAAAGTGAGTTTAATAAGGTTAGTGTATATCATATACGCATTTGCCTAGAAATGAAATCATATCTCAAGTCTTCCTTATAGTTGTTATTCACGCTCCCAGTGTCATACATGATCTGGTTGTTAACCGGTTGTTGTCATTGGTTAGGTATGTGCAACTGTTTGTCCTTACCTTTCCTTTGACTTCTTGTCTTTGATAAATTTCTTAAATCTTATTTTCCCTTTCACTAAACGACTATCTTTGGTCGCCAATATTTTGGTTAAAGGGGGATTGGAGGTTTCTCATATTTTAAAATAGTCAAATTATTTCAGAACATGAGTGCCATCAATTGGCCTTGATCTAGCTTAATTGAGACTATCTTGTTATTGGTTTCATATTTATCAACTCAAACTAGTTCGATGAACTTGGTTTTGAGTTGGTAATATTGAAATCCTTCCTCTAATCTTCAAACATTTTGAAGTTAAAGTCACATGAATACTATGACATTACATGTATCCATTTGGCTTGATTGACCTCTTAATATTGATGCCTAGATCAATGTTATATCAAAGACAGGTTTCCTTTTATTCGCCTCCAAGACTATCTTGCGATGGCGATGCCAATTAAGGAACTGGTGTAATTGTTTTTCTCTTTCTCAAGGAGAAAACAATATTTTATTAGTGGTGGATGTTTGAGTGAAAAAGACATAAATGGGTTCATTTTAGTTATTATTCATCAAAAGAAATTAAACTAATTTTAATTTCAAATTAAAACACTTTATTTACTCTCATTTAGTGTTTTAATTTACCATGACCCACAAGGCTCATGGGCTCAAGTAGACTTTGGCCCATCAAAACTCGAGCCCATGTTATCTTTGGTGGATCATCTTATGATCGATCATTCAAAATGAGAGTGTTTTGCATTTTGGACCCCGAATTTTAGGGGTATTTACATTCTGAACCCTTAGTTTTCAACATTAACATTTTGGACCTTAAAGTTTGTAGGCTGAGAAAAAAGGACCCTAAAGTTTGTTAGGTGAAAAAAAGCTCGTTTCTCGTTTTTCTTTTTCTTTCCATGTTTGAACTTCTCTCCCGATTGGCATCAAACTTCAAGACTAAGGTTAAAACTGATATTAAAGTTATAATAAACATCTTTTATTCATGTTGGAGTTACTTAAAACCATGTACTCAGGGGTCTAAGTAGCATCGACACGAATAAGAGAGGTGTATTATAACTTCAATATTAGTTTTAACCATAGTCCTAAAGTTTGACGTCAATCGGGAGATAAATTCAAACATGGGAGGAAAATAAAAAATGAGACAGGGGCCTTTTTCTTCAGTCTACAAACTTTAAGGTCTTTTTTTATTCAGCCTACAAACTTTAGTGTCCAAAATGCTAATGTTGAAAACCAAGGGTTCAGAATGTAAATACCCCTAAAATTCGGGGTCCAAAATGCAAAAAACCCTTCAAAATGACTCTCGGCATGAAATTTGTATCGAATACTATATTTCTCTTCCTCTGCTCTTAACTCAAAACTATTTTGCTTGCTAATTTGAATTGACCTAACTCTCACACCCTACTTATTAATGATGGATAAATAATTCACTTTGGCTTTCTTTATTTTTCTATCTAAGTTGTGTTTCGATAGGTTGAGCAATAATTCAATTTTGAGAGTAGGTTTTATTATCCTAAGCATGTAATTTTAGGTGAACTCTTTCGAAAAGTATAAAAGGAATAATAAAACAACATGCTATAACAAATTAAAGCATAAAATAAAACCCCTAGTATGGACCTAGACTTAATCAAACTAATTTAACAAAGCCTTGACAGTCTTCAAAAAACTCTTCTTGGATTTTGCAACTTCCTTGGATGGGCTCCCACTCGAATCAACACCTCTATTGCTGTTGGGCTCCCACTTAACTTGATGTCTCCAATTACAACAAATTTACAAAGTGCACCTCTTAAAGAGATCTTACATGAATTAAATAAACTTAACTGAAATTTAAATTTAAAATTAATTCAAGCACGGTATGCGGACCGTATTTCACCCAACCCGGTACGCAGACCGGTAAAACTGACTATATATGGCCATACTAGAAGCACATGCAAACAGGTAATATTGCAATAATTATATCAAATATAACACATACTTAAATAACAAATTATAAAGGCATATTTAATTGCAACATAACACATATGAGGAAACAAATACTAAATAACGTTACCCAAAAAGTTTGCATGATTAATAAAATAAATAAAATTCCATATTTTATTTTAGTTACCTAAAAAGATTTAGGATTTTATACCTATACATACAAAATACTCGATTTTCCTAAAATCAAGAAATCTAAAAGATACTATATCGTTTAAACATATTGTAAGTTTCCTGAACTTTACAAAATTAATAGATTTTATGCCCATTAACTGATTTAGTAGTAATAGGATTTAATAATTAATTTCTAAAATTAATTACAAACCCTTAAACACACGAATTCACCAAAACTGATGACAACACGGTCCGTGTTGGATCAACACGGTCCGTGTTGGATCAACACGGTCCGTGTTGCTTCCCAGTTTTGGTTAATTTCGTGAATGAAAAACTTAAATAAAATTATCATAACTTATCGAATTTAAGAGTTTCATAACATAGTCTTATCTAATAACCCAATATGAAAGTTTTCCAGAATTTTAACAATGTTCAAAAGATTGTAAAATTTTAGGGAATTAAACATTTTAATTCTCTGTTCAAGAGGAAAATAAATAATAATAGTCCGATAACTTTTAAAATCAAATTTTATAATTTTTCCATACAGTAGGTTCATCCAATATGCTACTGTAAAATTTTCAGATTTGTATCAAATTTCGAAAATTAGAATAAAATTAGAGAAGTAAACAATTATACTTTTCAGTTAATCTGGAAATTAAAGGAAAATTAGTAAACGATTTCGAAAATTCATGAAAATTTTATCTATAACAGAATGGCTACCCATTAACATATTGAAAACTTTTCAGTAAATTTGCAAATTTCTATAAATTTACAAAATTAAGAGAAGCAACAAATTTATTTCTCTCAGAACTGAACATCTAAATTAAAAAAATATAATTTGATCGGATAAATTAACGAAAAGTTTTTCCCTAAAAGTATGGTTACTGTAAAAATTTCAGATGTTTTATAAATTTCTACAAATTTATAAAATTCATAGAATTAATAGAGTTTTATTTCTCTTCAGATTTGAAAACTTAATTAAAAATCTATTTTAATTGGGAAAAATCTATAAAACTTATGGAAAGTCCATAACACTTCCAGACACCTCTAGTCAAAATTTCAGAAATTTTCGAATTCGTTTGATATTTTATTTAGATTTTTCATTAAATTTACCGTAAATAAACTAAATCAAAAAATGACTCTACAAAACCCTATTTTGCGAATTTAGACCTATTATATGTATTGCCTACTATTTAACAATATTAAATATTATTGTTTCTAAAACATTCAAAATTAAATCAATCTCATGTTATATTTAACAATTAAACAAACATAAAATCGATTAATTAAAGGCAATAAGAAATAAATCATAACAAAACATGAAACTTTACAATAAAATTCCAGATTTATTATCATGAATAATAAAGGTTAAAATTTTCATAAAGTTTCAAAATTTTAGGCATAAATCTATTCTAACATATTCATAATATAATTCAACTATTGACAAAATTACTTATGAATTCAAGTACAATACTTTAGCATGCAATTGGTGGCTCTGATACCACTGTTAGGTTTTAGGTTATCTATTTTCTAAATAGATACAGATTAGTTGGCAGTATATTCATAACAAATAAAAACAATTAATCACAACAATTGCAGAGGCTTTAGTAATTATAACTGATCGCTAATTCCGGCTGAAGATGAGATTGACCTTCAAGATTCCAATGCTGAAATCCTCCACTGAAAAGTCCACGCAGCCTCCAGGAACCCGATTACTAGATCAACCCGATCGAGACGAATCTCAATCTAAGATGTATGTAGGAGAATGTTTCAGGAAACAGAGAATGTTTCAGGAAACAATAACTGCAAACTAAAAGAGATAAGAACTCAGGAAATCACTGAGGTATCTCTCTAAGAGTCTTAGGCAGTTGGTGTTGAATAATCTCTCCCAGAGACCCCTTTATATAGTGTTTAGAAAACCTAGGGAGAGGGTTCAAAACCCTAAATGGCTGACTTAACGCAACGACGCACTTCTTAGGCCCAACACGTTCCGTGTTGGACTCCAGAAAGTCCATTAACTCGGCCCATGGACACCACGGACAGTGGTGTCCCAACACGGACCGTGTTGGGTCAACACGGTTCATGTTGAACCCAGTTCGGTCCGTGTTGGGCTGATTTCTCACAGAAATCAATTGCCAACTTTTCTAAACGTAATACAATATCACTTAGGTTACATACATTGTTCCAGGGCACTGACTTGTGTGACCCAGTAGGACCAAATAATATAGTCGTAATTAAACATATTTAATTACTAATTATAGATGTTTCTAGCAAGACATATAATTACTATATTACTTTGGTTTAATCTCCGTGTATATCGAACATTGTCGGGACATTCCCAACATGATATGCATACGAAGTCAGTTTGTTCAGACTTGGACGGTGGAAGCTTAATTGAACTTAAATGAGTGCTTTTATGAGGTTTCGATCTTAAGATTTCTTGGAGGCTTTTGCAGCTAATCTTTACGTAGATTTTGCATGGATTTCATGGCTGCATGAAGCTTACTTTCTTACGTAAAGATTGTGCTTGCAATTGAGTAAGTTATTCACATTTAACGGTGCGTGTGTTTTCATCTGAACTAATGCATGTAGAGTGCATGTGAGCAGGTGTCTTGGCTTGGAAATCCTTGGAGAATAATGCTTGCATGGAGGCTTGAACCTGGGACCTCTTGTGGCTCCATGCATTTTACTTTTACGTAGCTTATGCATGGCTATGATTTAGACATTTTTACATAAAAGTTGTGCATGCGATTTTCTACGTAATCTTGACCATGTAGAGTGCATGCATGCAAGGCTTTTGACTTCGGTCTTGGCTCTGGCTTTGGCTTTGGCTTTGGCTCCCTTATTTCCTAATTTTCTAACTAAAATACATATAAAGAAATAATAAAATTTCATAAAAAATATACAAGTACAATGCTAAAATTCGGTGTCTACACACAGCCCTCACTTTGATTGAGTCTTGGATAGGATGAGAATCAAAGTAGAATTGATTTGTTGGACACCGGTTGGGGATATGACTTTGTAGAGTGCAAAGCCTGGGTGACGCTTGGAAGTTGGAGTCCTGCACCTAACTGTTGATGACTTGCGTCTTCTAGGGTGATCTCGAGTAATTTGATGCCTTACTTGGTTGCTGGTGAATTTGTGCCGTTTACGGTTGATCTCAAGCAAGAATGATGCTCTACTTGACTGAAGTGGAGGGGTGAGATTTTTTTGATCGTCTCGAGCAAGAATGATGCTCTACTTGAGAGTGTGGATGATCTTAGGTGAGAATGACGCCTTACCTGAAGTGGTGAATGATCTCAGTTGAGAATGACACCCTACTCGAAAATTGCATATTTTGATCTCAGGCGAAAATGACGCCCTACTTGATGGTGGTCTCAGGTGTTTGACGACATGCACCTTACTTGGAGTGATCTCGGGCGTTGATGACATCCCTAATTGAAGTTGTGGGCCGGCACTTGGAAGCTAAGTCATGTGTCATGTTGGCGACTTGCGCCTTCACAGTGATCTCAGGCGAGAATGACGCCCTACTTATTAGGGAGACTTCACCGGGCGTCATGCCGATGGCTCTGGATTTTGATTTTAATAACAATTCAATGCCAAGGGACTTCACCGATGCTCTGCCGATGGCCCTGGGGGTTAGGACTTCACCGATCGCAATGTCAATGGCTCGAGTTTTGATGTTTCATTTTGACTTTGATGTCAATTCAATACCGAGAGACTTCATCGGGCGCGATGCCGGTGGCCCTTATTCTTGAGATTTCATCAAACTCGATGTCAGTGACTCTTATTTTTCTTGTAGAATGAAATATGTTTTTGTCAGTTAAATGAAACCTAAATTTTGATCCGGATAATTTACCTCAGATTGTGCCAGCATAATTGTTGGGAAATGCTCTTATTTGGGGACTGGATTCTTCAATCTTCAGAAGACCAATTTTATTTCATTGGCTACAATAACCGAGCTTCCTTTTGTCCTTCTTCTTATTTTCTGGAATTTCTTCTTTTTATGGTATTTTTGGCTTTTATTGATAAGCGATTGCTTCTTGATGACGAGGACGTCGTTGTGCTACTCAGCCAATTGTACAGGAACGTCCGTATACAAGGACGGTGCAGAGAGGATATCCCAGCAGGGAATTTAGGCCAGCGCAGTTGGTTTTTCGACAAGATGAGCAGGCGAGGCTCTTCCGTTCTCACACCTCGGTATGCTTTATTTCAGTTGCAAGCATGTCATCATTGAGATGACTTGCATGCTACTGCTTGTTTTAACACTTTAAGTTGAATTTAAAGTAGATGACACTCTAAATTTTGCTTTAAGCGCATAGATGCCACCATTTCTTTGTTCATCGTTGCATGAGTTTAGAATTCCACTGGGAGAAAGGGATTCTTGAATTTCGCCCAGCCGTTGATCCGCTTCTGTCATCTGTTTCTGACTTTGATAGTGATTCTGTCATTCGTGTCTCACAGGTGCCATTAGTGTCTGAAGATTCTGTCATTCGTGTCTGACAGTCGCCATTTGTGTTTGGCTGATGAAGATTCTGTCATTCGTGTTAAACAGTTGCTATTCGTGCCTGGCGTATGAAGATTGGCTCGATTGGTCGTCATAAGTATGATGTGGTTGCGCATTCGGATCTTGTGATGGCTCATTGGGCGCTGGCTTGACCTGCTAGAGTTGGATCAGAGATTTCTCTAATCTTGCTCTTAGTGATTGAAAACCCTGCCTGAATGAGATGACATATGGGCTTAACAAGGCCCTAGTGTTGAGTTCTGGAACGAATATGTTGCACTTCTTTGGCTATTTTTCTCTTTTATTTTTTCATTTTTCTGACGTCCAGGTATTGATGTGACTAGTCTACTAGACTCTTGCACAAACAATGTATTTTTTTTTTGTTTTTTAACACAAGTATTTATGAACTTATGCAGTTATGCATGACTATGGAACTTATGCATGACAAACTGACTCAATGTGACCCTGACATGACTTATGGATGCAATGCAAACCTGGTATGCTTAAACAGGACACACGCTTGATGCTTTATGCTTCTATAAATACAATTCTACATGCAGGTAACCTCCCGACTCCATATCTAGACAATGACTGTCTAGGACAATGCTTTCTTAAGACGATGACTTCCTAAGGATCAAGGCCACTTGTGGGGAATTTCAAGAAAGTTTAGGATGAGTAATATTTCGGTCTATGGGACAGGGAATGATGGTGGAGGCAATAGGTTTGAAGGATTTTCTTCTTGAATGCTCATGTAAATGACCTTGATTGCTTGCAAATCTATGCTGATGTATGACAAGCCCACGGTTTGGCGTAGACTTTTGATGACATCGCGCTGCTTTGGAGGACACACTAGTGGTTTACAAGCCCCCAGTTTCGTGTGGACTGACGATGTGATGTATGGATACCATGGAATTGAAGGAGGCACTGCTTCCTATACTGTACTGATGGAGGTATGCCCTTAGTTGTAGGTCTCAATCTCTCCTTTTGCCAAACTTGCCCAGAGAGTTTTCAAGTTAGCCTCTCTTATCCTTTTTTTTTTCTTCCTTTTTTTTTCATTTTTTCTTCTTTTTTTCTTTCTTTTTTTTTCTATTCTCTTTTTTTTCTCTTTTTTTTTTTTGAGACCACTATTAGGACATCAATGAAAATGAAGATCCAAGACCTTGTAAGATAGGGAGTAGGTATCCCTCTTAGACGTTATCTCCAATAAATGTCTTGAACAATGTCATGGGTAGCACAAGCCCCCAGTTTAGAGTAGCTTGTCTCTAAGTCTGTTCATGATCACGTATGTTGTTGTCGGCTAGTCGCTGATCTAATATGGACGGCTTTTTGCTCTTATTGGGAATTAAGTCACACTCAGGTGTGCTGAGAGTGGGCATTAAGAATGGAACCTCATACTTGTAGTAATGACCGAGTTGAAAAGTCCTCAAAGGGTGAGATATGATGAAAAGGCTCAAAATGGTTGAAAGAAGATGTTTGGTGAAAGGGATGGTGGATGACATGAAAAGTCCTCATACCACCGAGTTGAAAAGTCCTCATACTTGTAGTAATGACCGAGTTGAAGAAGATACTGAAGAATGACTATGTCTTGAAAGGGAGGAGAGATGGTCAAAAGGGGTAGACATCATCTTTTGGGAAAAAAGTTGGAACATGAGTGTCGGAATGGTGTCCAAGTCTAACAGAAGGAAAAATGGAGGGTTGATGATGATGATAGATGATAGAACTCATGGTTTCCTCTCCTTTTCCCTAGCCCGCTTGAGTGGGGTTTTCAGACTAGCTTCTTTTCTGATTCTCTTTTTTTTTTATTCTCTCAAAGACCAATTTTGTCAATGACGGACGCTCTCTAAAGTGAAAAGGTGTCGGTCGGGCCTCGAAGAGGTTCTCCTACGTATCCAAGGTGGAATCAGGCAAGTCGTAGCTCTTTAGGCGCAACTTTGAAGGGTTAGTGCCTGGAGGAAGGCTTAATGGTTCAAAAAGATGGTTTTGAAGGGTTGAAGGGTTCATATGCAGGTTATGGATGGTAATGAAGGCTTGAAGATTATTGAAGGCTAAAAGGTTTGATGAGGTGTATGGATGATGAGGTGAAGGTTTTGGGGTCAATGGGATTTTCTCTAGTGTGCATGACTCTTGTTTTCGCCTTCAGTTTCTTATTCTCCCCTCTCTTTTTTTTTCTTCTTTCCCTCTTTTTTCTCTTTTCCTCCATTTTTTCTCTCATTTTTTATGTTGCCATGTTTCGAGATATTGACAGCCCAAAGGGGATTACTCTCCTAGCATAGATTTTTCCATACACAAACAAAGTGCTCAAGGGACAAGAGTGTCGTAACACTTATGTCGACCCATGATGTTGGTGGACCAACTAAGAACTCTCTCTACTCTCTCTCTCTCTTTTTTTTTTTTTGATTTCTTTTTTTTGTTTTGCTCTCATTTTTTTTTTGCTCACTCTTTTTTTTTTTTTTGCTCTTTTTTTTTTGAACTTCTTCCTAGGTTGCCTCCCATTGTCCTTTAGTCATAACACACCTTTTGAATCTGGTTAATGGAGGAAGGGGTTTTGAAAAGGGTTGAGGCTTGATGGGAAGGCCATCAATGTAAGTGGTAAGTGGTAAGATGAGATCGGATGAAAAGTTGAAGGTAATGTGGGTGGTGAAATAAAGGCGATGCAGAAGCCCCCTGTCCTCAGCACATACGGTTGAGCTGCGAGATTTCTAATGAAGAGCGCTTACTTAAGAGAGATTATGGGTTTTGATCTTTCCTGATGACGTTCTCTCCTCTTGCTCAGCCTGTTGGATGGGAGGTGTAGGCTGACTTCTCTCATCAATCTTATTCTCTCCTTTTACCCTATTTTCCTCAATGAGGTTTTCAAACCGGTCACTCTATAGTTTTCCACTCATTTTTTTTACTTCTTTTTCATGTTCTCTTTGTATCCCTCTAACCCTGGATTCAAGAAACTGAAGGATGGGAATGAGGTATATGACAAAAAATGGAAAGATATGAGAAGGTGAATTTTTTTAGACTTGGTTTGAAAGAATAACAAGTGGATAAGAGAACTTTTCAGCTCAAGTTAAAAGCATAAGCATGAAATTATGTTTGATCAAATAGCAACTAGAGTAACTGTATGAATTAAGAACTGACTCTCAACTCTAACAGACTCCGGAAATGAAACGCTTGACAACGAGGATCGTTGCTAATTCTAAAGCTCTTTTGATGTAGTGCCCTCCCTGTCTTCGTATGGGGAATCCCTTGACCGGTCTTTTGTATTGCTTTTGGTAAAGGGGGTTTCCCTGACTGGATCATGTCCTCCGTCTTATTCTTTAAAGCCTAACAATTCTCCATGTCATGCCCAGGATCTATGGTAGTTGCAGAATTTCTCGTCATCCCAATATTCCCTTTACTGTTGACTCAGGCCTTGACCTTGACACTTGACAAGCAAAGAAAACCCATCCCAATGCATGCATGACCTTTATGACCTATATGGGACTTCTTAAAATGAAAAACGCCTATATGCCTACTCAAGAGAGAATCACCAAGGACATGGGTTGAATGTGCTAATGGGATTGCCTAAAAAAAATGAAAGACACTTTTATGCTGACTCGAGAAACAACCCACCCATGAAATGGGTTTACATGTGCTAACAGACCTACATGGGACTTCCTAAAATGCAGGACTTCTACATGGTAACTCAAGGAAAAGACTCACCCATCACATGGGTTTACATTGGACTTTCTAAAAAAGATGAAAGACACACGTTGACTCAAAAGGAAGACTCACCTATGACCCAGACTCTATAAAATACCTTCTAAAGAATGAAAGACACTTACATGATGACTCTAAAACAAGACTTACCCATGGTCTTGGTCTACTAGACCATCCATGAGACTTTCTAAAGAATGCAAGACACTTACATCCATAAGACAAAGATTCACCCATGACTTGGGCTTGCATGCCCTACGGACCTATATGAGACCTCCTAACGTATAAGACACTATATACTGACTAAGGAACGCCTAACCTCTATATGATCCTAAGACAAACAACAACACTTTTTCGAACAAGAGCATTATAAGTCAAACATCGCAAGTCGACATAAGTTGGAAAGCGCAAGTGGTGTTTCTCAACTCGAATGGGCTCAGACCACAAGCCGACCGTTTTAAGGAGAATCTGTGTTTTGAACTAACAAATTTGTGTTAACTCAACCTAAGTTGGCTATTATGCAAACTAGAATAATGCTTAACACACTAACAGTCTGACTTTTATTTAGACACTCTTTTTTATTTTACGACCCAACATGTTTATTTACTTAACTCACGAAAAGTGGATGATGTAAAGGATCGAATTAAGCCATCAAAAGGTAAGGTAAAACAGACTTATAAACTCAATTATTAATTCCACCATGGATGGCTTACTAAACTGCCGACCATGGATTTTTGAGACTTAATAATCAAGTTTATAAATTTATTTTCTCTAACCTTGTGACTATTACGCAGGCTAGAACAACACATGCTGACTTTGTTTAATTATTAATCAATTTTCTTTGGACCCTAAGTAAGAGAATACTTAGAATGGCCGAATAAGATCATCAAAGGTGAGTTAAAATGAATTGATAAACAAGGGTAATTAACCTTTAAAACGGATGGGCCTCACAACTAGGCCGACCATAATAATTTAAGGTTGATTAACCGAGTTTATAAACTCATTTCCTCTCAAACCCAACGATTATTATGCGAACTAAAACAACACCTCGAAATTAGGACCGACTTTAATGAAGATTGAACAAACACAAACACGTAGAACAACAAGATTTATTTATTTACCTAGGGAAAGTGGATAATGTGAATGACTGAATAAAGCCAACAACAAGCGAGTTATAACTAATTTATAGACATAATTGCCAAATCCAGAATGGTTGGGCCAAACAACGGGCAGACCATGAGTATGGAGGATTCAATAATTAATTCGATAAATTAATTTTCTCAAGCCTAAAGACTAGTATGCAGTCTAAGTAAATACCCACTAACTTTGTTCGATTATTAATCAGATTTTGGATCTTTTGATGGAAGAATATTGTAAAGAGCCATATAGAATCATCAAGGGAGAGTTGAGTTTACTTTATGAACTAGGATAATTCACCTTTATGCATAAATGGGTTCAACCACTGGGTTAACCATAATATTTGAGGTTAATTAACTTAGTTGTAAACATGACTCTTCTCAGCCCAATGATCCTTACATGGACTAGAACAATACCTCGAAACTAGAGTCTACTCTTTACAACAAATAAAAACACACATCCACATAGCATACACATGAAAAAGACACCCTAAACCAAGGCTCTATGTACTAAAGAAGGTTTATTGGCTGGATAAGGCTTATGAACTCATGTCTCGCCCCGGTGCATTCTTTTGACTCAAATGTGTGGGGTGTTGCTCATGGAGGCTCGTGTGGAGACCTCGTAGAGTGATGCATGAGTGGATATGGTAACTAATGCTCAGACCGGTGTAAATGCACCAGTCGAGTATAGCCAGTCTCGCGTCCCATGGGTTATTTTTTGTAAGTTAAAAAGAAAACCTAAACTGCCGCTTTTAATGCAACCATGCCAAAATTCATGGCAAAGATGTAGCCCGGTATATGCAATGTATTTATGCCTAAAAAGGAATTACTTAATAATATAAAGGAAAAATTTATTTTCCTTCCAAAAATTTTAAAACACACTAAATTTTTCTCAAGTTTTACCCACTTTAGAAAACTCCCCAGTGGAGTCGCCAAAAATCCTGTTGACATTTTTTCTCGTCGTTCAGACTTCTGAACATCCACGAGATAAGATTCGGAGGTTTGTGTTGGGGTTTAACTTTAAAAAGCTCTTTAAGGGATTAATGACACATTTCATGAATAATAGTTTTAAAATCACTTTCCCTTTACTTTATGCATTTCTTGAGTAATCAAACTTAACCCCTAAGAGTGAACATCCACTTGTTCTAACTCTTCTAAATTTAATTCAATTTGCTCACAAGAAGTTAGGCTTGGAAGAAAGCAATTTAGGAAAATATTATTTAGAAATATTCAAAGAATACCTTAAAGTTGCATCGGTACATTGTAAAACCATGTTAGGCACAGTTTAGACAATCACGATGTATTTTGTTTCGAAAAAGGAGTCGCCACTCTAATTTTTTTAAGTGAAAGCCAATACAAAACCGAAAATAAAATAAATAAGGACTCTGCCTACAAAACCGAGAATGGATTTGGGGGCAAGTTAATGAACTCGAATGGTAGGAACCTTAAGAGTTCCCCTCTCACAAAAGGAAAGACTCTACTAAAAGTTATAAAGTGTGCTTTATAAAGTTTGGAAGGGAGATAAATAAGATCTTTATATAATTATTTCATTGAACATGCATGATGAATTAAGGAAAAGAAGTACATATACAACACTTTATTTACATGAAAAGAAACATATAAAGCTTACATTGTGACCTTTCTTTAAGGAAAGCCTTGTCTAGTCTTTGTTGTAGTGCTTGAACTTCACACTTGATTTTGCCTTTTGATGCCTTGAATACTCCTCTTGAATATGCCAAAATAGGACCAAAAGTGTGGAGGGAAAAGTGAACGAAAAGGGATGAAAAGGGGTAAGAAAAGGCTCTTTTTTGTGGGGTTTTTGGGTAGTATTTAGTTAGGCTTTTTTGTGGGGTTTATGGAGGGATAGTGAGATAGGATAGGACTAGTATATAAGAGGTTTAGGAGGGTATAGAAATGGTGAGAAAAGTGATGAAAAAGAATAAGGAAAGGGTAGGAAAAAGGGTCTCTTTTAGTAGGTTTTTAGGATAGTTTTGTTGTGTTTTTGGAAGGTTTTATGGGAGATTTATGTAGAGATAAAGGAGGATAGGATAAGAGTATGGATTAGTGGTTTAAGAAGATGAAGACACGGAGATTAGGATGGTAAGGAAATGGCGGAATGATGATAGAAAATAATGGTAGAATGATGATAAGAATGGAGAGATTAGAGAGATTAGATTGAGAGATGGAGAATGAGAGTGTAGGAGGAAGAATGAGTGAATGAGTTGGTGAATGAGAGAGTGAGTTTAGCTTCAACAAGAGGGGTATTAATAGGCTTAGGAAGAGCTTAAGATACATTCACATACATGCACATACAATTACGCAGTCAACTTGGCATAGATTGCAAGGTGCAAGGGGAGTGTTCTTTGTGGTCGGTAGAACTGTGTGAATGAATCTGGGGTGTGAACAAGCTAAAGTTCGACTAACCTTGGGAAAGGGGAGGAATGACTCGAGCTTCGTTTATGTATTCTTGGACGGTGAGGTGTGCATGAGATGCATACGAAGCCAGCTTGTTCACACTGGGACGGTGGAAGCTTAATTGAACTTAAATGAGTGCTTTTGTGAGGTTTCGATCTTGAGACTTCTTGGAAGCTTTTGCATGTGCTCTTTACATAACTTTTGTATGGATTTCGTGGCTGCATGAAGCTTAGTTTCTCACGTAAAGATTGTGCATGTAATGGACTATGTTATTCATATGTAACGATGCATGTCTTTTCATCCGAACTTATGCATGTAGAGTACATGCGAGCAAGTGTCCTGGTTTGGAAATCCTCGAATAATAATGCTTGCATAGAGGCATGAACTTGGGACCTCTTGTAGCTCCTTGCAGGTTACTTTTATGTAGCTCATGCATGTCATGCACGGCTAGGATTTAATAAGTATTTCGTAAAAGTTGTGCATGCAATTTCCTACATAACCTTGAGCATGTATTGTGCATGCATGCAAGTCTTTTGGCTTCGATTTTGGCTTTGGCTTTGGCTCCCTTGTTACCTAATTTTCTAACTAAAATACATAAAAATAAATAGTAAAAATTACATTAAAATATACAAATATTATGCTAAAATTTGGTGTCTACAACAACCCAAGATACCACATCCAGAATTTCAGCACTAAAGGAGAGGGAGGAAAACATAGAGGATACCACACCCTTCAATTCGTTACATCAGGTTACGGAGGAATTTAAGATAGCCATGAAAACCCTCAGCAGAACGACGACCACCATGTAGATCACAAAGACTTCAACTAGTTCGACCAGCTGAGTCCAGATGAAATACAACCGAGACTACTTTCGGACCGCCAAAAACTGTCGGCAACCACTTGAACCGCCGAGAGACCGCTACGAGCGCCTATTGGCCACTATAGAAGGTTGTGACAAACCAAAACACTGCATGGAGCCAAAACCGGAACCACCACACAGTAGGGCGGTGACACAGAGCAACGCCCGCCACCTGGGGGCCAGGCACACAACCATGAAAGTAACTTATACTTTTTTTTTTTAAACAAGGGTAAAGCAACAAACACTAAGAAGCCCTTCTCTCAAGGGATCTCCCAAGCGCGTCGTCTCTAACAATCAAGGATAAATCTCTATGAAAACTATAATCAAACCAACAAGAAGAATTTAAACTAATTCCAAATATAATCAAACCAACAAGAAGAATTAAAACTAATTCCAAATTTGGCTAACCAATCTGCCGCTAGATTTCCTTCACGAAAAATATGATGTACCGCCACCTCTTCACACATCATCATATATTCTTGAATATCTTGGACTACTTTAGCAATCTCCCAAGGAACTTTGAACACACCTTTGACAGCATTAATGAGAACCAGATTATCACCCTCCAAAATGATACGTTTAATGCCACTAGACACCGCAGCTCTAATCCTGTTACACATTGCGATGGCTTCAGCGCTCAACACCGAAGAACTCCCCAAGTTGAAGGACGCCACTCGAACCACCTTGCCCTAAGAATCCCTAATGATAAACCCTCCCCCAGATTTGTTTGAGTTCCTCGCTCAATCAGAGTTAATTTTATACACATCCTTAGAAGGTGGAACCCATGAGATCCATTTTGAATTCATCCTGGTAGAAGGGGAACAAGATTCCAGCCCCCCCCCCCAAGGATTCGGCCAACCGCTCTCTAATTCTCTATTCAGCGGAGGCACGCTTTGCTCGTAAAAGCGTGCTACACGGTGGTGTAACTTATACTGATCTTCAAGCTTCCCCATCGAACATTCTCACATACAACCTCGCCCTCTAATACTGCATGTAGCTTACATTTATGCCAAACTCAAGAGTCACTTCCTTCAAAATCTCGGTAGGAGAGTAGTCATGGATGATTCTGACTTTTCCATCAATCAAAGACGAAGCACTGATGCTCGAATCCACTTTTTGTTCCACTTCCCCAAGTTACAATCATCACATGCAATATGTACATGACCCCCTATAAATTCCTTAGTATACATTCCATCACTCTGTAAGCGACTCCTAGCCCAAACATAAATGGGACAGCAGGATATAGTGTACTTAGACAATAATCCACTTACGACAGTTCCTTGCATAATTTTACACAAACCTATGAACCATATCATATTTAAATACACTTTTCCCTTTACCTAAAGGTTGAAGTACTAGGGAACAATTGCCCTTTACCAAATAACACATTCCTCCACGCAATCATTCTCTTTTCATACACCTCAAACAATGCCCTTTGTTTAGCCCACAACATCCTTCCACCTTCATGTTCACTGTCATCGTTTGAGCCATCTGTCCCATACAGATCATCAAAGTCCAATATTGGAGAGTCATCCATGTACCCGACACAATTTGGAAACTTTGGTTTATCTACGCTCTTTCATTTTGTATTGTCGCCCCAACATTGTCAACAACCATAAAAATGTTAACTATAAAGGTTCCCTTCCCTTCCATGAAAATCATACAAACAAATTTACATCTTACTAATACATTCAGTCCACTTACCTGTTCGCACTCAAGCTTGCCACTTCGCCATCTCCCATGCTTCACCTTACAAACTCCTCATATGTGCCCAGTTTCGGACCGCATGCAAACTGGAACTTCCCTCTTCTCACCCAACGTTGAATCCGTCAAATTGACGACTTCATAACCACCAACATACAAATACCCGACATCATCATTTCTAGGAAACATCTTTGTCACATCATCATCCCTGCGAAACGACATCAGCAGCGTTCGATCAAACTATAGACTATAACATAATTGTCTGCCCCAACACACTCCCCAACGACATCCTCCACCAATTTAACCACATCCATATCCCTCATTCGAGCTTCTATAAATATACAACCTTTCTGCCTACCTTTATTGCCCCCACTACGGAACCCCTCATTAACGTTGTCGTCCCAACTCCAAAAATACGTACATCGCAAGCTCGCGCATGCAACCTTTCCCTCCTACAAAGCAACCATTAATCATCTACACTTGCACCACAGAATTCGCACAAACATATATCTCTCAAATAATAACAACCACATCATGCACGGCCGTCACATAACAACATCAAACACAAATTTACATTTCACTAGCAATATCACATTCTACTTTGTATATTAAACTTAACATATCATGTTGCACATAACCTCCAAATTTCAACTTCAACTAAGCCAAGTAACATTGCAATATAAATCACAATAGCATCCTTCTGCATAAATGTACCGACAAAAACTATTCATCCTTAATGCCCATACATATTGACACCAAAAAACATACTATAACGACGACCAATTAACAACCCACAAATTCACCATTTTCACCCATCCTAATTCAACTTATCGTTGCACCCATCTTCCCCCTTAATGAAACTACAATTCCATCCTTTCCCAAAACTCAAATGATGCCTTACAATCAACATACAGAACTACAACCAAGTATTACACTTCTTTTAATCTTAATTACTTACAAATTGTTTTCACTCACGTACTTCTACCTCCATTTCGGGGATACCACACTGGTACACGCTTACACAATAAATGAGTTACTTCACCTCCACCCCATACTCCATCCAATCGAAATCCTAAATCAATAAAACCAAAAAAAAAAAACTCTAAGAAACAACAACTGTTACATCTAAAAAAAATCCTCGTATATTTAGGGTTTAAGCAAAGGAAATTCAACAACTTACTAGTTTTTCTGTCGCGTCAAGCGACCAACCCTTCTTTGACATCCGAACTGACAACCGACAGTTACGGTAGAGCCTCAATGGGAACTTCAGAGACTACCTCCTCACCACCGCACACAAGTCCATTAACATACACTCATATGAATCACTCAAACAACCAGCTCCCGCTCATTGCTTTTGGCCTCCACTCATCACTTCACACCGACAGTCCTCTCTCTCCTGCCCACATACATTACTAATGACAAAACCAGGAAAAAAAAATTATTACAACCATTACTCAATAAAATAAACGACAATAGCTTGCCGCAACGTACAACTTACGCTAAAGAAAAGCAAAATTAAATTGTTAGTCAAACACGCAGTGACTGATGGCGACACCTAACCGAATGATCTTTCACTTTAAAAGTCCTTCTCTAGGCAATACCATTGCATAATTTATCTTAATTTTTTATTTACCTTTCCATACATATCCTTACACTAACATACCTAATTTTATTAATGCGACTGATATTATTTAACTTATTCGAGATAATTTATTAAAAATATAAAATATAAATTTAACAATTTATATAATTAAATGATGTAATTGATGTATTTGGTTATTAAAGGGGGAGGGCAGGGGAGGGTAGGGAAGGGGAGAGAAAGAGAGGGGACATATTTGTATCTTGTTTGGATTATACGTGAAAAAATGAGGAGTAAAAATGGTTAATTGTTGTATTTGGATTAGAAAAGAGACAAAAAAGGGGAGGGTAGGAAAATGAACTTGTTATTATATTAATGAGGTTTTTTATTTTTAATGCGTAATGATTTCACCTCCTCACCATTAACCTTGATATTGGCAGTTAATAACAGAGAGGGTTAATGGAGGAAAATGGAAGGAAATGATTATCCTCGTCTTTTAATTATTTTTCCAAACAATGGTAAAGAATATTGAAATAATCCTAGACGGGGTGAATAGGGTTATATGAAAATTCTGCACTTAATCAACTCAAGAACGTTAATCACACTTATATATCTGAATAATAGTTCTCTATTGATAAACTTAAAGTGCTAGAAAATAGAGGAGGTTACAAACTCGGCACTATCAAGGACTGTGAGGTCCTCAACAGATGCTTACAAGGGCAGAAGATTCAGGATGAACTTCTGCAGCAGTGGCCTCACAACTGAGGCAGGAAGAATGACTTGAACTCACTAAAGTAAGTTCACTCACTCACTTTAGCTACACGACTCTACGGCCCTCACTAGAACACACCTTCTGGTTACACAACTCACTACTCACAACCAAGTAGCTACATTCGGAATTTTCTATCACAAAATTCCTACACACGATTTATATTGCTTGGAATCGTTATTTTGAGAGAGGAGGACAATCAAGCTTTATATAGATGCTTGAGGTTCCAATATAACGTCTACTTTGAAGTTTCCTTAGTTCTTGATCATTTCCATCTTTGTGTTGATCTTCTAATCTTGATTCTTTAGGATCTTTACGCTTGTCGTCCATATATGCTTGATCTTGTGAAGATATGCTTAACCATTATATAAGCTTGATCATTTCCATCTTTGTGTTGATCTTCTAATCTTGATTCTTTAGGATCTTTAAGCTTGCCATTTTGTAATGATTTTCTGTAAAGATACATATCACAATCAGTAGATATTATTCTGGACATATGCTGGAAATATTTTAGAGATATTCAGGATATTTCCCAAAATTTGCTCTTTCAAACAAAGTATTGCAGCAGTGGTGGAGGTCGTCACTGAACTGGCTACGGAGGGCCTCAGAGTTGAATTGTGTTTCTTCAAATATAATTTAATTTCTTCCCTTCCTTTCACGTCACTTCCCGTCCATTACTCCAATTCAAATATAATGGAAATTTCTTCCCTTCCTTTCACATCCCTTCCCGTCCATTATATATATTGAGAAATTTAAACTCAAAATTTTTATAAATTTGACAAAATAATTTGGGTTTTTGGACATTAATAATACCAACTTTGACGGTATTGGATATTAATAATACAAGCTATTTTCTTGGACACTAGTAGTACGAACTATTGACATATTTTCCTCTAACAGTACACTGTCGAATTGTTATGGTTTTAACTCATCGAAAAGATGATGTATCTCCATAATATGTGACATGGAAGCCATGTTAATGTCTACGTCAACATTTTCTACCCAACCTCTGCCCTTCACGTCACACATCATGGAGCCACGTCATCTTTCCGATGAGTTAAAACTATAACAACCCGGTCATGTACTGTTAGAGGAAAATAGGTCGATAGTTGATACTACTAGTGTCCAAGAAAATAGTTTGTATTATTAGTCTCCAATACCGCCAAAGTTGGTATTATTGACGTCCAATAATCCCAACAATTTTCAAAGACGACAATCCCGTGGAACCACGGGAACAGAGGAAGTACTGCCCTACGTTTTACTTATCGCCAAAAATAACAGGGCATGTGTCTCAAACTCTGTCAAAAGTCTGATCCGAGCTTGTGAGGTAATAGCAGGTGCTCTCCACAGCTCTGCAACCCTACTGAGTTCAGGAACTACTGCTTATCTTTTGCTCTTTCTTTCTTTTTGCATCATCATTCATCACCCGTCGACGTTAATGGCGATTATGATGGTGATGAGTTTTCCTATTGATCATGATGAGGATGATCAAGGTAACAATTTCCTCTCTGATCTTTCCTCTTCCCTCTTGTATCATGATTTAATGTAATCAGATGGTTTCTGTTGACAATTAGAGTATTTTGATTGTTGCTGACCGTCGAATTGGAGAAATATCTTATTTAATTGAAGAGAAGGATCCCGAAACGCTTTTAAATTTGAATTAATTGGAGCGGTTGATTCAATTGATTGTATGAGTGGTTTTATTAGTTAGAATTGCTGGAGTATTAGTAGAGCTAGTTCTATGCTTAGAAAAAGTTTTGTTTTTAAAAAAGCTTCAGGTTTTATGAGCAATATTCATTGGGGAAAAAAATCTGCTTCACCATTAACTGTGCAACAAGTTGGGTACAGAGTACAGTACCTAGTCACAGTAGGAAGATCATAAACTCGAGGGCATACACAAAGAGGTACATAATGTAAACGTATTTAGGCTAATGAGGTTAATTATAATCAACATTGAGGAAGGTCCAGTGGAGGAGGCTCTACGGACTGCAGTTCGCCAACACCGTTCTCAACCAAGAAGGCCATAGCTAAGCCCCAGCCAATATGAACATCCAAGTGACAATGCATTAGCCAAATCCCTGTTTGGTTAGTGTAGATGAAGAGAAAGATTAGCAACAAGTTGTTGGCTGTAGTGGAGAAGGAGAGAAACTGATGAACTCTTAAGAAAGTAGAGAGTGCTTTTGAAGTAGTAATACATTACCTGGGTTATCAGCGACAAATCGAATGGCAACCCATCCACCAGGAGACGTACCAATTGTGTTTCTTACTGGTGGATCAACCAGATTGAACATTGCCGGATCTCTGTGTGGGTTGAAATTGCCTGAACCTGAACCAACCACGTGGAAATGATAGCCGTGAAGGTGCATTGGATGATCTTCAACTGTGAAGATGCTTGTGTCCTGCAAGATGATTTGTACTTGAGATCCAAACTTCAACTTGTATAGTTTAGTGCCTCTAGTTGTTGTCCACAATCCTCGGCTTACATTGCCTGTGTAATCAAATTGCAATGGGGGAACAGGAGGGAAGTCTGTAGTGAACACACCAGGTGTATTTTGGTACATGGCTTGCAGTATTGAATTCCTTCTTGGCAATACGAAGGATATGTTGTTCATGCTAGCAGTGAATCTAGTGTTATTAGGACCTTGGCAATGAAACTTGGGCGCGAACATTTAACTAACCCAAGGCTCTTTGAAGAAACGAGTTTCGTCAATCTCAAGGGGGACCTTTCCTTGGAAATGCCTCTGAATTGGGCCGTGAATTGTTTTGCGATATTGGTGTCATTCGGTGTGCAATCGTGGAAAGATTGGTCTTGGAGCACTACCGGTTTTGGAATCGCAAGGTCTTGACTTGTATTGAGTCTGCGATTGTGGTGGTATTGTCAAAGCTACCTCGGGAGCACCGCATAGGCTGTTGCCATGTAGTAGTGACACGGAGGTTGATCTGCGATAACTAGGACATTGGTTGTTTGACTGTCCGATCATGATAACATTAGTTGTGAAGGGTTTGGCATAAGCGGCCGACGCTTCATCATTTTGTGATTGGCAATCGCGAAGAAGAGCTGTTGATTGAGTGCAGCATTGATGATACGAAAGAGAATTGTTTCACCAGCTACCACAGGGAATACCACTGTATCTGCAATGTGATTATGGCAGTCATCAAAATGGACATGAACTCAGGAATGATTGCTTCATGATATGAAGAAACCCCCCCCCCCCTTTTTCCCCCGGTTTTGGGTGTACTCCCCTCTCATATTGCTCTAAACTGGAAGTGTGTCTCCACTCATAGAATTTAATTCATGATCAAATTATATTGGCATCCTTGTTCAGATTCATGATAAATATTGATGGGCAAATTCACGTTTCCTATGTTCTATTCCCAATTTTAGGACTTTCTTTCAGGCAATTAGGTGGATATTTGTACCTATCACATATTGCAACAAACACCCCAATATCACAGAACACAACCTACTTACTAAAGCCCAGAAGGGGAAGCTTGGGTTTGAAAATGTATTGAGAGTTCTACAATGGTGTGGAGTAAACAAGAAACTAAATGGGAGCATCACAAGGGTTTGACGTGGAAAAACCACGAACGATGCACTAATCAAAGGGACTTTACAATTGAAGTTCTACAAAGGTTATTCAAAGAGCTTACAAGAATAATCCTGAACCTGTTAGGATAATCATCCTAATTGTCAACCATAAACCCTCACCTTCAATGGTCCTCTTCAGGAGACATTCGTTCCAACACTCCTTCGGTGCTTTTCATGGTTGACTAGTGTTCTCTCCATTAGACACACCTAATAACCTTCAGCAACTTAAGTATTTATAGGAAGGTTAACCTTGATTACTCAGTAATCAAAGAAAGCCTTGGCCATTAAGCCACAACCAACCGTTGACCTCTCCAGTCATTTACTAAATTTAACACAATTAGGAACCTGTTAGAGAAAATATAGCAAGGTAACAGCGGAAGCGAATATAAAATTGAGATGACGGATATTACGACAAAATTTAGGAACGAAAAATAAGCAATAAAATCAAACACCAGATTTACGTAGGAAACCGAAGAACTCGGAGAAAAATCTACGAACGACGACAACCAGAAAATAATCCACTATGAGAAAGGAGGAGTATAACCTGATCACTATCACAGGGTGTGATGCGATCCATAAAGGAGACTACAATAACAATCTCTCAACTCTCAACTCACAATCCTCAGGATACACTGGGAAAATATTGGTGAGCCTCCCTCTCTCTCAATATTCTCTCTCTCTAGCTCTCTGTGTTTTCATTGATTTTGGTGGAGAAACATGTACCATATTTATAGTAGTGGAGAGGGAAGGAAATTAGGTTAAACTGTAATTAACCTAAGACGCGTGAGATGAATTCCGCCATGACCGAAACCTCATTGAGACGCCGTCGCGTCGCTGTTCTTGCCTCTGTGCTAGGGCGTGCCGGGACAAGAGGGTAGCGGCTGATCTCAGCTTCGTAATGTAAGAGACACTGGTAGCGCCGGCTACCGCTGGTAGCGTCTTGAAGTTTTAGCCTTCAGAGAGAAGCGCTGCTAGTGTCTCTCCTGACGCACAATCTTCCTCCCTCAATATGGACCCCGAGGATCCAATGGGCCACAGAAACCCAACAATCTTTACCTTGGACCATGATCCGAGATATAGGTCCAGAATAAATGTCTTGACTGTCGCCATCAACACACCCCTCTGCACGGCGTGGCCCCGTAAGGCTCCCACATACTCAATACATTAACTAAGTCCAAACAATGTTCGAACTTAGCTATAGATAGAGGTTTGGTTAAGATATCTGCAGGATTATCAGAAGTATGCACCTTCTTCACCACGATCTCTTCCGCAGCAAATGTATCTCTGATGAAGTGTTAACTGATGCTTATATGCTTGGTCTTCGAATGATAAGTGTTATTCTTGGTCAGATGTATAGCACTCTGACTGTCTGAATAAACCACGGTCTCGCCCTGTGGTACTCCAAGCTCCATGACCAATCCCCTCAACGAGATGGTCTCCTTCACTCCTTCCATTGCAGCAATATATTCAGCCTCTGTAGTAGATAGGGGTGCTATAGATTGAAGTGAAGCTTTCCAAGATACTGCTCCTCTACACATAGCGAACACACACCCTGAAATTGAGCGTCTCCTATCCAAATCTCCACCATAATCAGCATCAACATAACCTGCAACATCAGAAGTTACAGCACTACCTCTATCATACAAGATGTCCTTCTCTAAGGTGCCCTTCACATAGCGAAGGATCTACTTCACTCCTTCCCAATGTTCCTTCCCTGGATTCTGCATATATCTACTCACCACACTAACTGCATGAGACATATCAGGTCTAGTGTACACCATACCATACATTAAACTACCAACTGCACTAGCATAGGGAATATTAGACATCCTCCTTACCTCCATATCAGATTTAGGATAGTTATCACCAGACAACTCGAAATGTGCAACTAAGGGTGTTGAAACTGCTTTACAGTTTCTCATGTTGAATTTGTCCAACACCTTCTCCAGATACCTCTTCTAAGACAAGAACAACTTCTCTGCCTTTCTATCTCTCTGGATCTCCATCCCCAAAATCTTCTTTGTCGCTCCAAGGTCATTCATCTTAAACTCCTGGTTGAGTTGAGATTTCAGCTTCTTTATAAGTGACATGTCCTTGGAGGCAATCAACATGTCATCAACATACAATAATAAATAAATGAAAGACCTTTCTTCAAATTGTCTGTAGTACACACGGTTATCATAGTGACTTCTTGTGTACCCTTGACCTATCATAAAGGTATCAAACCTTTTGTACCACTACTTGGGTGCCTGTTTAAGTCCATACAAGAACTTCCTCAATCTGCACACCTGTTCCTGCTTACCAAGAACGATGAAACCCTCTGGTTGCCTCATATATGTTTCCTCCTCCAACTCGCCATGGAGGAAAGTTGTCTTCACATCAAGTTGCTCCATCTCCAAATCAAATAGAGCAACGAACTAGCAAGGTGCAGATCGACGTATGCCTCACAACTGGTGAGAATACTTCATTGTGGTTGATTCCTTCTTTCTGGTTTCAACCTCTTACCTCTAATCTGGCCTTCCACCTTGTACTTTCTACACCAGGGATACCTTCTTTCTTCTTCTACACCCACTCTGCAGTAAAATCCCGTCCCCTTTTAAGCAACACGCATAACTCCCATCTATGATTCTTCTGCAGGCTCTCCATCTCCTCTTGCATAGCTCCCATCCAGTTTGAGGCACTTGGACAAGACATGGCCTCCTGATAGGTAGAAGGTTCAGCACCTTCAGGAGTCTCCTCTACAACACTCAGCGCGTATGTAATCATAGCGTCGTCTTCTTCAGTATATCACGTTGGTCTTCATATATCCCTCCTGGAACGATTTCTTGCTATGTTGGGTTCTTCCTCCACCTGAGGAACGTCAGTCTCAATCTCAGGCTCATCAACCTGAGTTGTTTCAGGAGCATTATCAACAACTTGCTCCTGATTGTAGGTTTCAATAGTTCTACCTTGAGCCTCAACCTACTCCACCTCGAACACTATTCGTCATGCATCCTTCTCCTGATTTCCTACATCATCAGAAGTACCGGTAGATTCCATTCCAGATAACATAGCAGTTTCATTGAAGGTTACATCTCTAGATTGTATAACTTTCTTCAAATCAGGACACCACATTCTGTATCCCTTAAACTCAGACCCATAGTCTAGAAACATGCATTTAACAGCCCTGGGAGACAGCTTCCCATCATTTACATGGGCATATACAGGACATCCAAAAATTCTCAAATTTGAATAATTAACTGGATTACCTGTCCATACTTCCTCTGGAATTCGGTATTCAATAGAGGCATGAGGTGATCTGTTAAGTAGGTAGCAGGCAGTAGATATCACCTCTGCCCAGAACGATTTGTTCTTCCAAAGCCCTGCATTAGAAAGCATGCACTAGGCTTTCTCCAGGAGTGTCCTGTTGATTCTCTCAGCTATGTTGTTTTGTTGAGGGTTCGATGCCTCGCAATCCCATGCTGCTCGCAGAACTCAGTAAATTCAGAATCAACGAACTCCAACCCATTATCTGTCTTGAGTTTCTTTATGTTCCTGCCTGTCTCGTTCTCTACCAAAGCTTTGAACTTCTTGAACTATGAGAATGTCTCATTCTTTTGCCGTAGGAAATAAACCCAAGTCTTCCTCGAGAAGTCATCCACGAATGTTAACACATTAGCATTTTCCACCCAGTGATGACACTCTAGCATGACCCCACATATCTGAATGAATATAATTAAGGATCCCTGTTGTTGTATGTTTAGCCCTTGAAAGACTAACCCTCTTCTGTTTCCCATAGATACAGTGATCGCAAAACTCCAGCTTGCCGATCTTTACGCCTTCAAAATATCCCTTCTTGCTCAAAATTGACATTCTCTTCTCTCCCATGTGGTCTAGTCTCATGTGCCGCAGTTTTGTGTTGTCAGACTTGTCAAGATTCAAAACTGCTGCTGTAGTTCCTATTACTATAGACCTTTGCAGGATGTACAAACTACCCTTCCTGGTTCCGTTCATAAGAACCATAGATCCCTTGCACACTTTTAAAACACCATCTTCTCCTTTATACCTGCAGCCGTTAGCCTCAAGAGTACCCAAAAAAATTAAATTTTGAGTCATGTTAGGGATATGACGAACCTCCTTTAGAGTTCTAACGATGCCATCATGAGTTCTGATTTTGATGCTGCCAATTCCTGCAACCCTGTAGGCTGTGTCGTTACCCATGACTACGACGCCGGTGTCAGCACTCTCATAAGACTTGAACAAGAACCCACCCATCTTTAACTATCCTACTTGATGTGGTAGCCAAGGCATCATCCGTAACTACAAACCCATCACCATCTCACTCGGATTCGACGCAGTTTGAGGTACCGGGTGTGGTGTGGTTATCCTAACTCTCTTGCTTCTGGTCTCTTTGTTTTGTCCAACAATCTTTATTTCTCTATATGCCTCATCTTACTACAGTAGTTACACTTCTTATTCTTGTGGGGATTACTAGATTTTGAACGATGTTTAGACCTCCCTGTAGACCCATTTCCCTTACGATCAGTATTTCTTCCCCTTACAACTAAAGCATCACCACCCTGGTCATCACCATTAATATCATATTTTTCCTTAGACAGTAAACTAGCCTTTACTTCACTAAGGTTAAGGATACCACGATTCCCATACAACATGAATTCCTTAATTTGTTTATGTGATTCAGGTAGGGACAGAATTAAATACAAAGCCTTATCCTCATCAGTGTGTTTCACATCCATTGATTCTAATTCAGTAATAATACAATCAAATTCACTAAGATGTGCTTGAATAGAAGTACCTTAGGGCATTCGTAGCCCGTAGAATTTCTCCTTCATTTGGTATTTGTTTGCAAGACTCTTTGACATATACAACTCTTCCAGTTCGGTCCAGAGCTCCCGAGGTTTCTCGATATGCATCACCTCTCTTTGAATGTGTTCCGCCAAACACAGCCGAATTCCTGTCAGAGCCTTATCTTCCAGCTTTTTCCACTCCCTTGGAGTAATATTGCCCTTGATGTCCTTCTGGAGTTTCTTGAGATCATCATTGCTCATCGTCTCATTAGTCTTTGAGTCGGGATACTCAATCACATCCCATAACCCGTGCTAAATCAAGACTGCCTTCATCTGCAGTCTCCACATGGTAAAGCTCTTCAAAATTGAAGCCATCTCCACCTTGCTCTGATACCACTTGTTAGAGAAAATATAGCAAGGTAACAGCGGAAGCGAATATAAAATTGAGATGACGGATATTACGACAAAATTTAGGAACAAAAAATAAGCAATAAAATCAAACACCAGATTTATGTGGGAAACCGAAGAACTCGGAGAAAAACCCACAGACGGCGATAGCCAGAAAATAACCCACTACGAGAAAGGAAGAGTACAACCTGATCACTATCACAGGGTGTGATGCGATCCACAAAGGAGATTACAATAATAATAATAATCTTTCAACTCTCAACTCACAATCTCTCAGGATACACTAGGAAAATATTGGTGAGACTCCCTCTCTCTCGATATTTTCTCTCTCTATCTCTCTGTGTTTTCGATGATTTTAATGGAGAAACATGTACCATATTTATAGTAGTGGAGAGGGAAGGAAATTAGGTTACACTGTAATTAACCTAAGACGCTTGAGACGAATTCCGCCGCATACCGAAACCCCGCCGGAGACGTTGGCAGCTGGCTGCGTCGTTTGTTTGCCGCCTTCTGTGCTAGGCGCTGGCAGCGTCCGCGACCACAAGAGGGTAGTGGCTGATCTCGGCTTCGTAATGTAAGAGGCGCTGGTAGCGCCGGTCACCATTGGTAGCGTCTTGAAGTTTCGGTCTTCAGAGAGGGGTGTTGCTAGCGTCTCTCTTGACGCTGGTGGTGCCCCGATCTTCCTCCCTCAATTTGGACCCCGAGAATCCAATGGGCCACACAAACCCAACAAACTCAAATTAGTAAGGAAACATAATTAGGAAACAAATCAGATTGTGAATCTGGGAGATTTTTGAACATAATCGTAACAAGTTCTATGTCATAAGAGTTTGGAATCACATAGCGGCGCTGATTAACTCATAGATGCTGTCTATGACAGAAAACTATGGACGGAGGAAGCAGTGGCAGATTATGTCTTGCAAACTATTGTCTATACCAAGGAAATCACAAGGCACAAACACAAATTTAATGTTTTATAAACAAAGGGATGTAACCAATAATGCATACTATAACACAGCTGTGACTGAAAAAACTGTGTTTCTAAACCGGATGGAATCTAGCTATGCAAGCAATTTCTCTTCTAAATCTAGGCCACTCATGTTCAGGCATACTTCCAAACTACTGCGCATATAGGCAAATAACCTCATTTCTCGGTATGACTTTTACCTTTTGCTGCCACTAGTGCATTGGTTAGATTAAATTGCTTTCCTAAGTGGTTATGTTTGGTGTCTTTTATACTTATGCTGCTGACCTGTGGTTCACTGATTTAAAATCTTGATAGTCCCAGATTTCAAATCCAACTCATTAGATCGGCGTGCTTATTGAAGTCAGTAGCAATGATTTTTCTGCTTAGGTTCCCCAAAATTTCACATGAATTGGGTTACCATTTTTCTTGCCAAAATTGAGATGCAGAGAAAACTGCTAACACTTGCTTTTCCACTTCATAAAATATAACGTCTAGCTAAGCATTTGGTTCTGTTCTTCTAGATGCATATGCATTGAGTGGCCGCTTAGTCCAATAGATGCTTTGCTGCATTGCAATCTTCAACATTAATAATTCCAATTGTGTTTTTATTTTCAACTCAGAGGGCTGATTGAATCTGTTTAAATAATTAGTTACTGAACATTTCAATTGTTTTTTTGAACATCTGGGCCTTATTTACTATTTGTAGCTTGAAATGAGACATGCTTTTTGCCAATATCCCTAGACAGAACTGTACTGTACAGGGCTACTAACGTGTAAATACACAGAGTGAGAAAATCATTGGAAAACTTATTAGCTTTACTGTTTACTGTTACTCAACTAACCATCCCAAATATGAAAAAAAATTGAGCTTAACTATTTAAAAAGAAGGGGGGGGGGGGGGGGCTGTGGCACAAAAAAGTAAATCACATGAACAAGATCTAGTGCAAAATGGAGCTAGATCCTGATCTACTTCTGGGAACAAAAATCAAAGTATGCAAAATGGATACATTGGGTAAATGTGCTCTCTATGACTTGGCTAAGTAAATTTTTTTTTTTTTTTTCTAGTCAGTAGTACTCCCATCCTTGCTTTGAAGGTCTTACTGTCCTCAGCAGTTCAGCATGGAGGAAGGTCTGGTGGGGGAGGTTCTATAGTTTGCAGTTCACCCACTCCGTTCTCAACCAAGAAAGCTGTAGCCAAACCCCAGGAGAGATGATTATCAAGATGACAGTGCATGAACCATACCCCTGCTTAGAATCAGCAAAGAAAGAAACATTATTAACCCCTCAATGATCCGAGTCAAAAAAAAAATGAAAAGAAAAAAAAAACGAAACATTGTAGTCATTAGGAATGTTGCATGACGTTACCTGGGTTATCAGCCACAAAACGAATGGCTACCCATCCTCCTGGTGATGTTCCAATTGTGTTCCTCACAGGTGGATCAAAAAGATTAAAGTTAGACGGATCTGTTTGCGGGTTAAAGTTCCCTGTACCTGTGCCCACCACAAAGAAATGGTACCCATGAAGATGCATGGGGTGATCCTCAATTGCAAAGATATTTGTGTCCTGTAAAACCATCTGCACACGAGATCCAAACTTTAACCTATATAGCTTAGTTGCTGAAATGGGTGTCCACAAACCACGGGGTACATTGCCAGTATAATCGAATTGCACTGGTGGAACCGGAGGGAAGTCTGTAGTGAAGACACCAGGTATATTTTGGTATGCAGCTTGCAGTAGGGAACTGGTTCTAGGCAAAGCAAAAGATATGTTGTTCATGCTGGCAGTGAACCTAGTATTGTTTGGGCCTTGACACTGGGGACTTGGTTGTGAACAATTGATGAGCCCTAGGCTGACTGTGATGAGTAAGTTTTCATCAATCTCTAGTGGGACCGACCCCTTGTTATTGGGAAGACCTCTAAACTGAGACGTGAACTGTGTTGCGGTGTTTGTGTCATTCCAAGCTGGCAGCTGGGGGAGGATAGGTCTCAAAAAGCCACCCGATCTGGCTCCGCAACCAGCAGACCTATATTCTAGGATGGCTGTTGTGGTGGTGTTGTCAAAAGGTACTCCAGGAGCACTGGCATATGCTGTAGCTGCCATGTAATATCGACCAGGTGGCTGGTTAGCAGTGACTAGGACATTGGTTGTTTGACCAGGTCCAATCATGATTACGTTAGTCGTGAAAGGCTTGTCGTAAGCTGCATCTGCTCCAACAACAGTCATTTGGTGGTTGCCAATTGCAAAGAAGAGCTGCTGATTCATTGCTGCATTGATAATCCGCAAAAGAATTGTCTCTCCTTGTTCCACTGGAAACACTGTCGTATCTGCACTCAAAACAAAATCTTCGATTATGGTCTTGTTTGGGTATGTTTATAATTTCCACATCGAAGTAATTATTCCTTGCCTCAACTTTATTGCTCATATTAGATGTCTTTTAGCTTCCAGAAGTTCGATTATCCGTCATTGATTTTGATCATGATTTATGGCTTGTCTTAAAAGAATGATACATGGTTATTCAAATTATAAACATTTGAGTTGTTCCCAGTTAAAAGATAACTAAATGGCTACTCCACTATAGCCCTGAACACCAGTGGTTTTAGTGCTTAATCTCAACCGGGTCTCTGTCTGGTTACTTCGCCCTGATCCAAAGAAAGGAAAAGAAAAACAGCCATCTAGCATGATGAGTGTAGGAAACAAAAACTGGTAAATTTCTCACTGTTGGATGTTCAAGGTGTACACAGTCATACTCTTATGTCAAAACCGAGAGGTTCTTATGTAGACATTCATTGTTCTTTGAATTGGTATGTTTTGTATTTTAGCCTCCATGTCACATGATAATATGACATAGTTAGACATCAGTTTAGCATCGTACTTTAGATGAATGTAACATAAAAGATAGTATCAAACCTCTGCTGGAGCAGACATAAAGATCACCAGGTTGACCGTTGATCAAATATGCATCAGACACATTTGGAGCTGCTCCTGTTAGCTGAGACTGTCTCAGGACGACCATGGGGTCTCTGTTCCACCACTCCCCTGTCAAGAAAAAAAAAAAAAAAAAAAAACCCCATGTTCTCCTTGAAACTGCTTCTTGATCATATGATGATATGTTTATTTATTTTATATTATCAAAAGAAAAAGCTCATAGTGTTTGTTTTACCTAGAATAACAGGATACTCCCTGGCCGGCTTTAGGAAAGGATATGAAGATCCTAGCTTTGGGTAAATAATTAGGGCTCCATATACACTAGCTCGCATCCATCTGCTGTGGGCATGCCACCACAGAGTCCCCTCTTGTTCCACAATGGTAAATCTGTATGTGTAGGTCCCTCCTGGTTTGATTGGGCACTGGGTCACGTACTCTGGTCCATCCGCCCATGGGGTTCTCATTTGGCGCACACCATGCCTAGTCAATCATAAAAGTAAATCAAAATTATACCAATACTTCTCACTACTTAACTTAAGATTTGGTTGATTTATGCCACTTTACTTCAGCTACAGTCACTGCAATGGGTACATGTTTAGGAGCCACACTTATCCTTAAGAAATCTCTTCATACTGGGGTCGAAAATGAGGTGTCTAGTGTCTATACTGGGACATTTCACATAAGTTGTAGTTTTCAGTCCAAAGTAGTCTGAGTTCTGCATATCACATAGTTGACAGAGAGAGAAGTAGCCATGTAGGCAGAGTTACCAGTGCAGGGTGATATTGTATCGTCCAGCATTAGTGACTTTGATTACCAGGGTATCACCGTCATGTACCTCCAGAGTTGGCCCCGGAAACTGACCATTCACTGTAAAAACGTAGTGGGTTTTACACAGCCTCGTCACTGGGGTTGGTTGAATCTGTTTCATTACCGGGAAAAAAAAAAAGATAATGAAGTGTTTTATCATGCATGGAAGTAAAAGTGTAAACAAAACTATACAAAAGGGGAACATACAACAAACTCGTGATATTGTATCTCTGCATTTGTTAAACTAGCTTTGAGAGTGAAAAATAAGGATAATCCAAGGAAGATGCCAAACATTGAGACAAGGTACCCCATCATACTTATTTTATCTTGAGAGTTGTTTAGAGGGTTATCTGTGAATGGTAGCAGGAAACCATTCAGTATATATACAAGTAAATGTGAGCACTTGCTACTTCATTTTCAAATGATGTAATCAGAGTCAACATGGTTTCGACTTAAGGACTGGATTAGCTTATTAGGTCTTGACTCACAAGTACCTCAGTTCAACCAAAGGAGCATTTGGTATACCCACCAACCCTATTTTACTTTTCTATAAAATTAAAAAAAAAAAAAAAAAACAGATTATGTGCTGGTTCAATATTAAAGTTAATTCTATAATAGCATTTTTATATCCACTATAATCTGTAAATTATTTTATTTTAACATTTCCTTGCGTAGAATGTAGTGATTTGTGTGAGAGGACACTTTGTTACATGGACTTGGCATTGCTTAGCTCCTGGCACACGAAGTCGCATTTTTCTGAGTATTATTGTAGTTTTTAATGCAAGTCTAAATTCTTTATTACTTTATAAGTAGTATGGTTTGATTTAACCCTGTGCAATGGTTGTTCAAGGAAGTTTCTATGGTAGAAGCTTCTCAACGGGTTTGATCCAAAGTAGTATGCTATGATTGGTTACACGAACCAAAGTGCTACTCTTGAGTCCTGATTTTAGAATCTTCAGAATTTTATAAGTGTCAATCACAAACTTATAAGGTTATCAGTTAAAACAATTTACATCTTTTTCAAGAACTTTTCCTCATCCTTTGGTTGACAGATGACTGTGACAGTGGTGAGCTAGCTCTGTGCAAATCTGCCTCTGTTCTGCAAAGTATTATACTGTTCTCTGTTCATGTTCTAGCTGTTGGGTGACATTCTGTTAATAAATGGATTTAAGAAATAGTCAATTTGTGGTGTATCACCCAGTAATCATGTATTATAACTTGCCTTGAATCTGCCTTCGACATGTAATTTTGGACACCTCTGTGTTAGTAATATTCACATGCTACCCACCCACAAATTAAGGGTATTCATACCTCTCTGTTCATGGCTCTCCTGGCAAATGAGCTAATTGGGTAAATATTATTTATTCACAAATTTTGGTCATCTTCTTGTGTGTGGATCTATCTAAGTTAATACTTCCTCCATTTCATATTAATTATCGTAATTTGACTTTCACGGTCTTTAATTGATAATTTGTTTATATAATATGTTAGTAATAATCGTAATATTATATTTTTATGATAGCATTTTTCGTTACAAATCTAATAGTGGTAATTTTATATAGCAATCCATTGCATATTGAGAAATTTATGATCAAAATTTTTGAAATTTTACTGTACGATTTTCTGAGACGACAATTAATATGGAACGGAGGGAGTAGTTGTGTAAAAGACGGCCAAGTATAGTCATTTCAATTAGGTACCGTCAATAAAGTATGTTTTTGTTGGAAGTTATCAAGTTAAGGATTGTTAGCATCATTTAGATTTTGAGGGTTTACTCGGGCTCTAAGGATATAACAGTTTTGCCTGATCTACTTGTATGTATCCCACATTTGTGGTCATGAGAGCTTTGTACCAGTTGCACAGAAATTCTTGAAATCCAAAGTTTAGGGCTAATTGTTGTTTGGCAGAATATTGTGCTTTTTTTCTGGGGGGGGGGGGGTAAAAGACAGAATACAGAAATAGAAATCAAGGCAGAATATTGTGCTTGTCACTGCATAATTATCTGAAGACATCAAGGTCAATTAGGAATGACTTAAATTCAATGTTCGATTACATCAGACAGTCATGCACCTTCTACAGAAATTTCATGATTTACATGGTGGTACAGTAAGCAGTTCGTTTGCCAAACAGTTAAAAGCCTCCAATTACACGGGAGAATTTGCACTTTTACACACTCATCCAAGGAAACCTTCCATGCTGGTGACCAACTTAAATCTTTTCTGGCTTTTAACATCTTTTACTGTTTCCCTCTCTACTATCTTCTATCTATACAATAAAGGCCACAAACCCAAGAAATGTTTGATTTTCTCTCATCTTATCAGATCATATTTTCTTATTTCATCTCTTCTCTTCTAATCTCATCCCACCTTTTTTTTCAAAAATTTGTTGGGAGGTACCCAATATTTGGAGAAACTATTTTTTGGTAACCCTACTTTTCAAAAATCATTTTGAGGTACCCTAAATTTTTTATTTAGTAATTATTAGGTGTTTTTCCGATCATCAATTTTATGAAGTGACCGAAATATCCATGTTCTTCCATTCTTGAACAAATACCCTTGAAAAAGAAGAACAAAGGTATTTCGGTCACTTAATAAAATTGATGGCCGGAAAAGCACAAAATAATTACTAATCCGAAAATTAAGCGTACCTCCAAATGAGTTTTGAAAAGTTGGGGTACCGAAAAATAATTCCTAAAATGTTGGGTACCTCCGAGTTATTTAATATTTTTTATGAAACCAAGAAAATAATATTAACTAATGTACCTTAGAAAATAATTTTTTATTTTTTCAATTAATTATATACTACTAATTTTGAAGAAAAAAGAAACTCATGTATACCAATTTCTAGGAAATAAATTAATTAATGGTGCATTTCTTCTATACCATTAAAGCCACAAAACCAACAAATGTTTGATTCTCATCTTATCATATCATATTTTTCTTATTTTATCTCTTCTCTTCTCTTCTCATATCTCATTTCATCTCTTCTCTTCTAATCTCATCCCACCTTTTTTTTGGTACCTAATAAATAATATTTTTTATGAAACCAAGAAAATAATATTAACTATTGTTAATTAAAAAATATTTTTAACATTTTTTTTACTTTTTTGTAACAGTTAATTATAAACTACTAATTTTGAAGGAAAAAGAAACTCGTATATGCCATTTTCTAGGAAATAAATTAATAAGTGGTGCATTAGTTTGCTAAATGACTCTAAAAAAAATCAACAAATTTTCATGTTAACCATTGGCCATTATTCTGCTGCCAAAAGATAGAATGAGGCAACTCAAAACCAGCCCAACCTTTTCATGGTCACCCCAACCCTTAGGATTCTTAGAGCATTGTTAGCATCAAAATAATAAATATGGCGAAAATATGAATACAAGGGTTTAACGTGAAAAAATCTAAACTGAGAACATTTCATAAATGATGCACTATCAGAGGATTACAACAGTGTTTTAGAGATTCCTAAGCCTTCACAATCTCTCACAAACTTCCTAGAGTTACAATATGAGAACTCAACACTCACAGATGAGCCTCACACAACTCTCTCAGGAACACAGAGATTATAGATCAATCTCTTGTGGTCAGATGAATCACTCCCAATTGTGATTTACCGTGAGCGTATGAGTGAGAGAGAAAGGCGATTTGAAAAAGATTGACTCGGTAAGCAGCTACCCAACTTCTTCTATTTCCCATTGAAAAAGGAAAAATAAAACATTAATGACATCACTTAGGGTAAATATGTAAATCAAAATTGGGACAGCATAAGCTCCTTATTCACTTTTATTATTTGTATAGATTCGTATCATTTAAGTAAACACTAGTACTTAAACCCGTGCAATGCACGAAACACAAGTAAATCATACGTATTAAAAGATTAAAGAAAAAAATAATAATGAAAAATAAAAAGAATAATTTTCTTATTTAAAAGAATAAAAAAAAGAATAGTGCATATGAAAAAAAAAGAAAAGAAAGAAGACTCATCAATACAAACATACACATTAATACACACATTAATATTACATGATTTTTAAAAAAATAAATAGAATCAATTATAAATTTTCCAAAATGCCCTTACTAGAATCCACATATTTCGATCCTCATCCTTTGTATATATATATATATATATATATATATATATAGATATGGGAGCGGATCCATTAGAAAGGGAATTAAGGTAGGAAGGTAGAAAGAAAAGATCTTAGCCATCCATTTTGATCCAGCGGCTGGGATTGAATGTACACACATGTGCAACCCCAGCGAAAACCACCAATCTGAATTACAAAACCACTAGTGGTTTTGATGGATAAAATTTTAAAAAAAAATCAGAATCAAATATTTAGAGAGATTAACGAAATCAATAATGGGGCATTGAAGGAAATAAAATTCTACCCTAAAATAGCTGATGTGATATTGGAAGATGGACTAGGTCAACTCAATCAAAATCAACAACATATTCTACTACGTTTCAACCATGTAAACGCTCATCTTCACCGTATGAAGCAATTCAATGGCGTCAAACAGGTATGATTTTGCATCGTTTTTATTTTCTGGGTTCATCCATCGTCGACAAAAGCACGACGTGTGTTGGATTCACATTAATTTCATATGTTGCATTGACATCATGAATGGGGGGATGATGGGGGGTTGTAATCGATGTTATCAATTTCTCAATGCTGCACTCAAATTGGATAATCCGAACTTGAGATTGAGATTCCACTGGTCATATAATCGGGTTGCACTCACGCACATCGACGTGGAATGTGTGTTGCATTAGGGATATAGTACGTGTGTTGTAGTTTCAGGACCACATCCAGTTTGAATGTGGCCACAGTCAGTTTGATATTAATTGGTTATTATAGTACGTTGTATGTGTGGTTAGGGATGTAGGACGCTTGCTATGAGTTGATTGTATACTAGTGTGGTTATGATTGTCTTTATGTGTGTTGTGATTTTATGTCCACATGAAGTTTGTATATGGCCACATTCAACATGTATACGTCCACGTTGGTGATAAATTGTCCACACTGTGTTGACCGTATCCACATTGATTATCCAAACTTACTAATTAAATGGTATGGCCATACTGAATTTCCAATGGCAACACTACAAACATGGGCATCCAATTTAGATCCATTTGATCAACCACGTCCATCTTAATGCTAAAAGTTGATTGTCTACTAGTGTAGTTATGATTGTCTTTATGTGTGTTGTGATTTTATGTCCACATGAAGTTTGTATATGGCCACAATCAGCATGTATACGTCCACATTAGAGATAAATTGTCCACATTGAGTTGACCATATCCACATCGACTGTCCAAACTAACAAATTAAATGGTATGGCCACACTGAATTTCCAATGGCCACACTACGAACATGGGCATCCAATGTAGATCCATTTGATCAACCGCGTCCATCTTAATGCTAGTAGTTGATTTTGTACACTAATTATTGTAAGGCGTTCGATTTGATATAGTATAATGTGACAATCATGTTTGTTTGCTCACTGTAGTGTTGCAGGAGGTAGCCAGCACAGATACGTATCACCACCACATGTACCAGATGGCGATGAGTCTAGCATAACGATTTATTGGTCTAGGTGTGACGACAAAACAATCAAACCGAGTATGGGGAAGCGGTTCAACACGTTATGTGATGCAACGATGTTTTACGAGAATGGGATTTAGTTCAATTTAAGGGAGTGAGGTCATGTATTTAATGTAGTGTGGTCATGTATATTTTGATTTAAAGAAGTGTGGTCATGTGTAATTTTGATTTAAGTGATTATGGTCGTGGTTATATTCTAATAACATGAATGTATTTTGATTTAAAATCTTTACACGATTGACCATATATAAAAACTCTTTCTCCACGCTATCATATACCCAACATGATCACACGTTGAGTAGTGTGGTCAAACATGGATTTTACTATGGTCATATTCAATATGTAGTGTGGACAGACAATTATACTTAGATATATCCAGCATGACCACATAGTGTATAAAATTGTGAACACTCTGATATACCCAACAAGTCAATCTTTACGCAACTGACCACATCATATAAAATCTTTGTCCACACTCTGATATACCGACATGACCATACTTTGAGCAATGTGTTTAGATATGAATTTTACAGTGGTCATATTCAATATGTAATGTGGATAGAAAAATCTACACATAAACATATCCAAAATGACCACACTTTGCAAAAATTTGTCCACACTCTGAACCCCATTATCTACAACAACCGATCCCCTACCTGTAAACATCTATCAAGTATTCTATTTTGAATTGCCAACACACATGATAATCTCTCTGTCCCCCCCCCCCCCTCCTCATTCTCTCTGCCTTTAATGGCTTGAGGGAAAATCTAATTAATGAGTAATTGGCTTCGGGACGAAGAGTGTGTGAAAAACTCTAACCAAACGATTGCAATGGAGTTTCTAGCTATCTTTCTCTCTTTGAATCCTAGATATCGGCCATCAATGGATTTTTAATCAGGACTTGAATTACAATTTGTTCTACCCTACAAGCAAAACTCATCAATAAATTTTCGATCATTACTTGAATGGCGATTAACCAAATTCCCTTCCCAAAATCGCATGATGCTCTCACTCTCTGTCTTCTTTGGTTTGAGCAAACCCTAATCAACATGTGCATCATCAACCTGCTCTGTTTTCTTGTTCCAACAAATTATTTTCTCCCAAAACCAAAGATAGCATATAGCTCAATTATTCCAACTTCCTTATGGGGATGCGTTGCAATCTTCAGTGCAAAAAAAAAAAAAAAAAAAAAAAAAAAAAAAAAACCTCCAAAATCTCCAAATTCACGCAATACCAATAACCACCTTCCAAAAATAAACAATTCATTCACACATGTGGCTGGTTTGTGGGATTCTAAAGTGGTTTTAATCCAATCCATTAGATTAGATGTGAACGGTCTAGATTAACACTTCTCACCTTCCTACCATAACATTCTTCCTACTGGATCCATTCCCTATATATATATATATATATATATATATATATATATATATATATAGGAATGGATCCAATAGGAAGGAACATTAGGTAGGAAGGTAGAAAGGAAAGATCGTGACCATCCATCTAAAATCCAACGGATGTGATTAAAACCACTATACCCCTTCAAAACTAGCCACACGTGTGACGAAAAAAAAGAGGAAATATGTAATGCATTTATGACTGACGCTATATTCAAGGGGATCAATTTTGGCGGTTTCAATTTTTTTCCTTACGGATACTC
This sequence comes from Portulaca oleracea, assembly GCA_029582165.1. Classification (NCBI taxonomy): domain Eukaryota; kingdom Viridiplantae; phylum Streptophyta; class Magnoliopsida; order Caryophyllales; family Portulacaceae; genus Portulaca; species Portulaca oleracea. Next base: position 1,407,050 of record CM055885.1, on the reverse strand, counting down.
AATATGCTTGCTGGAGATCTGATCAAAGATTTGGAGTGAGAGAACACCGTCTTGAAGCAAAAGGGGGAAGTTTTAGGGTTTCGTTCGTGAAATCTGTCAGTGATTATTTTTCGGATTCGGTTGTCGACACATTCGCCGGAGAGAAGACGGACACATTCGCCGGAGCCAGACGCGATTGTGTGTTTGTCGAGCGTGGTCGAAAGTGTTTGAGGTATGTGCCAAATTTCTTGTAGTGTCGACAATGTCTGAGAGTCGCCGGAAAATTCAGCAAAGTGGAAGACTCTTCAAATTCTAAAATTATTGTATTTTCAATTCATGTCAGGTGAAAGTATGGCAGACAAGCAAAGAGCCATTGTAGACGGGGGGGTTCGACAAGCCGGGTAAGTCATTTTCAGGCAACTATCAAGTAATTATGTTTACTTTCAACATTTTGTGCGTTCTGTTTTGGATTATGGGCATATGGATGTGGGATGGAGGTTTGGGGGGGAAGGGGTGTGTTTGCGCTGAATTTTGTGGTCATGGTTAACGAGGGTTATACATTTTTTGTGGTTGGTGGCATGCGTGTGGTTAACAATGGAGTATGTGTGGTGTGTGAATATCATTGTCATTCGGGTATCGATGACCTTACTACAAGCAAGTGTTTACGTGTGCGTTGTTATGTGCATTGGTATGCTAATACGATGCATGGATATTAACTGTGGCCATTTATATTATCCATAGCCACACATCTGAACCACTGTGGCCATTGTTAGTTTCCATAACCAAACATATTTTCAGATGTATGTTACACATAACCCATGTGAAATCATGTGTTGTACGACGATGGCAAGCTGTTGGGACACCTTCACGTAGTAAACTTAGTTTATTATGTTGTCGTAGTGGTAAAAAACAGGAAAGTGATTTTGTTTGTTTGCTTTTCTTTTTTGTACAAGGGGTACCAGGTACAAAAAACAGGAAATCATGTGTGGCTATGGATACGATCAATTGTTACAGTGCACAGCCATGCATCGCGTTAGTGTGGTCAGAATCGATGTTATTTTTGATATGTAACTGTCAATGTCCATAGTGGTTCAGATGTGTGGCTATGGAAAATATTAATATGTAATTGTGTTAGTGTGGTCAGAAACGATGTTATTGTGATATGATAAATATTAATCTTGTGACATTACCAGTAGATGGATAATTGTGACAAAGTGTGCGTCGTTGAGGTCTCCCAATTATATTAATGTGGTCAACACTTGAGTTCAGTGTTGGCTGACCAAAGCATATTACTGTAAAAATAGTTAGTCATTCTAATTTTTTTTTTCCACAAACCACGCTTGTTCGCCAATTGTTATCCCATGTGGGCAATCCATTTGCTGAGATGATAGTTGGTGATAGTGATAGGGTGAGGCCAACGATGGGTGTCAGGATTCAGGAAGGACGATACGCATCAGGTTGGAAGAACGATAAAACAGACCGTTGTAATTTTGATACAAATTGATGGCCCCACATCTTCCTCATTTTTTTCCCTTTTTGTTCATTCCTGAAAACACAGGCGCGGGCGGCAAAAATATGTTCACTACGAGTGAACTATTTTTACAATTTGGCAATGCACAAGGAAAACGAAATCAGGGAAAAATTGTTTGGTAATGCTGACCAGTAGAGACTATCGCGTAATCTCAATATGAATGCCGACAGCTTTTGAAGTACACGTCCACTCCTAACTGTCGGACCACATGCCCACATCAACAGTCTATTCGCTTCTGTTTTTTTCTTTTGGTGAAACTCACATTTAGGGTGTGTCACGAACTATTGATATTAGACATATTATTCGCAAACAATATATCTGAACTGGTTTGTGAAAAAAAAGGATTTTGTCCTGTTGACAATATCTCTGACCCTAGTTACTGTTTTGAGCCCAAATTAGAACCCGGAGATCAATTGGTAAAAGTTAGAACCGAAATTACAAATTTATTAAGAACCGGTAACGGGACAGTTTTGTTAGTGTCTAAAGATCGGGTTACCACGATTATTATAGTTACTCTTTGACAGAACCCTTTTAACTGGAGGTTCCCTTAGATGTTAGGAACCATAGGAATTTTACGGATCGAACGTTTGATTTGTATAACCCGAGTTATAATCTTTTTACCAGAACCTGTCAGATCTGGACCAATTGGGAAGATGAGTGTTTTTAGAGTTCTTCGGGACTGATATGGGCTTGGTCATTAACATAGAAGTTTTAGTAGACATCCCGAGGTTTCCGAAAAGTCCAGAATCAGAACCATAAGATGTCGGGAAGTCGAGTTGTGACCCGTTTTATATGAACGTTACAATCTGTCCTCTGCTTGCTTTTATTTATGAAAATTGTTGAGTAAATTTTATGTGTGAACTTGTTCCTTGAGTGTGTTAAGTGTAAATCATAAATGATAGGAACCTAAGTGTTCCTACGGGATGGGTTAGGTAGTTGATAGTTGATACTAACTTCGTTAGAACGCGTTTTAATTAGATAATTATTCTTATTCTAGGCCCGAGTTAGTGCGTGACGATAGTGAGCTCAAGTGTGTTCTCCTTATTGCTGTACTGTGACGTTATTCAGGTAATTGTCTATGCTCTAATCCCCATCGGGATGCTCTTTAAATGTGTTTTGATGTGTTATAATCTATTTTAAGAATTGCATCCCGAAAGGGGACTTTTGTGGAAATGCGACCATCTGTTTTGTAAATCTTTTTGATTCGATTGTGATCTTGGTTTATTTGAGTTGAGAAAATTGGATGGTCTTTTATTCGAAGTTTTGTTTATGGTTTTGATAGCTTGGGATGGTTTGACTTGAGAGTCATGAGTTGAGTTTGAATATTGTATAAATAATTCAAGTGGAAACGTTAAGCGGGTTTCGGGGGATAATCTGTTGTGCAGGTGTAACAACCTGCAGGGTTATAGACCAGGAGATCAGGGCTTCCTTCCCTGATATAGGATAGAATTTTGATGCCTTTGGTGGGCGATATTATTTATGCCTTTGGTAGGCGATGTTCTTGATGCCTTTGGTAGGCGATGTTTTGATGCCTTTGGTGGGCGATATTATTTATGCCTTTGGTAGGCGATGTTCTTGATGCCTTTGGTAGGCGATGTTACTTTAAGGGATTTGGTATCCCGCCCGCAAATTAAAATATGGATTGGATGGGTTGAGGAAACAGTATGGGATTAAAGGTTTGTAAAACGTTTGATTCGATCCCTCTCCCCAAAATGAATTGAAATGAACTTAAACCGTTTTAAACGTTAGGGGTAGACATTATTGAGATTTCCCCCTCATTTTTGAAATGATTTGTTTTCAGGTGAAGATCTAAATGCTGGGGACGGGAATTAGAAGTGAGGACGACGAGTCTAGAAGTCCTTGAATCTTTTTATATTATTTTCGTTATGAAATCTTAAAGTTTTGTTCTGAGTTGTTAGTAGTTACCGTTAGCAGACAGTTGTGTTTTCCTTTCTCGCCTTGTATTCCTTCGGGGATACGGCAGTGACGCCTAAACTAAATTTGAAGTCTTCCGCTAAGTTTCGTCTGTTAACGTTAGTTGACTTTGACTTTTCTATAATTGAATTTCCGGGGCGTTACAATGTGCTTCATTGTGGTCTGACAGTAATTCATCGTTATTCATTTTGCCACATAATGTTTGTTGATGTGCTTCGTTGTGGTCTGACAATTCTAGTAGTGTGGTCATTGTTGATTTTAGTAGGTCTTTTAACTAATAGTGTCTAAAATAGTCAGTCATTTTACATAAAATGCATACATTTTGACCACCAGTGATTTCAGTACGGTCAATGTTGATTTCATTGTGGTCTGATAAGTATACTAGTGTGGTCAATGTTGAGTTCAGTATAGTCAGTTAAGTAACTATGTTTCCCCATGTTTGATGTATTGGTGTGGTCAACGGCAATTTATTGTGGTCTGACAAATATATTAGTGTGGTCAAAAGTAAGTTCAGTATGGTTTCAGTGCGGTAAATGTTGATTTCATTGCTGTCTGACGAGTACACTAGTGTGATCAATGTTGATTTCAGTATAATCTGTTAAGTAACTATGTCTCCCTAGTTTGAGGTATTGGTGTGATCAACAACGATTTATTGTGGTCTGACAAATATATCAATGTGGTCAAAATTAAGTTCATTGTGGTTTCAGTGCTGTCAATGTTGATTTCATTGTGGTCCGACCAGTTTACTAGTGTGGTCAACAACGATTTATTGTGGTCTGATAAAAATATCAGTGTGGTCAAAATTAAGTTCAATGAGGTCTGATATATAGCAGACTGAAATAATAATCAATTCTACATACAATGCATGATGAATTTGGCCATGCAACATCACCTGAAGAAGAAAAATGCACACGCCTCTGTGCTCAAAATCAGTAGACAGGAGCGAACGATGTTGAGTTTCGGATAAGCAAAACACTCTAATGATCAAATACATCACACAGTCATAAAAAAAGAATGATCTAATAAACTTTCTTCAATAACGTGCGTATCTCCAATGCATAAAAACCAAGGAGCAAACAAATACCAAAAAAATTTAAATCATAATCCATCATGTGGTGTTTGTCAAAACAACTTAAAATAATATTCAGAAACTATCTTTCTTGCAAACTACTTCATACATCAGTGACAACGCTCAGGGAAAGTGCGGCTGTCGTGGTTAGCTATTTGGTCGCAAAAATGGCATCGCCTGGCAGATACTTTTTGTTGAACAGCAACCTCGAGGCCGCTCTTTTTCCGCTTTTCGTGACCCTTTGCGACCGACGCGGGGGGTGGTTTTGTGGATGCCTCATTGGGGATTGAGACTCCAAAGCATATTTCAACATCGTCGGCTACACTCCTGTTGCCACATCCGTCTAGGCCGGCACTCAACTTGGATAGTACGTCATCAAGCATACCATTCATCAAGCCCAGCCACACAGAGTCGTTCCCGGCAGCATCCATGCACATGTACATTTTGGCCCAAGTGTCCGCTTTCCATGCACGCACCTCGTCGATGGTGGCCTTTGCCGCATCAGGCGATGGTCAACATCAAAAAACAGTGTGCTTTTGGCAGCTTTTGTCCACCTGTTGTGAATGAACTGAGTTGGAATCTCTGGTAGAAATCTCATGACAGATATCATATGATGACACAAGATACCTTGAAGATCAAAAAATGGGCATTCGCACGTCGAATTGTGAGTGATTGGATCATATACAACATGTCTCACCTTGTTCGATTTGATATCATGAACCTCATACGTGACACACCCGTCGGCCTGTGTGGGGCCTCGCTGTTCTACTTCATATAACGCAAGCTTTAGGTTTTCCTTAAAAACATAAAAGTTGGTATGCGTATACAGCTGCCTAGCATGATCCTCGATCGCGAGCTCAGTTTTCATAACTGGAATAGACGTCAGAGTTTTATTCGTCATATCTTTCTCCATATGGCGTTGTGCGTCCACAGCATGTTCATACCTCATTAAGAACTCAACAAAACTCAAAAAAACTCAACGACGGGCAGGTCAGCGATGCCAACACAGCATTTTGGCTCTCCGATGCCGATGTTGTCCGTAGCATCCCACCTAGATGTTGATCATGAAAATATGCTTGCACCCACTCTTCTCTAATATACCACAATTTGTCCATGTGTGGGTTATCTTCTAAGTCGTACTTGAGCATTATCTCACTCCATTTCTCCTCAAACTCGTCATCGGCCTCTGAAGCCCACACGCATAACTTTAGCTCCACTTGGAACTCCTCGCAGCTATTCAAAAAACGCCCAACCTTCTCGGGAATTTTCTTCATAATGTGTCACATGCAGTACCTGTGTGATGGGCGGACGGGTGGGTCAGCGATCAAGTAAATATTATAGCATCCATAATGTTACAGTTGTATGTAATACACACATAAAGCATCTTTTGTGTGATGAATTCTGCATGTGATTGTGGTCATTCTGACAGCTGTGTGGTCAAAAATATCAACCAGTCAGTGTTGTCATTCAGTTCTGTCAAGGCATTTATATTGTCGATTGCCTGATGTGCGTTGTGGCCATTACATCAGTTAGCACAATACGTCTGATGTCGGACATTGTAAACCCATCTGTGGCCTATCCTACGATTTGTGTGCACACCGTAGTAAAAGGAAAAAAAATAAGGAAGTTATACAAAACATAACAGATGCGTTGGTATCAAACCGCAATGACACGTAGCTGTGTTTTGAATGGATGAATTTTTCTCGCACAGCAGCCTTAATCGCATAATCTTGATCAGTGGTCACAGTCTTAGGATGGTTCCCATGCATTGCCTCGAGGAACTTATCAAAAAGCCATTCAAATGATTCAATATGTTCGTTCCTAATTAGCCCAACCCCAAAACACACAAGTTTCCTGTGGTTGTTTAAACTAGTGAACGGACAGAACGCCATATTGTATTTGTTGGTTTGCTGCTTCGTGTCAAACGACAACAAATCCCCGTAGCACATGTAATCCATGCGCGACGTCGAATCGCACCAAAACACGTGTCGCAACTGCTGATGCTCATCAGACTCATATGCGTAGAAGAACCCCAGATCTTCACCCTTGCGCTTCTGTAGTGCGTCAACCAACATCTGAGGGTCATTATCCTTTAACACTGATTTCATACTCTGCCAATAGTTTTTCGTATCTTGTTGCTTTGCATCCAATGTTATCATAACCACCGACACACTCTTTAAGCACGTGGAACACCTTCGATGCGCCAATGTTGACACGGTTGAACTGGTTCACAAGGTCCTTCTGTAGCGAACTGACCCTCCTAGATGTCTTGTTGAACTGTGTTCGGCTAGGTGTCATCAGTGGGTGGTTGTGCGACAAGGTTAACCTGTGTACTACGAACCCTACCCCATTGTCCGATGTCCGCACCGCCATCATTGCTTTGCAGCCTGTACGTGTCTCCGCCACTTTACGTCTAGGCAGCGGCGTTTTATGGGCCACGCCATCGGATTTGCCGACAGTCCCTTTATCCTTCCCGCTGTCCACGGTCAGACTGTTTGTGGCCACGATATCGAATTCGTGGTCTATCTTGCGTCGATGTCCCCCACATGTGCAGTAAAAATACTTCCATTCCCTACCACGCGGATTCTTCTCAACTGTGTGCGTAGCGCTCCTCACACTAAACCTCGCTGCTATTGCATACTTCTCGTAGGACAGTTTGGCAGCATCTAAATCTTTGAACCACTTCTCCATATGCGGAACAATTTCTTCGTTGTCACATCGAGGCCAGTAGATCGTCTCATTGGAACCGTCGCTGTCCGGTACATATGGTGGCGCAACGTAGCTGCTCCGACTAACTCCATATGAACTGCAATGAACAAACAAAAATCAATCGTTATACAATATATATGCCAAAATATATATATATGGTATTCACCGTGGCCATTGTTGTTTCCAATTATACCATACGAAGCCACATTCAGTTTACAAATATTTAAGTTGAAAAAAATCATATTACGGGATGCACAACACAAACGTAGTCGATCCGATATTGGACAATGTTGTTTCATATTGTGATCACATACTACTAACATATGTGTACATATTTTATATTGATCACGTGATCATGTTTGTTATTAAATCAACATACTCGAAAACATGTGGTATGAGCCATCAAGAACAATGAAAACTTCCATCCATATACTATTCCCTACATTATCAACCAAGACGTAAAAAAAAAAAACACATTTGCATGGACATAAAAAAACGAAGGGAACTTGATGTTCAAACCTGTTTGACGCCATTGATTTGATTTCGTTCAAGTTCAATCGTTCCAATTGATGGAGTCTTTTGTTTTTTTTTTCTTATTTTGGTTCTAATCGACAACTTATGGAAGCTGTGAATATTCAGCTATTTTAGGGCAATGAAGATACCCCATTAAAAACGATTATACTGTTTCCGTTTTTCATGAGATTAATTCCAGATTTTTTTAAAAACAAATGCAATACCACTAGCTGTTTTAATAAATTCCATGGGTGGTTTTCTATTTTTTGGCACATGTGTGTGTATTGCATCACATCCGTTGGATTTTAGATGGATGGCCACGATTTTTCCTTCCTACCTTCCTACCTAATGTTCCTTCCTACTGGATCCATTCCCTATACATACATACATACATACATACATACATATATACATATACATACATACATACATACATACATACATACATATATATATATATATATATATATATAATCAAAAATAAAAAAATAATTGTCTTAATTAAAAGAATAAAAAAAAAAGAATAGTGCATATGAAAAAAAAGGAAAAGAAAGAAGACTCATCAATACAAACATACACATTAATACACACATTAATATTACATGATTTTTAAAAATATAAATAGAATCAATTATAAATTTTCCAAAATGCCCTTATTAGAATCTATATATTTCGATCTTCATCCTTTGTACTCAATATATATATATATATATATATATATATATATATATATTTGGCAGAATAATAATTCATTAAAAGCCAAAGAGGCAGAATCAGAACAACAAGAAACAGAACAAAGACACCAGCCTACTGCGGCAAAGCCTCTACACACCCCCTAAATTTGTTTCCCTTTCTTTGAAAGAAATAAAAGCCTATGAACTAAAGTTTGATGTATCCTCTTAATGGCTTCCTCACAGCTAGAAATTTTCTATTTCCCAGGAAAACGCTTGTAATTTCTCCACTCCCATACAACAGCAACTGTAGTAATTAACACAACAGCAGCGAGCCTCTTTGTGTTACTGGATTTCTTCAAATTCTTCCAATTTGAGATCCAATGCTGAAAAGTATTAAAATCATGTCTGATGCCCAATTTCTTACCAAACTCAGCAAGAATCTGCTTGATGATGCTGCAGGTTGAAAACAAATGATCAATAGATTCATCCCCATTGTTACATAAGCAGCAAGTAGTCACAACATTACTCCCATGATCTACTAATCTGGCAGCCACTGGAAGCTTGTTCTGAACAGTAACCCACGCTATAAACTTGTGTCTAGGAGGAGAGATATCATTCCAAATGACATGATACCAGCTGCACTTCTCAGTAACAGGTAAGAGATCCAAATAACATTTTTTCACAGAGAAATCACCATTGGTTTCACCATGACAATTCCAAACACTCCTATCACCCAACTTTATTTTATCCTTCACTTTACATATTTGTTTCCAAGCCCAAGAGCTGTTGACAGTAGGAGTAAAATGCAACCAATTTCGACCTTTCATATACCTTTCATGAATCCATCTAACTCACAATGAGTCTTCTTTCTGAGCAATATTCCAGACAATCTTCCCAATTGTAGCTAAATTCCAAAGTCTAGTGTTTCTTACCCCCAGACTACCTAGCTTTTTAGGGGTACACACAATGTCCCAAGCCACCAAAGGAGTTTTGTGATAAATATGATCACCAGACCAGAGGAAGTTCCTACAAACTTTTACTATATGCTCAATAATATTTACTAGGAGAAGAAAGATGTTGGCCCAGTAGCTAAACACACTCAACAAAACTGAGTTGATCAACTGACATCTAGCAGCATAGAAAAGATTTCTGGAAGACCACATTTGAATCTTAGCAGTGAGTTTATCAACCAAAGAAATGCAATCAAACTTCCCAATTCTCCCAGTTGTGATGGGTACCCCAAGATATTTCATAGGAAAAGAGCCAATTTCAAACCCCAAAATATCAGCCAAAGAAAGAGCCAAATCATTTCTACAACCAGCAAAGACAATCTGGGACTTAGACAAATTAGCTGTCAGACCAGTACTTTGTGCAAAGTGCTTCAAAATATTGGCAATGCAATTAACAGAATTTGGATCAGCTGAACAAAAGATTACCAGATCGTCTGCAAAAAGCAGATGGTTAATTTGAAGCTCCTTGCAACCCGGATGAAATCTGAACTCAGGATTATCCTTCAAGTTATCCAATAATCTCGAGAGGTACTCCATCACTATCACAAATAATAAAGGAGAGAGTGGATCACCTTGACGAAGACCCCTACCTCCTTTAAAATAACCATGATGTTGTCCATTAATATTAATAGAGTATGAGGTCGAAGATACACACATCATGATCCACTGGACAAATCTTGGAGGAAAACGAAGAGCATTTAGAGCCTCCTCGATGCACTCACAATAGATAGAGTCATATGCTTTCTTTAGATCTACCTTCATAATACATCTCGGGGATAATCTTCTTCTGCTATAACCAGTAGCCACCTCCTGACAAAGCAGGATATTTTGAACAATTTCACGCCCAGGAACAAAAGCACCCTGGCTCTTACTAATGATCGAAGGTAAAACCTCTCTCAATCTGTTACATAAGAGCCTAGAAAGACATTTGTAGGAGACATTACAACAAGAGATGGGTCTAAAATCAGCAGGAGTCTCGGGATTTATTTTCTTAGGAATCAAGGAAATAATGGTTTCATTGATACTGGAAAGAATGGAACCATTTTCCAAACTCTCAAATAAAGCATCACAAAAAAGGTCTCCAATCTTGTCCCAATTAAAATGGTAAAAGGCACTACTATAACCATCAGGACCCAGCGCCTTTAAAGAAGAAATAGAAAAAACAATTTCCCGTACCTCCTCCTTCTTAAAAGGTTGTAGAAGCTTCAATTGTGATTCAATACTCAAAATGTAACCACATCTGGATAATATCATTCTGAACAGGAACTCTGGAATACTCAGTTTTGCCCAGGAGATTCTCAAAATACTTGATCATTTCAGAAGCTACATTATCAAACCCAGTGAGGTTAATACCATCCTCTGTAATAATAGAATATATATAGCTTCCTACTTGTTTCTTCCTCATTTTAGCAAAAAATACCCGTGAAGGACAGTCTCCTAAGTTTAGCCATTCTATCTTGGCTTGCTGTTGCATGAGCTTCTGAGTTGAACTTAGAATAGAAATATAGTCTTCTCTCTGAGCTTTCTCCAAATGCCTCAACTCCGTATTCAGTTTATCATGCATAAGAGCCTTCTGAATTTCCTCCAACTTAGCTTGAGACTTATCAACTTGCAAAAGAATTTGTCTCTGTGAAGACGCTGAAGAGGCTTCATTAAAGAAATAAGGAATCTATGGAACGTAAACATTTTACAACCCAAAACTAAATCAGATAAAGCTTCATCAATAATCTCCCCAAAACCAGCATCACTGTGCCACATGGAGCAATATTTAAAACTTCCCTTTCTTTGAGGGACGCCAGGGAAGGAGATAAGAATAGGAGTATGGTCTGACAGACCAAAGGGAAGGAAAACAGTATTCACAAACCCCATTTGATGAATCCAATCATCATTCGAGAAGGCTCTATCAATTTTTGACCAAACATGTGAATTGGTCCAAGAAAAATGATCACCTCGAAAGCTTAATTCCTGCAAATTAGTAGTCTTAATACAATCATGGAAATCAATAGTCTCAAAAACTTCAACAGAAGTGCCACCAATGCAATCATCCGGAGAAAGAACCGCATTAAAATCACCCATAACCAACCAACCCTCCATGACTTGATGGCTAAGATCAATCAGCTTCTCCCAAAGGACTTTTCTATCTTGTAACTGATTCAAACCATAAACAAAAGTGACATGGAATTTATTACCATCAGACACCCTAGTCACATGAGTATGAATCCATTGCTCATGAATATCTATAACATCCACCATAAAAACACTTGGTTTCCATGCCATCGCAATACGACACTTTCCACCAGGACTAGCATTGTGAACAAAAGACCAACCACCAAGCGTATAAGAACCAATCTCTGCCATTTTTTCAAATTTAGATTTAAGCTCAAGCAAGCTAACAAGACTTACTTGATGATTTTGCAGATGCAGCGTATCAGGACAGGGCCCGAACCTCGAAATTCATGATCGCTAAACCGCCCCACACCCCCTCCACGAAACACAATGAAAATAGCTCTAAGGACGGGTATGGAGTCCATTTTAAGGTGGACCCGGGAACTTGGAAGCGTATTCGGGTCATCCCCGGGTGTGAAATCCACTTCAAAGGGGACCCCGGACCATAGGAGTGGAGCTACGGGTCCTCATCAGGACCTACTTCGGGCCTTTAAAAGGGTTCGGAGTCCTTCGGAAAGAATAAGCGGAAAAGGGTCAACATGGGTTGTCGGAATTGACGCGCCTTCACGCTTTGGGTTATAACTCCTTTAATTTAATTCCGATGGATCTCAAATTTTTGGAGCTTAAAGTAAACATCAAGAGCTTTCCATAGATATCTTACGGGCCTAAAACAGAGTCTGGATGAAGAAGTTATGGCGTTTGAAGTCGGCAGAGAAAAGCTGCCCAGAAGCAAGGCTCGCCCGAGCCATCCGTCTGGTCAAGATGCTCGCGCCCGCGACCTACATGGTGGCGCCCGCGACCTTTTCCCCTGCACCAATTTCTGCTGTTGCCAGTGAGCAAGCTCGCCCAAGCCAGCTGCCGGCTCGCCCGAGCCGATCTCCTTTTCTGCCGATTTTGCCTGCCAAAACGACTGTATTTTGGGCTTTAGTCATTTTTGTATAAATACTCGTGGTCTTCATTTTTTTGAGCAGATTTGAATGACATTGAATGCCATGCTTGAGAACTCTCTCTAGCCTCTCCTCCCAAAATCTTGTTTATTTTATCCAATCTTTATTTGGTGGTGTTCAAGTCATTCCTTTAGTGATTATTTAGTGGATTACCTATGATAATCATGGTGGGGTGTTAGGCCTAGAGTTGTGGTTCTCCTTGCTCAAGGTCATATCCTTCCTTTGGGTGTTCAAGGCCCTTGTCATTGTTGATTATCGATCATCCATCATCACTCAAGCTAATCATCACCCACCCACGCGACGGTAACGCTCCATCTGGTATCAAAGCTTTGGTTTTTCAATTGCTTGAGTTGTTCTTCATTGTTCTTGCTAGTGTTATTTCTAGTAGTGGGTTTTGTGAGTTGTATGCAAATATTGGTGTTCCCCAACCCCATTGCTACCCAATTGTGTTGGGAATTATTGTATTGTGGTTGTATTTGTTGGATTTATAGCTATTTGGTGCATTGAAACGAAGTTGGAAAATAGTGCACGCAAGGTGTTCGATGAAACGTCTGAGTGAAAAAAACACTAAGAACCCTTAACCAAACACTTGCCAACTACAAAAGAACCTTCAAACTCCACAAAATACCCCAAACACTAACCATCCCTCGCCTTTTTTCCCGGTATAGCCGACGGAGCCCGCCACGAACGAGAGGAATTGAGCCACCGGGGTAGCCCTCAAATTTAAGCTATTGAGAGCCGACTCGCCACCCATGACGAACGGTTATCCACCATTGATCACAACCTTAATGCCATTATGGCACGATTGGACAACCTCACCCAAGAGCGTCTAGGTTCACCCCGAGATGAACGTCAGAGACGTGCACCAAGCCCTATCCATCCTCCTCCCAACTTTGAGTCGAGTGATGATGCTAGAGGCTCGTTTCGACGCCATCGTCGAAGGGAAACGGTTGAGAAGCCCTCACGAGATGAATTCCTTGATATCGAGGCCAAACTCCTGGAATTCAATGGCTATACCAGCCCCGATGATTATCGTGAATGGGTCCAAGCCTTGGAGAGAATCATTGCAACTAAGGAGTATAGTGATGAACGGGCCTTCAAAATTGCGAGATCGAAACTCACTAGTTCTGCATCTCTTTGGTTTGCGACCGTCAGAATGCAAAGGACTATGGAGGGTCAATTGGAAATCGTTTCATGGACGAGGCTAAAGCGATTGATGGATCGGCAATTCTTGCCTAACACTTGCAAGCGTGAGGTTAACCATGAACCTATCTCATCACTTGATGGGCGTGGAAGAATTAAGCAAGCAAAGGTTGATCTCATGCTCAACGAGGGGGCTTCCCTTGATCCATGTAAGCCCCTTGGCGATATTGTTGAAGTTCCATGCCAAGAGGAGGATGAGAACATCGATCATGCCCTTCCTCTCGTTCTTATTGAAGGAACACAACAAGAACCCCGATGATCATCTCAACATCACTTTTTGAGGAGCCAAGCAACAACGAAATTGCCACCAACACCTCTCATAGCTTGGTCAATTATGATCTTCCTAAGGAGAACGATGAGGTAACCCAAGACTCTTTTATTGAAATCGATGATGGGTGTACTTCAGAGTCTTTGATTAAATCGCATATGATATTTGGGAGGCATCGGTTTTTTGATGATGTTTGTTGGCGTGATAATTTGTATGATGATTATGTGATGTCGAAGTTTGATGATTCTCTATGCTTGAAGTGGATTGCTAAGAATATTGGTGTTCCTTTGGTGTCTAGTGACAAGTTTGGGTTTGATGGAGCCATGATTCTAGATCCTTCCATGTTAATGAGATCGTCGTTTGTGTCGTCCATCAACGAATATTTCTTGCATGTTGGTCGTTGTGATATGAAGTACTTGAATGTGTCATACATGTTATTTGGTCGACATTGGTTGTTCGAGGATTTTTCATTGATTGAGTGCTGTTGGAAATTTGGTATGCAATGTTGGTTGAATTGTGTGTTGAGTGAAGAGCTTTTACTTGGCTTTGATTGCGTGAATCCCTTAAACCCACATCAAAACAAAACCTAGGTGGGAAGTCAGTTGAGGAACCTCCTTTTGAGCGAAACACGGGATGAGTGTGCTCTTGGTGAGGACAAGAGATCCATAACTTTGTCTTTATCGAGTAGCAAGCTTAGTGAGGGTGAGTGTTCCCTAGCTCCACAAAAACTTCCTCCTTCCATCCTTTTCCCTTCACCCCCAAGCCTATTCAAGAATTCCTATTTCTTCAAGCAAGGTGGAGTTCACAGCGTGATCATGATCGGTTTGTTGGAGGGTTCAAGCAATGGGTGGCCGAGCTCTGGGATTTGCCTTCCTTTTAACTCCCAAGAGTTGAGGGCAACTCTTTTTCAAGAAGGGGAGTATGGAGCGTATCGGGACGGGGCCTGAACCTCGAAATTCATGATCGCTAAACCGTCGCGCACCCCCTCCACGAAACACAATGAAAATAGCTCCAATGACGGGTGTGGAGTCCATTTTAAGGTGGACCCGGGACCTCGGAAGCGTATTCGGGTCATCCCCAGGTGTGGAATCCACTTCAAATGGGACCCCGGACCATAGGAGTGGAGCTACGGTTCCTCATCGGGACCTACTTTGGGCCTTTACAAGGGTTCGGAGTCCTTCGGAAAGAATAAGCGGAAAAGGGTCAACGTGGGTTGTCGGAATTGACGCGCCTTCACTCTTTGGGTCATACCTCCTTCAACTTAATTCCGATAGATCTCAAATTTTGCGAGCTTAAAGTACACACCAAGAGCTTTCCATCAATATCTTATGGGCCTAAAACGGAGTTTGGATGAAGAAGTTATGGGCGTTTGAAGTCGGCAAGGAAAAGCTGCCCAGAAGAAAGGCTCGCCCGAGCCATCCGTCTGGTCAAGATGGTCGCGCCTGCGACCTACATGGTGGCGCCTGCGACCTACATGGTGGCGCTCGCGACCTTTTCCCCTGCACCAATTTCTGCTGTTGCCAGTGAGCAAGCTCGCCCGAGCCAATCTCCTTTTCTGACGATTTTGCCTGCCAAAACGACTGTGTTTTGGGCTTTAGTCATTTTTTTATAAATACTCGTGGTCTTCATTTTTTTGAGCAGATTTGAATGACATTGAATGTCATGCTTGAGAACTCTCTCTAGCCTCTCCTGCCAAAATCTTGTTTACTTTATCCAATCTTTATTTGGTGGTGTTCAAGTCATTCCTTTAGTGATTATTTAGTGGATTATCTATGATAATCATAGTGGGGTGTTAGGCCTAGAGTTGTGGTTCTCCTTGCTCAAGGTCATATCCAACCTTTGGGTGTTCAAGACCCTTGTCATTGTTAAATATCGATCATCCATCATCACTCAAGCTAATATTCACCCACCCACGCGACGGTAACGCTCCAGCAGATAATTACGAATATCCATCTTCTTATTGGACTTCCCACAACCTCTAATGTTCCAGCTCATAACATTAACCATGACTACCAGGACTCTTCCCTCCTGCCTTTTGGAACGCTTTTAGAACCTCACCCGTTTTAATGGTTTGAGGTCTAATAGTTCCCTATCAAGGCGGCAGGCCTTTAGAAGGGACAGAAGGAGTAATAACTGGACCACGATTAACAGGAGGACTAGGCGATTTCTGCTCAACCACCACAGGATTTAACTCAATATTATCTTCTGGATGCGGTACTGGCTAGATAATCTGCTTCTTCTTCAGCTTGCAATCAATCAACTCGTGACCAAAATTCTTACGGTGACTACATTTTAAAGGCTTCCAATCATACACCACCTTTTGTGATATGACCACTCCATTTTCAACAAACTGTATCATATCCGGAAAATGCCCATCCACATTCATTTCCATTAGTAACCTAGCCGCAGATATGTCACTCTTATCCCTAGTTCTGAGACAAGTTTTGATAGGAATCCCTAACGTACTCCCAATCTTACTAAAACCATTAACATTCCAATACTTCGTATCCAATTTCGAAAAATCACCCACACTGATAGTGATGATATTGATTCTATATCAATGCTCATACTCACATTCCAATCCTTCACAATCATAGGCTTGATACCAAAATAATAAACCCCCTTCTCTAGTACAACATTCTTATCATGTTCCTCTTGAAATTTAACCACATACGTACCTCGTCTTGCCTTAACAACTTTCTCAATCACTTTATCACTCCAAAGAGATCGAATAAAATTGTTCATCTCCTGATATGGCAAACTGATACCAAGAATCCGACAAATGATCGAGTTATCCCAATTATCCACAGTAATATCCTCCTCTTCAATTTCAGCACAGAGAATACCCTCAATCGATTTGGGAGGAATGAAACGTAAACAAATATCTCTATCTCCAATCAAAGAACTAAAATGCGAAACCACATTGTGTGCCTCTTGATCATCCATTCTATTGAACAATCAAACAGTAACCCAAGTCCTCCCTCTAAATGCAAAAGCCGAGAAGCAGAAACCCTCCAAATCGCCGAAAATTTAGAGAGATAAGCTCTCGTTTAGAAAGAGAAAAACATTATATATATATATATATATATATATATATATATATATATATATATATATATAGGGAACAGATCCAGTAGGAAGAGAGTTTAGATAGGAAGGTAGGAAGAAGCAACCTGGAGCGTCCAATCCAGATCCGATGGATGAGATTAAAACTGTCACACGTGTGATATTTTAATGAAAAACCACTTTCCACCCTTTAAAAAACAACTAGTGGTTTTCTATTTTTTAAAAAAAGAGGAATAGTTGGTTAGAGACAATTAAGGGAAAGTATTCAATGGAATAAAAATCTTATTATTCTTGTCTTAAAAATAAAATCAATTTTGAAGATATGATTGTCAAGAATTATGCATCAATTACAACAGATATGTCGTTTGTCAATGGAGAATCACAATTACACTATGGTCATCAAATGCAAAGAATGTGGACATCAAATACCAGTCAGTGCGGTCATGAGGCAAGGAGTGTGGTCGCAATCTAATACCAGTCATTGTGGTCATCAAAGGTAAAGAGTGTGATCATCAAACTCAAATAATGTGCTCAAAATCTAATACCAGTCAGTGTGGTCATGAAATATCAATCAGTGTGGTCATCAAAGTCACATAGTGTGGTCAAAATTGAATACCAATCAATGTGGTCATCAAAGACGAAAAATGTGGTCATCAAATTACTAATTAGTGTGGTCATCAAAGACGAAGAATGTGGTCATCAAAGAATATTTGAGGGATTTGGAGAGAGAAATTCTAAAAGGGAGAATGTCAATAATTATAGGATTATTTTAATTATTTTAATTAATGGCGTAATTTATGAGATATTATGGGAATTTGTTGTTTTTTATTTTTTAAAAAGAAAAAACATCCAAGTGTAAGCAAGAAAATTGCTTAAATTTTGGGTTTCTATGATTTGGTGAGAGAAAGAATTTGTTGTAATGTAGATTTTGATCACACTCTTTACTTTTGATTACCACACTAATTGGTAATTTGATGACCACATTCTTCGTCTTTGATGACCACACAGATTGGTATTCAATTTTGACCACACTATGTGACTTTGATGACCACACTGAATTGGTATTTTATGACCACACTATTTACATTTCGTGCCCTCACTAATTGGTATTAGATTTTGAGCACACTATTTGACTATGATGACCACACTATTTGCCTTTGACACACTCTTTGCATTTGATGACCACATTGTACTTGTGATTCTCCATTGACAAACGACATATCTATTGTAATTGATGCATAATTTTTTGCAATCATATCTTTAAAATTGATTTTATTTTTTAGACAAGAATAATCATATTTTTATTTCATTGAATACTTTCCCTTAATTGTCTCTAACTAACTATTCCTCTTTTTTTTTAAAACAAAATAGAAAACCACTAGTTGTTTTTTAAGGCGTGGAAAGTGGTTTTTCATTAAAACACCACATGTGTGACAGTTTTAATCTCATCCATCGGATCCGGATTGGACGCTCTAGATTGCTTCTTCCTACCTAAACTCTCTTCCTACTGGATCCTTTCCCATATATATATATATATATATATATATATATATATATATATATATATATATATATATTTAAAACCCCGAGTTTTAGGGAGAACGGAACCGCTCGGATTGTTACCGAACCGTTAGGCTTAAGTTTAAGTTTCGAGGGAGAAACTTCTTTTAAGGAGGTAATGATGTAAAACCCCGAAAAATCCAAAGATGTTGACCGTGACGTCGTTAGTAAATTAGGTTTGACTTCGTTATTTGTTTATTATTCGTTTGTGTTTATTTTGCTAACACTTGAGCTCGTAGGATTGAGGAACTAACAAGGGTATATCGGTAATTTCTTGGGTTTAGTATTATTAGTATTACTCTAATTATTATTAGCATTACCATTAATATTATTGTGTTTATTAAAATTTGTTATATGAATAATTATGTGATTTTTATTTGTTATGTGTTTAGTTATTATTAGTATTGTTTTATTTTATTGTTATTCCTATTATTATGGTTATTATTATTTTCCAAAAATCTGATTTTCTTATTGGGTTGGATTAGGAGAATGATTAGTATTAGTTGGGCTTTTTTTTTATTAGATAATATAAAAAAACCCCTCTCTCTCACAAAACCCTAATATCAACCCTAACCCTAGCCTCTCACCTCTCCTCTCCCCCTCTCTCTCTCTCTAGCCGGCGCCCCCACCACCGCAGCTCCCGCCGTGCCGCCGGCAAGCGCGACACACCGCCCAGTCGCACCACCGCAACTGCCACCCCTTTCTCTCTTTTTTTTCTCTCTCCCTCTCTTTTTCTCTTGCTGTCGTCGTGCCGCCGCTACAGCCACCAGGAGACGTCATCACCAGCCACGCCGCCGCCACCTAGTCGTCGTCCATGCCACCGCCGCATCACCGGAGGCAGTCGCCCAGCAGCCAGACGCGAGGAAATCGAGGCCTGCTGTGGTGGTTGTGGTGTGATCTATAGTGTCGTGAATCAAACCGCGCCACCAACGTCCACCGTCGTCCGTCACTGCCGCCGTGACTTTGCTGCCCTAACCGCCGCTGCTCCGACGCCGACGTCAGCCCTCGCCGGAAACCGCCCATAACCTCTCTAACGTAAACCCTAATTCAGTTTTCAAAACCCTTTTCTTTTATTTCTTGTTTTTCTGTTTTGATTTGTTATTTATTCTTGATTTAAATCTTGTAATATGGGTAATTAAGGGTGTAATTTTATTAAGTTGTTATTTGTAATTATTTGTTCTTGTGTTGTATTGTTTACGTGTAAATTGTCTAAATTATTATATGTAACTTTTGTGTTTTAATTTGGTGTATTAGGGTTGTAATAGTTGTAGTGAAATTATTAATGTTCAATTGTTTAATGTACTTCGTTTTCATGTGAATCATGTTAGGGTTTTAGATAACACTATTATTGTATGCACGAATTAAAGAGTTTAATTACCTAGATTAATTCTTGAATCGTTAGTTAAGTATTCACATGTTCTTTAATTCTCTTAGGGATTCATTCATGTTTAGTTTCATGTTTAAATCTTGTTAAATAAGTTAGGTTGATTAAATTACTAAAGTTCGATTCTTGTTTATTAATTTATGATTCTTGTTTTAAATCTTGTTTAAAGCAATTGGTTGTTGGGATTCTTGATTAGTAGTTTAAATGTTTATATGTTCTTTATAGTTATTCACATGTTCTTTAAGTTCTTTCTTGTTTATTGGTTAAGAAATTCATGTTTAGGTTAGTGTTAATATTTCATGCATGCTTTTAGGGTTAGTAGAAATATTAAAGTTGATTTCATGTTTTACATTTTGGTTTTGATGATAGGAGGTTTGATGTTTGGACCTTAGTTGGTTTAGGTTAATTACTTTGGACCTAAGTTACTGTTTTAAACCCAATTAGGACCCCGGGATCGGATTGGTGGAAGTTAGAACCGAATTTGCAAATTAAATTGAAACCGGTAACGGGACAGTTTTGATGGGGTCTAAAGATCGGGTCACCACTGTTATTGTAGTTGTCTTTTGATCAAACCCTTTGGCCTGGAGCTTCCCTTAGATGTTAGATTTCATAGGAATTTTACGGACCGGACTTTGGAATTTTATAAGTCGAGTTATACCCCGATTACCAGACCTAGGTCAGATCTGGACAGCTTGGGAAGATTACGGTTTTAGAGGACCTTAAAGCGTGTTTTGGGTCTTGAGTTCAACTTAAGAGTTTTAGTAGACATCCCGAGGTTTCCGAAAAGTCCAAAACCAGACCCATAGAATGTCGGGAAGTCAAGTTATGACCCTTTTTGTGTGGATGTTGTAATCTGTCTTGTTATGTGAAATTGTTAATAAATGTGTTGTTGATTGAAAAGGTTTACTTGGTATTATTATGCGATTACCTGGAATGTGTTAGGTAATTTAAAGTGTAAATTCATGATTGATAGGAACCTATAGGGTTCCTAGGGGAGGGTTAGTTAGAAGGTAGTTAATACTAACTTCGAAGAGCGCGTTTTGATTAGAATAATTATTTTATTTTAGGCCCAAGCTAACTCGTGTCGTTAGTGAGCTCAAGTGTGTTCGTTTTGCTGTGAAGTGAAGTTAACCAGGTAATGTCTATGCTCTAATCCCCACCGGGATGCTCTTTAAATGTGTTTTAATGTTTTCTAATCTGTTTTGATAATTGCATCCCGAAAGGGGACTTTATGTGGAAAATGTGGCCATCTGTTTTTTATATTTATTTGTGATTGTTGATTTATGAGTTGAGAAATTGTGATGGTCTTTTATAAGTAGTTTTGTTACTAGCTTTGATAACCTGGGTTGGGTTTGACTTGAGAGTTGTGAGCTGAGTTTGAATAATATACTAATAACTCAAGTGAAACATTAAGCGGGTTTGTTCTGTTGATGCCTTTGGTAGGCGATTTTTGATGCCTTTGGTAGGCGGTTACTCTAATGCCTTTGGTAGGCAGTTACTTTGATGCCTTTGGTAGGCAGTTACTTTGATGCCTTTGGTAGGCGATTTTTGATGCCTTTGGTAGGCGATTATTGATGCCTTTGGTAGGCGATTATTATATTTATGCCTTTGGTAGGCGATTATCTTTGATGCCTTTGGTAGGCAAATGTTTTGATGCCTTTGGTAGGTGATGTTACTTTATGGGATTTGATATCCCGCCCGCATAATAAAATGAATGGGTTGGGTTGAGGAAAACAGTTGTATGGGTTAAACCCTTTATTAAAAGGTTTGACTTGTTCCCCCTTTCTCAAATGAATTGAAATGAACTTAACTTGTTTTTAACATTAGGGGTAGACATTATTGATTCCCCCTCATTTTTTTGAAATGTTTTGTTTTCAGGTAATGATCAATATGCTGGGGACGGGTATTAGAAGTGAGGACGACATGTCTAGAAGTCGTTAATTTTGTTATGCTCCTTTTTGAAGGACTTGAAGTTAGATTAAGGTTTATTTCTAAGTATGAGTTTGTTAGTTGGTTGCTGTTGACAGACAGTCGTTTTTCCTTCTTGCCTTGTATTCCTTCGGGGATACAGCAGTGACGCCCAATAAGAGTTTAAGTCTTCCGCTAAATTTTTGTCTGTTAACGTTAGTTTGACTTTGACTTTTCGATAATTGAATTTCCAGGGCGTTACAATATATATATATAGGAAAACTGGATTATAATAATCTCATATTTTGCAAATTGGATGGCGATTATCCCTACTTTTAGTTTGTATTCCGGTGGTCCAAAAAAAAATTGTTTCTACCCCATATTCTTTTTAATTTTTTCATTCCTACCCTATATTGCTTTTATTTCTCCGTTCCTACCCCAGAAAGATAATAAATTGTAGTTTCTAAAACATTTTTTAAATTATTTTTTTGAGATTCCGAGTAATTATTATGATTTTTTTTAAATGGAATAAAAGTGAAAAAAAGAAAAAATTAGTAAAAAAAATTGAAAAAAAATTGGGAGAAACGCCACAAATTCATAAAAATCATGGTAAAGTGTTATACAAAGTTTTGAATCAAATGCAACACAAAATCTATGATATTGAGGGTATATTCTTGATGATGTCCCACGACAATCCTTTTTTTTTTCTTGGGCCACCAGAATACAAACTGAAAGTAGGATTATCGCCATCCAATTTGCAAAATATGAGATTATTATAATCCAATTTCCCTATATATATATATATATATAATGAAATTGGATTCTAATAATCCCAACTTTTGCAAATTGGGTTGCAATAATCCCTAATTTCAATTTGTACTCTGGTGGTCGAAAAAAAAAATTGTATTGTGGTGGGACATAATCGAGAGTATACCCTAAATATCATAGATTTTGTGTTGCATGTCATTTAAAACTTTGTATGACACTTTACCACGATTTTTAATGAATTTACAGCATTTCTCCTAATTTTTTTCAATTTTTTATGATTTTTTCAATTTAATTTCTTTTAAAAAAATTATAATAATTACTCGGAATCTCAAAAAATAATTTAAAAAATATTTTAGAAACTACACTTTATTACCTATCTGGGGGCATGAACGAAAAGAGAAAAAAAACAATATGGGATAGGCATGAAAAAATTAAAAAGAATGTGAAACATTACGCTAAAATACTTGTTTCTACACCCAACTAAAAGATTAAAGCATTGTGTGAAAGCCTATTTAATCTATAAATTCTTCATCAGTAGTCCATGCAATCAAAGAGTTACAAGTCTCATACCTTAACCTGCAATATTATAATCCATGACATCAAATCCTTTGAAGGTCAATGTCCCCGTCGGTCATTACCACATTGGTCACGGTTATACTCTTCTAAGCCACCACTCCAAGTTGTAGTTGATCACAATCATGTTTTTTATGCTTGGCTATGATATCAATTGTTACAGATTAAATAGAATAATTCATCATACAAAATTGATATCATTAGATTCGTAATAAAAAATACTATTTAAAAAGTATAATATTATAATTTTTTATAAAAATTTTATATTAGAAATTATTGATTAAAGATTGGCACTAAAAATCGTAAATGATAGATAAAAAAGAACGGAGAGAGTAATATATTAGGTGAAAAGCTCATTTTTAGTGGATAAACTCTTCATTAATTGCTCATACAATCGATGTTGGACAAATCGTATGCCTTGGAATTCGTATATTCCATAACAAAGCTTTAGGGAGCTATGGGAAAAGATGTCGCGATATGATGGTTGTTTGCGCAACGACAATAGTGACATGGTCACTGCTTACTATTCACTAGTGATGATGGCGATATGATGATGACACTTCCTGACTATTTAAATTTCTAACAATTTGAATGTATAGTTGTAGCCTCTCAGTCTCAGTGAATAAGCTTTGCTCAAGGGGTTGGGATTCTGGTATGGACTGATGAATATAAAGTTTTTTTTTTTAATATTAATCAACTTTCATTTAGTGAATAACTTTCAAACATTTTTATAAATAAATACTACAATTACAAAATGTATAAATAAATTCCAATTATACTAAACAAACAATGATAAAGACTGATTGATACATGTTGATGGTTAAAAGTGTAAAGCTACAAAATATTGTAGAAATTTGAGGGAGTATATAGTTTGTATGTTTGTATATACAAGCATTTGCTTAAAGCATCTCTGCATTGTTATAGGTATCACAAATTATTTTGAATTGTACATTTATGATAACAGCAATTGGCCCAACTAAAATCAAGCACTAAGAAAAGAATGATTGCCTAAAACTTCTATAATTTCTTTTTCCATTATTAAAAAATAAAAAACCTCCAAGTACATCAATTCAACTAATATTTAAACAATGCTAGATAAATCAGTCGAAAAAGAAAAACAATCATCATTATATAAATAATTAAGAACTAAGGTGAAGAACCACAGCCATGCCCCAAGGTCCTCAACAGTTCTCTGCTAAGGACCTCCACAATAACCGCAGCGGTTTTGGACGAAAGACCAAAATTGGAAGGAATAGGGAAGTTCCCCAAATCTCATCCAAACTACTATCTTAACCTTATTTATGAGATCTATACTAATTGATATTATTGTTGTCGCAGAATATAATCAAGAAGATTTCCAGAATAAAAGAGGTTGATGAAGTTGTGCAAATATGGAAACAATCAAGGAAGATCAAAGGATCCGTTAATCAAAGATCATCACTCTATATAAAATATAATCAAAAAGATCTCCATAATAAAAGAGGTTGATGAAGTTGTGCAAATATGGCAAGAATCAAGAAAGATCAAGCGAGTCGTTAATCAAATATCATCACTCTATATAAGCAAGCGCCTAACCTATTGCAAGAATTAACTATTTCCAAGCAAGTAAATCGAGAGTAGGAGTTTCTTTTAAGAATTATGAGTTGTAAGAATCTCTGTGAGAAAGTTTTCTGAGTTTTAACCACTAGGGAATTAGTGGTGAGTTATGTAACCAGTTGAGTGATAACTGGTGAGGACCTCAGGGTCATGTAGCTAAAGTGCGTGAGTGACCTCGCTTTAGTAAGTCCAAGCCTTTCTTCTTGCCTCAACTGTGAGGCCTCCTCTGCAGGAATTCATTCTGAATTTTCTGCCCTTGTAAGCACTCTTTGAGGACCTCACGGTCCTTAACAGTGCCGAGTTTGTAACCTCCTCTCATTCCTTGCACTTTAAGCTTATCAATAAAGAATTATTATTTAGTTATATAAGTGCTATTAACGTCCTTGTGTTGATTAAATGCACAATTTTTTTATACCCCTATTCACCCACATCTAGGGTTATTTCATAAGAAGTAATATCTTTTCTATATTCTCCAACATGATGAAACCTAAAATTCAACTTCCAAAGTATTCAAAACATGATTGAAGGTGACAACAAGAATCTTCTTAATGTAGTTTGTGGTAATGGTAGTGCTCCTTGGGAGATTGATCATTAGTTATGGATATTAGGAAGTTTAGCTCTTTATGTAATTATAAGCTCGTGTTGCACATTTTTAGAGAAGCTAATAGGGCGACAGATCTTAGCCTCCGTCCCAAATTAATTGATAATTTGACTAAAATTTGATTGTTAATTATTTACAAACTACAATGAATTACTATATGAAATTGTCGTCATTAGAAAGATATTTTACTAAAAATTACAATGGAGGTAGTTCCATATTGTAACTTATTGTAATTTCTGAATAATTAACGATCAAAAATTAGTCAAAGTGTCAATTAATTTGAGACGGATGGAATATATCATTAGTGAAATAGTTGTGGTAGAACCCTTTTAGAAAAAGAAAAACAAGAGCTACCTAAGTATTGTATCTTACATTTCTTTTAAAAGAATTTTTAAAAAAAATTGAAACTTATTAATGCCTAAAAACTTCTATATTATCCAACACATCGATTTGACATTAGACAAATGGGGTTCATGGACCCATTAAGAAAAATAAATTGCATTATGCGCATATTCTTTAAGGGTGTAAGAATAAGGTAGGTAACGTAAGATAAGGTATCAAAAGGATAAAAAAAAAAAAAAGTAGTAGAGATAGGTAATCACCTATCTTTTTATTTTTAAATTGATTTTGTGAGTTGAATAAAGAATTTTAAATATAAATTATCTAAAAGTATAATCATATTGTTTTGGATGGTAAGATAAAGTATGGTTAGATTAGATAAGGATAAACCTATCGTACCAAGCTAAGGAACACAGTCTATATTTATATGGTTATTAGGTAGAGTTTTATATTTGTGTTGAATGAGCACATAGAAATTAATATTTGATAGTCAGTTCCTATAAAATATTATCATCAAACTTCAAAAATTTTGATCCTAAGCTTATTATTATTATTATTATTATTATTATTATTATTATTATTATTATTGGCAAAGGAGAATTTTTACAAGAAACTAACAAGTGCATGTGCATGTTGTCTTTTCAAAAATATTGTCTTTTCCTTACTCTAATGGCAAGTGCATGTGCATCCTTGACTTGATTTCTACATACTTTTTCAATAGTACGACAGTAGAAATTAAGTAAAAGCTTTCTACAAGACTCAAGAATAGAAATACAAACTATTGGAGGATCAAAACATCCCATGAAGAGTTGAATCGCCAGCGTGGAATTAGAGAACACCTTGAGATGGATCCAGCGCTCATTTCTTGCGATGCTCGAGGAAGCTTCAATGCCTAAAAGTTTAGCCTATAATGCAGAACTTACAAAGGTCGCTTCAGAACCTTATTAACTTTCACCTGAGGCCCCTCTAAAACCCAACCAAATCCAGCCAAAAGAGACCCCTCGTCCCAAGCACCATCAGTCCTTGCCACTGCCCAACCAATTCCTTCCTCCAAGTCCCCCCTGTCCCCTCTAAACAAATGCGTTAGGAATATTGTTCCTGAAATGTCTTGATCTTTCGTGCAATTTAGCACCCTCTGAAGATGCCTCCTCCTCAAGGGCAATTTCGGCATTGATGTCCGACGAAATCTTAAGGACTCGCGCTCTTTTGATTATGCACTACACTATTCCTAGCCTTCCAAATCAACCACAAACAAGCTACAAACATTGGAATTGTTGTTGCTCTAGCAATCTTATCCTTGAAAAGATAAGCGAGCCACTCGGAAAATCATACACCGGATCCAATCTCCCACGGGGCCTCTACATTAATACCTAAAGAGCTCCCTTTCCGGCCCAACAACAAACTCGCAATCCCAAAATAAGTGTCAAGTAGTCTCAAGGTCATTCTTGCAAAGGGGGCACATCAACTCATGAACCTCTTTCCATCCCCTGCAATTCCACCTAAAAGGTAGTGCATTATTAGAAATTTTCCACATAAACATTTTCCAATTTGGAAACATGTTAGACCCCCACAATCTCTTCCAAAACTTGCTATAAATAAGGGTTCCACTTTAGCTCCCCTCCAACATTTTTTGAACCAAAAAGTGGTACCCAAATTTGACAATATAGACCCTAGAAATTGTTCTACTCCATAACAAGCAATCAGGATCATCAGAGCTAGTGACAGTAACTGTAAGTATTCTGTTGGCCTCGTCCTATCTAAATACAGACCTTACAAGAGGAATATTTCAAGGTCCACCATTCCACTATAGATCACGCACCGATCTATTTGCCCAAACACCTCTATCCTCCTCATTCCTAAGGGCAAGGAGTTTAGACCCCGCCTAGACATCCTCTAAAATTCTCGCGGTACCCCCCGAGCGAATCCTCCAACAACAAGCGTCCTTAACTTTCCGGCTTGCTTTAACCAGTCCCCTCCAGCCTCATGAGCCTTTGCGTTCATGAGACTGTGAAGCCAACAAAGGTTAATCAACTCTATATCTTGCTTTATAGATTCGAGCCAGCAAGGAGCCTTGATTATTATGAATTCTCCAAGTTTAATGAAGTAAGAGCGCATCGTTAGACGTTTCAGCGCTTCTAATCCGTACACCCCCTTCACCCTTTTGCCTAAAAATGACATCAATGTTTGCCCTGATGTCCATTCCAGTTCCACTAAAAGAACTTAACTACCAAAGAATCAATTTTCCTAGACACTGATACGAAAATTTTATAGACACTAAAGAGTAAAGATGTGTTGGTCTAAGGCAGCAAGAACTGCATTAATGAGGACTAGTCTTCCTGTTGGTGATAACAGAGTCGCTTTCCATCCCTGGAGTCGTCTCTGAATGTTCCCAATGAGGAACCCAAATTGGTTGGACTTGTTAATGTTTTTTACATCTCCAAATACTACTTCCTCCGTTCTTTTTTATCTGTCATTTACAGTTTTCAGTATCAATCTTTAATCAATAATTTTTTGTACAAAATTTGTATTAAAAAATATAATATTATACTTTTTAAATAGTATTTTTCATCATGGGTCTAATGACATCAATTTTGTATGATGAACTATTATATAAATTAAGATATTAAGGATCAAAGTATTTAACACAATTTCCTAGACAACAGATAAATAAAAACAGAGGTAGTAATAAGATATAAGATTATAATAACTCATGGTTAGCACACTCCATTTTCCCATAATATTTGACTTTATTGTGAGTTTTTTTAAAAACTAGTGTGATTCCTTAAACTACTATGTGAATATTAATTGTAAGACATCATCATTTGTTTGGAGGGAAAAAAAAAGTATTTTAAAACTAGCTTTAATAATGAAAGTTAGATCTAATAAGAATGGCTAAGCCATAAGAAAAAAGAATATCGAAAATATTGTTTCGGATCCTTACTTGAAAGAATCTGAATCGGCCATTGATCTAACATGAATGAAACCTTAAGTTCATGGACACCAACAATCAATAACCATAGTATATTCCAGTTAACATCTCCATCCATGTATACAGCTTGTTAGGTGCAATTTATACGATGCAAGTAGTTGAGAATATGTAAATAACTTTCAAACACAATGAAAGCAACAAGTCAAAGGATAAAGGGACATCTCTTCATTTCAAACTACTCTCTGGGTTCCTTATTAATTGACATATTTCAAAAATTTTCTCTTACCAAGGTTTAACTAAAACAACTACCCACATAATTAAATAGTACTATTTTTCAAAGTGTTTTTTTGAGTGAGAGAATATGAGTATGAGTAGCTTTTATTGGTTAAAAAAGTAAAAAGTTAACATAATTATTAAAGTTAAAATAATTAAATTAAGTAATAAGTATTGAAAAATGGAAACTGACAATTATTTTGGAACCAAAAAAAAAGCTAGTTTAAGTGTCAATTAATATGAAATGCTGGGAGTATTAATTGAGCGACCAAATTGTCAACACATGGCATTAAATGCCTTGTTTTCAACACAACTAATCAGCTGGGAAATCTTCCAACTTCACTACGTAATTAAGTTGAAAAATGCTAATTCGGGCAAACCAAAGAGTTTTTAGATGCCGGCATTGATGCTCACAGTAACAAAGAGTAGCTATAGCCTATAGGAGCTAGACTTGGAAAGTAGAGAAACATATTAGGTGGCCAGCCAAGTTGAAATCGTTAACTGCCTTCTTGGGATGTAAAACTGTAATCTTACATTCATAGTTATCTTTTGACAAGCCCTACCAAATTTTGTGGATAAGCTTTTGATTAACCTGCTTCACCAGTTCAGATTAATCGCCATTTCCATGCTTAAGACTATTACTCGACGGTTTGGAGATGAAGTCGACATCAGCCAACCACCTGCGGCAAGAGGAAGCATTCATGATTTGCCTTGAAAGTCGCCTCTACATTGGATCTTCAATCCTGTTTGCTACAAACAGCAGAGACCAACAGACATCATGGAAACAAGTCATGAAACAAAGTTTAGGAGGTTGTCACTAAAGTTAGGTTAAAAGCTGGAACTAGAGTTATCCGCAAAATTTCTCCCACAAAAAGAGAAATCTTTCTCAACACTCACTATAATCAAATTCATTATGTTTTATTGCTAATGTACATGTTTAACGATCAAAAACCTCCTCTGCAGACAACACCTCAAACTAAACAAGGGATTTGGTGACCAGAAATCTCACTGTCATCTGTATCATGTGAATGTTTCGAACTTAGGAAATGAAAGTGAAAGAATGGAAGCACAACATACAGCTGCGACTTCAACATTGTGTGCTCTGGAACAGCAGGAGGAGAGGGATCAAATGTGCCAGCCAGGGTGACAAACCAATCACACCACAATCATACAAAAGATAACCAGCAGTCGGTATTCTGCTGATATACACCCCCTATATTTGCTGTTTGACTCCATCCAATGACTTGAGTCTCGAGTTGCAGATTTGCAGAAAGTCACTCAGCATCCTATGCTGTCCCCTGATCATCTTCCTGGAAACATGTGTTGGACTCCAAGACTTAATCGCTTGGAAGATCCGGCTGCCCAGCTCAGCTTCACTGGCATTTGATATGAAGTCTTTCAGAAAGTTGTAGATCTTCCCAGGACCATCAGTGGGTCCTCCCTCGAGAATGGAGAGGGACTTGTCCAGAGCCTCATCCTCTGTTCTCTTGTTCTCTTCTTTCAGCCATTTTGCTACGATTTCCACCGTCCCATAAAGAGACAAAGCCGAACCACGAACTGCCTGAGACAACAAAGAATTTGCAGCATCCGCAGCTCCAATTTTCTTTTTCCTTTTCCCAAGAGGAAGAGATGCACGAACGTAAGACTGAAGTACTAGACTATGCCAAGCAATAGGTTCCGCAATTAATTGCACTAGAACCTGAATATTGCCTCTTGGAGAACATAACAAAGGACCTGTTTTTTGGACTTCATGCTCTACGCACTTTGCCAGCAAAGTATTCACCATGGACCATCCGTCAACCAGTGGGGGTATGGGTTCATGGGCACTCGAGCTCCACGCATTAACAAAAACAGCCAAGTTCATCCAATCAATCAGTTCATAACCAAACGCCTGTAAAAAGAGTATGTCAAATAAGGCATTTTGGAAAGTACAGCACTAAAACGTAATAAATATATGCTAGATTTAATGGATTGCAAAAACTTACACATACATAAGATAGGTAGGATATGTAGCCAACACAGAAGAAACCAGAAGGAATTGCCAAGATAGGTAAGATGCACAGAATATTTTAAGTTTTTAACACAAGGTAGACAGAGCAAACTGGGGTTTGTGCCTTTCTTTCACTATAGGTCTGACCAAATAAGGTTTTCTACTTTTTTTTTGCTTGGGGCTTTCTGTGCCCTTTCTTTCACCCTTGATTTGATCAAATACTAGTTGACAGCAACCAGGTGATGGTTCCAGTAGCACGGACAGGCCACAATTCAGAAATTTAGCCCAATCATAAACGGCTATTCCTCGAATGAAAAGGTCCCACAAATCTAACTAGGGAGTATGCTCTTCTCTTGACTTGCTTGCACAGCCATGCCATCCATCTAATCTCTCCCAGTTATCTTAGGTAAGATCATTACCCTGCCTTTTGTAAGATCATTACTTTGCCTAAAACTGCAACACATGTTTTCAACATGTATCAACAACTAGGTTTATTCACAACACTAACATCCGTCCACTAGTCAGGACCAATACCAATAATCACCGATTCACCATGCATCTGAAAGATTTTGAAGTTTAGGATATAGCATTTCTCCAGAGCACTGAGGCGAGAGATGACTAGGGCAATGACCTGGAGAAATTCTGCATGCCCACTTGAATTTAGCTTTCCCACTTATGCCCTCATCCAACCAAGGGCTAACATGTTTCACCAAGAGATGACATATCAACACTGTGAACTGATCAGTCAGCAAAATTATACCAATGAGGACGAATTGTGTGAAAGTATCACTCGTGCAGCAACGTACGTTCATACAATGAATCTTTAAAAGGCAAAGCATGCAGGCAATATACGAAGGCAATAACACCAAATGGAGAACAATGAAATAAGTGGGATTTCCAGGACACACCTCCAAAGACTGTTTGCCCTCGGCCACACCCAGCAGAACCTTCAAAGCATCACACAATGAAAACCCAAGAAGCTTAGCATAGCGCTCTAGCATAGGTTTCATCTCTGATTGAAATTCAGAGTCTGATACAGAGCCATTGACTTGAGGGTTCTCCTTGACAGAAGCAGAAACACATTGAACAGACAAATAGATCATCCTAGGAAGAAGAGATCTCCTCTGAGCAGTCTGCTGCACTTTTCTTTCCCAATCTTTCTTGTAGTCTTGCTGCACAATCCATGCAACCCTAATCAATATGGATGGCTAAGAAGTAAGGAATTGGTTTGAGAAAGCAAGTAAACAGATTAGACCTATACCATATGTTCCTTAGGACGCCAGACTTCATCAAAAGGTCCTGCCATGAAGAAAACATTACCTGATGAGTACAGAGATTACACTTACACAAGCACACAGCTCCTTGCTCAATTTCAGAAATGTTGCATTTTCATACTAGAAAAGCAACTATAAGGCTTTTCAGTGAGGAAAAGAAGAAAGAGCAATTAACTAATTTGATTCTCAGAGAATATAAGACCACCGGACAATGTATTACAGAGATCCACACTGGCTGGTAGGCCTGTCAATTCAAGTGACCAGGCAAACTACAGGTTAGGTGCATTCTGATTTCCGGAAAATACGCAGCGGGAGTATATCAGTTTAAAGTAATTACAGGCCAGATGTATTTCGGTTTCGGCAGTTTGGGTCGAGTTTTCAGATCGAAACTTTTTACATATTTCCAAAGAAAATAAAGTTATCTCAACATACTTCAATTGGTTCAATATACTCTGAATTTAGATAAATTAAACATACATATTGTGACAATCTCGATACGGTAAATTAAAAAAGGATTTTTGGATGCTAATAAACTGAACTTTTGGGGTACTAAGCAATAATTCACTGAACTTTGACGTTGGGCAATAATGCACTGACCTTTTAGAGGTGTTGGACAATAATGCACCCGAAACAATTTCAACAGTGGCTAACTTGGTTGCGATCTTATGTGGCAGACCGAGAAGATAAATAGGCTAAATAATATCTAAATTTATGACATATCAACTAATCTACATAAGCAAAGTTGATTTTATACAACTACAACAACAATCTCTCAACGGAAACACGTTTAAACAAATGTGATCTTATTTTTTTTTACTCTTTTCAAAGTTGATTCTCTTTGCTTATATGTGGATTAGCTGACATGCCATAAACTTAAAAAAATTTTAAACCAATTCATCTCCTCCCCCTGCTATGTAGGATTGCCACAAAGTCAATCACTATCGAAATCGTTCTGAGTGCATTATTGTTCAACACCCCTCAAAGTACAGTGTATTATTGTCCAAGGTCAAAGTTCAGTGCATTATTGTCCAATACCCCAAAAGTTCAATATATTAGCATCCAAAAACCCATTAAAAATAGTCAGGCTCAAATCTTACATAAATAACATATAATTGAATTGTATGTGGTCTTATGGTCAAGAATTAATAATCCAAAATAAGTGTTCAATGTCATTTGGGCCACATCTTATTCAAAAATCAAAACAATGTGGGATTAGAATCAAACCATGCTCATATTTCCTTAGTTTTTTTTGGAAAATTGGATTCTAAAAATCCGTACTTCCAGCTTTTGTATGCCAATAATCTCTACTTTGTTTTTGTATTCTAGTGGTCGTAAAAAAAAAAAAAAATTGTATTCTAGTAGGACACTACCGAGCGTACAGCTAAATACCATAAATTTTGACTTGCATTTGATTCAAAACTTAACACAACACTTCCCCATGATTTTTAATGAATTTACAATGTTTGTCACAATTTTTTTCCATTTTTTCACTTTTATTCCTTTAAAAAGAATCATAATAATTGCTCAGATTCACGAAAAAATAATTTTAAAATTCTTTTACTAGCTACACTTCATAACCTTTTTAGGGACAGGAATGAAAAAATATACAAACAATATGGGGTAAGAATGAAAAAGTAAAAGTGTGGAGGTAGATTTTGTATCACTATAATACAATCTCTTTTTTTTGTACCACTAGAATACAAAAGCAAAGTAGGGACAACTGACATACAAAAGCTGAAAGCAGGGATTATTAGAATCCGAATTTCTTTTTTTTTTTTTTTGATAGAATTCCTTAGTTTCCATTGATATTGACTTTCAACAAAATACATCATATATTTTTCTAAAAAACATGTTCGCTAATATAATAAAAAGAAATTCATAAAAAGAATATTCAAACCAACGTCAAATCACGATGAACCATCACCTTCATTTCTAATGCCACAATCCTATACAGAACATTACATTTCATCAATATCAAATTACTCAGCAAGACTCACTTATCAATATCAATGAGTCCACAAGACAAATCATCGTGTTAATGAGAACTTGAATAGTTTCATTGAACGACCTTTAGGGGTGGGATAGGGTGAATAAGAATGGATATTATCTATACCCACATTTTATCCATAGATTAGAGAACCCTACCCAAACCCACCCATGTCTTGACACCCACATGGGTATTACCCATGTAGAATAATACCCACTTGTGTATGTACCCATATGGATATTACCCATTGAGGATTCATAGATATTGTGTATTTGCACACTCATCCAAGTATCCTAGACCTGGCAAACAGCTGAATCGATTCGGGTTTGGGCAAAGATCAGTTCGAGTTCCAGTTTAGGCCAACTTCGAATGAGTCTTTTTCGGGTTGATTCAGGTGAAGTTCTTTCAGATTGGGTTCTGGTTCGATTTGGGGTCATTTGGGTGTGAATCTTAATTAGGTCACTTTTCAGGTTGCAATTCATATCAGATTCGGGTCAGGTCTTCTTCCGGTTCGAGTCAAAGATTGGATCATCCATCCGGATGTCGATTCAGTTTTGCCCTGTCAAAAGTATCCAACTGGACATTTTTATTTTACATTCTGGCGTTTCAGTTGATTGTCTTCAGCATTGTTGACCAATTGTATTCTAAAGAGAGTCCTAAGTCATAGATTAATAAAACAAAAATTGGAAAAAGAAAAGGAACTTTATTACTCACTACAGTTATTTTTAGCGTTGAAAATGTCGACATAAGTGGTGAATTGGCTATATATGTTAAAATATTTGGAGCTCGAAATTCATATTTGAACTTTTCTTAATCCATCCTATTATATTATAAAGTTTCGATCTAACCATTGAATTTCAATTTTGCTCTTACATTTCAATTTCAATTAGTTTTAGCAGTAAAAAGTTTCTACATATCATATCATAAAGCTTCGATTCAAACCGTTAAAATTAAATTTTGCATTAAAGTTTCAATTAGTTTTAGCGGCAAAAATGTTATATATGTCATGATATATGTTACAAATAAAGCATTTACAGCTCCAAATTCGTATTTAAAATTTTTTAATCTATCATATCATATTATAAAGTTTCGATCCAAACCGTTGAAATTCCAAACTATTGAAATTGAATTGAATTTAGCTCTTAAATTTTTATTTCAATTAGTTTTAGTAGTGAAAAATGTTTACATATGTAGCAATATATGTTACAAATGATAATATTTAGAGCTTAAAAATCATATTTGAGCTTTTCTTACTCCATCCTATCATATTATAAAATTTCAACTCAAAACGTTGAAATTGAATTTTGCACTAAAGTTCGAATTAGTTTTAGCAAAAAAAAAAAAAAAAAAAGTTTGTTTATATATGTCGCGATATATGTTATCCGATAAAAAATATTTGGAGCTCAATATTCGAACTTGAACTTCTTTCAATCTATCCTATCATATTATAGAGTTTCGATCCACCCCGTTGAAATTAAATGTTGATCTTAAATTTCAGTTTTAGTTAGATTTAGCAATGAAAGATGTCTACATATATAGTGATATATGTTACAAATAATATTTAGAGCTTAAAATTCAAACTTGATCAATTGAGCTTTTTTTACTCTATCGTATCATATCATAAAATTTTTGATTCAAACAATTGAAATTGAATTTTGTATTACAGTTTTAGTTAGTTCTAGCAGCAAAAAACATCAATATAGCTTGCAATATATGTTCTCAGATAAAAATACTTATAGCTTAAAATTCATATTTGAACTTTTTTATTATAAAGCCTCAATCCAAAATGTATGTAGTGATCTATGTTACAAATGATAATATTGAGAGTTTAAAATTCATATTTGAGCTTTTCTTGCTTCATCCTATCATATTATAAAATTTTGATTCAAACAATTGAGATTGAATTTTGCTCTGAAGTTTAAGTCAATTTTAGCAGCAATAAATGTTTATATATGTCGACATATGTTATCAAATAAAAATATTAGGAGCTTAACATTCATATATTAAGCTTTTTTAATCAATATTATCGTACTACAAGGTTTCGAGCCAAACCATTAAAGTTTAATTGCGCCTTAAATTTCAGATAAACACAATGTCACTTGCTGACCTGGCATTTTCCTGACCTGACCTGAACCCGCCCCAAATTTTTCTGGGTTTCGAACACGATTTTCTCAACTAAACCCGAAATACATCAAACCCGAAAACTAGCGGGTCAAACCCGGCCAGGCCGTTTGACCCGAAAAATTAATATCTTAAGTTTAACTTTATTAGAATTTATGGCTTTGAATTGTAATTTTTAA
Organism: Portulaca oleracea; assembly: GCA_029582165.1. Lineage (NCBI taxonomy): Eukaryota > Viridiplantae > Streptophyta > Magnoliopsida > Caryophyllales > Portulacaceae > Portulaca > Portulaca oleracea. The sequence continues at coordinate 1,370,498 of CM055885.1, read as the reverse complement.
CTATTAAACTATAAGCACAATTTGTTTATTTGTTATTTCTCTAATTTAAGTTAAAATAGATACAATAATTTATCATTATTAGAAGATAATTATATTTTATTATGTATATTGTACAAAAAGTAGTATTTAGAGACTATTTTTTTAAAAGAAAAAACGGAAAAGGGTCGCACTCATAACCCGTTGGGTTGACCCAAAACCAAAATACACATCCCGTATTTTACTTGAACCCGAAAAATACACTCAACTCGTATTTACCTGAACCCGATATACGCCCAACCCAAAACCCGCCCGCCCGACCGAATTGATAGGTCTAGTCCCTTGATATCAAGTTCCCACAAGGTTAAGGCATGAATGGTACATGGATAACGACACTAAATTGTGGGTAATTCACATCCACCCACCCATTACCCATTTTTAATGGGCATTACCTACGTTACCAGGACACGGCTATTAGGGCTGCCGTACCAGGGTCGACACGACACGACACGGATCCTGACACGGGATCCGTGGCGGACCTGGGTGGAACTGCAGGACACGGCCATGAACGAACCCTAGTCAGCGGCAAACCCTAGATCGAACAATTGGACAACCAATTGGTGGGTGTTCCGGGTGGTAGTTGGGGGCTTTTGGTCGAACGGACGACGCGACCCCACCGGTGGGTTTTCTCCGATCAGAAATCGTCGGTATTCGGTCACCGGTAAGGGACAGGAGAGAGGAGAGAGGAGAGAGAGGGAGGAGACATTGTTTCATTTCCTACTGTGTTTTTTTTGGAGAGAGGAGAGAGGAGAGAGAAGAAGGGGGCGAGGAGGGGGAGGGGGAGGCGTGGAGAATAAAGAGCAACAAGCCCACAACACATGAAGTTGGGCTAGGGTTTTTTTTGTGATCATTTCTATTTTCTTATTTTGATTATTTTAAAGGGTAAGCTAAAGGGGCAGCAACTTTTTTGGACTTTTTAATAATTGGGTTTTCTCTGTATGGACCAAATTAATTTAAATTAAAGTATTCTTGGGTTTAATTTAAGGATGACTTTAAAAAATAATACATAATATTTCACTTTTAATATAATTAAATATGTTATGCAACTAAGGGGTCATGTTTCCCCTGCCGTGTCGAACCCTTGGATACCGTGTCCCCGTGTCCTTAATTTTTAGGGATGCCGAGTCGGACCCTCGGATCCGTGTCCGACATGGACACCCGTGTCCCGAGTCCAGGTAACATAGGGCATTACCCATCCATAGATGGGTACAAATTCCCACCCTAACAACCTTTACCAATCCCACCATTACATGCCCCTCTCGCTATATCTCCTCCACATCTCAATTCCACGAGCAATATTACTTATGCTTTAACTCGAAGTACAAAAACATAAAAAATATAACAGTAAAAGAACATGAGAAAGGCACAAAAGCATCATTCAAATTGGCTTGACCCAACAGGTTGGTGGTTCCAGGATCGGTTCAGGTTGCATCCAGATTTTTCGGGTTCGATTTATTTTAGGTTTGGATCGAGAATGTCGTGTTCACGACTGTCAAGCTTTCGGTCGGGTAAAGTTTTGCCAGGTTTACTCGCTGGTCTTCTGTTGTATAAACAGAAGGGACCAATATCAGTAACCTTCCAGACTTAAAATTCAAGTGCAGAAGAGATATTGACAATCTTGAAACTAAGATTGACCTACCACCATGGCACCATCATACAACAAAACAAAGGGAAACCAGGTACGCATTAAGTATATGCGGAAATTTGGTTGACTGCATTGAAGATAAGAATTCCATGCAAAGACAGACATCATTGCAACAAAGAAGCAGTACTGCTTACCCAAAAGAAGATTCTTCATTGGTGTCGGTGTCCACCACGGCCTTAACTGGAAATCTTCATTGAAGGTCAAGGACTTGCACGAAGTCTCACTTGCAAGCTCTAAAACTTGTGTCCCACATTTTAAGCTTTCAAGAGCATGCTGAGGAAAAGATAATAGTCATTCATTGTTGCTGAAATGCACAGAACATACCATGGCATGCACTCAAAATGCAATACTACCTCCTCCTCCTCAATACTATATGCCTTCTCCTTCAGTCTTAAAATAGCCAATTCAAGCCTAGCAATCAAATATTGATTAGAGTGTTCTAGTCGCTCTTTGAACTGGACAAACTCGATCACCTGAAAATCAAGAGGCAAAAAATATTATAGCTCACTAATGCAATATATATTTACTGGACTTCAAATTGACCCATCTTACAGCAGGTCAAAAGGCCCAGTTTGTAGTCATGAATAACTTAAAACAACGGGAAATAAAACCCAGCCCCAATCAATAAGTTCAATCTAGAACACTACTGTAAAATCAAGTTGAAGCAGCAGTTCTACCAAAAAAGAAATCCACAAGCCAACAAAAACAGGGAACATGGAGAAGATTGGGGCAAGCAGAAGTACATGTGTGAACAGCATCTTCATACGAGAAAAAATTAACCAAATCTAAAAAAGAGCTTACTTTTGAGTAGTTTCGATGACGATATGCAAGAAACGTAAGGTCAGCAGATTCTCTGAGATAGTCATCCATGAACTTCAGATAATCCCTCAAAAGATCATTTAAATCTTCCCAAAGAGGAGACATTAACATCTGTGGCAATATTTGGTGTGAAACAGTCTCTAGTAGGATATTTTTCACATCCAGAGTTCGATACCTACCAACAAAAATAAATAAATGAACAAATAGCATGATATCTACACAAGAGTACAACATGAATCACGTGATCAACTGAAAAATATGACATGAAATCATGAAAAAAATAGAACTTTCAAATAACTTTGACACTGCTTATTTATACTAACCATTCATAAGCCACAGGAAGGGCACCCAAGTGAGAATATAAGTGCAGTAATAATATCTTGTACTGTGACACAAATCTGCAGAGTACCACAAACAATAGTAATGTAGTAATGTTCAACTCCAATGTATGGAACAGGAATAAAAGGACTAGATGCAGTCAACATCATCAATTTGGCCAATAACCTAATCATCAATTTGGCCAACTCCAATGTATCAAGTCATTTTGAGAAAAAGCATATAAAACTCCATTAGCTATTTGGTTCAAGCATTTACTGTGAGGGATGAGTTGGTGGCTTGGAGAAAAACTTTAGCTATTTGGTGGGTCAACGGGGAAAACTTGATGAATATTCAAGAACAAAGCTTTGCCCCTTGATGATCATTGCAAGCTCTACTTTTTGAGGATATTGTCGAGTTAAGAGTATGGTGCTTAAGGGTGACAGAAATTTGAATTGTTTGAATTGTCAATAATATTGATGAAAGCTTGAGGCCTTGATCAACATTTCAAGCTCTACTTTTTGAGGATATTTAGAGTTAAGATATGGTGCTTAAGGGTAACAGAAATTTGAATTGTTTGAATTGTCAATAATATTGATGAAAGCTTGAGGCCTTGAGGGCATAGTGTTTCTGTATCCCTTTTTGTACATGAGTGACATACACTTGGTGTCCGTGCAATATAATTACCTATCAGAAGCAATACAAATCAGATAAGAGAACAAGGAGAGAGATTATATATGAAAAACACAAACCTTCTTATACTTAAACCTAGTTCGAGCAACATAACAGCCTCCAACAAATAGCCACTATTTTCCGTTTGCCAATATAACTGACAGCAGCAACAGTAGTTCAAAAATCATGAGAATGGACAACAAGATGTCATAGAATTGCCAAGAAAAAGGAACATGGGAGGAGAAGCATATAACAATAACTGAATGTATGGAACCATAAACAGACACGTAAAGAGGGAAGATGCTTAGAAACATTGGATAAACAAAAATAAACGCAACTGTTCATATCAAAAACAAAGTATAAACACAACAGTTACACATTACGCAAGCACCCAACCAACGACAAATTTGGTATGCTAATTTCCTCTTGGCCACAATAACTCTTAACATTTTGCTTACGAAAGATGTGGTCTTTACAGACAACCCAATTACAGTCTTAGTTTAGAAAAGCTCAAGCACGTAAGCGCAAAGGCTCTTGGGCATTGTGACTTTGGCTCAAGGCAAAGGCTTTTCAAACATGATTTTAACTAAAAACAAATGCTTAAAGGCTGACCCATAATATTTTGACAATAAGTTGGATACAGTGTCAAATATACAACCAAGAAACACACCACATACTCTTGCCTTCTTTTGCACCCAGAGGAATAGAGACAGATAAAGAGGAGGGCCACCTTTAAGTGATCCCCGCCTTCCCAAAAAAAAAAAAGAAAAAGAACCAAAAAACACCCAATTGCATTTGATAAATTGCACTTGTCTTGCTTTAAGGTTTGGCCTAAAGCACAAAAAAAAAAGTATGGTTCCACTTGCAAGGTGCAACAGGATGGCCTATGGGCTTTCGTGGACCTCAAATCACTTTTTAAGTAAGATTACAGTATAATTGAAAGATGGCCATAAGACAAGCAACAAAAGTGGCTTAAAATTCATAACAAAATACATCAATATATCACAACCCTTGAACAGCAAAGTATGATGAACGTTCACCAGAGAGCATTGCCTCAGCAGTTTCAATCCCACCCTCACCCTTTCAGGTGATTGTCCCAGATGCAACACAAACCATTGTCAGAGGAGCTTAGCTACAAGCATCAAAGAAATCCAGTCTTCTAGTTGTAAACCACAGAGAAGATACCTGGACCAATATGTTAGAAGCCATGGATAAAAGCTCTTCACCATGCATGCTCTCTTGTGGATCCAATTCCTTCGAAAGAGGTAGGCTCGCACAATACATATGAACCATATGTATTGCCGAATTCTCAAGCCCTGAGAAAAATAGCAGATAGTCAGTCTCCCCTGAGTTACACTGCTAGAAAGACAAAAGCAAGGAGAAAAAAAAAGGTATTTCAGTTTTTTTTAGTTAAAATTTTGTTTTAAAAGACACCAAGTGGATGTCACCCGTCTACACAAAAAGGCAATCACAAAAAAAGCATCATGCCCTCTCAATTCTTATCAACAAAATCTAAAAGAGTCATATTATGGAATCTCAATATTTTATGTTCACATACAAGGTTGAAAGGACAGAAAACATACCCATGGAAGGCAGTATACAGTCATTGCCAATTTGCAGCGATAACTTTTGAAGGCTTATTGATTGACCCAGAGATTTTGTTTGCACCAATGATGTGGATTTGGAACTCTCTCTAAGTTTTTCTAGCAGCTTTGACTTGTCATCGGCATTTAAGATGTCAAGAAACACTTCGATATCAGAGCAGAAACATGCCAAATAGCCAAATCTGCACAGACATAGCCCAAAAGGGGGGAAAAGAAAGAAAGAGAGCATTATCAGTTGCCTATGCCAGGAGGTCCTCTACTTGAGTAAAAAGATAGGTGTATGAAATAGTAAGAACAAACTGTATGTGAGTAACTGAGGACTGAGCTTATAAGGAAAGCATAATACCACTTCAAACAACAAAAACCTAACTTTTTGATAAGGTCAAAAACCTAACGTTAATAACATTTTTTTCTACGGAATGACATGATGTGAATAAAAAAAGACAAAAGGCACACCAAGGTGCAAAGGATCCTGAGGTGAAAGGCCGAGGCGCACACATCACAGATGCCAGACAAACAATTCATAAAATGTGTGAAATCCAACCATGAAGCATCTCTGTTTTTGTGTGACAAAAAAAGGACAAGAAATGAGATGTGTCAGTTGAAACCAGAAAGTACCATTCCACACCCATATGATCGCTGAAAAATAAAGTTAACCGAAAACAATTTCCCATTTATACACCCACTCAACCCCCACCTTCTCAGCCACTCCGCTGATGTAACCTCAACTGATGTATGAGTACCTTGAAAAGGATCAGAGTGCACCAAGCTAGACACAAGCCAATATCAGGCTCAAAGAAACGATGTAGGATTTTCAAAAATCCAAGTTATGAACTCAGATCAAGGAAAGGAAAACAAATGATGGAGGGAAAGAACAAGTAATCTATGTTTGATACAGAAACACCACAAATGTAAATCACAAGGGCTTGGACTTGCTAATCTTCCTGGGATAAAGAATCACCACCAAGGAAGCAAGATCAAGATAGAGAATCACCACTTGGTCGTTTAGCAAGCTCTACATAACACCACTTGATTGGGCAAATCAAGATACACATGTAGAAATTTTGAGAGTTAATAGACATTCACAAATGGGGCTTCGAAAGCACACTCCCTATATTCAAACTCACATAATGCTGCAAATGATACAAGACATGAATATTTATACGAGGTAGCTAGCAAGTAAGTACTTGAGATTTCCTAGGCATGAAGCAACCTTACTTAAGCCTAATTACAACAAAATCAGTTGCTTAAGTTATCTACCATGCTAAGTCATATAAGATAGAGTAATAACACACCACTATACTCAAGATGCGAAATGGAAGCTTGTGATTGGACCAGCACAAGTTACTTGCATGTTTCAACCTTTTCTTGCTGTAATTTGCCTCCTTTAACTTTTACCAAGCAGCTGCATCATCCTTTACATTATATACTCCCAAGGCGAATTCGAAAACCAAGGAAAAGGACCAAAATACCCCTTAAGAAACTCAAAATTCCAAGCTGGGCAGATTTGGCTTCTACCAGGTACAGTCAAACTGTTTGATCTGAATGACATACCAAACATACTCCAAATTTGGACATGTGATAGCTTTATGGAAAGCTTATTCAAAGTCCCATAGGGCTACACCCGAAGAGACCTCTAAATTAAGATATAGTAAACAGATTAGGTACCAAACTGGACGAATGATACTCCAAACTGTTTGTAACTTGCTTGACTTCTTGACTGCAAAATAGCATGTTTGCACCAATGTAACCTCCATGTACCCCGAAGGCCCCCCTTGCAAAGCATGGTTGATTTCCAACATTGGAAATGCAAAATGATGGAGGGCTAGTTAGATCTCCATCATCAACTTTTAACCAATGTTTTATCAATTGTTTCCAAAACAGAAAAAAGAACAAAAGAAACCCCCCGTTAGTCTATTCAGACAAAACAAACGAAGATGAGAAGCATATTTCATCACTCAAAAGATAGATGAGTGGGCAGTGGGCACCAGCAATGACCAGCCACAAGCCACCAAGAAAGTATGGGAAACATTGCTGCTAGCCTGCAAACACCATGACCCTTTGACTCGAGCAGAATCCCTGGTTCGTTAAGGTTTTCAAATGCTACATTTATTCAACTGAGTAACCCCATGCAATTAACTGACAGCAGGAATTGGATTGGATCATATAACTAAAGCTTCAGATGAAGGAATTTCCCTTACAGGCTTTCGTAGTCAGCAACTCAGCCCCCCCCCCCCCCCCCCCACCAACACACACACACACACACACAAAAAAAAATCATAACTTTCATGTAAAACCCACTCACCAAAGGTGCAATGACGTGTGTGATTAAGGTAACCCCATACAGCCACTATGCCCAAGAAGGGTCCAGCTGCAAGGCACATCCAATCCAATGTACCCAATGAAGAGGCATACATAATGTGCTTAACATGACCAGCAAGCAATCACTCAGCATTTCTAAATTTTCTATCCATTATGCTATACAATAGAAATTAAACAAGAAAAAAAAAATCAAAAGCAATCAAACAAAAAATATCCTGGCAGAGCTTTGGCAGTAGTAATCATTGGATGCACAACAAACCCCCCCCCCCCCAACAAAAAAAAAACAAAAAGGGAAATAAATATATTAAATTAGAAGAGTTAATTTCAGCTAAGCTCCATAACTGTATCAGATGCTAGACAACATTTGATTTTCTAAGGCAAGGAACAGGTTCTCATCATGAAACCAACCAATTTTGACAAATCTTCAGTGTTTCACTTCTGCAGCATCAGTCTATCAAAATGAGGCCTTTAGCAGTAACCAAAATACAAATGGCAACAAATACCTGGAAAAGTATCGCGATAAGGCATCTATGAACTTCTCCTTATCCCCCTTGCCATGTAAGTGTTTCCTCCTATAAATCTCAAGATAAGCCAAATATGGACCCCTTTTGGGGTCAACTTCTGCTTCTTTCTCTAACTTCTCCACAAAAGCCACCGCATCTTCCATACGAGAATCAAACTGCATTGAGACCACAAAAATTCTGGTGAAAAAGATTTAGACACAAATGACACAATTCTAGGTTAGCTAACACGAGGATGACTAAACAGTCACAATTGTAAATTGGTAACTGAATTACAATACCAATAAGATACATGAAACATAGTATACTCAATAGGATGGCAATGGGGCGGGAAATCCCTGAACCCGTCGGGGCCCCACCCCGCTCTAGGGAAAAATCCCCGCCCCCATTGGGGATGGGGATGGGGACAGGGACGGGGACGATTTTCCAAAATCTGCTTGGGGATGGTGCGGGGATGGGGACAAAATTTTCCCCATCCCCATCCCCATTTTCCCCGCCGGGGTGAATTCCCCATCCCCATCCCTGAATCCCCATCCCCGAAAATGTTAAAATTATCAAATAACCTTTATTCAAATTTAATATATATATTAATGGGAAGGACAAAGTAGTAATTTTCCAATTTATTCTCACTTGTTGATGTATTATTGTTTGATTTTGATGTATTATTACTTGAGCAAGTTAAATACGTTGTATTTTGAACATGTTAAAAACCGGGTTCGATTAAAAACCGGATCCGATTAAAATTTAGTTAAATTTAGGATAGTTTCAAAAAATCCCCGTTGGGGATGGGGAATCCGTGGGGATGGGGATGGGGATGGGGATGGGGATGGGGCAAGAATCATTCCCCGAAGCGGGAATGGGGATGAGTTTTGGGAGCGGGGATGGGGACGAGGGTATACTCCCCATCCCCGATCCGCCTCGTTGCCATCCCTCTATACTCTAGCACAACATAGAGAAAAGCAAACATATGAGAGATCAACAAGCACCCAAAGAACTTATAACAGGGCTGAGCATTCACAAAATTGCTTTCATGAGTGCACAGAAATGCAGATCACTCACAACATCATCTGTGACATGCGAGGGCTTAACCACAGATTTTGGCGGACTCCTTGCCTCATTGTTTGACCCATCACACCAGCTTTGGTCATCCTCCAGTAAACAGCCTAGATAATGAAAGAAACACTCCCAATCGTCTGGGCTGTCATGTCAAACATGAAAATCACATGTAAGCAAATAAAGAATGTTGATTATAAAAAAATTAAAAAAAAGCACAAAAGAACGCAAAAACAACAAATACATCCCAGCCAGCCCCAAAATAGTTGGTCCAAATTCAAAGTTAGAAAAATGTCCAGTCATGGTTACAAGGGTTGGGGAGCACCCTTAGATCAACAATGGCGAGTCGGTACAGCAATATGTCATCATACTAGGACCTTTGAAAGTGGGAGTAGATTTTTGGATCTTAATTCATTCTTTAAAATTATTTGGTGGTCATTTTCAAAAGTTTTCTTTAAGATTGTCTGTCGTAATAACTTGGCATCACCATATCATGTAACTCCCACAATATAAATCATAGAGACATCGGGGGTGTTTGGCTACCTAGCTTTTCGGGTAGCTTTTAGCTTTTTGGATAACTTTTAGCTTTTTGACCAAGGTTAAAAAGCTACTTGAGGTGTTTGGTAGGTAGCTTTTTATTTTAGCTTTTTGGACCCAATAAGCTAGTTTCCAAAAAGCTACTTGATGAAGCATTTTGAGTTACCTTTTCACAAAAAGCTACTTTACCGAACACCTTTCCTACAATCAGCTAACTCAAACAGCTAAAGTCAAACAACTAATCCAAACAGCTAACAGCTAACAGCTACCAGCTGGTTGCCAAACAGGACCATTATAATCTAGAACAGGATCCCAAGTGGGTGCACTGAGTTACATGATCAACAGGTGGGTGCACTAAGCGAAAGGGCCCCTCTAACGAATAGGATCCGGATAATCATAATGTTCAATAGAAAGCAAGCCAAACAACTTTAGTCACCGGATATTTACAACCAACCCCTATTCCCAAACCCAGCTTAGGACAAAGGAAGGATTTGGATGTAAACAGTAATTTGGTAGTCCATAAAAGGTGAAATGCAGAGAGCTTATTCCCCTTCGATCATGTAGTTTCCATTTTTACTTTGGGATTGGCCGACTGGAAACCTTCCATGCTTAATGTTGTCATCTTTCCAGGCGATGCATGAGGCCATGACATCACAACAGTATCGAAGTATCACACAAAAACTTGTAATAATGGCTAGCATGGCACAATAGCTCTTAACTAACAGCTTGTTTCCCCAACTTACCCAAACTTACCAAAATTTACCTACTTTTCTCATGGTTATATTCACCCTACCCAACCTCCCACGCATAAAAAAAAGGCCCTTAATTCCCTTAACCTACACATTCATTCATTGAAGCATAGAAAGCTACCCTTAATCTTTAAGGTGTTATCATGGATTCAAAATCTTCGGTCAATCTACACTGAATCAACTTCATCGGAAGGATTTAAGAGTTTCGTCAACCGCATATTCGCCATACGAGAAGTACAATATTTGCCGCATTTTAGTGACTTTTGCATTCCCTCACTGGAGCTGCATTTTGAATCATTGGTTTTATTTATGGCACATGCCACCCGCCTTATCGGACACCATCATCCTTTTCGGAAGCACAGGCAACCAAACCCGAATTTTGCAATCAAAACCCACCTAATACAACACAGCTGCACCATTGACTACCTTTCACCCATCCTAGAATGCTGGATGCAATCATAAACACGGAGATGGATTCTACAACAGAATCTAACATGGTGAGCAGATACATGCCTCACTGCCTCGTTTCCCTCCGCAAAAAGGAAACAGCCACAATAACAAAACAACAAGAAAATATCGGATACTAAGGCTCTATTGACCATCTTTTCGCCACTCAGATGGTCTCATGGTCTACAAGTCCAAAACTTCATACAATATAAAATTACATTATCAAGAAGGCACAATTCAAGCTGAGAGGCAATGTCTATAACAGATCTGTGTTTGACAATCAAACGCTTCAGTATTGATATTACCATGCATTAGAAGAAGAGTATGTCTACAGTAGATACAGAAAAGAAACCATAATATTCATATAATTACATTTATCTTGTGTTACGTTTAACATGCAATATAAAATTAGATGGTACACAGTATTGCATTGTAGAAATGACTGTGTCATTCACACAAAAATATACAAACAATATAAAATTAGATGGTACACAGTATTGCATTGTAGAAATGACTGTGTCATTCACACAAAAATATACAAACAATATAAAATTAGATGGTACACAGTATTGCATTGTAGAAATGAATGTTTTATTCAAACATCAATATGCTGGTCGTTTCAGAAAAGCTGGAGGTACTTGTATAACACAAACTCTAGCATAAGATTGTCTCACATAAGAAAACCTGGTCGTTTCAGTTCTAGAAGGTATGCAAGATTAGACTAAACTAGAAAGACTTATTCCTATGTGAACTAATCAAACAAAATGGGCTGGGACAGGTGGGCCTATAGCTGGGATCCTACTAATTACTAAACAGCAAACACAATGCCTTAATCCCAAGAAAACAATCTACAAAATTAAAACTTCCAAAAGAGAGGAAAAATACCACTTTACCAAAAAATAGGAAAAGAACTTTGATCCAGTACATGTTGAGTGTCTTTCCACGTTATTAAGATACCATCCATCCCCCCCCCCCCCCAACATCCAATAAAAAAAAATTCACAAATGTACAGAGTGTTGGGGCTGGGGACAGCTATCAGACAGCCAGCACAGGAGCAGTTTTACTTAACATACTTGAAAATCATTCCCAATATTTAATAAAAAATTAGAACATAATATGAACTAGTTACTAAACATAATTTTAAATAATAATAACTTGTTGGCAGGCAGTGATAATATAACATTGAATAACTATATGTTGCTGCAAGTTTGTACTCAAACATAACTTCTTTGCAAATTATTACATTTAAAAGTTACTGAGTACCAAGAAGGGATATTGAATCATAATAAGATGTTTGAAAATTCAAAACGTACTTCCTACTTCCCTGAGATGCAAAGGTTCCATATAAAAATCATGTTAAACAATTTTTTCCAAATTTGTACCTATAAAAAGATTAAAAGAATCACTTGCATAATATAGACCTTTACTTTTAGCCTAAGACAGCCTTTTCCAGCTCGTTGGAAACTTGGCTTAAAGTACCAAAAAGCGCGAGCTTTTCCTATTGAAGCGCAATGGTTTAGGCTTCGGGCTTTTCTAAGCCTAGGCGAGCCTGAGGCAGGCTTTTATAATCTAAGGTTGGAAACCCTCGCATTTACAAGGTAAGCGAAGAGGATGAAGAAGATGAGGAGGAAAATGAAGAAAACAAGGAGAAAAACGATTCAACAAATGGTATACCTGAAATTGAGGCTATTTCCACCAACAACGACCGCCAGAGGGCCATGCACCAGCTCTCCCTGCCGCATGAGGGTGCGTATTCCAATACAACTTGAGATTTATGAATTAAGGTTTGTAAGGAAAATTGGATTCTAATAATCCCTACTTTCACCTTTTGTATGTCAATAATCCCTACTTTGCTTTCTGTATTCTAGTGGTCCAAAAAGAAGAAAAATTGTATTCCAATTTCCAATGGCACAAAATCTACCTCCGCATTTTTTAAAATTTTTAAATTCCTGCCCCATATTGTTTTTATTTTTTCATTCCTACCCCCGAAAAAGGTAATGTAAGTACTAAAAGAACTTTTTGTTATGAATACAAGAGAAAGTTGAGAGAGAATAGAGTCAGAGGATGTTGGAGGCAAAAGGAATGAATGAATTTCATTAGCATCGAGGGCGTATTTATAATACAAGAATTCTTCATCGCTAAGAAAACTAGCTAAGAAAAGTAAGGGCATGGACATTCACACTATTATTCTATAACACTCCCCCTTGAATGTCCATTACCAAATGAACATGCCTCGTTAAAAAAACTTACTAGGAAAAACCCATAGGGAAAAATCCTAGTGAAGGAAAAAAGAGTGCATAATTCTTGATACGCCAACATGTGCTGCCTCATTAAAAACCTTTCCAAGGAAAACCCAATGGGACAAAACCTCGGATAAGGGAAAAAGAGTACAGCGCGTATAATCTCCCCATGATATGAGCATCAACAGACATCTCTGAGACAACGCAACCCAATTTTGCTGACTAACTTCTCAAAGGTTGCAGTTGGGAGAGACTTAGTAAATAAATACGCCAAATTCTCACTAGAACGGATTTGTTGAACATTAATCTCATTTCTCTTTTGAAGATCATGAGTGAAAAAGAACTTTGGTGAGATATGCTTTGTTCTATCACCTTTGATGTATCCTGCCTTTAGTTGTGCTACACATGCAGCATTATCTTCACGTAAAATTGTGGGAACATCTTTTCCTGAAGATAGACCACAAGTTCCACGAATGTGTTGAATCACAGATCTTAACCACACATTCTCTGCTACCCTCATGAATTGCCAAGATTTCAGCGTGATTGGAAGATGTGGCAGTTATGGTTTGCTTCATAGATCGCCAAGAAATGGCAGTTCCACCACAAGTAAACACATAACCAGTTTGAGATCGGGCATTATGAGGATCAGATAAATATTCGGCATCAGCACAGCCGATCAAATCTGTTGCCACTTCATGAGGATAGAATAAACCCATATTCATTGTACCTCGAAGGTATCGAAATAAATGTTTAATTCCATTCCAATGTCTTCGTGTTGGACACGAGCAAAATCTTGCTAACAGATTCACAGAAAAGGAAATATCTGGTCGTGTGTAGCTAGCAAGGTACATTAATGCTCCAATAGCACTTAAATATGGTACTTCGGGACCAAGGAGTTCTTCATCATCTGCTCGTGGTCTAAATGGATCCTTTTTCACATCAAGTGATCTCACCACCATAGGAGTACTTGATGGATGTGCATTGTCCATGTAGAATCGTTTTAGCATTTTTGCTAAATAAGTCGACTGATGCACAAATATTCCATTCTTACAATGTTCAACTTGTAAACCAAGACAAAACTTGGTTTTATCGAGATCTTTCATTTCAAATTCTTTCTTTAAGTAATCTGCTGCTTTTCGGATCTCTTCTGGAGTTCCTATCATGTTTAAATCGTCAACATAAACAGCGATTATAGCGAATTTGGATCCGAATCTCTTTATGAAAATGCATGGGCAAACAGGAGTATTTATATATCCTTCTTTCAATACTCACTGAGGCGATTATACCACATGCGTCCAGATTGCTTTAACCCATATAGAGATCAATTCAACTTGATTGAGTAAAGATCTCGTGGGTTCTTATTATGTGCTTCAGGCAACTGAAATCCTTCAGGGAGTTTCATGTAAATGTCGTTCTCAAGTTTCCCATATAAATAAGCAGTAACGACATCCATAAGATGCATAGCGAGATTTTCATGTACTGCGAGACTCAATAGGTATCGAAAAGTAGTAGCATCAACTACTGGGGAGTATGTTTCTTCATAGTCGATGCCTGGTTTCTGTGAAAACCCTTGTGCTACTAGTTGTGGTTTATATCTCACGATCTCATTTTTCTCATTTCGTTTTCGCACAAAGACCCATTTGAATCCAACAGGTTTTATGCCTGTTGGTGTACGAACTACAGGTCCGAATACTTCCCTTTTTGTAAGGGAATCTAATTCTGCATTAATCGCATCTTTCCATTTTGGCCAGTCCTTTCTTTGTCTGCATTCCTCAACAGACCTTGGTTCATGATCCTCATTCTCATTCATGATATTCAGTGCTATATTATGTGAAAACACTGTATCAACGTCGATTTCACTTCGGTTCCATCTTATGCCACTCATGACATAATTGATTGAGATCTCATCATTATTGCAATTTTCAGGTACCAGAGTTTGTGGTGCAACTTCCACATTTGTCATGTCTGGGGACTCTTCTGGAGTCGATTTTTCCTCGTGTTGGTTATCATTATTCATTGCTCCTTTTCTTTTTCAAGGATTTTTGTCTTTGGAACCTACTGGTCTGCCACGCTTCAAATGTGGTCTAGACTCATTAGCAATAGCACTTTGTCCTGCTGGGACATCAATTCTAATAGGAGCATTGGCAGCTGGGATGTAAGATTTAGTGACTCTCTTTGGGTCAGTAAACGCGTCTGGCAGTTGATTCGCTAGAGATTGTAAACGAATTATGTTTTGAACTTCTAGTTCACACTGCTTTGTATGAGGATCAAGATGCTTTAGCAGTAATTCGTTCCAACTTATCTCTTTACCCAACTGCTTAGATTCTCCCCCTAATGTTGGGAAAACTGTCTCATCAAAATGACAGTCGACAAATCGTGCCGTAAACAAATCTCCAGTTGATGGTTCCAGATACTTAATTATGGATGGAGATTCGTACCCAACATATATTCCCAATCTCCTTTGGGGTCCCATCTTAATGCGTTGAGGTGGGGCAATAGTACATACACCGCACATCCAAAAGTTCGTAGATGGGACATATTTGGTTCATGGCCAAAAACCAATTGTTGGGGAGAAAATTCATGATAACCAACTGGCCGTATACGGATCAATGTGGCAGCATGCAATATAGCATGTCCCCAAGCACTAGTTGGAAGCTTTGCTCTCATAAGCAATGGCCTTGCAATTAGTTGCAAGCGCTTAATAAATGATTCCGCAAGACCATTTTGAGTATGAACATGCAGCACAGGATGCTCAACTTCTATGCCAATTGACATACAAAAATCATCAAAGGCTTTAGACTTAAATTCACCAGCATTATCAAGACGAATTCTCTTGATAGAATGATCTGGAAAATGTGCTCGTAATTTAATCAATTGAGCAAGCAATCTTGCAAATGTCAAGTTACGGGTCGACAATAAACACACATGTGACCATCTAGTTGATGCATCAATTAATACCATAAAGTATCTAAATGGTCCACATGGTGGGTCTACAGGACCACAAATGTCACCTTGTATACGTTCCAGAAATGCAGGGGATTCCACCCCTACCTTATCTGGTGATGGCCTTATGATTAATTTTCCTTGAGAGCAAGCTGCGCATGAGAACTCATTAGTTTGAAGGATCTTTTGGTCCCTTAGAGAATGTCCATATGAGTTCTTTATGATTTTGCGCATCATTGTTGATCTGGAATGCCCCAATCTATCATGCCATATGATAAAATCTTTTTCATTAGTAAACTTCTGGTTTACTAGCATATGTGCTTCAATAGGGTTAATCTTTGTAAAGTATAACCCCGACGATAATGATGGTAACTTTTCCAACACACATCTTTTGCCCAATGTAAATTTAATAAGATGCAAATATTCAACGTTATTTGCATTGGTTGTCTCAATATGATATCCATTTCTGCGAACATCCTTAAAACTTAATAAGTTTCTTTGAGACTTGGTGGAATACAATGCATTATCTATGTGAAAATAGGTTCCACCAGGTAGTACTATGTGAGCTCTTCCGGAGCCTTCAATTAAATTAGAACTACCCGATATAGTACTAACAGTCGCTTCTTGCATTAATAAACAAGAAAAATACTTCTTATTTTTCAAAATAGTGGGTGTTGTTGCACTATCTGCAATGCACATATCTCCTTCTTTGTTCATTACTCCAATTGATGAAGTGTCCATGATCTTCACAAGATCAAGATCAGGAAGGTGAGCCTGGTGCTGATAACGTGTTATGAATACAAGAGTAAGTTGAGAGAGAATAGAGTCAGAGGATGTTGGAGGCAAAAGGAATGAATGAATTTTATTAGCATCGAGGGCGTATTTATAATACAAGGATTCTTCATCGTTAAGAAAACTGGCTAAGAAAAGTAAGGGCATGGACATTCACACTATTATTCTATAACACTTTTAATTTTTTTTTTTTTTTTGAGAAACCAAGCAATTATTATGATTTTTTTTTTTTAAGGAATAGAAGTGAAACATTCATTAAAAAACCAAAAAAAAAACAAAAATTTGGGACAAACGTTGTAAATTCACTAAAAATCGTAGGGAAGTTTTGTGTTAAGTTTTGAATTAAATGCAAGTCAAAATATATGATATTTAGGGTATACACTTGGTGGTGTACCAACATAATACAATTTTTATTTTTTCCGAACCACCAAATTACAAAAACAAAATAGGGATTATTGGCATACAAAAGGTGAAAGTAGGGATTATTAGAATCCAATTTTCCGATTTGTAAAGTAAAGAATAGATGGACTAAATTCAATGCAATTGATAGAACTTCTGCACAAATTTGCCATTAATGATTTGCAAAGCCGGAGATGTTCCAATTCGGAGAAATTGGCTTTATGACACCATGAAGTGTTGCAGGGCACAGAAGAGGACTTGCCTTCTGCTAAGCTGATGCATAACCCTTCCTGGGCTTTTAGAATGCCTTGTTCTTAGGGTCACGAGCCGTTCGTCAATGATGACATGGAGAAGTTCCAATTAGCATATATGAAGAGTTTGGTGACTAATTTCCCAAAATTTTCTATCTACTACCACGAAGTGTTGTAGGAAACGGAACAGGAGCTGAGGCGCAGCCCTCGCCCCTTCCTGGGCCTTCAGAATTAATGGGTTGTTCTTGGAGTCACAAGCTGGCAGTCGCCTCACTTAGGCATGCCCCAAGCACTTTCTTAGACTAGGGTGAATCCTACATCTATCATCTGGATGCACTAACTTTTTTTTCCCAAACAACATAGCCTACTAACTAACAATGTGTTTGGATTCATTTTAGAGGGGGAAGGGGAGAGGAAGGGAGGCTAAGGTAATGGAGGGGAGGGGAGGGGAAGGGAGGCTAAGGTAATGGAGGGGAGGGGAAGGGAAGGGAGGTGATTGGGGTTGAACTTGTTTAAATATATTAATGAGGGGAAGGGAGGGGGAGTATTAAAATTGTTCCTTTCCCCCTCATTTTGAGGGTTAAGAAAATGGAGGGGAATAGGGGTGAATTATTCCCCTCCCTTCCCTTCCCCTCCCCTCCCCTCCCCTCACCCTCTATTTATTTTCCCAAACATAAGAAACTAGACAACTCCCCTCCCTAACCCTCCCCCCCCCCCTCTCCCCATTAATACAAACAGAATGTAAGAGTCATTCATACATGCACAAAACAATTGCATGAACAAGGGGTTATAGACAATATTTCATACATTCATAGCAAGATGATGCCATTGTGTAAGAACATCATAACTGTCATAAACTATCAAAAGGCCTGCACAAGCATACCATAATTCTAGAATTTTCTTGAATATAACGGCAGCAGCAGCATTGTCACCTGACTTAGCAAGAAGCCTACCCTGCCAGCTTAAGTCAAAGAAAATAAGTTAACAAGAAAGCAAAACAGTAAAATAGATAACAGAAAGAGCATCTATCCAACAACAACTAAATCACCTGATAGTAAACCCCAAGAACAATACAAATAAAGGCTTTTTATTATGTAAGGCCTTCTATTTGAACTCTCCATTTGGTCTCCCCACCCATGTTAAAGTTGGACACCATACTCGAACAGAGATGAGGTACTTGAATACTTAACATTAGATCAAAAGCCCACAACATCCCTCAAGCGAATTCATATCTAGTACACTTGGCGCATATCTGTCTCACACACTCGTACCCAGATAATTCAGCAAGAGTGTTTTCAGAACAATTAGAGTGTCCTACCACAATTGAACAACTAGTGCCTAATAAACAGTAATGAGTAATGACTCTTTGATCGTAGAAGTAATTAATTAAAAAATGCGTAGACATCTATGCCTAGGAAGTTCATTATTATTTCCCCCAGTCTTAAACAGATATAAATATAGAATGATAGCAATAGACAAGTTGCGTTGACTCAGAAGTAGACCCGTCAATGCGGGCGGGCGGGCGGGTGGTTTCGGGCCGGGTTCGGTACGGGTCGGTTTCCGGTTTTTTTATGTTTGGATTTTGGAAATTCCGGGCCTAACCTTAAACTTTCAGGCGGGTTTGGGTCGGTTTCCAGGTCGGGTCGATTTCTGCCAGCTCTACAGAAGTCATATAAACAGCATCAGAAAATACCTGCAAGCGCAACCGATCAACCTCAATTAGAATCAGTGACCCTAATGTTCCAGATAAGACCTCTAATGCATCCCCATACTTGCCCTGCTGCTCCAGCAGAGAAATGTACACACTAAGAGCTGCAGCATGCATCATCATCCTGCCACTGTCAGAAGCCATAAAATATACTGTGATAAACTGAGGAATACACGAATCATCAAACACAAACCTTCTGGTTCATGCAAGCTGTTAGTAGAAATATGCTTTTTAAGTAAACCTTCCGCTAAGCCCAGCAACTTCTCTCCCCCTTGGCCACAACTAACCTGCAGAGGAGCCAGACAACAAACTAAGCAGCCAAAAAGCAAGTCAACTGCATCAACGTAAGCTATCAGATATCTCATGATAATAGAATAAAAACAAGTCAGCTATCAGATCTCTCCACAACCACACACACACACACACACACAGATAGAGAGAGAGAGAGAGAGAGCTTCCAGAAACATCAACTGCATCAACATAAGCACCCACTCAAAAACAGAAGAGGTACTTACAAGTCAGATATTGAACAATGGAATACTATGAGGTGGATATGTTGGAACTATTGGACTGCAGCAATAATAATAATATGCAGTAAAAGAAAGATAGCAGGATGAATTGCATCACTTTGATAATTTATCCAAAAAAACATCAAAAATAATATAAAGTTGCGATACATTAATCAATTGAAGGCAGAAGAAAATTATGTGTTGTGAAAATAAATTATTTTCAGAGTGACAACCTGCACTGGAATCCCATTGACCATAATCTCACCAAACCCACAAGAATGCCTGCCATCTAAGCATCCTAAGCCAAATTTATAATTGTAAACAGGACCAAGGGAATATATACATTAGGTGCAATAGGAAACAGAATACTCAAAGCAATTCAATTTGCACTCAAGATTATGCCTCTTCATTTCACTCAGATATCTCAGCTCTCAAATCAACAAGATGAACAGAACATAAGAGAACAGTGCTGACTAATCTCTGACAATAATAAACACATAGTATACACGATATAGAAAGCATAAAGGCAGTAAAAACCTGTAACTGTATGCTACAAACTGCCCAGAGCAAGAACCTTTCTTCATTAGCAAGCTTGTACATTTTGATAGCTGTCTGGAAGGAAATTAAAAAAACATACAATCATTATAACCACAATCCAGAGTAGAAAATTCCGATTAAGCTAAAAATTATTAAAGGATGCTACTAACCTGTTGCTGTTTCACATATGCATACTCACGAACATAGCAATTAAAAAGTCCCATCATTAGCTCCAGATTGTTTGGAAATTTTACACAGGCATAATCATACAAGCTAGTGGCCAAATCCACTGCTCCAAGAAAGAAATAAATTAGACACATGTATACAGTACAAGAAGATAAAAAATAATAATAAAACTAAACTTACAGCGACCAAGTCTTTGAAAGACAATCTGTAATGTACTGAGAGTCAGATCATCCATTAGCAACGTGACGTTATTCTGCAACAGTTCTTTTGCTTGTAGGCATAGAGACAGAGCTTCTTCTGGTTTCCCCATTCTTTCCAAAATCAGAGCCTTTAGTGCCTGCAGATTTTTAAAGATGGGAAAAGTTTAAAAAGGAAAGAAGATGGGAATGTTGAGGAGTAATAGAGAGAACTGACCATAGCATAGGGAAGATTGGGGTATTTGGAGAGAAGAGAAGAAGAAAGTTTGAGGGCGTTCTTGTATTGTCGAGAGTCGATAGCATCCCATATCGGACGGACTTTGCGTTCGGGGATGCCGCCGGCGTACCCAAATTTTCCGGCGAGGGGATTCGACATAGCTTCTAAGGCTACTTTCTCCGGATTGAATCCACGAGTGAAAATTGGTTGGTTGTTCTTCCAACTCGGAAAATGGCAATGGAGGCCAACTTTACCGCTGGGTTCCAATTTCCAAAACCTAGTTCGGTACTTCCGTGTCTAAGGAATTTGATACGCTACACTACACCGCTGCTATAAAAATCTATATAATACTAAAATTTTTGTGGATCCCACTAAATAAAGTTAGTGGAGTGTTTATAGTATTCTTGACCAATCATAAAGCAAAAATTTGTATAATTTTGTTATTCTATTTTCTTTTATGACCTTTGCAGAAAATTGTACATTTTTTTCTATTCTCTTTTATTTTAGAATTCAAACAACGACTCTAACAAATTTTCTTTTAATTTATTTTCTTTACTAATTCTGTACGGTCCGTATCTCAACTAATCACCTAAATATCCTCCAAGATACACTAACCCATTACCTAATTGGTTGTCGGCCAACATATTCCTTGCGGCTAGGTCAATTAGATTAATGACTTTCTGTAGGCATATAAATACAGTGCATCTGTCAGGATCTTTTACTAATATTCCTAAAGATTAACCATTTTCATCTACTGTCATGAGCAATCAGGATCAAAATTGTCACACTTCATAGTCATATTGTCAGGATATTTTACTAATATTTCTAAATATTAACCTTTTTTCATCAACTGTCACGAGCAATCAAGATCAAATTTGTCACACTTCATGGTCACATTGTCAGGATCTTTTACCTCCCCCGTCAGTAAGTTTTACATACATATTTTGCTTTTGACAGTTCTTAATATTTGAGTGTTGCTAATTTTATTTTTTTTTTACTTGTTTATCAGACCATCAACAAAGTAATTATTACAACAATATAGAACAAACTAGTCTGTCAAAAATAATAAGTGTTACAATCGTTTGCATTGGATTCAACTGGTTATCATATTCTACTGGTATTTTATTTTAGCTGTTATCATGTTCAATTCAATTGCATATATCTATTTATCAGACATGTTTAACTGGTTATCATATTTTGCTGCTATTTTGTTTTACCTGTTAACATGTTCAATCCAATTGCCTATCATATCGTATGAATAAATCATGTCCAATAACCTCTTGAATGTTAACCTATTTTTGTTTAAAAAAAAATTGTAATTGACAAGAAATTACCTGATATTGTGTATGTAGTCCAGTCTCACCTTTTTGTGTGCCTTCAACTGTGTTATGTCTTCAGCAAAATCCAACTCGGCCTTACAAACAAACCTCACCCTTAACCTGCCCAAATTGAAATTACATCACATATACAAACGTCCACGTAAGGAAGGATGATGCATCATCCAACTCGCCGTGGTTAACGTTCATTGTCATTTTAGGAAATTTTCTATTGCTAAATTACATGTGTCGGAACAATTTATTATGATGTTTTCCATGTAACAATTTCATTAATATCTCATTTGGTTTACTTTGTATGGATAGTTATTTATCCATGACTTTTCTAAAATTTCA
This sequence comes from Portulaca oleracea, assembly GCA_029582165.1. Taxonomy (NCBI): domain Eukaryota; kingdom Viridiplantae; phylum Streptophyta; class Magnoliopsida; order Caryophyllales; family Portulacaceae; genus Portulaca; species Portulaca oleracea. The sequence continues at coordinate 1,348,129 of CM055885.1, read as the reverse complement.
AAAATAACAAATTTAGTTCACTTCATACATCGCACGGGTTGATGCCTAGTACGAATAACAAAAAAGAAACTAAACCCTTCCTCCATTTTAAGGGAAATACGAAAAAAAAAATCATACTGTGGCAAAAAATTGATGAGAGGTGTTATTCATTTTAACAATTGACTAAAAAGGGACAATTTTTTTAATGCACTCGAGGGGGGCCACATCTTCAAAGAACTGATTACTGGATGATTTTCCAACCGTTTTGACTGAATTCCGGCGATGTATATATGAAAATATAGAAATACCCCTATGCTTTATCAAATAATTGTTGGGAGGTGTCATACATTTCTAAAAATTGACTGGATGGGGACCACTTTTTCACACCGCTTCTGCCCACTCTCTCCTCCCGAAATATCAATACAACTCAACTGATCAAAACCATAAATAAATTCATCTTCTTCTCCTTCTTCATTTGTCCACCACTCGACTACCAGCACAGCCATCAGTCCAACCACCAACAATACCACCATCACTCAAATCGGCACTCAGCCACCACCAAGAACCACCACAACTATTTTAAATCAAACCACAATCTAAGTTTGACACAACCAGGCACAAATCTCTCTCTTCATTCCATCAACATGTCAATTTCTCAATATGTTTTTTGTTTTTGGGTCTTAATTCAACCCATCAAGACCTAATATCAAGCAAGCAAAGATAGAGAAGGAGGAAGGGCGTCAGGTGCGGCATTTGGTTGTTGTGGGTTTAGGCTTTGGTCAACATAGATCGCTGGCAGCGGCCTCAGCAGCAGTTGCGGGTCTGGTCGCGCGAAATAGAAGAGAAACAGGGATGGTTCATGATTGAATTCGGGTGGTTATGGGTGTTTTTGGGTGGTTGGTGTTGCTTTTTCTAGCGATATTTGGGATGCAAAAATGGAGTCTGATTGGTAGTTATGGTGTGCGTGTTGAATTCGTCAGTTTGAAACAGGGAATGAGAAAAAGGATTAATGCTTGGTTGTGTCAAGCTTAGATTGGGATTTGATTTAAAATGGTCATCGTTGTTATCAGTGGTAGTTGAACGCTGAAGTGGTGGTGGTGGTTGGACTGGTGGTAGTGGTGGGCGGGTGGTGGACGAACGAAGAAGAAGAAGATGAGTTTGTTTATAGTTTTGATAGAGTTGAGTCTTAATATTTGGAGGATGAGAGAGAAAGTGCAGAGAAGAGATGTGAAATGGTTGTCCCTGTCCAGTCAGTTTTTAGAACTGTGTGGCACCTCCTAGCAATTGTTTGATGAAACATAGTAGTATTTTTGTCTTTTCATATATACATCGCTGGAATTCAGTCAAAATGGTCGGAAAATCACTCATCAGCCAGTTCTTTGAAGATGTGGTCTCCTTCGAGTGCAATAAAAAAAGTCGCCCCCTTCAAGTCAGTTGTTAGAAATGTGTGACACCTCCCAACAATTTTTTGCATATTGTAGGGTATTGAAAAAAATATAATATAAATTTACAACTTTGTTGTAAATGAGCTTACTTTCAATCCATATTATTGTGAGCATCAACCATCTATCTAAATTCATCTGAAAAGTGATGTGGGATAACGATATTACACATAGAGGATATTTTAACTTATTTTGAACGGTAAAAAGTTCAACGTATAATATCGTCACTAGCACGTCACTATTCACACTAGGCGGTATAAGCAAAAAATAATAAGAGTTAAAGTTTAACTGATATAACTTTGTTATAAGTTCATATTATTTTTTTCCAGTATCCCCAAAGTATATACTATCTTTTCCAATTTTCCTTATTTTTACTAGTTTTTTTTTCTCGTTCTTTCAAGCAGATATCTATAGTAAATGAATGAAAAAATGATGCAGAGATGTAAATAAAAAAATATCAAAGAATAATATAATATTGATAGATATAAAGTATTAATCCAACCAAAATAATAATTATAATGGAAAATGTATAACATTAAAAAGTTATGGGTTGCAAAGGAAAAATCTATATATTATAATAGAAATCATTGTGGGTCCCACGAAATAGAGCCACGGGAGTGACTGTAGGGGAATTGGTCAATCACAACGTAGAAATTTTTTTTTTCTATTTTCAATTTTTTAATTTTCAATCTGGATTTTATTTTAAAAATTTAAAAAAAAACAAAAAGTATCACTAATCCTTGACTGCTTTGGACTCTGAATTAAATTATTTTGGTGCATTTAACAGTAATTATTTTGGTGTTGCCTATAATAACAATAATAATAATAACAATAATAATAATAATAATCTATACATTATAATAAAAATTATTGTGGGTCCCACGAAATAGAGCCACGGGAGTGACTGTAGTGGAATTGGCCAATCACAATATAGAATTTTTTTTTCTATTTTCAATTTTTTTAATTTTCAATCCGGATTTTATTTTAAAATTAAAATAACCAGAAAGTATCACTAATCATTGACTGCTTTGTACTCTGAATTAAATTATTTTGGTGCAATTAACAGTAATTATTTTGGTGTTGCCTATAATAATAATCTATATATTATAATATAAATCATTGTGGGTCCCACGAAATAGAGCCACGAGAGTGACTGTAGGGAAATTGGCCAATCACAACATATAAAATTATATTTTTTTTCTATTTTCTATTTTTTTTTTTATTTTCAATTCGGATTTTATTTTATAATTAAAAAAAATTAGAAAGTATCACTAAACTATATACAAATGGGAATATAAATTAGAAAGAGGGCAAATATATAATGACAAAGTTGTAGGTCACCCCCGATATTGAAAGGAGAGTGATTATAGGTATATCGATCAATCAGAATGCACATAATTTATTTATTGATTTGACAAATAAAAATTCGGATAAATAATATACACAATAATAAGTAAATAATCTAGACGTTAACTTTATTTTTAAAATAATAATAATATTCTATATAATTATAATGGAAAGTATGTGGGCCCCACAGAATATTGCAACCAGATTGATTCTCAGAACTTGCACCAATCAAATTACAGATAATTCCAAAATTTCGTAATTAAAAAAATTCAAATTAAATATCCCGCCTATTTGAATTCAGTATTTAAAAAATTTGAAATTAAATATCTAGCCAGCTTTAAAATAAAAAATTCAATACCCAGTCTGTTCAATAGACAACAGCCCAATCATCCCACGACATAGATATAGGTTCCTTATTAAACCGTCCATGCTGCACACGACTAGAAATGCCTGGAAATATCTTACAACTGCAACAAAACCGTAAAACGCCTATATATACAGTCATTCTCCATTAATTTCTCTGTAGCCATTATCATTGCCAAATTATAGGTAATTTCTCTACAAAACCTTAGAGATACACCCAAATATGAAATCATGTTCTTTAATTATTTTATTTTAATGTTCAAGTTGTAGGAAACCCGAATTACTTGCATATTAATCAAGTTCGTATTGCTCAATCTTGCAGATAAGTCCTTGATTATTCAGCGCTTTTGAAGTTTTTTGTCATAATCTCACATATCATTGTGTTTAAATATCAAGCTCCAGGTAACCCAAATCATTCTTTGTTTATCCTCAATTTTAAGAGAACTTAATTGTGCATTACGTTTAATCAGGCCACAAAAGCTACTTCAAGACATTACTGATTGTGTTGCTTTAATTGGATTTGGAGGTATGGTGTAACCTGCTTCTTCTGCTTGCCTATCAAATTTAATGTTAACCTTGAAATTCATGTGGTGTCTATGAAACTCACATAGTTAGGGAGAGTAACTTACCTTGATGATGCACAACTACTCTTCATCCAGTACCGATTGTCGATTCTGGCATAAGCCCTTCTCCTCCCCAACCCAAGCAATAACTTAATCCCCCAGCCGACCAAGCAAAGAAAAAAATGCCCCCATCATGTACATCACCTAGCTCCCATATACATAACCAAACTACAGCCCCAAGACCCAAATACATCAACACACCCAAAAGAAAGTTCTAAGCCCCAATATTACATTATATCTCCCATCAAAATAAATAACACCAATACATCTAAACTAAAAAATTCACTAATTGCCCATCCATCTTCGATATCTATTGCAATCTACCAGATACAATTATATTTCAATAGAACCTCAGACAACAAAAAGTTGAATTTATGAATTCACATCAACTACATAACACATCCAAAATACAAATAAAAAATGACTAAATCAAAAGGCTCATCTATACATTTATGGGTAATTATAAAATAATCCAGAGTAGGAATCAATTAAAACTAAAACACTATACTGATATTTTTCCAAATGGTAAATGCACTAACTGCAACCAGTTATGCTTCAACTAACCAAATTAGCATTATTACAATCATAGTTAGGGTCAGGGGCACACTCCATGTATGACATATATAGATTATACAAAAGAACCAAAATACCACAATTTATAAATCCGACCAAATGCAATAATCAAGGATAATTTCAAATTATCAAACCACAATACAATTTCACCATGCAATATACCCTAAAACCAAAAGTGCAGATGAGCAAGCATAAATCTAAAATAAAACCAAGACCCCAAACCCTACTAATCTAAAAATATCTTAAAACCATACCTATATCTCTCCCTAACCATCTTCAACTTCTCCAAATCAATAGCACACGCCAACATGTAATTGGAAAGAACATAGCCACACTTCATTTCCAATTATAAAGAGCAAACTATGTATTAAGTATTAACCATCAAGAACAAACTAAAAATTATAATAAACTATATAAAACAATAACAATTAAACCAACAATAACAATTAAACCAAACATATTGTATGTTTAATCAGTTATCCAGATTAAATTATAGTATTGAATATAATGTCTAATATCTGTAAGACAACCATACGTTCAAACTATTATCCAAATCCTATTATATAGATTCGAATAAATAGTAATGTCTAATATATATAAAACAAACACTATCATATAACTATCACCAGTACATTATAAAATACAAGAACAATAACAAAATAAATAAACTCATTAGGGTCGTCATTAGCCATTCAAATAAGAAGAAAATAAAAATGAAACAACCATCGAGAACACACATGACAAGTGAAAGATTCAAGGATGCCTCCTCTACTAACCGAGCTAATTTGCTACACATTCAGGGTTTACATTAAAACACGATAGATACAAATATAAACCAAGAAGCGACCTCAAGCACCAAAGGTGTTCAAAAAAAGATTATAATCTGCATTTTTAATTTAAACTATGTTGAACCTATATGACAACTTCAAAGAAACTAAAATTAATAACTGAAATCTACATATTTAGTTTAAGCTATGTTGAATCTCTATTACACTATAGTTAAAAGAGAAAGGGAAATTGGATTCTAATAATACGAAATTTTGCGCCATATAAGGCTTAATAATACGAACTTTCGATTTGGTTCTAAATAATATGAACTTTGACCCCCTGTTGTCCCCAGTAACACGCCACCGAGTTAAGATTTACTTAACTTGGTGGCGGTCCTAGCTGGCGGCGGAAGAGATGAATTTAGTCAACTTTGACTTGCTCAATCAACAATATTTGTCCACATCATCCCCCCCCCCTCTCTCTCTCTCTCTCTCTCTCTCTCTCTCTCTCTCTCTCTCTCTCTCTCTCTCTCTTCATTGCAAATTTCTAGTCCCCTCCAACTTCTTCTTCTTCCTCCTTCTTCTTCCTTCTTGCTCACACTATAACCCAGAAAAGCTCCTCTTCATCCTCTTCTTCTTTCTTTCTCTTTCTCCCTTTATCTCTGTAGGAGGCAAAAATTTGTCGGCAAATCAGAAAATGACACGTGGAAAATAAAATAAATTTATTTGGCCAATTATTGTCCGCCACGTGTAAAATTAATTATGGCGGTCCATTTAATTAATTTTTAAATGGAAATATATCATGGCCAATAGCGTCGCGACACGTGTCAATTATGATGCAGAAAATCATAATTATTTCTTTATTTTAAATAAAGGGATAATTAATTAATTTGGGCCCAAGCCCAAAGCCGACTCAAACCCTAGGCAACCCTAGGCCTCCAGAGCCTATAAATAGGTGTCTTCTCCCTCATTTTCAAGACACACTGCAGTCTACACCGGCGGCATTCGGCATTCTGCACTTCAGAAAATTCAGAAGCTCAAACTGCAAGCGGCCTCCAGCTCCCAAGCGCCAAGGATCAAGGTCGACAAAAGTTCAAGATCAACAGCTCCAAGCTTTCTGCACGTCAAGGTAAAGAACTATAACTGAGTTCTTCAGCTAGGCCTGCATTTGAGATCGAGATCAAGCGTCCGCGCCCTCGGCTCACCCAAGTCATAGGAGATCGAATCAGAGGATCATCATTATTGTATTTGATATAGAGATTGTACCCGCTTACATTCAAATATTAATAAAAATCAATTTGTTTCTCATATTTCTTGTCTTCATTTATTTCAAGGCTCGAAATTTGTGTTTACAAATTTGGCACGCTCGGTGGGACCACTCCGCCTCTCATCTCTTTCTCCAAGAAGTTCAAATTTATCTTCAACTCAAGCGACGCGATGACACCCAAGAAAGTTGTCTCTCAACCCTCAACAAAGTGGAGCGTTCAAGCTTCATCCCAAGGGTCGACAACTATGAGTGCTACATCAATCGGAGTAATGACTCGAAGGATGGCGAAGGCTGCCGCCGCTGCTGCTGCAATTTCTGCTCTGCTGGAAGAACCAACTACCAAGGCACCAACCCCGTCACGGAAGAGTCTGGGTGTTGATTCAAACCTTCAGGGAGTGCCTCAAATGACTCCTCGCTCTCGGAGGCCAAGCACTGCAAATACCTTCTGGCCAAACATGACTACCCCACGCGTGGAATAGGCGAACTCCAAACTCGCTACAACCCGATCTTCGAGTCGAGGACTTTGAAGGCAAGACTACTCCAGCAAGATTCTTCCCAATGATCAAGAGGAATCTATCTTCTCGGAGGCTGAAATTGAGTCTACTCAAACTGTCATCATGCCAGTGATGACAACTGACGCTTCCAACGTGGAAGAAAAGATTGCAGAGTTGGAGGCTACACTGAGAAGACTTGCTCGGGAAAGCGAAGAAAAAGACAAAAAGATCGACAAGCAAAGAAAGCATATCGTGAAACTGATGAGGATAATAGAGAAGCGCTCTCATGAAGAGTCTGATGAAGAAACTGACCAAGAGGGATCTGACAAAGAATCTTCTAAGGGTGATGGTGATGGCGACGGTGAAATAAAGAAGATCTCCTCTTCAGGATCAATGACTGCGGAAGAGATCCAGAGTATGATTGCTAATGCAGTAAGGGCTCAACTAGGAGAGGCGTCGAACAAGAGTCACTTGTACACAAAGCCCTACACAAAGAGGATCGATGCGCTTCGGATGCCACTCGGCTATCAACCTCCGAAGTTCAACCAGTTTGATGGAAAGGGTAACCCCAAGCAACACGTTGCGCATTTCATCGAGACTTGCAGCAATGCAGGGACGGAAGGAGACCGACTGGTGAAGCAGTTCGTTCGATCATTGAAGGGGATAGCATTCGACTGGTACACGGATTTGGAACCCGAGTCTATCAACAGCTGGGAAGAAATGGAGCGAGGGTTTCTAAACCGGTTCTACAACATTCAACGTATTGTTAGCATGGCGGAGCTAACGAATACCAAACAATGGGAGGGGGAGCCAGTCCTTGAATACATCCATCGTTGGAGGGCTCTTAGTCTTGAGTGCAAGGATCGCCTCTCTGAGGCTTCCACTGTCGACATGTGCACTCAAGGTATGCACTGGGACCTACTCTACGTCCTCAAAATGGTCAAGCCAAGGACCTTCCAGGAATTGGCAACCAAGGCACACGACATGGAGATTACCATAGAGAATCGACGGGGAAAATCTTCATCTTCGTCCGAAGCAAGAAAGGGTACTAACGAGTACAAGAAGAATGTGAAGCCAGTGAAGACTTCGAAGAGGGAGTCCATGTCTGTTTCAACTGCAACGGAGGAGCCAGTTCGAATCTCTGCCAAGCCCAAACAAGAAAGCAGAAAAACCACATTCTCGAGGAATGATGCTAAGAAACGTCCTACGTTGAAGGAGCTACAAGAGAAGAAATATTCGTTCCCTGATTCAGACTTGTCGGGAATGCTTGATGACTTGCTGGAGAAGGGTGTTATCGAGCTCCCGCAACCAAAGAGGCCAGAATAAGCGGGAAGAACAAACGACCCGAGGTACTGTCGCTACCACAGGGTAGTCAGCCACCCTCTCGAGAAATGCATAACCCTGAAAGAACGCATCATGAAGTTAGCTGAAGAAGGGAGGATAATATTGGACTTGGACAACAACGTCGAGACTAACTGTATTTCGGCACACCTGGCTCCATATGACAGAGAAGATCTTATGATGATCCAGTTCGGGAGCCAAGAACCAGTTTTTATCCCTATTTTAGCTCGGACCTCTCAAAGGAAACATACTGAAACGCCAGAAGGTTAGGAGGAGGAGGGAGGATGGACTCTGGTCACGCGGAGGAAATCCAGGAAGAACGACAAGGTTCAAGTGTCATCGTCTCGCAAAAGAAAATAGCAGGAAAGGAAGAGTAGCTCTCAACCAGCTAGGCAAGGGGAAAAGGTTGGCAGCTCTAGGAAGCAGTTAGTTCAACCCTCTAGGTCGTTTGAGCAAGATTCACGTCATCCTCTCACCTTAGGAGAATATTTCCCATGGGACTTCCTAGGAAAGGCTGACGAAGTCGTGGTGAACATGGTCTCCTATTCCGAACTCGAAGATGAGGACAACGAAGTGAAAAACCAAGACCGTCTTCAGGAAGCTACTGATAAAACTCTAAGGGTTGTGGAGGCCTTACCAGCACAAATGGCATGAGAGAAAATCTTTCATCTTCCTGAAGAAATGCGTCGTCATGTTGCCACTGCATTGCAACATCCTGAGCTTTACGCCGACAAGATCCAAGACGTGGGAGAATCGTCTAGCACTTTCGCGCAGTGTGTTTCTTGCAACACATCTATCACCTTCACAGACGATGACTTACTTCTAGGCTCCAAGCTTCATAATCGCCCTCTATTTGTATCCGGCTACATCCGTGGACAGAAGGTCAAACGCATTTTGGTTGATGGAGGATCTGCGGTGAATATCATGCCAAAGTCGACGATGTCAGAATTGGGGATCACAATTGAAGAGCTCTCCAAGAGTCGTACAATGATACAAGGGTTCAACCTCGAAGGTCAACGAGCACTCGGGATGATTCAGATTGAATTGGCGATGGGTGACTTGTCTATAGCTGCAATTTTCCATGTTATCGACTCCAAGACTTCCTATAAGTTGCTGTTAGGGAGACCGTGGCTTCATGAGCATGGCATCGTAGCCTCCACTCTACATTAATGTTTGAAGTATTATAGAGGTGGGGAAAGAAAGATAGATGGTGATGTTAAGCCTTTTAATAGAGCCGAATCCCACTTTGCAGATGCAAGATTCTTTGAAGATACTGTGACGTTTAAGGAGGCAATGCCCTCGTCAATTGCCTCCACAGGCAAAAGGGTTTTGAAGAAAGATGTTGAGGTTATAACAAATGATAGACGGGAGGTACCGCATAAAGAGGAAATGTCAGTGGCACTCTCTGAACCGACCAATAAGCAAGTTGCTCCGTCGTCTGGCGCGGTGCTACCAGTTCTAAGGTACATACCTAAGTCTCGCCGAAAGGAGGGGGAATCTCCTTTTGCCGAATATACAATTGGAAGCTCGAAGAATGCGTCTAGCAAGAAAGTCAGTGAGGAGGGTCTAAGTGCACTTAAAGCAAATACGGTCACCCCTATCCTCCACCCACAACAAAACAGGGCCAAGAAACCACCTCTTTCCGGGTTTGTGGTGTCGTCTAAAGATGGTGATGATATGCCGACTCCAAGGACTAACGAAGGGTTTGATCCGAAGGCGTACAAACTTATGGAAAAGGTTGGTTATGACTTTCAAAATCCAGCACCCTTAGGGGAGGTAGTTGAGGCCAAGCCTTATGGCCTTAACGACACGCAGAAGAAGATCCAAGAGCAAGGGGGTTCGGTAAAAGTCTCTAAGGTTGGTCTCGGTTACAAGCCAATACAACCAGTTAGAATCTCAGCGCGAAGAAAAGAGAGGAGGTCCAAGGTCCAGTACATTACAGCTGAAGAGGCTGATGTTAGTGAGGAGGAAAACACTCATCCTAAGCCAAGGTCCTCTGTGTTCGATAGGCTACGGCCGACTACTTTTGGCGAACGCCCTTTTGTCTTCACTCGTATAAGAGACATACCTAGCAGAAGGAGATCTGTTTTCAGCAGAATCAAGGGTCATTCTCAGCTGAAGCCTTCAGTGTTTGCTAGGATAAAAGCCAGTGAGGAATTGGTGGAGCCACAACTTTGTCAAGGAGACACTTCCGTTTTCGGACGCATAGGAGTCACAAATGACGTTCAAAGCTCTGTCCCTTCTCGCATGAAGCGTCTCTCTACCTTGGATATAAAGACAGATGGTTCGCTTAGAGTCAAGAGGCGTACCGTGGTTCTGACAGGTCATCAGGTAAATACCAAATCTGAAAAGGAGTCCAGCCAAGAGGAAGTTGTGTCAGCCAATCATATTACCATCACAGAACACCAAGGTTCCGAGGATGAAATAGAGCTTGCTGAAACTCCTAAGACTCTTGAGGATGGGGGGCAAGCAACGGTGGATGAATTGAAGGAGCTAGATCTTGGGATGGTAGATAATCCTCGCCCCATTTATGTAAGCTCTCTGCTTACACCAGAAGAAGAAGGGGAGTACTTCAGACTTCTTTCAGATTATAAAGACGTGTTCGCTTGGAATTACAAGGAGATGTCGGGATTAGACCCAAAAGTGGCTGTTCACCGCTTGGCTATAAGGAAGGGCGTCTCACCCAAGAAGCAGCCTCAACGGAGGTTCCATCCGGAATTGGTTCCAGAAATTGAAAAGGAGGTCGACAAGCTCATCGAAGCAGGATTCATTCGGGAGGTGAAGTACCCGACGTGGATTGCAAACATTGTCGCAGTAAGGAAGAAGAACGGACAACTTCGCGTCTGTGTGGACTTTCGTGATCTTAACGAAGCCTGTCCAAAAGATGACTTCCCCTTACCCATCACGGAGCTTATGATTGACTCTACCACAGGTCATGAGGCCTTGTCATTCATGGATTGCATCGCCAGGTATAATCAAATCCAGATGGCACCGGAAGATCAAGATGCGACTGCATTTCGGACACCAAAGGGCATATTTTGTTACAAAGTAATGCCATTCGGCTTGAAAAATGCCGGAGCAACGTACCAAAGAGCGATGCAGAAAATATTTGGCGACATGCTTCATAAGACGGTGGAATGTTATGTCGATGACTTGGTGGTTAAGTCAAGGAAGAGGGCGGATCACCTTCAGGATCTCCGTCAAATTTTTGAACGGTTGAGGAGGTGTCAACTTAAGATGAATCCTCTAAAGTGTGCATTTGGTGTTACCTCTAGAAAGTTCCTAGGCTTCGTCGTTCGCCATAGAGGAATCGAGGTTGACCAAGCAAAGATTAAAGCAATCCAGGAAATGCCGGAACCAAAGAATCTCAAGGAGCTTCGCAGCCTTCAAGGTTGACTAGCCTATATTCGGAGGTTCATATCAAATCTTGCTGGTCGTTGCCATCCTTTCAGCCACCTTATGAAGAAGGGTGCTCCTTTCGAGTGGGATGACTCGTGTCAAAAAGCTTTTGATTCCATCAAGAAATACTTGTCAAACCCTCCGGTCTTAGGAGCACCGATCCTGCAAGCCCTCATACTTTATGTTACTGCGAGAGAGGTCATTGGGGCGTTGTTCGCTCAACACACGAAGATGGAAAAGAAAGAGCGTTGTATTACCTAAGTCGAACTGCAGTCTGAGCCGTGAATTACTCTCCCATACAAAGATATGCTTAGCCTTGGTTTTATTGCTCAAAACTAAGGCACTACATGCAGTCTCACACTGTACATGTCATTTTTAAGGCAGATCCTATCAAGTATATATTGTCTAGACCGGTGTTGAGTGGTCGTCTAGCAAAGTGGGCCATGATCTTGAAACAGTATGATATTGTTTATGTCCCACAAAAAGCAGTCAAAGGACAGGCATTAGCAGACTTCTTAGTCGAGCACCCGATTTCGGATAATTGGGAGATAAGTGATGACTTGCCAGGGGAAGACGTGTTCTTCATGGACATCTTTCCATCATGGGATATGTATTTTGACGGAGCGGCGAGGCATGATGGCGCTGGAGCAGGAGTTGTCTTTGTATCCCCTGAAAGACACGTTCTAACATACTCGTTTGTTCTCACTCAGTTATGTTCGAACAATATGGAGGAATACCAAGCACTGGTCCTGGGACTTCAAATGGCTACTGAAATGGGGATAAAAGAGCTCAACATCTATGGTGACTCACAGTTGGTCATTAAGCAACTTCTTGAAGAGTATGAAGTTAAGAAGGAAGACTTGGTGCCGTACCACAAGCTGGCATTGCAATTATTGGAGAAATTGGACATAGTCAAGGTAGAGCATGTGCCAAGGAGTTTCAACAAGATGGCTGATGCACTCGCTAGTCTGGCGACCACCTTAGCACTGGGGGCAGAAGAGAACATAACGATCCCAGATGGGTCGTAGCACCGCTGCACTGTGATTTAGAAGAAGAGGTCAATGCAATCTGTGCTCTTGAAACCGATGTGGAGGATTGGCGCCAACCCATCATGGACTACTTAAAGCATGGAAGGCTACCCAGTGATGCTAGGCATAAGACAGAAGTCCAACGGAGAGCCTCTCGGTTCTTCTACTATAATGGTACCCTCTATCGGCGATCCTTTTCAGGACTCTGGTTAAGATGTCTAGGCTTGGGCGAGGCAAAGCAGGTGATGGAAGAAGCTCACTCTGGGACATGTGGCGCGCATCAATCGTGCCCTAAGCTTGGGACCGTGTCAAGAGGATGGGATATTATTGGCCCACGATGGTACAAGATTGCATGGACTATGCCAGGAGGTGTGACGCTTGCCAGTTTCACGCCAACTTCATACACCAACCTCCTGAACCACTTCATCCTACGGTGGCATCATGGCCGTTTGAGGCATGGGGTCTTGATGTTGTTGGACCAATTACGCCTAAGTCATCGGCTAGTCATTCTTACATCTTGGCCGCCACAGACTACTTCTCCAAATGGGCAGAGGCGATTCCTCTTAGAGAAGTCAAGAAGGAAAATGTAGTTGACTTCATAAGAACACACATCATCTACCGGTATGGCGTGCCTAGGTACATTATCACTGATAATGGCAAGCCATTCGTTAACAGTTTTATGACGAGTTTTTGTGAAAAGTTCAAGTTCGCTCAACACAAGTCGTCCATGTATAATGCTCCTGCAAATGGCTTGGCAGAGGCTTTCAACAAGACGTTGTGCAACTTACTCAAGAAGATTGTCTCAAAATCCAAGCGGGATTGGCATGAGAAGTTAGGGGAAGCTCTATGGGCATACCGAACGACTTACAAGACTCCGACACAATCAACACCCTTTGCTCTTGTATACGGGGTAGAAGCTGTGCTCCCCTTGGAGATCCAAGTCCCGTCACTTCGTGTTGCGATACAAGAAGGTTTGGCCGAGGAGGAAAATCACAAGCTTCGCCTAGATGAGCTAGAGGCCCTTGATGAGAAGAGACTTCAAGCACAACAGAAGCTGGAGTGTTATCACGCTCGACTGTCGCGAGCTTTCAACAAAAAGGTTCGGCCACGCTCGTTCAGTGTTGGAGATCAAGTACTAGCTGTGAGAAGGCCTATCATTGTCTCGCGCAAGTATGGAAGCAAGTTCACTTCCAAGTGGGATGACCCTCATGTGGTGCGCGAAGTCTACACAAACGGTGCCTACAAGATAGTCGACGCAGAAGTAGTGCATATTGGACCAATCAACGGGAAGTTCCTGAAGCGCTACTATCCTTGAAGTTCAACAAATTGTAAGCTCCTGAACAAGAGCCTAAACTGTTCACAAAAAAAAGAGAGTCAATTTCTGTTTTATTTTTAAGTTCCTTTAATTTCATCATTGTAACACTCCTGGCCCGCAAGAGTATAAAACTGTGAACGGCTAAAAATAAATAAAAATTCTTTCTTTTCCTCACATGAACTACGTATGGCTTGATCCTTTTGGGATTTTGCATTCCCTTTAGGTACGTAGGCAACTTAGGCATATGCTTGGTACAGTCGTAAAACAAAGTTAAATGAAGTTTGTTTCATTTACAGTATTGTCATACATGTTATTGCATAAACTAGAAATTGGAGCTATTTTATTGCAATATGACACACCAACGATAACATACGATAAAATCAAAAAGAATGAGGTAACAGTTCGCTGGAAAAAGCCAAAGAAAACAAAAAGATTCGACAAAATTCGAAGTTAAAAAAAAAACGCTAAACAAATCTTAAGCGTCTAATCTCTTCAAGAGCTCTTGGACACGTCTCCTCGCTATCACAACTTCAGCCTTCTCTTTTTTAGTAGCTTGCGGCGTCTCCAAAGCACCAAGTTCCCCCTCAAGAACAGACACCTTGTCCTTAGCCCTCTTAAGTGAAGCATCAGTCTCAGCCTGCTTGCTATGCAACTTTTGCTCATCCGCTTTCACTACCTCAAGTTCAGCTTCAAGTGTCTTTCTACGCTTATGAGCACGAAATATAGCCGAAGTTTCTTCATCAAAGTGCTTGTCAATCTCGGCAACAGAGGCTTGGGCTGCCTGGAGTTAAGAAGATAAAGCTTCCCGTTTGGCTAAAGTCTCTGCTGTAGGGATGCGCCTCTCCACTTGAGCTTCTAACTTAAGGCACCGTTCAGCTCCTTGCAAGTACGTTTTGACAAGCTCCTTTAGCTCCGAGGGATCTGTGTCAAAAGATGACAAGGTTCCATAGAACTTCTCAGCCTCCGATCGCAGGTTCTTAATGTCATCTTCCGTCCGTGGAATATACTTCTTTAACTATTGAAGAAACCGTCGTCGCACCTCACCAGCCAAGCCATGAGAGATCTTGCTAGGAAAGTAGGCGGAAGCAGACGGAGTAGGAGAATGGGCCCGATTGACGTCGTGGATCGGTGGGGGCATTATGTCAATTGATGTAGTTGGCTCACAACTCCTTGCGAGCGGTGCCGTCAAGGTATTCTCACTGCCATCATCACCGAACATTTCTTCAAGCAGCTCCTTGCTTGTTGGAGTCAACTCTTGCACATGCAAGAAAAATATATCAGTTCATCTACCTATCCGCTATCAACAAAAGAAACAAAGGGAGAAAGGGGTAGGTTGATGAGTTATAGACTTGCCTTTGCTCTGTTTTTTGACTTAGACAAGTAGTCGCGCTGTTTGTTTTACCCCTAGACCTTGACGTGATATCTAAGCCTTTCAAAGCCTCAATTTTCTCCCTCCCAGGTGAATCATGAGAACTCTTTTGAGGAGACAAGTCCGGACCAATAGAAGAGCTACCATCTCCTTCCTCCCTAAGATCATCAACAGGAGGAACAACTTGAACGGTAGGGGGCTTGACAGGCTTATGTACTTTTGCTTTTCCATCGGTGACAACCAGAACAGAAGCATCATCATTAACCTTCGCCCTATGAGTCTTAGGTGGCGTTGTATCAGCATGAATGAGCTTCTTAGTCTCCAAAGAAAAGAGATTTTGGCGATAAGATTTCCACCAGTTGGCATACTCTACTGTAACCATCATGGACTTTGGGCATGGTATGCTAGGAATAGTCACCGTGGATCTCAGCCCATGCTTTGTCAGATTGTACCAATAACATGCCGCGTCTTCTAAAGTACCACCGCGAACAGTCTTGCTGGGATCACTAAGCACATCCTGATAAAAACCAAACTGACGCCCGAATTTACAAGGGAAGTACGACTCTATTACAATAGTCCTCCCCTGGCGTAGCGTCAGAAAACCGCTACGCATACAGATCATGTAAGTCTTCCAGCCAGTGGACAATACAGGAGTGTCAGTCAGTTCTCGACAGGTGTCCATCAACTCAGCAATACAATATATACGTGACACCTCAGGACGCCTCAGTAGTTCACGTGACCTCTGCCGATCAAATGTCTTGTCCATTCTTTCTCCTGAAAGTTTAACCATTCTAGGAGAATGGTTGTCTTTGAACTTAGGATGCTCGAAATGAGTCTTGAAATAGGTTCCCAACCAGCCATAAACATACTGCACAGGGAAAATAACCTCAAGCTTACTCAAATTCTTAGCAGAGGAGATCTTGTGCAAACCTTGGTAGACGCTAGCCAAAGTTGGGATAACTAAATTCACACATTGCCTATGCGCAATCTGGCTGGCAGCCTTGAACACACCAGAGCGGATGAGGTTAAGCTTGTTAGTTGGTAGCGCGAAGCAACATAACCAGCAAGATATGAGGGTGGCTAGGTAAACTTCTTCAATCAGTGACTCGGGAACGCCGAGAAAAACAAAAGGACCCCTTTCCTTCTTGGTCCGTGCTGGACGTTTAGAGATGGATCCAGGAGGACAGCAAGTCTCTGGTGGAACTCCTTTCCGTCTTCTATTATCTCGTGGGGGAGGGCTTGCATACCTCTTTGAGCCACGATACCAGAAACGCACCCATTCGCTAGCAGGAAGTTGAATAATGCCATTGACATCTTGACATTGATTGCGGAAAGCAGAGAAAAGATAAATACAAGACTTCGGTGTGTCGCTATCTTCTTGGCTAGCAGACAACAACACTTGGGCGGAAGGAACAACTTCTTCATAGTCAGACCCACTGGCCGGAAGCCCAGCTATTTTCCACATGTCCCACAAGGAAATCGACATTTCTCCATCCTCTGTGCAGAAGGTGTTAGTAACAGGGCACCATAGTTCACAGAAAGTCTTGAAAACATTGGGGCTGAGGTCGTAGGAAAATAAAGACGCATATAATCCGTTGTAAATCCTCCAGTCTATGAGTTTGTCCTTATTATGGCCAAGAACATCCTCAAGCCACTCCCAGTAACATGGAATATAGAAGTCGTCGTTAGGCGAGAAAGTCCCCCACGTTATCGACCCGTCTGCAATACGATGGCAAAGCAAGGGCAATGGTTTTTGTACTGGGACCGAAGCTCCGAACAAAGGAGAAATAAGCTTTAGAGCTTTATAGTTGCGTGTGACGGTGCCGTCTGAGTTCAGTACATCACGGGTAGAAGTGACACTCCAATGAGAATCCGTGAGCTTATCATTGAGCAAGGATTTCTTGGAGGGTAGCGGCGTCAGCACATCAACTCGGAGTGTTATTCCATCTGCGATGGCGTCGTCTTTCTTGTCCAAAATGGTGACAGATGGCGATTTCGAAGAGGAGTCAACAAAGTGCACCATGATCTCTATCAGCGATGTAAAAATCCTGAATATCGCAGGGGAGTCCTCAAGGCAAGGCGGAGTGACGACGCAGTCGACCCAGACAGTCCTGAAGAGAGTAGTCTAGGACTACCCTACGTCAGCACGCTGAGGAGTAGCACAAAAAGCGGAGAAGGCGACGCAGTCGACCCAGACAGTCCTGAAGAGAGTAGTCTAGGACTACCCAAAGTCAGCACGCTAAGGAGTAGCACAAAAGCGGAGAAGGTGGCCTGAACGAACCGATTAGCTCAAGAGAGTAGTCAGACTACACTCGTCACGCCAAGACGAGAGAGCACAAAAGTGGAGAAGGTGACGCAGTCGACCCAAACAAGCTCAAGAGGCGATGCAGATCCTACGTCAAAGACGAGGAGTAAGACAAAAGCGAAAACGACATCGACCTGCATACGAAGAGGCGATGCAGGATTACCCTACGTCGATGATGGAGGAGAGGCGAGGGACACTATGATATGAAGGATAATTTGAACTCTCTGCATCAAAAAGAAGACAAAAAAAATGTGTCAGAAAAAAAAGAGAAAAGAGAATATATATATATATATATATATATATATATATATAGTTAAATAAATAAAAAAAAGAAAAAAAAGTCACGTGATGACTTTTCATGCATTATAATTTTTTTTTAAAAAAAGAAGAAAACGAAAAAGAGAATAAAAAAAAGGAAGTCAAAATATGTGATTAAATAGGGAAGAGTGGCGCATAAGTGCACTTGATTTGCACACATACTCCAATTCTTTCCATCAATTTTTATAAAAAAAAAAAGAAGTAAATCATCATCTGGCTATGCACGTGGTGGGGACCAATTTCTGGGAGTGTGTCATTGTATACAAACTACACAACACAAACTTGGTACAAGCGGGGCCCACTAAATAAATAAATAAAAGCCATAAAGAAAGTTCATCTCAGATTGTGGGTAGAATATTTGAAGTGAAGCTTTTTTTTTCAACAATGGAGGACAAGCAACGAGCAAAAAAAAAAAAAAAAAAAAAAAAAAACAGATCCAACCCAGTCTGAAAATTCTCTCGCTATTCAATCTGCTCTCCTTCGATCTCTCTATCTAGACTTCTATTGGTCCCAGTAAGGGACAAGAGATGCAAAACAACAAATTAAATTGACCTTGTTCAAGGACAATTTAAATTGCCATAGAATTTATTGATGAAATCTGCAACCTCGGTGCCGATAAAAAGAAAATTTGTTACAAAATTTATTGGCGAAAGAGGGGGAATTTGACAACATTGTTGGGAGATTTAAATAACAATTCGAGTTGAAATTTCCATGAATGCCGAAGCAAAACAATTTCCCACCATGGCTACAATAAAAGAGCCTTGTTCAAAGCAGATCACAACAAGAGAATGAGAGAAATAGAGCTTTTTTTTTAAGAAAAAAAAATAAAATAAAAGAGAAACCAAGGAAGATGAAGAGGAACCAGATGAAGAAAATTAGGATCGACAATTTCAGAAAAAAACTGATATAGCAGCACCAATGAAGGTTGATTTCATCCAAAGTATGAAAGAGAAAAGGTTCAATAGAAAGAATACCCTTTATTCTCATAAGAGTTGACGAACACTCATGAAAAGTAAGGGATTCAAGGGTTAATTTATAGTGTGTGCTCAGCCATGTTTTTTACTCCAACTCAAATTCTATTGTCAAGAACCCTATCCAATTAAGATTCGGATATAAACTTATTCAGTTATAGGATCTAGAAGATGCCATATAATAGATATTGAATTGATTTAGAAGTCTGGAATGTCCAATTTGATTTTTACCAAAAAAAAAATATATATAATATAAATCAGTAAAAGGGTGGATAAACATCACGAAGAAAAAAAAAAGATATGTGAAAGCCCACATTTCCAAGACCCAACCGTCAAGATGGTCCAACGTGAGCTATGTGGTCTACCAAGGCTATGTATATATATAAATTGTATTCGAGACCTAACCGCTTCAAACACTTTCAAGCTCATATCCGCGGCTGACTCTCGAAGGGGGCATCTGTAGGAGGTAAAAATTTGTCGGCAAATCAGAAAATGACACGTGGAAAATAAAATAAATTTATTTGGCCAATTATTGTCCATGGCGTGTAAAATTAATTACATGGTCCATTTAATTAATTTTTAAATGAAAATATATCATGGCCAATAGCGTCGCGACACGTGTCAATTATGATGCAGAAAATCATAATTATTTCTTTATTTTAAATAAAGGGATAATTAATTAATTTGGGCCCAAGCCCAAAGCCGACTCAAACCCTAGGCAACCCTAGGCCTCCAGAGCCTATAAATAGGTGTCTTCTCCCTCATTTTCAAGACACACTGCAGTCTACACCGGCGGCATTCGGCATTCTGCACTTCAGAAAATTCAGAAGCTCAAACTGCAAGCGGCCTCCAGCTCCCAAGCGCCAAGGATCAAGGTCGACAAAAGTTCAAGATCAACAGCTCCAAGCTTTCTGCACGTCAAGGTAAAGAACTATAACTGAGTTCTTCAGCTAGGCCTGCATTTGAGATCGAGATTAAGTGTCCGTGCCCTCGGCTCACCCAAGTCATAGGAGATCGAATCAGAGGATCATCATTATTGTATTTGATATAGAGATTGTACCCGCTTACATTCAAATATTAATAAAAATCAATTTGTTTCTCATATTTCTTGTCTTCATTTATTTCAAGGCTCGAAATTTGTGTTTACAAATTTGGCACGCTCGGTGGGACCACTCCGCCTCTCATCTCTTTCTCCAAGAAGTTCAAATTCATCTTCAACTCAAGCGACGCGATGGCACCCAAGAAAGTTGTCTCTCAACCCTCAACAAAGTGGAGCGTTCAAGTTTCATCCCAAGGGTCGACAACTATGAGTGCTACATCAAGCGGAGTAATGACTCGAAGGATGGCAAAGGCTGCCGCCGCTGCTGCTGCAATTTCTGCTCTGTTGGAAGAACCAACTACCAAGGCACCAACCCCGTCACGGAAGAGTCTGGGTGTTGATTCAAACCTTCAGAGAGTGCCTCAAATGACTCCTCGCTCTCGGAGGCCAAGCACTGCAAATACCTTCGGCTCAGCCATGACTACCCCACGTGGAATGGACGAACTCCAAACTTGCTACAACCCGATCTTCGAGTCTGAGGACTTTTGAAGGCCAAGACTACTCCAGCGAAGATTCTTCCCCAATGACTGAAGAGGAATCTATCTTCTCGGAGGCTGAAATTGAGTCTACTCAAACTGTCATCATGCCAGTGATGACAACTGACGCTTCCAACGTGGAAGAAAAGATTGCAGAGTTGGAGGCTACACTGAGAAGACTTGCTAGGGAAAGCGAAGAAAAAGACAAAAAGATCGACAAGCAAAGAAAGCATATCGCGAAACTGATGAGGATAATAGAGAAGCGCTCTCATGAAGAGTCTGATGAAGAAACTGACCAGGAGGGATCTGACAAAGAATCTTCTAAGGGTGATGGTGATGGCGACGGTGAAATAAAGAAGATCTCCTCTTCAGGATCAATGACTGCGGAAGAGATCCAGAGTATGATGCAGTAAGGGCTCAACTAGGAGAGGCGTCGAACAAGAGTCACTTGTACACAAAGCCCTACACAAAGAGGATCGATGCGCTTCGGATGCCACTCGGCTATCAACCTCCGAAGTTCAACCAGTTTGATGGGAAGGGTAACCCCAAGCAACACGTTGTGCATTTCATCGAGACTTGCAGCAATGCAGGGATGGAAGGAGACCGACTGGTGAAGCAGGAGAGAGAGAGAGAGAGAGAGAGAGAGATGGTGGAGGCCATTAGAGCTTTTGGTCATGGGTGTCTGAAATGGAAGAAGGAGTAGGAAATTTCTAGATAGAGAAAATGATGAAGAGGGAGACAGAATGAGAGAGAGGAATGAACAAGTGTGAAAATTAGGGTTAGTGTGAGTTAGCTTGATTTATATATGTAATGTGGATGCGACTGTTAGGTTTTAGGTTATCTATTTCCTAAACAGATACAGATTAATTGGCGGAAAATTATAACAGTTATAATCAATTAATCAATAACAACTGCAGAGGCTTTAGTAATTATACCTGATCGCTAATTCCTGCTGAAGAAGAGGTTGACCTTCCAGATTCCAATGTTGAAACCCTCTACTGAAAAGTCCACGCAGCACTCCGGGAACCTGATTGTTAGATCGACCCGATCGAGACGAATCTCAATCTAAGATGTATGTGAAATTTGTTTCGGGAAACAGAGAATGTTTCCTGAAACTAAAACTGCAAACTGAAAGAGAGAGGAACTCAGGAAATCACCCTGGTATCTCTCTAAGAGTCTTAGGCAGTTGGTGTTTTATAATCTCTCCCAGAGGCCCCTTTATAAAGTGTTTTGAAAACATACGGAAAGGGTTCAAAACCCTAAAGGGCCGACTTAACGCAACGATGCCTTTCTTAGGCCCAACACGGTCCGTGTTGAATCAACACGGTCCGTGTTGGACTCCAGAAGGTCCATTAACTCGGCCCATAGACACCACGGACTGTGGTGTCTCAACACGTACCGTGTTGAGTCAACACGGTCCTTGTTGAACCCAATTCGGTCCGTGTTGGGCTGATTTCTCACATAAATCAATTTCCAACTTTTCTAAACGTGATACAATATCACTTAGATTACATACATTGTTTCAGGGCACTGACTTGTGTGACCCAGTAGGGCCAAATAATATAGTTGTAATTAAACATATTCAATCACTAATTATAGAGGCCTCTAGCAAGACATATAATTACTATATTACTTTGGTTTAATTTCCGTGTATATCGAACATTGTCAGGACATTCCCAACAGTGACTGTTGGGGATGGCTAATTAGGGTTTTCTTTCTTTTCTCTTCATGTGCCGGTCTGGTGTAATTTGGGTTTATGGGTTTGATTATTATAGTTGGTGTAAATTATTTATTTGGGTCTAGATTGCAATTTATGCATAATACAAACAGATTTTGATAACATGTTTTTTATTTTTAGTTGGACTTTTTTAGCTTCTACTTTTTTAAAATTTTTTTAAAACTTATACTTCTTAATATTTGATAAATACTTCATCCATTTTTATTTATTTGTCGTCTCATTTTTCATGCCGAACACTTTGCCCGTTAATTTGTTGGTATGTATCGTAATTCATCATACAACAATGACATCACTAGATTTTTTGGAAAAAATAGTATAGTATTAGAAAATTATAAAATTATACTTTTTTTGATAAAATATTATGTAGTATATGAGAAATTATCATTTGAAGATGAACCTTGGTAAACGTGAAAATCAATTATTGAGGGATGGAATGACTAATTCATATGTTTTTTTAATTAAAGAATATTTTTGGTTTTTAATAGACATGTTGCAAGATAATTATAATGACATTTTTTTAATGAATGGAAACATCAGCCAAGTCACAACATCATGAGTATACACTACGTTTATTCAAACGCATGAAGGATAAGAGGATGTTATTTATCATGAAGAATGACAAGACATTAGCAACATATGTGTCATGCAGGTTCAAAATTGTTGCTTAACAAATAATAATGTCTCAAATTGCAATTACTACTCTACCCAAAAATTTATAAACACATTATTATCATCATCTATTACTAGGCCTAATGTTATTGAGCAAGTGTAGTTACTCACCAGCTTGAATAAATTTATTGTGATTGCAAACCATTTTGTGTTTTTCGCGTTTGAATTGTTGACCCCGTGTGTTTCAACAATTTATCATGATTCTTTTCATTTGGCAATATGATAAACGTTTTGCTTTTAAATTGTTTCTAATTGCTATTTTTAAATTAAAATATTTATCTTTTTATACTCCATGCGTCGCACGGGTTGAGGACTAGTAATAATAATGACAATAATAATAGTAATATAAGATATACGAAGTGAATACATTGAAAATTATATTTTTTTAAAGATACACCAAGTGAATTATAAAAGTAATAATAATAATAATAATAATAATAATAATACACGATTATATTTTGGTGCAACTATAAGTAATTATAATTATTTTAGAATAATCTTTCTAAATTATATTTACAATTTCTATTGAATTTTTGATTTTTCAAAATAACTATTTTAATATATTTCGTGCATCGCACAGGTTGAGGCCTAGTATGTAGTAATGATAAAGTGCTAATTGACCTTAAATTTGTATTTCCCTCCCATAAAGTTGGACGAAGAAACTTGTACACTTTTTTTTTTAATTGGGTAAGTTGACCCACCCCACTAGGCCCCTATCTCAGGGCTTACCTAGTAAGGCTTAGTAGGTAGGGGGTGACCCAGGCCCAAAGCCTGGTTGAAAGCCCTGCATAATTCCACGCAAGGAACTTTGCAAGTGGTGGAACTCAATCCCGCCACCTCCAAGTTGGAAGGCAATCCTCAATCCTCATTCCACGCAAAGAAACTTGTACGTGACATAATTGTTGGATCTAGTAGTAATTTGAGCAAAAAAAACAAAGCCAACTGTAACACAAATGACACTGCCAACACCTTCAATGCATTATCTCGTACATGTTAAAAAAATTTAAACATCTCTTACAAATATAGTTATATAGATATGATGGTGTATTAAAATAATAATGAAAACATTATTTAAAAATAATATGGTATATCTATACATTTATCTATACACTTATAAAAGCACAAATGACCACTGTTGTGAGTAATGTAGATTGCTACAGTTTTACTTGGGGCACTTTAGTTACTTTAGGTCAAAAGCTCAAATGATTGCTTATGCCTCCCCACCATTCATAGTGTTTCATTTTCTTTTCTTTTCTTTTTACTTTTTGTCTTTCTTTTATATTTGTTACATTATTTGCATTTGTGTCCTCCTGTTTCCCTCATTCTACTTACCTTTTTACCTTCATCTATTTCATTTATTTTGATGTCATTAGTAGATAAATGCTTAATTATTAGGGATTTTAATTTTAATTAACTTCAAAAATTGAATTTTTTTCGTAAGTCTCTCTCCACCTTTGGGCCCTGTTCTTTTCTGTGATTGGCAAACTGCGGTGCCGTAGCCTACCGCAATTTGCCACAACCACCACAAAATACTATTCCACCACAATTCACCACAACCCACCACAAATTACTTTTTCACAATTACCAATACAATATATATATATATATATATATATATATATATATATACACACACACACACAAAAAAAAAACCCACCACAATTACACTACAACCCGCTACAATTTCACCACACCATACCGCATAGAAGAATAGGGCCGAGTTCTTTTTGTCTAAGTTAACAACTACGTACTACATTTTTTGTTTGTGTCGTTAGTTACTACAATAATTTACAATAGTTTTTAGTTTCATTTCTTGGTAGTTTTGAATGGAAAATTAAACGTAACAAATAAATAAAATAAATTAAAAAATATCTTGGTTTATAAATTTCAAAATGAAAATTGGAATTTTAAAATTTTCATTCTTGAGCTATTCAACAAAATTTAACATTATTTTTTTGGTACGTAAATAATCTACATGTTATTAATATATTTACAAACTTTTACTTATTTCTTTTAGAGTATTAATCACTAAAAATTAGCTATAATGAAAAATATGACATTTTATTTTAGTAGTAATGGTTTGAAAATATGTTAGGAAAGTGTCATAAAATCACTCAGTCTATTGATCTTACAATTATTTGTTTCTTAATTGTATTATGATATTATTTAGATTTTCTTATTATGTTAGGTTTTCTAATTGTATTAGATTTTAAATCTAATTGGAGTGCGAGTCAAGTTAGGTTTATAAACACACAAAATTGAGAGTAGGGGTGTTATATCCTCCACTCGCGGGACTACAGATCACCGCCCTACTCCCACTATGTTTAGGATATATATAATATTTTGCGTAAATGCCCACATAGATGCAGCTTTGGCAGAGTTGCTGGGGCACTGACATTATAAATGGGAGGTTCTATGTTCGATGCTTCATTTCCACGGGATTTTCTTATTCCTGTTTTTAATTTCCTATGTTGTTTTTATTACACCAATTTGTTTATTTTTTATATAACTTTTTCTGCTTAACTTTTTTTAAAAATTATATTTAGCTTTCACCAATTAACATAGTGAAATTTTTTTCTATATAGTGCAATTTTTCATAATCTTACTTTTTATCATTTTAAATTTATAAAAAAACATCCTTTTAAATTTATAAAAAGAAAAAGAAAACTATACAATAATAAATTTTATGTTTAAAAATAGGTAAGAAAGAGTACCTAGATATTCTAGATATACATAGTGCCCTAAAAAATTACGTAAAAAATTAATGTGCAATACAGTTTGTGCTAGTGTACAAAGGATCATATACCGGTGCGTAAAGGTGTCCCTACTAGTGTGCAAAGAAGTCTATTTTATTGTGTAAATGCATTTGTGTTAGTGTGCAAAGAATTATGTGTTAGTGTGCAAAGAAACATTTGTAGGTGTGCAAACAAGTTTGTACTAATATGCAAAGAAGTATGTGTTAGTGTGCAAAGTAGCACGTGTTGGTGTGTAAATGAGTTCATACTAGTGTGAAAATGAATTTACGCTAGTGCGTAAATGCGTTTGTGTTAGCGCACAAAATAATTTGTACTGGTTTGCAAAGGAGTATATATTAATTTGAGTCATAACTATATTTTTTTTCTTTAAGTACTCTAGTTAGTGTGTAATAGTACAATATTTAGTGTGCAAACATATTATATTTAGTGTGAAATATAATACACAGACACATACACCTTTACACACACCCCTTTGAACACCACAATTTTGTAGATCCACACAATGATATTTACATAGTTACACACTGACACATAAATCTTTACACATTAATACATACACGTTTACACACTGGCACATACGCCTTTAGACACTAAGCACACACACTACCTTTTGCAAACTAACACACTGATATTCACACACGTTTGCACATTAACACATATACCTTTGCACACTACGCACAAACTCCTTTGCACACTAACATACACCAACACATAAATCTTTGGACATCAACTCATAAACCTTTGCACACTAACACGTACACAACGAAGAATCAATAACGCAAAATAGACTCTAGGTGCACACTAACGCATACGCATTTATATATTAGCACAGATTCTTTTGCACACTAAAGATAAACTTCTTTTTTTACACACTAACACTAAATATTGTACTATTACACACTAACTAGAATAAGATAAAATGTTGGTGTGCAACATTATATTTAGTGTGTAATAGTACAACATTTTTAGTGTGCAATTCTGGATAAGTGTTGTAGTTAGTGTGTAATATTATGATATATGGTGTGCATACGTATTATATTTAGTGTGCAATAGTTAGTGTGTAATTGTACGATGATATTTGGTGTTAAAAAAAATATATTTAGTGTGCAATAGTACAATATTTAGTGTGTAAACATATTATCTTATATTGTAATAGTTCAATTCGGTGTGCAAACATATTATAGTTAGTGTATAATATTACGATATTTGGTGTACAAACATATATATTAGGTTAGTGTGCAAATGAGTTTATTCTAATTAAAATATAAGGAAAACCTAAAATGGAAGGGAGTTGAAAGGAAAAAAGAAAAACATAATGGGCATAAAGAATAAAATGGGTGGAAAATAAAAAAAATAAGGAAAACCTAAAATGGAAGAGAGTTGAAAGGGAAAAAGAAAAACATAATGGGCAAAAAGAATATTAAGGGGAAAACCAAAAAAAAAGAAACAAAACTATAAATTAGATAAGACAAAATAGCAAAAGAGAAAAAGTAAGAAAAAAAATTAAAATAAGACAACATTTTTTTTATAAAAAAAAAAAAGAGCTTAAAAAGAATGGGATAAACATCATCATGCATTGATGAGATTTGAACCACTAACATCAAAGATACCATTGCAAGGAAGCAACCAACGCACCAAAACTCCACACCGGTTACACTTTGCAACAACCATTATTTGTTCAATTAAATACTGGAATTAAAGAAGTAATGCATGACGTAGAGTGACGTATGGCAGGAGTACGCAAGCAAATTGTAGTCCCGCGGGACTATCTAAAATTTTTTGTTGAGAGCATTGTTCACCTCTACCCATCTCTAGGTTGTGAGAATATATTTTAAAGAGTTGTTATTTTGCCTTCAGATTATTCTCGTTGTGCTATTAACTGTTTGATATCTTGCCGTCGATCTCGTTGTGTTATATAGTCGTTTGGGATCTCTCTTGTAATCTCTCCCCAGTCCCCTTATACTAGTGGACTATTGCTCCGTTGCCGCTCGTGTTTTTTTTCCCGATTTGGGTTTCCACGTAAATCGTGTGTCTTTATACTCTCTAATCTTTTAATTACTAATTTTGTTATATTTCTTCTCAATATTATACATCCTGATAATTACCTCTTCCGCTGCAAATACTAGGCTTATCTCAATCCTAACAAAATAAAATGTAATAAAAAGAAAAGATGTTGAGCAACAATGTAGTACCTTATGAATTTTACTGCATTATAAAGTTTAAAGTAAATAACCTATCTTTTTGGAACCATTAGACAAAATTATACAGTGATTTTAATTTATGAATCTCAAAAAGAACATTGAAAATAAACAATCTAATTTTTGGGGCTATTAAAAGAAATTCTAATATTATTTCTCTTGTACGTAAATAATCTATAAGTTATTGTTGTTTACAAAATTTTACTTATTTCTTTTAGCTTTTTAATCACTAAAAATTGGCTTAAACAACAAGGTGAATCCATATTTGGATGCAAAAATTTATTATTTAGGATTACTCTTCCTTGAAAAAAAAACTATAAAAAAATCAATAGAAGTGTTTAAAATACTATTTGAAAAAAAAAACTAAATAATCTAGGATTACTTTTCCTTGAAAATAACAAGGTGAGTCCATATTCATATGAAGAATTTTCGGGTGGAGTGAATCATGGAATATAATGTAATGTAAGGATCGTTACATTGATGCATGAACAATCATTCATTAGATGTTACTCAATTAAGTAGAGTGCTTTAATTTATACAAATTTGGAAAATTATTGTTAGAAAGAAAAAAATTAGGATTACTATTAGATTACTCTAAATAAAAATAGTTCTTCTCATGTCTAAACTACACTTTAATATATTTAACCTCGTATACCACCAAAGCCTACCGCACGTAGTGCGTGCGTTTTATCACTTAAAATAGACATCATTTATCTCAACAGGATAGTCGTAGCGATCACCTCCATATAAGTAGTACAATCTTCTTTTATTTAATCATGCTTATTTAAATTCTTTCCACCAGTATACTACATTAAAGCCATGAAAAAATAAAATATATATAGTTAATAAATTTATAAATTTGAGTATTGTCGCTACTGATAATGCAATGAAAAATCATATCTTCATTTTGTGAATTCTATCATATCTAACGAAGTTTTCTCATTAAAATATCGTTTAGTATTATCTCTCTTCCCAAATATATTTTCTTTTGAAATATATTTGGATCATGGTACCCTAACACTGGCCCAATGGGTCAATGGTGGGATGGAGGGCGTACCAAATAATTTTTTTATAAACAAAAGTGTAAGTCAATGAATTGGGTAATTGGGTATCAGTATAAGTTTAAGATATAAATATCTAGTTAATATGAAATTTCAATTTATTTAGTGGGTATATTTATACAATAATG
This sequence comes from Portulaca oleracea, assembly GCA_029582165.1. Lineage (NCBI taxonomy): Eukaryota > Viridiplantae > Streptophyta > Magnoliopsida > Caryophyllales > Portulacaceae > Portulaca > Portulaca oleracea. Next base: position 1,319,103 of record CM055885.1, on the reverse strand, counting down.
TGAAATTTCGTTAAACTTGTGAATATGTCATTTAATATTTATTTTTATATTTATTGTTATTTATTTAAATTTTATTATTTTATTTTTCAAAAACGCTTATTTAATAACAAGTATATCGGACACCCCTAAATTGGATGTCTGGATCCGCCATTGTGTACGAGACAAAGACTTTTATAGTTTTTCTTTAAAATTAAAAAAAAAATTGAAACTGAAACTAAGAGTAGTGTGTTTGAATTAGACATGTTCAAGTGGGGTCTTTGGTCGACTGTCAACTCGGAGACGGCTTGACCCGACCTATGACTGTGGGTCGTGTATCTTTGACACTAATCTTGACCCACAGACAAATTTCTACTGTAGTTGGGTATGGCCATATCCACCTTTAATACAAAAAAAAATAAAATAAAATTTCATATACTCTAGGGTAAAAAGGATGAATTGTATGTTATAAAATGAGTCATAATATATTGGTAAGTCCTAATGTATAAGTCTAGATCTGCCAGACTGCAACTGTCCTAACTCCTAACCCTGTGTGGGTCACATATCAGGTCAGACAATCAACCAACCATAAAATTTGAAATTTACTACAATTTTATCTTTTCATGATTTGCATTTGTAAAAAAAAAAAGAAAAAGAATATTTATTTCTCTGAAACCTTCTTTTGATAGATTCCCAACTGAACATTAGCCAACTAGAAAAGGGAAAGAGGATGACTAATAGCGTAATTCTGGCAATGCAAATTTGTAAATTCATGGAGATTTGATGCTCCGGAACATTTTCTCAAGATAGCAAATAAATTAGACATTATAGACAAGATATGACTCCTAATGAAGAGATGAATAATATGAACAACCATACTACTATTTAACACTCTGTATTTATGGCAGCAAAGCATTAGAAGGTTACTCCTCGGTTTTTTTTTTTCAAATATGTTTTGGAGGCCTCACAAATCTTTACTCCAAATTTTTCAATAAACTCACAAATAAAACTCTAACTAATTTAATTTCATCTGTAATTAAATTAAACTCTAAACCTAATTACACTTAATTATATCTAACTAATTAAATATAAATTACACATAATGAATTTAATTTCAAAACTCTCATGGGGTGGATGACATCGTAGTAATTTGGTGGAATGACATCATACATATGAGATAAATTTAACCTCAATATATAAATATAAATTATACATAATGAATTAAATATAAATTACACATAATTAAATTAAACTTTAAATAATTTAATTTCGTGGAATAACTCTCGTCAAAAAATAAAAATACACAAGAAATTTATAATACCACATCTTTTTAATTCAAACAAGGTAAACATATATAATTGCAAAACTCAACATAAAACATCACAACATTTACCATATTATACACAAATTACTCAATTTTTTCACATGATAATGAAATAACTAACTAAATTACTTGTTAATAACATAGTTTTTTTTTAAAATGTAATATAAAATTACCTTGAACAATTTTTGGTGGAGATAAATTGGAGCAAACAGAATTCTTCTCTTCCCACATTTGAAAGTAGAAGTGACAATGTGATTTTGAAAGTGAGCCGGATTGTATACACATATACAATGAGAAGTGAGAAGATAGAGTAATTAATAATGAAATAAAATGTAATATTAATATTTTCACCTACAAATTTTTACCGTTCAAACTTATCATAATTTCCTTATTTTTATTTCCTTTATCCTCTTTCTCGAGTGCCACTAGATCTACTTTTATTCTTTTTCTTTTTTTTCTTCTTTTGTGTATTTTGAGTGGCTCTAGCTAGTGGCTCAATATTTTATTTTTTTTGTTTTCCTTTTTCTTCTTTTGTGTTTCTCGAGTGCCCTTGATTTGCAGTCATGTTTTTTTTATTTTCCTTATGGAGTCTCTAGATTTAATTTTTCTTTTATTTTTTTCTTTTTAATAGCAATTTAATTTAATTTAATTTTTTTCATTTCCTTTGTCTTTTTTTGAGTCTCTCGAGTGCCCAACACAAGCTTTTAATTTTAATTTTTTTCCTCCATATCTTAATTGTGATTTTAATTTATTTTATTTTTAGTTTTCTTTTTCTTTTTTCTTTTTTTGGAGTGCCTCTTCCTCGAGTGGCCATCGTGAAGTTTCCATTTTAATTTTTTTAAATTCTTGAGGGACATTGATTTTCTTGTTGCATTCGATATTTCAATTTCTTTTATTTTTATTTTATATATTAGCTTTAAATTTTCGATTGCTTTCTTCCACTCGATATATTACACTCGACAATTACAAGATTTCTAACAGTGAGGTGGTGGGAGAAAACCAATATCACGAAAATTATACAGTAGTTAATAAGAAAATTACGTAAATATCATCAACTAAATTTTTTTGGGTTTTATCAATTATGTTACGGGGAAAAAAAGACTTTACGGTTTAGACAAAATTACCACTGAACTTTCAAAATACTCACAAATACCATTTGACTTTCCATCTTTGTCAAAAATATCCCTCTAAATTGAAGTTAACCTGTTGTAGTTGGTGAACTCCCACATATTTTTAAATTCTCAAATTTTAACTTGAAACCCTAAAATTAATCCCACAATTTGTAGAATGTCCACCACCTCGTCCTCAATACACATTACATGCACTTGGAGCATGCGCTCCGAGCATGTATGGGTGAACAATTATGTGATTGAGCTATAATATAACGTTAGAAAACTCTTTCAATGATGAATCAAGAATATATGTTAGATTTTGGAGTTCATATCACTAATCTGCACAAATTGAACAAAACACACAGAACTCAGTTAAGATAGTGAAATAAGATCATAAAAGATCAATTAAGCATATTAATCCCAAAATTTCACTATCAAAATCTTCCAAAAACTAAGTCAATATATGCCCTCGTCAAATTCCCCCATGCTTAGTCATTGCTTGTCCCCAAGCAAGTCCAGACTTACAAAAGAAAAGAGCACAAATACATAAAAACACGGGGACAAAAGACTCAATAACAAAACAAAAGACTCAAAATGAAAGGAAAGATTTTATTTACAATCCTCCTTAGGGAAGCATCAACAAGATCATTCAATCAACTAAATCTAATCTACAACACCCCAAAAGTGAATCAAAATCCATATACAAGAAAAGGAGAAGCATTGGAAAGATTTTCAAGCACTACATTTCTCAAGTTGAAATCGATCAATCAGCCCCTATTCACCAATGAAGCAAGTAGGCACATAAATAAGTATGAAACTAGGTGAATTGAGAGTAACCTCACATTTGGGAATGTGGAAACACTCCTCTTATGTGTTTGAAAATAGAATAATCAACGAAAGTGAACTCAATACTCAATCCAAAGCAACATCCTACCATAAGCTTGCACAACATCTCAATTCTCTACTGCTTATATGCAATGAAATTTTATGCGCCTCACGATCATATCAACAGAAGTTGGTGAGTGCATACAACGAATTGACCATCTCGGCCACGGTGACCCCAGAATCCTTAGTCGCCTATGTCACATCTAGGGTTGTTCATCGGTCCGGACTGGACCGAACTGGACTGGACTGGACTGAATTGGACAGAAGACCGAACAAGAGGACTAAGCTAGACCGAGGACTGGACCGAACTTTTTTCGGTCCGGGACTGGACCGACCGAACTTTGTTCAGTCCAGTCCTCGATCCAGTCCGGACTGGACTATACACAAGGAAACCCTATAATCTTAGTAACTTCAGTCCTTCAGTTCGGTCCATGGACTGGACCGAGGACCGAACATCAAATTTTTTTGGACCGAGGACTAGACGAATTTCCCTCGGTCCAGTCCAGTCCAGTCCAGTCCAGTCCTCGGTCCAGTCCGGTACAGTCCCTTTTTCGGTCCGGACTGGACTATGAACATCCCTAGTCACATCTAACAAGGGCATTATCACTTTTGGAGATGAGGATTTACCCCGATGAGGAGTCTCTCATAACAAAGCATTGTACCTCATAGTTCAGTGCTCAAACAAGACTATCCCACTCGTGTTGGTGGACAATGGGTCAGTTATAAATGTATGCGTATGGAGGATAGCACAAAAGTTAGGGGTTCAACAACAACATTAAATCAAAACAGAGTGCAACTCTATGCATATGACAATTCATCTTGCAAATTGGTAGGGGCTATTGTGCTACCTATCACCATGAATTACATCACTCGAAATGTGAATTCGTGGTGCTCAATGTCCCGGCATCCTTAAACCTACTACTTGGAAAGGTTGATTTTCGCTAAAAATTGTGACAATCAAGCAGTGCTACATATTGCCAACAATTATGTTTATCATGAACGCACAAAGCACATCGAGATAGACTGTCATTTTGTTTGTGAAAAGCTTGAAGCTAGCTTGCTCAATCTTCTCAAGATTCATACTTTGAAAATCCAACTGATATGTTCACTAAGCCGCTAGGTCGAGATCAATTTCACTATCTGAAGTCCAAGTTGGACATTCTGGACCATCATGCTTCAACATGAGAGGGGGGGTGTAATAGCAATAAAACTCTTTCAATTCGTATCCTAGTAAGATTAGAATTCAATGTAGGTGTTGGGGTCAAATTGTTTCAATTCGTATCCTAGTAGCATTAGAAGCCAGTGTTGGTGTTGGAGTCTGTGTCCACTGTCCCAAGTTTCTATTTTCTAGTAGATCTCTTTTTTAGCTATATCTTGTACTATATATAGTTCTTACATGATCAATGGAAGGAGTAGAGAAATGAATAATAAACATGATCTGTTTCGCATTCCTTTAGTTCTCTGCTTCATTTTCTTCAAGTATAGTTATCTTTTATTTACTTCTAACAAAAAGATTATCTTTTATTGAAGATCTTACTATATTATTTTTGGTATAAAATAGACAATGAGATTTATATTTTATATAAATACAAACTATTCACCACGTGTGTGACATTGTAAACATTCATCTGGCTGTTTTCGTACCTCCCCTCCACTGGGACTATGGTCTGATCACGCCATGCCATCAATCACAAACGTTGCAGTTGAATAATTAGTAGTTTAGTACAGAGCTAATAACATTTACCTCCCACAAAGTATTGTAAAAAGAGGATTTTACCCCTAGGAAATTTCATTTACCCTACTTAACCTTTAACAAATGTATTAAATATGTTACCTAACCTTTGCAATAAACACTTAATTGTTATGAAATATTTTTTATATATGAATATCATTTTTATATATTAAATTAGTTTATATTTTGGAATCCAATGTTTGTAGCTTGGAATCCAATGTTTGTTATCTCCCTATAAATACCCATGTAATGTGAGTAATAAACACACCCCATATCCCATATATTTCTCTCATTCTTCTTCTTAATATTATCTCTTCTCTCAATCAATTATTGAAATTATAATTATAACACGTTAGCAGCACCAGACTCTACCTTTTATTATCCCAATTATAATTCAAGGTATTTATTACCAATTATAATTTTGTAAGTTTGGTTTATTTTTGTTTTTAATTTTCGGATTTTAGTATAATTCAGCCACTGTTTGAATTTCTGCATAACATTGGCTTAGTGAAAAATTCTGAAAATTTTACTGTAGGTTAAACATAATTATTGACACACTGAGTTAAAATTTCGTAATTTTTGGAGTTATATGTTTCGAGTTACGAATTTTTCAAATAATTCTGCCCAGGTTAAATTCGAAATTATGTGATATATTTATGAATTGAATATGTCCTATAATTGAGTTTTTTTTTTTTTATTCTTATAGCACCTTATAAATGAATAATGATAATCTTCTTGATGAACTTGCGGGATTAACTATGGGAGCCTTGAGTATTGAAGAGTCGTATAATTAATTAAGGGATGACTCCGCTCGACCGCTTCTGGCCCATTCTGAGAAACCTGAAGCTATGTATTCGAGGGAGTACCTATGGGAGCTGGATTAAAGGTGTGTTGTTGATGGGTAATAGCCCTTTATCGACCTCAATCATCTAAGACCCATGTTGTGAAACCCGAAAATCATCATATTAACGAACTTGAAGTTCGCACCAATAGTAAAAATATTGCGTAATTTTTTTTTATCAGTGACCAGAAGTTCACTACTCCGATATTGAATTTATTTTTATGGATGAACCAGAAGTTCACTCTACCTTTAATGATAAATTCATATAAATCTTATCGATGAACCAGAAGTTCATCATACCACCAATATTGACATTCATATGAACAGTAATAACTCATTGTCTGATTGGTTATTTTTATACTTTGGTCATTTTAATTAGATATGTTTGTCTCTAACTTTTAATTATTTGCTTATTATAGTACCATGTCGAACTTGGCCAAACTTGAATTCACGGCCCTTGACATAACTGGAAGGAATTATCTTTCATGGGCGCTTGATGCTAAGATTCATTTGTCTGCTAAAGGTCTAAGAGACACGATTATTGAGAACAATGAAGCATCTGACCAAGATAAGGCCAAAGCTATGATCTTCTTGCGCCACCACCTCCATGATAGCCTCAAAATAGAGTACCTCACAATTGAGGATCCATTTGAGTTATGGACAAATCTAGAAGAAAGATATAACCACCAAAAGACAGTGATCCTTCCAAAAGCTCGAGATGACTGGATACATCTCAGATTTCACGACTTCAAATCAGAGTGAATATAATTCAAAAGCTTTCAATTACCTCACAATGAAATTGTGTGGTGAAACAATCACGTATGAAAGTCGATGGAGAAAACATTTTCCACCTTCCACGCAAGTAATATAATTTTACAACAACAATATCGTGGAAAGGGTTTTAAAAGTATTCGAATCGATTTCTTGCTTCGTAGCAGAGCAAAATAATGAGCTTTTGATGAAAAACCACGAAGCCGCCTCATCGCTCGCCCATTCCCTGAAGCGAATGTGGCAACACATGACCCCAATAATAATAGGAATCGACGCCGCAATAATAACCGTGGGCGTGGACAAGGTCATGGTCGTGGTTATGTTCGTGGTCGTGGTCGTGGTCGTGGTCGTGGTCGTGGTCGTGGTAATGACAATTCTTTTAAAAGGTCATCTTCCCACCAGAAGTGGGAAGGCAGGAATGATCAAGGCCAAAATACTAGGGAAAGTCCATGTTATCGCTGTGGAGGACATGGGCATTGGTCACGTACCTGTCGTACGCCGAAACATCTTGTCGATCTCTATCAAGCCTCATTAAAGAACAAAGGAAAGCAGATAGAGACCAACTTTATGCAAGATGATGCTAATAATGATTATGACCATTCGGTTGATGCGTCTCATTTGGATATTTCTGATTTCCTTGTCTACCCTGAGGGACACTTTACTGGCAACGACAATAATTAAATTTTATGAAATAAGATCTTATAGACCATACTTGTTGTTTTGTAACGTGACATATTTTACTATTTCTAGTTTTTTTTGTATGTCGCTTAGTTAAGTCAAATATTGTGTAATATTTTATTTGCTAAATGTATGACTTGTTGGTATTATATCATGTTTTGCTTATCTTCTTATTTCTATCTTATTTATGGTGAAGATCATGGAAACTTCTTTGATCGGAGAAATGAATAGAGGAGGAGATATGTGTCTAGCGCATGATGCAACACACACTGTTTTGAAAAATAAGAAATATTTCTCTTACTTATTAATGAGAGATGCAAATGTTAGTACTATATCGGGTAGCTCAAATTTAATTGAAGGCTCCGGAAGAGCCCATATAATGCTACCTGGTGGAACAAGTTTGCACATTGACGATGCATTATATTCCACCAAGTCTCAAAGAAACTTACTAAGTTTCAAGGATATCCGCAGAAATGGATATCATATTGAGACAACTAGCAAAAATAATATTGAGTATTTGCATATCACGAAGATTGCCTTGGGCAAAAGATGTGTGTTAGAAAGATTATCATCATTATCCTCCGGGTTATATTACACAATAATAAACCCAATTGAAGTACATACTCTAGTAAATAAGGAGTTTACTAGTAATAAAGAATTTATAATATGGCATGACAGATTGGGGCATCCTGGATCAACAATGATGCACAAAATCCTAAAGAACTCATACGGACATACTTTAAAGGACCAGAAGATCCTTCAAATTAATGAGTTCTCATGCGCAGCTTGCTCTCAAGGAAAATTAATCAGAAGACCATCACCAGCTAAGATTGGGGTGGAATCCCCTGCATTTCTAGAACGTATACAAGGTGACATTTGTGGTCCTGTAGACCCACCATGTGGACCATTTAGATACTTTATGATATTAATTAATACATCAACTAGATGGTCACATGTGTGTTTATTGTCAACCCGCAACTTGGCATTTGCAAGATTGCTTGCTCAATTGATTAAACTACGAGCACATTTTCCAAATCATTCTACCAAGAAAATTCGTCTTGATAATGCAGGTGAATTTAGGTCTAAAGCTTTTGACGATTTTTGTATGTCAATTGGCATAGAAGTTGAGCATCTTGTGCCGCATGTTCATACACAAAATGGTCTTGCAGAATCATTTATTAAGCGCTTGCAACTAATTGCAAGGCCATTGCTTATGAGAGCAAAACTTCCAACTAGTACTTGGGGGCATGCTATACTGCATGCTGCGGCATTGATCCGCATAAGGCCAGTTGGTTATCATGAATTTTCTCCCCAACAATTGGTTTTTGGTCATGAACCAAATATCTCCCATCTACGAACTTTTGGATGTGCGGTGTATGTACCTATTGCCCCACCACAACGCACTAAGATGGGACCCCAAAGGAGATTGGGAATATATGTTGGGTACGAATCTCCATCTATAATTAAGTATCTAGAACCATCATCTGGAGATTTATTTACGGCACGATTTGCCGATTGTCATTTTGATGAGACAGTTTTCCCAACATTAAGGGGAGAATCTAAGCAGTTGGGTAAAGAGATAAGTTGGAACGAATTACTGCTAAAGCATCTTGATCCTCGTACAAAGCAGTGTGAACTAGAAATTCAAAACATAATTCGTTTACAATCTCTAGCGAATCAACTGCCAGAAGCATTTACTGGCCCGAAGAGAGTCACTAAATCTTACATTCCAACTGTCAATGCTCCTATTAGAATTGATGTCCCTGCAGGACAAAGTGCCATTGCTAATGAGTCTAGACCACATTTGAAGCGTGGCAGACCAGTCGGTTCCAAAGACAAAAATCCTCGAAAAAGAAAAGGAGCAAAGAATAATGATAACCAACACGAGGACAAATTGACTCCAGAAGAGTCCCCAGACATGACAAATGTAGAAGTTGCACCACAAACTCAAGTACTTGAAAATTGCAATAATGATGAGATCTCAATCAATTATGTCATGAGTGGCATAAGATGGAACCGAAGTGAAATCGACGTTGATACAGTGTTTTCATATAATATAGCACTGAATATCATGAATGAGAATGAGGATCATGAACCAAGGTCTGTTGAGGAATGCAGACAAAGAAAGGACTGGCCAAAATGGAAAGATGCGATTAACGTAATTAGATTCCCTTACAAAAGGGAAGTATTCGGACTGTAGTTCAGACACCAACAGCATAAAACCTGTTGGATTCAAATGGGTCTTTGTGCGAAACGAAATGAGAAAAATGAGATCGTGAGATATAAAGCACGACTAGTAGCACAAGGGTTTTCACGAAACCGGCATCGACTATGAAGAAACATACTCCCAGAGTTGATGCTACTACTTTTCGATACCTATTAGTCCGCAAGACATGAAAATCTCGCATGCATCTTATGGATGTCGCATCGCTTATCTATATGGGAAACTTGAGAATGACATTTACATGAAACTCCTGAAGGATTTCAATTGCTCAAGCACATAATAAGAACTCGAGATCTTTACTCAATCAAGTTGAATAGATCTCTATATGGGTTAAAGCAATCCGACGATGTGGTATAATCGCCATGAGTATTTGTTGAAAGAAGGATATATAAATAATCCTGTTTGCCCATGCATTTTTATAAAAAGATCCGAATCCAAATTCGTTATAATCGCTGTTTATGTTGACGATTTAAACATGATTGGAACTCCAGAAGAGATCCGAAAAGCAGCAGATTACTTAAAGAAGGAATTTGAAATGAAAGATCTCGGTAAAACCAAGTTTTGTCTTGGTTTACAAGTTGAACATCTTGAGAATGGAGTCTTTGTGCATCAGTCAGCTTATATAGAAAAGATACTAAAACGATTCTACATGGACAATGCACATCCTTTAAGCACTCCAATGGTGGTAAGATCGATTGATGTGAAAAAGGACCCTTTTAGACCCCCAGAAGATGGTGAAGAACTCCTCGGTCCTGAAGTACCATATTTAAGTGCTATTGGAGCACTAATGTACCTTGCTAGTCATACACGACTAGATATTTCATTTTCTGTGAATTTGCTAGCAAGATTTAGCTCATGTCCAACATGACGGCATTGGAATGGAGTTAAACATATTTTTCGATACCTTCGAGGTACGATGGATATGGGTCTATTTTATCCTCACAAAGTAAAGGAAGTTTTGACTGGCTATGCTGATGCCGGATACTTATCTGATCCCCATAATGCCCGATCACAACCGGGTATGTTTTACTAGTGGTGGAACCGCAATTTCATGGCGTTCTATGAAACAAACGCTAACAGCTACCTCATCCAATCATGCTGAAATTTTGGCAATTCATGAGGCTAGCAGAGAATGTGTTTGATTAAGATCTGTAATCCAACACATACGGGGATCTTGTGGTTTATCTTCAGATAAAGATATTCCAACAATCTTATACGAGGACAATGCTGCTTGTGTAGCACAATTGAAAGCAGGATACATAAAAGGTGATAGAACAAAGCATATATCACCGAAGTTCTTTTTCACTCATGATCTACAAAAGAAAAGTGAGATTGATGTTCAGCAAACCCGTTCTAGTGAGAATTTAGCAGATTTATTTACCAAGTCTCTTCCGACTGCAACTTTTGAGAAGTTAGTCAGAAAAATCGGGTTGCGTCGTCTCCGAGATGTTTGCTGATGCTCATATCAGGGGGAGTTTATACGCGCTGTACTCTTTTTTCCTTATCCGAGGTTTTGTCCCATTGGGTTTTCCTTGGAAAGGTTTTTAATGAGGCAGCATATGGTGGCGTATCAAGAATTATGTACTCTTTTTCCTTCACTAGGGTTTTTCCCAATGGGTTTTTCCTAGTAAGGTTAAAACGAGGCATATTCTTTTGAAAAATGGATATTCAAGGGGGAGTGTTATGAAATATTTTTTATATATGAATATCATTTTTATATATTAAATTAGTTTATATTTTGGAATCCAATGTTTGTAGCTTGGAATCCAATGTTTGTTATCTCCCTATAAATACCCATGTAATGTGAGTAATAAACACACCCCATATCCCATATATTTCTCTTATTCTTCTTCTTAATATTATCTCTTCTCTCAATCAATTATTGAAATTATAATTATAACATTAATCATACTTTTCAGATTTTCTTAGTTATTTTATTTCACGAAATGCCCATCATGTCCTTGCTATAATTAACCTTAACTGAAGGGTTTTTTTGTTTGTTTTTAAGAGACTAAAAATCACCCCCTCTTCCATTCTTCTCCCTCTTTGTTTTATTCTTTAGAAGTTAATGAAAATTCACCCCTTTCTCCCTTCCTTTCATTGTTGGTCAAGTTCAGTATGCTACAAGCAAGTTGCCATGCATACCTCTATATACCCATTTCAATCTCATTGAATTGGCGAGCTTCATCTGTTTCTTAATCGCCACTCTTTCCCCATTTCTAGTTCTCCTCTGTGCACATCTGCAAACCCTCCTTGCCCCATCAAATTATCTATGTAATACTCAAGAAAAAAATAGTAAGAAATTGAACTCAAAGAAAATCCCAAAAAAATGGAATGGAAGAACCTATAGAAACCCCATTTTGTGGTAGTGAAAAATTTCATCAAGAATCCTCTAGTTCTGTTGAATCCAATTTGGATGAATTAGCATCTTCTTGAATTCAATATATTTGGTTGAATCTAATTTCAAGGATGCAGAATCTTTCTTCATATTTTAGAGAGAGAAAGAATATTGAGATAGAGTTTAAGAAGGAAAGGGAGTTTGAAGTGGGTGACGACCCTATGGATGCAGTCAGGCCAAAAAAGGACTGTGGTATATGGATTGTAAGTGGTAGGCTAGTGGTGATTGACAGTGAACTTTGGGAGGCTGCCAATGATCAGGTAAGATTTGAAGCCATGGTGCTGGTGATGGTTGGGGTGGGAAGGTTATGAAACTAGGAATAAGAGAATTTGGAGGTTTGGACAGAGAAAATGAAGTTTTGGAGGTTTGAAGATAATGGCAGATGGAACATGACAATGTAAACTGACTGAGAATAAGAGGAAACAATGCGGTACTGTTGTCTTTTTCTTTAAAAAAATCAGGGGTAAAGTCGTCTATTCATATTAAAATGTAGGGGTAGTTTTGTCCAAAATTTTGGTTCCCCGGATTAGGTGGGTATTTATTATATTAATAAAGGTTAGGTAGCGTTAATGGAATTTTCATAATGTAAGGGGTAAGATCCTCTTTTTGCAATACTTCGTGGAGGGTAAATATTATGGGCAATACTTACGTCGCCACCCTTTTTACTAATGTCGCCCTCCAAATGACTATTTTACCCCTATCATTTTTCACTCTTCTCTCACTCCTCTCCCTCATCTTCTCAAACTCTCTCTAAATTTCTCTCTAAAATTGTTTTAGATTTTATAAATTTCAATGGAAGATGATAAATCAAGTGAAGAAAACGAGGTTAGTTTGTAAAATTTGTATCATTAATTGTTAATAATTAAAAAAAGGGAAATTTCAAATGGTAGGCACCAACTATTGCCTATTCCAATTGGTGAACACCTTTTTTAAATATTCCAAATGGTAGGCTTAATTACCAAACAATTTCAAACTGTAGGCATACTTCAAACCTACTATTAGAATATCATTAAAAAAAAGAAAAAGAAATATTAATATTTTGAGCTGCCATTGTTGTCCAACACCATGTTTGTCTGGTCAAGAAATCCATCAATACCCGGGTGAGATTGCAATTGCAATGAATAATCTGTATTACCCAGTACATTCTTCTCTTCCTTCACGGTTCTACATTACCATATCCCCCCAAACAAACCACAAAATCAGTGACCAAAAACAGGGGAGATGACCAAAAAACAGAGTACAGAGAGAGGTGTGGAAAAGCCTGTTGAAGAGGAGAATATAGGAGGGGGGTATTGAGCTTGAACTGCCATGTCGATGCCGTTGTTGTTGATGTTGTTGGAGGAGGATAATATGAGTTTGTAAATAATGGAAACTTGGAGCAGTGGCTTCATGGAGATGTAGGTCCTGTTAGTCCCCTTACATGGGAGATCAGGATAAACATCATTCTGGGCACAGCAGAAGGGTGCAAATTTTTTGCCCAATATATTGCTTTAATTTGGCATTTAACTCATTATTTACCAGCTAACCTACCTTCATGAGGGGCTTTTATTTTTCTTGACCAGAGAACATGGTGTTCGACAACAATGGCAGCTCAAAACATTAATTTTTATTTTTCTATTTTTTTAATGATATTCTAACAGCAGGTTTGAAGTATGTCTACGGTTTGGAATTGTTTGGTAATCAAGCCTACCATTTGGAATATTTAAAAAAGGTGTTCACCACTTGGAATAGGCAATAGTTAGTGCCTACCATTTGGAATTTCCCTTAAAAAAAATATATTGTGTCGGACGGCTGCCGCACAAATTTTTGGCCGGTTGCGGCGACGATGCCCCACCAAGATCGCGACAAAATTGCGGGCGCTGCCGCATAGATTGTGCGGCACGCATGGTGGTGCTGCCGCCACGCCCATGCGCGCAGCCGCGCTCGCCAGCGATCTCGGTGCGCGCGCCGCCACGCCCGACCAAAAATTAGCGCGACATCCGTTCCGGAATATTGTTTGGCAATGGTCCAACACGAACGGTGTTGATCCAACACGGTCCGTGTTGGTTCATTTCGGACCGTGTTGAATAGTGCCAAAAATATTGACATTCTGGACACCAACACGGGTTGTGTTACCCGAGACACGGTCCGTGTTGAGTCCAATTTTCGTAATTAAGATTAATCTTTTTGTTGTTTGGGGAAATTAATGAATGTGGTATTGTTTGCAGGTTCATTTGGAGGACTTTGGTGGAGACGGTGTTTATTATTCAACGTATTTTGTGACGCAAAATGTTTTTGAGACTATAGAAGCAGTGCAAAATTGGGCCAATGGAGTAGCTGGTGGAATCGGATTTAGGTTTGTACGATCTTCGTACAAGAGAAAACATGCAGAGAGTCCAAAAAAGTGTTACTTGAAGTGTTGAAGGTACGGTAAATATCGTTAGAAACTGAATGATCTCGATGATGCGATTCGTCGGAGTACGTCGACGAAGGCGTGCCAATGTAAATTTGTCATTGTTGCGTGGACTCGCAATGAAACGAAATGGCAAGTTCGTGTTTGCGATGGTGACCGGGGGAAGCGCAATCATGGCTTCATCGTGTACGAGGAAGGGCATCGTCACGGACACCCATTGACTTCTGACATGAAAGATCATGTCCGTGAAATGACGAACACGGGGTGCACACCGGCCACGATACAAACATCGCTGAAGATTAAGTTCCCTACTTCTAAGATAAACGTGAAACAAGTATACAACGAGTGGACAAAGATGTGCACCGAGGAAATGGATGGTAGGACGCATGCCCAACATTGTCTGTACATGGCGAATGTCGGCGGGTACGTCTCATTTGTTGATTATGATGATGATGGCGAGCTTTGTCAGGTTTTTTTATGTCACCTTTACTCGTTGAAGTTGCTATGTACGTACCCGCATGTCATTCTCATTGACACTATGTACAAGACAAACAAGGCAAAGTGGCCTTTATGTGAGCTGGTAGGCGTGACACCCACTAACCGCAACTTCCAGATTGCTTACTCGTTCATGCGGGACGAGAAGATAGAATCATATGAGTGGCTGATGTGGAGGATGCATGAATTGTTGGGTCCTGATGTTATTCCATCCATGTTTGTGACGAACAAACAGGATGCTTTATTGGGGGCTATTGCCAAGGTTTACCCAAACGTGCACCAACTGTTGTGCGTGTGACATATTAGGAATGATGTGGAGAACAAAGTAAAGAACCTTACTTGGGGCAAGAAGCTTGGACTCTGGCTTCATTTTAGACATCATTTCTGGAACGACATTGTACATGCGAAGACTGTTGGAGAGTTCAACAGGAAGTGGAACGACGTCGTTAGCGCCTGGATTGGGCAAAACAAATCGATAGTTGATTATCTTACTGGGATGTGGTTGAATAATAAAGAAAAATTTGTTTGTGCTTTTACCGACAATGTCCCTCACATGGGGAACACGACGATTTCTAGAGTTGAGAGCCAGCATTCTACACTGAAGTATTATGCCGGCAGTTCTAGAGGCACCTTCGATCGTGTGTTTGCGAAGATTCACCAACACTTGGTGAATCAACATACTGAGATTAAGAGGGAGCTTGAACAGTCTAAGAGCACGCACAAGAATTTCGGTAATTGTCATTTCTTTAAGAATTTGCAGGGGCATGTATCTCATCACGCATTGGACCTGTTGTCGTTGGAGCTCAATAGGATGTTGTCGATGAGGTATGACGGAGGCTGCGACTTGTGCGATCACAAGGTGTCAAGAATCCACCTCCTCCCGTGCGCGTGTTCTATGGTGGAAATTTACGAAACTGGGGCGCCAATTCAGTTTACATGGATAAACATGTTTTGGAGACAACTCACAGTAATTGGCGATGGTGAAACTCCTGGCTCAAATGATGTTCCATCAGGTACGGACTTAGAAGAATTTGAGCACCTCGTTAAACAGTTTCGGGAGAGTGATCCAGCAGTTGTACGACACGTAACCCATGTCCCCCATGGAGAGTTGAATCTCGGCAGTCAAGATATTCCTGATCCGCAGACAAGCCCCCCACGCCCCAAGAGACCACGGACATCGAGATCCACGCGACGCAACCCCAGTTCATTTGAGTTCGGTCGAACAGCGGGTCAGGGTAGCAAGACTACGACGAACTCCTCGAGAAGAAAGGGAACCAGTTCTTCATCAGTCGGGATGGGTTCAACACGTGTGGATTTCTTTAACTTTATAACCGATGTTAATCACATGTTTAGCGCTTTCAAAATGACTATACATTGTGGCTTATAACTTAAGTTAATCTCGTGCGCAGGTATCCCCCGGATGTGTAAAGATCCGTTCCCGTTCGAGAATGCTTTGCCACATTTCATTATACCATACATCGTTGGCTGGACGAATGTTCACTACTAAAAATTTGCAATATTGCGACGGAATTTGTCAAAGTTGCGATGGAATTTTTGGACCGAGCAACGGACCTTGCGACGGAATTTTTTCCGTCGCATTTTGCCTCATCGCAAGGCCTTTGCGACGGAATTTGCGACGGACCTTGCGACGAAATTTGATTCCGTCGCACTGCCCCACCTTAAATTCAAAAAAATGAAAAAAACATTGCTTGCGATGGAATTTTTCCGTCGCAAGAATTTTTTTTTCCTTTTTTTAGGCAGTCGTAGCGCTGTTTTTATATAAGAGCTGCTATATATTTATTTATTTATTTATATTTATATTATATATATATAGTAACTTAGACATTAATTTGAAATAATTGTACTTAAATAATTAAATAAAAACGCATGTACAAATCTTGCATACATTCATTTAGTTTGACTAGATTAAAAAAAAACATAAGTAAAACAACTAAATTATTTCGTACAATCTCAGCTAGCATTATTTCACCGACATTTTTACTTCCATCGTCAATAGACCATTGAGCTTTACTTCCATCATCACTCTTCCTTGGGGGTGCAATGAGGACGAGACCACCCTTCAGGCGGCTTTTGGACTGCTTCATTGATTGCAACAACCCATTCTTTAACTTTGTTGCTGGAGGATGTTCTCAACTCTAGGCTCAGATTTCTACTTTAGATCTATGAGCATTCAAAAAGCAAAAATTAAAAATGGTAAGAAAAGCTTGAGATCATATATTATAATTCTTGGAGACTTGGTGTTAACTGTTAGAATTATGCAAACCCTATTTGCATGCTACAACCTACTGTTAGCAATGATACATTAGTACATGACAATAAGTAGTCAGAAAAACACTTTCAATTATTTCTCAAATAAAGTTATGAGTGACCGTGACACTGAGCAAAGATCAAACTTCAGTACTTGAGCTTGGCTTTTCTGGGAAAAACCTTTTTCCCTCTCCTAACTATTATAAACGTTTTCTACCTATACGCCTAAATAGATACGCATACCTAGATATCTTATCACCTTAACCATAGTATAACCTATAGCCGACACAAGTCTGTGGGTGAATAAACACATCTGCTACATAACTTCCACAGTATGGATGAATTCCAAGTGCCAAGTCCCTTAAACTAAAACTATTAAACCTTTCAACATTGGCACTGAACCATTAAGACATGGAGGGTCCAATAATAAGATTTCATTGTCTTTGCATATCTCCTTCCATACTGATCACAGACCTTAAAACTTGGAACTTACAAACATAAACATGGCAGAGCAACAAAACTAATCAAAGTAAATTGGTCCAGCTCAATCCAGGAAATGAACAAGTTTTGATATCAATCTCAAACAAAAGACAATAGTAAGATTCTTGAGCTAGAGATGGAATAACAAGAAACATACCTCAAATGCATAATGAAGAGGTTTGTGACTCTTTATCTCTTGGGCTAGATATGGTTTTTCACCTTCATTTTTTTACGGTGGCAATATATCAAAAACTATGATGTCCAATGGTTTCAAGTCAAGGGGATCTTCTAGGAAGGCCAAGAATCCAGGTTTAAGAACAGCCCATACCTGTGCAAAGGTAAACTACATGTTAATTAGGCCATAGAAAGGTAAATTGCATGTTAATTAGGCCATAGAAAGGTAAACTGCAGGTTAATTGTATCGTGTCAAGTTCACATAATACAATGATGAACCTCTATAATAAGAAAATTAAGCAAAAAAAAAAAAAAAAGAAAAAGAACCTTACTTAGCTAGATTACCTATCTATAACTGCTCATAGATACAACAATGGATGTAATCGCAAGGCAAAGCACGCAATAGAAAAGGTCCTTATCCAATATAAAGGCCTCTAAAACCCTCCCTAAGAAAATCATACAAACTGTATTAGAAGTGGTTGCAAATAACCCAGTCTGCAGCGCGCACCCTTTGCTTGACAATAGTTGGGTAAAGAATTGAGCAAATTGATTGGGACAACAAAGAGGAGAGCAAGAATTAATTAGAAGTCAGGCTCGGTAAAAATAAAGAAACCATGTAGTCATGTACAGTCTATTCATATTTGCTATGACCACTATTTCGGAAAAAGAAAAACAATTTTGTAACATGGTACACATAAACTCAAGATTCAGATTGTATACCTCACCTTCCTGCTATATATTATCTTGGATAGCCCTTTGTTGTACTGTTGCTCATATCATCTATTTTCACCTGTAGCGAATAACAATATCTGCATAAGAATAAGCAGCATACACAAACAACATTGTCATTCATATAAAAATAGCTATAAAAAAACAATAATGAGAAATGAAATATCATAAAGGACTTATTAGAGAGGAGAATGGTCAATAAAGGATTACCTAAAAAAGCATGCAATATTCAATCAATTCGCATTTTAAACAAAAGAACCTTGATGTTCCTGGAGGCATTTGGTACTCACATAGCCTTATTATGAGTTGATAGGATATTCTGAAACTAACAATACAAGTCCAATAAGCAATTAAATAAAGTTCCTCCATTCATCAGTGAGGCCTACTAGAATGCACAAACTCCATAGTGTATATTAATAATCACAAGTGTAAAATGAATAGCTTAATGCATGCAATTTACTCATTTAGATCATACAGACATTGATAGAGATAGTGATAGTATCCAAAAATAGCCACTGCAATCATATGAAGCTTATTTGTATAGGGTTTGATGTAAAACTTTGGTACTACTTTCCTATAAGTTCGAGCTTTTGGATACTAGCAAGAACAGCCTATAACCCATTGATGACTAGTGAATAATTTCAGGGGTCAGAGAAAAAGAAATGTTGGGTAAAACATCTATATCAACAAAAGATTTTCTACCACAATCTTTGCAAGATGGGGGATAAAGTAGCCCCCAACTCACAGTGATAGTCCTGACATTTGCAAGATCAAACATATCAACGATGATTTCGTCAATTGGAACTAGTCTTTCTAAATTGCAGTGTTTAGGGATAAGACTGATATACCAGACCCCTCCATACCTCACCTTCGGCAGGCCAAGGATTTCGGGGTATTGGTTTGGTTTTATTTGTATGTATGAACTCAAGATCCAAACTGCTTCCATCCACAGTTCGTCAAACAGGAGTGTACAATATTCAATCAAGATTGTAGACACCATAATCCTTTGAGAATATTGAACTAAAAGTATACCGTATATAATCAAGATTTTGCAGATAGAATAATCATATGAGAATATTGACGTATTGGTTACTGCAGAGTTCGGAAAAGTAACCATACCGTGACAGATGAGGAGTATAGACAATAAGAATACATAAACAGCAATATACCCTAGCACAACACTGCCCTAAGCGGTGAATATCAGAAGTTGCACTAAAAAAACAAACAAACAGGCAAGATGCAAGCTTCAAAAGATAAGTGAAGCATCATAACAATCTTAAATATAGCAAATACAAGGTAAAGACAACAAAAAGCCTACAATACAACCCCAATAAAATAGAATTGTGAAGAAGAAATCAGAGAAGCAACAAAGGCTGAAACTATTGACTTGAAAAAGACAACAAAAATGAATGATACCTTGAAGGAAGTCAAGGAACCCTTAAGCCTCTTCTCAGGGTGCTTATCAACAAGCACAGTATCGGCAACAGACATCTGGGCCAAGGCCTCCTCAACAGAATGAGCCTCAATAAGAGAATCATCCCGATTAGTATTCTGAACTCGGCCAGACGCTTAGCCTCGGCCTCCTTGGCAGCGGCCTCAGCACGATTGGCCTCATCCTCCTCCTTCTTCTTGGCAGGCCTTCTTGACGACGTACTTCTCTTCCTTCTCCCGGTTTGATGTGAAGGGCTGTAGCATCCCGGTTGGAGGGCTGATGCAGGTGTTGGTGCTACGCTTGGCGGAGGTCGGCGTCGGTGTTGGTCTGGGCTGGGCTTGATGGAACGTCGGCGTAGGCTTCGGCGGAGAGGGCTAGCGACGATAGTGGTTCGCCGGTTGGAGGATGGTGGGCGCAACAAGACGGGGACGGGGGAGAGGTTGGTTTAGGGTTTGAGAATTGGGGGAGGGGGAGGTCGTGTGCCTCAAACGAAGAGGCAATCTCTGTATAATCTTTTTTTATAAAAAAAATTTGCGACGGATCGATTCCGTCGCAAAGTCCCCTTTTTTTGCCAACTCAGCCTAATTGTAACATGGACCGAGCGACGGAAATTTCCGTCACAATTTTCGTCGAAATATGGCAAGTTTTTAGTAGTGGTTGGCGTTGATAGCAACTGCGGGTTCAGATGCATAACCGAGGCAGGTTACGAGGATTAGAAATTGTGGGCAACTGCTAAGAGATGTTCCTTAAATCCTTCCAACGGATAGGTGGTCACTTGGTTGGAGGAGCCCCATACGAGCATTGGATGTCGGCTCCAAATGATTTATTTCCAACTGCGACACTAATGAACATTATGTGGATCAGCTTATCAACACCTCCTGGTCCACGAGCGCAGACAGCTGAGCTATGCATATCAGTATTACCCATACGAGGTGGACCTAGACTTACGGCACATGCAAAAGTTCAGGGAATAGTACGAGCAAACAACCACTTCATGCTTATTCATTTACGGGATGATTACCCTCTACCGCCGATTCATGTTGGATGGCGAGCAGCTAAAGATGTAAGTGTTGAAGGTTGGGATGAGCCGTTCAAGGCTCGTATTGATAGATGGCAGGCTATTAGGGCCGCTCAACGCTGGTGATGGTTGTAGTTGTACGCTTATGTATTTATGAATGTCTAATTATATGTATATGGAAACTCATGCATTTAATTGGAAATCGTAAAACACAACACAATTGGGAATGGAAACGCAATGTCAAGGGCAATACAAAATCAGTTCAATTAGTAAATACGACAACACTAAGTTTAGCATACATGCACAACAATGAAATTGAAAAACACACTCTACTCCTCCTGCTCATCATCTTGCTGCTCGGGGACCTCGATATGCATCTGACGGCACCAACGCCCGTGCAATTCGACCATCTCATCATACCACCCACGACTCACTTGCACTGTCTCTTCGTCCGGTTGGGGTGGATGCCTCCCTCGCTCCAATAGTGTGGCATAGATATAGGACCACTTTCATAAAAATAAAACACAAAATAAAGAAGTTAAACCAATCATGATATCCACCATCCTAAACAAATCAGTTAAACAAAATATTAAATTATGCTGATGGGTTTAGGGTACTTGTTCGAGTGACGGTTGATCATCGACTGTCGATTGTAGGGATGGCAACGGGGCGGATCGGGGATGGGGGAGTATACCCTCGTCCCCATCCCCGCTCCCAAAACTCATCCCCATCCCCATCCTCGTCCCCATCCCCACTTCGGGGAATGATTCTTGCCCCATCCCCATCCCAGCGGATTCCCCATCCCAACGGGGATCTAATGGGGATTTTTTAAAACTATCCTAAATTTAACTAGATTTTAATCGGATCCGGTTTTTAATCGAACCCGGTTTTTAACATGTTCAAAATACAACATATTTAACTTGCTCAAGTAATAATACATCAAAATCAAACATTAATACATTAACAAGTGAGAATAAATTGGAAATTACTACTTTGTCCTTCCCATTAATTTATATATTAAATTTGAATAAAGGTTATTTGGTAATTTTAACATTTTCGGGGATGGGGATGGGGAAGTCACCCCGGCAGGGAAAATAGGGACGGGGATGGGGAAAATTTTGTCCACATCCCCGCCCCGTCCCTGAGCAGATTTTGAAAATTTGTCCCTGTCCCCGTCCCCATCCCCAATGGGGGCGGGGATTTTTCCCTAGAGCGGGGCGGGGCCCCGACGGGTTCGGGGATTCCCCTCCCAATTGTCATCTCTAGTCGATTGGCTGGCAGAGGTATTGTTTATCATAAATTTGTGTGAATGTGCCGCAAACCAATCGTTGTAAGCAACATCCGCTTCCCATGACATATGTTTTGTGCGGGACACATCACTCACTGACATTTTGTTGTATATCGGAAACCCCGCCCAGTCAACGCTGATGTTAGCCTCCACAAATTCCACTTTGTATGGCCCCTTCGTCGGTCATTCAGCGCTCTTCGGTACGACCAATCTGCGTGGGATATGTTGTAGGTGCCCTAACTGACGGACAACGCGACCAGACATGTACAACTCAGTGAATTCGTATGCATGAATGGCGCCCGCGTACAACGTCCTTTTGCATGACTTGTATGTGGCAGGTCCGTATGGGGCCCAACTCACACGATCCGGCGTCAACGCATCCAAGGAGGCCCTCAACGCGCGGAGGCGCTATTCCGAACTCGGCAGGTGGTTGGGGAACCACCTGCTCGCGCGAGGCCCAGTAACCGGCCGCTCCCCGTGTGGCCTAAAATCAGGAAAGTACTCATAGATCCAGGCCTGCAAAAGGGTCAAACACCCGGCCATCTTGGTTGTCCCGGCCCTGCTCGCTGCCCCTAACTGCCAATAAAGGAACGCCAAGGTCACCGTACCCCAAGCAATGCGATCAACGATAACGTCAGTGCTAGGCCACGGATGCGGCCTAACTCTATCCCTCGATTTGTCCACGAGGATAGTGTTTCCCAGCATACTCAACAACCACGCCCTTATCCTATGGGGAATGGGACAACTGGTCGATGTACAAATCATCCTCAACTCGGCGTCAACTATGACACCCTTATCATAAATGTTCAAGGCCATTAGCTCCGTCATTCCTTTATCAAAAATATCGAGCACGTACTGGTTAACCACTTCCCGATCAAGACCTTCAGGCATCAGGCCATCAACTTCAATACCCAATATATGTTGCACATCATGCAACATGATTGTCATTTCACCGAAGGGAAGGTGAAATGTGTTTGTGTCGCGTTGCCACCTCTCAACGAACGTCGAGATCAATGTCATGTCGATGTGGTCATACATCAAGTCCACCAAATGGGTGATTTGGATCCTTCCCAGTCCAGCCTGACATGCGAGATCCATCGTGGACCTTATTAACCTCAATTCCCTCAACGCATTCTTCTTCGTCACACACTCAAGAACAACATGGGGCGAACGCTCGCAACCCTCCCATATTACCCGAGCAATGTGACCTCCAAAGCTCCGTATAACGGACCCAATTGCAGGTCCCCCGTGCACGTTACCATCAATCTTCCAGTCGTCGTCACCGCTCCGCATCCTCTTCCTATATCTGTTGCTCGACCCAGCATCACCAGTAGCAGAACTGCTTCCCTGTCCCCGCTATCGAATTGGGGCAAACTTCCCCGATGCATCCCTCATCGGCATGAAACCCATTGGCCTGCAAACTCGCCCAGGAGGTGGCGCGACTGAAGTCGGGATCATCTGCGTGTGGGGCTCCCCTGTCACATCGTCCCCCGATGTCTTTGTGCCGGTTGACTCATCCATGACTTGGTTGAGATGGTCAACGAAATCTCGCGTCCGACTCCGTGTCCTCTGGCCGCCGTATCATCATGCACTGCAGACTCGACCAAAGACGGCGTCTTCGATGCAGTCACATTGCGTCTGTGGGGATCCCCAGAATCACCCCCCTCCAACCAGTCGGAAGCTGATTCGACCATTCCAGAAACCCTCGACCCTTGCCCTTGCATACCATTTTAGATCACTTGCAAAATGAAGACATATAACAATATAATAAGGGTTTTTGGATGATAATATACTAACCTTTGGGGGCGTTGGATTGTAATATACCAACCTTTACTATTGGACAACTATATCCTTGACCTTTATACCTAGGTGACATTATTATACCAATAGTAACTAAGGAGGTGGTAAACCGGTCTCCATGCGCGCTAACATGGCTGGCGAGGGAAAAAAATTGTCCCAAGCCAATAACCTCATTAACCCCTTAGTTTTTCTCACTAACCCACATCACAAGACATTGGTTGGTTGTGTTTCACGTCAGTACGAAGACCGGTTCATCACCACGTTAGGCACTGTGTTAGGGCCGATTTTTTTTAATGTGGGTTAGTAAGAAAAACGGAGGGGTTAACAGGGTTATTGGGCAAGGGACGGTTATTTTCCCTCTGCCTATTACGTCAGAATCGAGACCAGTTAAACAATCTGCATCCCTTAGTCATTGTTGGTATAATAATCTCACCCAAGTATAAAGGTCAGGGATACTGTTGTCCAATAGTAAAGGTCGGTATATTACAATCCAATATCCCCAAAGGTCAGTATATTGTCATCCAATATCTCTAATAATAATAATATTATCGAAACCATACGGTATGAACCCTAAACCTTAAAACCATATAACATAATAATCATATTATCGAAATCATCCAAACTCAACACTTTCTTATCGCATTTATGACTAAGTCGTGTCACGAGGCAAGAGGATCCTGTTATTGTCCAAGGAGAGTGTGTTTGTTAACTGTTAATCTATGGCTGAAAAAGACTTTCATGAGCCGTACCGACTTCTCATTTATTTGTTTGGTTCCAAAAAGTAGCGCAATGTCAGCAGTGAAATTGCGCAAGGCCTATAGTGCTCTGGGAGTTAGAAGCGTCTCAGATTCGGTACAATGCAATGTTTCCATTGCGCAGCCTGGTGGGCAGCAAGACAATGTAGGTCTGAAAGAAAAGCTTATAGTAAAAGGTCTAATAGAAATCGTGTTGGGCTTTCTTGCATGTAGGATTTATAGGTCAATCAAAGCATTGAATTAGCAGCATTGTGCCTTACTTTGATTGACCTATGAATCCTACATGCAAGAAAGCCCAACACGATTTCTATTAGACCCTTTACTACAAGCATCTCTTTCAGACCCACCTTGTCTTGTTGCCCGCTAGGCTGCACAATAGAAACACTGCATTGTACCGAATCTGAGATACTTTTAACTCCCAGAGCACTATAGGCCCCGCGTAATTTCACTGCTAACATTACGTTACTTTTTGGGAACTAAACAAATAAAGGAGAGTCGATACGACTCATGAAAGTCCTTTTCAGTCATACATTATTAGGTAACAACACATACTCTCCTAACAGGACCCAAAACTCAACCTCTTTTTATGCACATACAACTAACATACTAGAACTATACCTTAACATACTTATTACCCTAAACTACCATCATAAATAACCTATTTACTTACGTAGCAACTGGTTGTTGAGTACTTGAGTTATTAAATGGATGTGACATAACTATTTATATAATTTATGTCTTCATTTGGAGTTATGAGTAGTTAAGTTAGCAATTAAGTTGGATTTGGAATAAATTACCCATACCAACTTTAAATGCCAACTCACTTACTAATAACAACCAAAATCATCCAAACTCAACATCCTTTTAACACAACTACATATAAACTACTCGGAATACCCTAAACCCTAAACTTAATCCTCTAAACTAGCATCACAATTAACCAATTTACTTGTTCCATGAAGTAGTTTCAAATACTTTTGAAGTATGCTATCCAACAATTCTAAAGTTGAGGATGATATTCCACAACTTTTCAAATTGTACAATGAATTTCATGGAAGATGTACTTGGTTACATTAACCTAAACCCTATTACTAATCCCGCTTGCTTAACGTTGCTACCCTTTTTACATTAACCTAAACCCTAACCCTAAACCTAAACTATTCCTAATTTCTTGAACGTACGTACACTAAACAATTTTTTCACATACACTACCCTAACTCATACTGATCTACGCATACTCATAATAAACAAACACATTTTTTAAACACTAAATCATACAAAAAAAACAACAAATTTTACTAATGTTACTAACAATCCTATTATTTATTATTAATAAAAAACAACAAATCTACAATGATATATTTAATTATTTATTGACGATAATAATTATAATTTTTATAAATAATTAATCATATAAATAAACACATAATTAATGTACAAATAACACACTTACAATAATATAATCAAAATATACACATAATAATCTATATATTATATTAAAATAAAACCATATACTCTATCCAGTTGCCACGTGTCACTAGGATGTACCTTAGAAGCCAACAATTAAATATCATGGTAATGTCAAACGTCATTTTGCAATAGTATTTGCACAAGTTAGGAGTTGGGATTTTTGAGTTTCTCACATATTCCAAAGCATTCAATACACAAAATGTAGTATTATGAAACTCAACATCAGTTACTCCAGTAGTCAAAGACAAATGTAAATGTAAATAATTATATTAAATTAAATGATATTCAGTTATGGAAATACTACCAAACGAATACAAAAAGAAGGTAAATTCTTCATAATTAGTATAATGAATTTGCAATAATATTCATTATACACCATTATAGCTCAAAAAAGATTCCAAACTGTTGGCCTTTAGAGTTGGCTATATATATATCACTCATATTTGATCATAATAATTTTCTCACCTTACATATTAATCATTCCAAAAGTAACATGCTACCAACTTATCATTGTTTTTTTTTCGATAATTAGCTAGCCAGAAAGGCTAAGAAGCATCAAAGATGCACCAAGAGCGCAAACAACAAAAAACTAGAATCCAACAATCAAAGAACAAACACAAATCCGCAACAAAGGTCTACTACAAAGCAAACAAAACAACTATCATTGTTTCACCATCAGGACCACTACTCTAAATTCACTTCCATATTCTATTTTCAATTTTAACTTCAAAATACAACTTTCGTTCTAACTTAATTTTACTTTCAGGATCTCCTATATTGTTTCGGAATCCACAAATATACCAGTTCCACTATCGGCTAATTTCTTTGTCTTATTCAATTTATAAGGTAATATATTCTTATCTCTAAAATTGAAATTGAAATTCATTTTAAGTAATATTTTTCTCTAAATTTTGACAATTCTATTTTTTTTAATTTCCCTTATGCTAAAAAAATGGTAGACATTTCAACTTTGAAGGCTTATCTCTTGACTACCAATATCACTCTTTATACCCAAGAACCAGTATATACATTACAAAAGATTATTTTTTTCAACTAAAATTTTAATGTTACCTCGCTTGGGTAGAATTTTGAAATTTAGTTTTTTATTATACACTACACCTTCTTTTAATGTAGTAGTATTAAATTGAAAAAAAAAAACAACCACATTAAATACAACTTTTTTTCCTAATAGAAATCAATTTTTATTGCAAAAGGAAAAATAAAAAATTAAAGGTGAGATATTTGGGTAAATTATGATTGTAACGCCCCGGAAATTCAATTATAAAAAGTCAAAGTCAAACTAACGTTAACAGACAAAACTTAGCGGAAGACTTCAAATTTAGTTTGGCACACGCCAGTATCGAAGGAATACAAGGCGAGAAAGGAAAACACAGATCGCTAACTAGAACTACTAACAACTCAAAACAAACTTTAAGAATTCATAACGAAACAATATAAAGGTTCAAGGACTTCTAGACTGCTGCCCTCACTTCTAACTCCCGTCCCCAGCATTTAGATCTTCACCTGAAATCAAAACATTTCAGAAAAATGAGGGGGAAATCTCAATAATGTCTACCCCTAACGTTTAAAACAGTTTAAGTTCATTTCAATTCATTTTGGGGAGAGGGATCAAATCAAACGTTTTACAAACCTTTAACCCTTAACTGTTTTCCTCAACCCATCCAATCCATATTTTAATTTGCGGGCGGGATACCAAATCCCTTAAAGTAACATCGCCTACCAAAGGCATCAAGAACATCGCCTACCAAAAGCATAAACATCGCCTACCAAAGGCATCAAGAACATCGCCTACCAAAGGCATCAAGAACATCGCCTACCAAAGGCATCAAAATACTATCCTATATCAGGGAAGGAAGCCCTGATCTCCTGGTCCATAACCCTGCAGGTTGTTACACCTACACAACAGGTTATCCCCCGAAACCCGCTTAACGTTTCCACTTGAATTAATTATACAATATTCAAACTTAACTCACGACTCTCAAGTCAAACCATCCCAAGTTATCAAAAACCATTAACAAAACTTCGAATAAAAGACCATCCAATTTCTCAACTCAAATAAACCAAGATCACAATCGAATCAAAAAGATTATCAAAACAGATGGTCGTATTTCCACAAAAGTCCCCTTTCGGGATGCAATTCTCAAAATAGATTATAAAACATCAAAACACATTTAAAGAGCATCCCGGTGGGGATTAGAGCATAGACAATTACCTGATATACTTCACAAAGACAAAGAAGAACACACTTGAGCTCACTAACGTCTCGCACTAACTCGGGCCTAGAATAAAAGTAATTATCTAATCAAAACGCGTTCTAAGAAGGTTAGTATTAACTATCAACTACCTAACCCATCCCCTAGAAACACTTAGGTTCCTAACATTTACGAAGTTACACTTAACACCTCCAAGAAAACACATAACAAGATCACACATTAATTTCACTCAACAATTCTTTATAAATAAAAGCAAACAGAGGACAGATTATAACATTCACATGAAACGGGTCACAACTCGACTTCCCGACATCCTATGGGGCTGGTTCTGGACTTTTCGGAAACCTCAGGATGTCTAATAAAACTTCTATGTTGATGGTTAAGCCCAACTCAGTCCCGAAGGACCTCAAAAACACCCGTCTTTCCCATTGGTCCAGATCTGACAGGTTCCGGTAAAACGGTTATAACTCGGGCTATACAAATCAAACGTTCGATCCGTAAAATTCCTATGGTTCCTAACATCTAAGGGAACCTCCAGTCCAAAGGGTTTGGTCAAAAGATAACTACACTAGCCGTGGCAACCCGATCTTTAGGTGCTAACGGAACTGTCCCGGTAACGGTTATCAATTAATTTGTTATTTCGGTTCTAACTTTTACCAAACGGTCTCGGGGTTCTAATTTGGACTCGAAACAGTAACTAGGGTCTAAGATATAAAGCCCAACTTAACTTAGGTCCAAAAATCAACCTTCCCATCATAAGAACCAAAATACAACACATGAAATCAACTTCAATAATTTAATCTAATCCTACAATCATGCATAAAATATCATACACTAACATGGCATACCTCATGTACATAAATTCTAAACTAACCTTGTACTAATCATGCATGAAATATTAACTTTATCCTAAACATGAATTTCTTAACCAATAAACAAGAAAAACCTTAAGAACATGTGAATAACCTATAAAGAATATATAAACATTTAAACTTCTAATCAAGAATCCTAAACAAACTAATTTCTTTTAAACAAGATTAAGTCAAGAACCAAGAACTAATAAACATAAACTCAACCTAACTTATTTAGGCAAAATTAAACATGAATTAAACAAGAAAGAACCCTAAGAAATAAAAGAACATGATATTTAACTTAATGAACAAGAAACCTAACTAATTTACAAGAAACAAGAAGACTTAGGTTTTCATGTACAAGAATCATAAAGAACTTAGTAACATTAAACTACTAACCAAGAACCTAGGGTTTTAATAACAAGAATCAACCTAATTTATTTAACAAACTTTAACAAGATTAAATCCTAGGAAACAATAAAAGACTTAACGATTAACCAACTAAACATTCAAGAAAATAACCTAAGTAATAAATTTCCAAGTTCGTACATACAATAATATTGTGGTCTAACGATTCATGTAAAGAATATAACGAATATTAAAGAATCACTTTCAACCCTAATAATCAACTATTACAACCTAAATCTAATTACAATTTATAACATAAAATTACACAAAACCATCAAGAATTTACACATAACAATTAATAACTTACAACAAGAAATAATTACAATTTATTTCCTAATTACAACACTAATAATACAATAATTATAAAAACAGAAAATTAATTTTTGAAACTAAAATAAAATAAAAAGAAAACAGAGAAGAAAAGGAAAAAGAAAAGGAAAATAAAGAAAGATAAAACAATCAGTTAGGGTTAGGGCAGATTAGGGCTTTACGTAGGTGTTAGGGCGCGGTTCTGGAGACGGCGACGGCGGGCGGCGGTCGGAGAGAGGTGCGTCGGGGTCGCAGGTGGCAGGCGTCGGCCGTGGGCTCGTCGGAGGGGGGTGGTTGACGTCGATTTTTCCGAGCAACAGCAGCGGCAGTCTCGAGGGCTGTTTCTTCGACTGGACGGTTCCGGCGACGTCGGGGCGGCAGGGCGAGGGTCGCCTGGTGGTCGGGCAGCGACGGCGACACCCAGGGTCGCGGCGGCCGGCGATGATGGTGGCGGAACAAGCGGAGTTAGCGCAAGGAGAGAAAAGAGAGAAAAAGAGAAAGAAGAGGGAAGGTGCGGTGGTTACCGGCGACGCGTGAGATCCCGCGGTGGTTGCCTGCGGTGGTTTCTGGTTGTGGTGGTGGCGCTGCGGCGGCGGCGGTGGCTGCTGGGCGCGAGAGCGAGACAGAGGCAGGGGAAAGAGAAAGGAAGAGAAAGAGAAAAGGAGAGAGGGAGTGGTTGCGGCGGTGGTTTTCCGGTGCTCCAGGCGGCGGCGCCGTCTGACGGTGGTGGTGGCGCGGCTGGCCGAGGGGAGAGCAGGGAGGGAGAGAGAGAGAGAGAGCTAGGGTTTGAGGGAGGGATTATTAGGGTTTAGGGTTTGAGAGGGAAAAAGGGTTTATATACTAATACCCAATTTAGGCCCAAAACTAATCCTACTCCAACCCATTTAACAAATAAAAACTGATTTTTTCTAAAAACCTAATAATTCTAATAATAGTAATAATAATATTAATACTAATAATCATATAATCACAAATAATATTTACGTAATTAATCACATAATAATATTAACCAGCGGAAAATTACTATTCTACCCTTGTTAGCCCCTCAACGGTCCTACGAGCTCAAGCGTTAGCATAAATAAACACATTACGAATAACAGTAAATAACGAAGTCAACTTATTTTATTAACGACGTCACGGTCAACATCGTTGGATTTTTCGGGGTTTTACAATGATAAATTTGGGTTGAGTTGATAAATACATCATACTGATGATAGTGCAACTTTTTTTATTATTAAATAAGATTAATATCAATAATTTACTTCATATTATTTTTTAAACTAAATAAAATTAAATTTTCTCTATTCACCTTTCATCTCCCAAAAAAAAAGGCGCCATTATTATCATTATTTTAATAATTTTATTGAATCTTCACAAATATTATTTTCCATTCATATATAAAACAATAATTAACCGCTCTTTATATGAAAAAAAGTAATGCAACTATATATTGATTGATGTTGTGATTGTTTGACATTGAATTTTAGAAATAATTATTATTTTTGAATTTGTGAGTATTAGTTATTTACTACTAAATTTTAGTGATTTAGAATTTCTCTAACATTTTCTATTTTAATTATTTTTATTGAAAAAATTCATATATATTTATTTAATAAAAACATGTTCCGAACAACATTATGTTTATATGTACACACATAGTTTCGATTATCTTCATTATTTATTGTGATATTTAAGATTGAGTATTTTTTTAGATGCTATCCAGAAAAATTTGAAAAAAAATTTTAGAATTGCTTGCATTTATTCAAATTAGATAATAGAAAAATTTACTATTGTTTATTTTGTATAGGTTTATGATAAAATTATAATACATCTTTCTTAAATTTATTTTCATATTCATAATAATATTAAATTTACTAAATTGAAAAATAAATTATTTAATACATGTTTTCTTATACATAATTTATATGTGTGTGTGAGAAATATATAATATTTGAATTTTAATAAGTTTAACACAGATATTCTATCGCAAAAAAACATTGACACACATATTTTCGATAATTTAATAATTAACAATATTCCCGTGCATGCACGGGATATATACCGCTAGTTACTATTATTAACGCATACTTAACAATAACATTAATTAATCAAATTTTTAATATTAACAATAATATACATATAATAATTATTATTACAAACCACTAACAATAATATTAATAATAACAATGTTAATATTTATTTACTAACAATAATATTAACAATAACAATATTTAATTTTAATTTAATATTTTTATAAAAAAAATTCAACCGGGCCTATCACGCAAAACGCACGGCCGACAGCGGCCAGCTGCCGCATAGAACGCACGACAATCGGCGGCCGGTGCCGGCTGCTATTTTTTTTTCGTTTTTTCGTCTAAATTTCAAATTTGAAAACACAAAAACACAAATTCAAAACACAAATTCGAAACATACCTCAAATTCTTCGATTCGTAGCGTTCGAAATCCCGGGATGACGGTAGTTTGTGGTGGTCGTTGGTTGAGAGCGCTTTCTAGAGAAATAAACTAGAGAGAAGGTGGAGAGTGAAAGTTATGAGGTTCAAGGGCATGAATTGAAAATATTATGCGAAAGGTGGGCGACAATAGTAAAAAGGGTGGCGACGTTAAGCAAGCAAGCGGGAATATTATTAGTTCGTTTGGTATATCGAAACCTGCTTACTATACGTCGCCTACCAAATTACTATTGTCGCCCACCATTTCATTATAATTTCCAATTACGTCCTTCACCTTCATAATCTCACTCTCCACCTTCTCTCTACTTTATCTCTCTAAAAAACACTCTCAAACAACGACGACGAGGGACGCTACAACATCAACATTTTCCTGGGGGTTGAATCGACGAGATTCTTGTAAGTTTTATATGTTTATAATTTTTAAATTCGAATTTGAAATTTGAAAAAAAAAAGCACGAAAACCTGAATTTTTCCGGAAAAACGGACGGTGCCGCGTGCCCTAGCCGGCAAACCGCGGCCGGTTTGCCGGCTAGGGCGTGCGGCATATGGCGGCGGCTGGGGTGGTTTTGTCGTGCGGCACCGTCCTTAATTTTTTTTCCAACTTATTAAATTTAATTGTAATTATTGTTATTATTATTAATATTAATGTTATTATTATTATTATTATTTTTATTAAATGTAATTTTAATTAATTTGGTTTATTAAATTTAAAATTATATAATATATTTTAAAGATTAATGTTATTATTAGTAATATTAATGTTGTTATTATTTAATTTAAATTGTAATTGTTATTATGTTTAGGGTTCACCGTAAATGTTAATATTGTTGTTATTATTATTATTGTTAATATAATTATTATTATTGTTGTTAATGTATTTTATTAATTAGATATTTATGATAATATTAGCAATAATAATGTTTATAATTATAATGTTGTAAAAGATGAATATTTAATAATTGTAATTTTGTTGTCAATATTATATTTAAATATGAATGTTATTATTACGGTGATTGATATTGTCATTATTTAATCTAATTGTAATTGTTATTATGTTAATTATCACCCTAAATGTTAATATTATTGTTATTATTTAATTTAGGGCACAATAGACTGTTAAAATTAAATTTGTAGTGTTAAAAATTGTAGTTTAGGTTTAGGGTTTAGAGATGTAATGTTTTTTATAAAATTTTGAGTTAGTGTTGACTTAAGTTAATGTATGAATTTCACGTACGTATTTAGCGAGGCGATAATTTAAGGAAATCCTAATTTACAATCTTTTAAATATAAAGCAACACGGTAATAATTTCATGAACGATGAATTTCCTTATAAGCAGTTGTGTATAGTTAAATATTTATTTTATTATTATGCAAGTGATCTAAAATGGCAGGTAGGGGCAAGGAGTTTCTAGATAGGTCGAACCAACTTCCGTCTAGTTGGAGGAGGGGTGAATTTGGGGACCTGCACCGACGTAATGTGACTGCGTCAGCACGTCGACGTGTTGATCGAGGTACTGGAGCACTTGTTGATGTGGTTGGCCAGCCGGATGACACGCACAGTCAGACCACGCATGACTTCATTGAACATATCAACGAAAATGTTGATCACTATACCGAGACGGAGACAACGGGGGATGACGGTACAGAGCCTGAAGGCCCGGGGGCGATCCCTACTCCTTTAGTGCCTCCTCCTACTTCAGTCTACAAGCCAACGGGGTTCGAGCCGTTGAGAGATGCATCAGGGAGGTTTGCCCCATTTCGACATGGGGGAGAGGTCGGTGATGAGGCTGGGGCGAGCAACAGCAGCAGCAGCAGACATAAGAGGAGCTGGAGAAACAAGGAAGACTGGAAGATTCACGGTAATGTTCCCGGTGGACCACAATTGGGGGACATTATACCGAGCTTTGGAGGTCACATCGCTCGGGTAATATGGGATGGTCGGGAGCGTTCGCCGGTAGCAGTTCTTGAGTGCGTGATGAAAAGGAATGCGTTGAGGGAGTTGAGGTCAATGAGGTCCAGGATGGATCCCGTATGCCAGAGTGCACTGCAAAATGTCCAACTGACCGCTTTGGTAGATTTAATGTATGAAAACATCGATATGACACTGATCTCGGCCTTCGTTGAGAGGTGGCAACCCGACACGAACACATTTCACCTTCCCTTTGGTGAAATGACTATCATGCCGCATGACGTGGAACACATTTTGGCCTTCCAGTTGATGGTGTGATGCCTGATTGTCTTCATCGGGCAGCGGTTAACGAGTTCGTGCAAGCTATTTTTATGAAGCCTATGTCAGATCTAAAGCAAATGGGCATTTATGACAAGGGTGCCATGACTGATGTCGATTTGAGGTCGGTTGCTGTTTTGCCCATGTACCCCTTGCCCCATAGGACACGGGCATGGTTGTTGAGCTTGTTAGGGAACACTATCCTCGTGGATAAATCGAGGGATAGAGTTCGTCCGCATCCGTGGCCTAACACTGATCTTGTCGTCTGATTGCTTGAAGTACGATTACACCGCCTACTGTATCGGCGATTAGGGATGGCGGCGGTGGGGACAGCGAAGATAGCTAGGTGTTTGACCCTTTTGCAGGCTTGGATATATGAGTATTTTCCCTCATTTAGGCCACACAGTGAGCAAACTGTTCGGGGACCTCGAGCGGGCAGGTGGTTTCCCAGTCACACGGTTAGATCAGAGCCACGCCTACGATCGTTGAGGGCCTCCCTGGATGCGTTGACGGCCGACAAGGTGTGTTGGTGCCCTTATGGAGGTACACCTTACAGGTCCTGCGAGAGGACGTTGTACATGGGCCCCATTCGTGCATATAACGTGACAGAGTTGTACATGCCTGATCGCGTTGTCCGTCAGATAGGCCATCAACAACATGTCCCCCCAGTGTTGCCATGCCCTGTGAAAGCTGAACGACCGGCCAAGGGGCCGTACAAATTGGAGTTTGATGAGTCCAACGTCAACACTGCTTGGGGGACATTTCCCTTTGGTAACAAACTGTCCATGACGGCTTTGCCACGCACAAAACGTGTTCCGTGGGAAGTGGATGATGCATATAACGATTGGTTCGTGGTACATTCTCATAAATTTTTTATCAACAACACCTCCATCAGCCAATCCACAATCGATGAACCGCGGTCCCTCGAACAGGTACAAACCCCTAAGCATACTTTAATATTAGTTTTGCATATTCATAAGCTAACCAATGTTTTGTGTGATTGTTTTAATTTTCTAAATTTTTTCATAGTATGCATATTTGTGGGCGGAACTAGCGCAGACGATGATGCAGCCACCCAGTCCTCACGAACCGACAAGGCAAGTGAATGATTACAGTTACACAGCTATGTCTGATCTATATGCTCAATGGTGCGCACAATTGCATATCCAGGTCCCTGAGCAGCAACCCGATCAGGGGGAGGAGGATGAGGAGGAGTAGAATTAGTTGTTAATTTTTAATTTGTGTCAAACATTTTAATTTCTAGTTTAAATTTGAGACTGTTGTCTATCGTTTTAATTTGTGTGTAATCGGTATTGTCTATCGTTTTTTGAGACTGATGTAAGTTTAAATTTGTGTGGTTGTATTGTAGACTTGATGTATTGTTGAGTATTTTAATTGCTGGTTTTAACGTTGTGTATTTTAATTCAAATTATTCACCACCACTTAAAAAAAAAGACAGGAACGTAATGTTAACCAAAAATATAAAGCAAAAAGACAAGAATGTAACAAGCGTCGTTGAAACAATGTAATGTTAACCAAATACATATATGACCATATAGTTTAACACCTAAGACAAAGATCTAGTTTGAGCATCCCTAAGACCTTTCCATTGATCAATACGAGCCTTAAAAGGCTCATCCCAACCTTCAACAGTACGGTCTCTAGCTTGGTACCACCCAGTATGAACTGGTGGTAGAGGGCATTGATCGTGTAAATGAAGAAGAATGTAATGGCACTTTTGTGAATGCACTATTCCGAATATTTTTCCTGGTCTCCTCATGCCAGGTCCTGCTGTAACGCCCCGGAAATTCAATTATAGAAAGTCAAAGTCAAACTAACGTTAAGAGATAAAACTTAGCGGAAGACTTCAAATTTAGTTTGGGCGTCACTGCCGTATCCCCGAAGGAATACAAGGCGAGAAAGGAAAACACAACTGTCTGCTAAAGGTAACTACTAACAACTCAAAACAAAACTTTAAGATTTCATAAAGAAAACAATATAAAAAGATTCAAGGACTTCTAGACTCGTCGTCCTCACTTCTAATTCCCATCCCCAGCATTTAGATCTTCACCTGAAAACAAAACATTTCAAAAATGAGGGGGAAATCTCAATAATGTCTACCCCTAACGTTTAAAACAGTTTAAGTTCTTTTCAATTCATTTTGGGGAAAGGGATCGAATCAAACGTTTTACAAACCTTTAATCCCATACTATTTCCTCAACCCATCCAATCCATATTTTAATTTGCGGGCGGGATATCAAATCCCATAAAGAACATCGCCTACCAAAGGCATCAAACAACTATCCTATATCAGGGATGAAACCCTGATCTCCTGGCACATAACCCATACAGGCATCGAATCCTGGTCTCAGGGTTATCACCCGCATAAACATTAGCCTCTCAAAGGCATCAAACAGTCGCCCACCAAAGGCTTCATAACACCTATCCTATATCAGGGATGAAACCCTGATCTCCTGGCACATAACCCATACAGGCATCGAATCCTGGTCTCAGGGTTATCACCCGCATAAACATTAGCATGTCAAAGGCATCAAATCAACAACCCGCTTAATGTTTCCACTTTGAATTATTAATTCATTATTCAAACTCATCTCACAACTCTCAAGTCAAACCCAACCCAGATTATCCAAATCAATAATAAAACCACTTATAAAAGACCATCTCAGTTTTCTCCACTCATAAAACAAGGTACAACAATTACAAACAATTATCCAAAACAGACGGTCATAAATCCACAAAAGTCCCCTTTCGGGATGCAATTATCAAAACAGATTAGAAAACATTAAAACACATTTAAAGAGCATCCCGGTGGGGATTAGAGCATAGACAATTACCTGAATAACGTCACAGTACAGCAATAAGGAGAACACACTTGAGCTCACTATCGTCACGCACTAACTCGACCCAAGAATAAGAATAATTATCTAATCAAAACGCGTTCTAACGAAGTTAGTATTAACTATCAACTACCTAACCCGTCCCCTAGGAACACTTAGGTTCCTATCATTTATGAAATTACACTTAACACCTCCAAGAAAACACATAACAGGACCACACATTATTTTCACTCAACAATTCTTTATAAATAAAAGCAAACAGAGGACAGATTGTAACGTTCACATAAAACGGGTCACAACTCGACTTCCCGACATCCTATGGGTCTGATTTTGGACTTTTCGGAAACCTCGGGATGTCTACTAAAACTTCTATGTTGATGACCAAGCCCATATCAGTCCCGAAGGACTCTAAAAATACCCATCTTCCCAATTGGTCCAGATATGACAGGTTCTGGTAAAACGGTTATAACTCGGGCTATACAAAACAAACGTTCGATCCGTAAAATTCCTATGGTTCCTAACATCTAAGGGAACCTCCAATTAAAAGGGCTAGGTCAAAAGACAACTGTACTAATCGTGGTAATCCAAACTTTAGACTCTAACAAAACTGTCCGGTTTCCGTATTTTATTTAATTAACACTTTCGGTTCTAACTTTCACCATTCGATCCTGGGGTCCTAATTTGGGCTTAAAACAGTAATTAGGGTCCGAGGTGATTAGTCTAATTTAACTAAGGTCCACATAAAACCGAACTATAAAACATGAATTCACTTTAATACCCCTTTCTAAACCTAAGACATGCAAGAGATAATATTATTACTAACCTAACATGAATTATTTATTTCAAGGTTCTAAAGATTTTAACACGGATAATTATAACATGTGGAATACTATAAAGAACATGTAACGCTTAACTAATCAACCAAGAATCCTAACAACTAATTTCTTTATACAAGAGAAATCAAGAATCAATAAACAAGAATCGGATTTTTAGTAATTTAACCAACTCACTTATTTAATCAAGATTACACATGAAATTACACATGAATGAACCCTAATAGAATCTAAAGAACATGTGAATATTTAACTAGCGATTCAAGAATTTCAAGAACTATTAAAGGTGGTTAAACATACGGTTTTCTTTAATCAAGAAACAAGAAAGAATTTAAAGAACATGCAATTGTAACCTAACCAAAACAATAACTCTCATTTATTTTCAAGAGTCAAGATGTAATCTAGGATTACTAACAAAGATTGAACTTTTAATAATTAAAACAAACCTAATTTACTTAATCAAGAATTTAACCTAGGTTTTTATCGTTCGAATTCATGCATACAAAATAATATTGTGGTCTACATGATTCATAAAGAATATAAAGAACTATATAGAAACACTTTTAAACCTAATAACCAACTATTACAACCTAATCTAATTACAAATTACAACATAAAATTACATATAACAAATAAACAAATTACACATAACAATTAAGAACAAGATTACATATAATTTTCCTAATTACAAAACTAATAATACAATTCAATAATTATAAAAACAGAATATTATTTTTGAAATTAAAAACAAAAAATAAAAAGGAAAAAGAAAATAAAAAAAGAACCATCAGTTAGGGTTAGGGTTTTAGGGTTTTACGTAGGGTTTAGGCGGCTTTCTTCGGCGAGCAGGGCGGCGACGGGCGAAGCGGCGGCGACGTCGAGAGCGGTGGTGGTGATGGGTGTCGGTGTGCGCGACTGGAGAGACAGAGAGAACGAGAAGGGGAAACGAGGGAGAGGAGATGAGAGAGAACGAGGGCTGGCGATTGCGGTGGCTGCCGGCGATATTAGGGTGGCGGGGCGAGGGTCGTCTGGTGGTCGGGCAGCGACGCTGGCGGTGATGACGGTGGTCGTCCGGTGGTGGTGGCGCAGCGAGGGAGAAGAAAGAAAGAAAAGGAGAGGGAAGAAGAAGAGTTGCGGTGGTTCGCCTGCGGAGGTGGCGGCGGTCGCGGTGGCTGCCGGTGGCTGCCGGTGGCGGCGTGGTGGTTGCGGCCGTCTGGTGGCTGGTGGCCGTCAGTCACAGAGAGAGAATGAGAGAGTAGGGAGAGAGAGCTAGGGTTAGAGGGTTTTAGTTTGAGATTTTAGGGTTTGGTATGGGTTTAGGGGGTTTTTATACTAATACACAATTAGGCCCACTAACCTAATCTAATCCTAATCCAACCCATTTAAATTAAAAAAACAGATTTTCTTTTTGGAAAATACTAATAATAAGTAAAATAAAACACCAATAATATTAATATTAATAATAAACATATACCAAAGAATATTCACGTAATTATAATAACACCAATAATATTAACCAGCGGAAATTACTATTCTACCCTTGTTAGCCCCTCAACGGTCCTACGAGCTCAAGCGTTAGCATAAATAAACACATTACGAACAACAGTAAATAACGAAGTCAAACCTATTTTATTAACGACGTCACGGTCAACATCTTTGGATTTTTCGGGGTTTTACACCTGCTCTCAACGATAACACTGATATACATGTCTCAGCTATCTGCTCAAATTCGCCAGGTGGTGTTGCAATGTTGATCCACATAATATTCAACATTGTCGCTGCTGGAAATAAATCTGCAGGAGTCGACATCCAATATTCATACCTGGCTGGTCCAACCATGTTACCATTTATCCGGTTGATTGATTTATTGTACTCATCCCGACAACCAAAGTGTGCCGCCAAATAAATGTCTGGACGCGCTAGCAATTCACTTTCCATTGTACTCCGGACACTTTGCCATTGTTGTTGGCCTCCAAAACCTGCCTCGCCAATGCATCTGAACCCGCAGTTTCCATCCGACGCAACGTCCGTCCAGCCAACAATATATGGTAGAAAGAAATGTGGCACGTCGTCCTTGAACGGGAAATGATCTGTACACATCCTAGAAATAACTGCACATCAAAAGATACATCAGTCTTAAAAATAAGAGCATATAGATTTTTTGTTATATTATAAAAAATAAACCAAAATAAATAAGGAAAATGAAACCTGTTTCACTCATCCCGACAGAAGAAGAACTGGATCCCTTTTTTCTCAATGAGTTCATCGTAGTCTTGCTACCACGACCCGATCTTCGGTCGTACTCAAACCCACTGGGCTCGCGTCTGGTGGATCTGGAAGTCGCGGGTCTCCCTTTGCGTGGGGGGCTGATCTCTGGATCAGAAATATCGGCACTCTCGGGATTTAACTTCTCGTGGAGGGTCTATGTTACGTCGCGTATCACTGCTGGATCTTGCTCCCGAACCTGTTGAACAAGCAACTCAAACAACTTCAAGTCCTGGGACGATGGATTATCATTTGACCCTGGGGTGTCACCATCTCCAATTACTATCAGTTGTCTCCAGAACGTGTCTATCGATGTATACTGCAACTGCTCTCCACTATCGTACAAATGCATCAAAGAACACGCACACGGAAGGTGGTGGGTTAACCACAACTTGTGATCGCACTTGTTTTTGCCTTTAGTTGTCCTTATCGGCAACATGTCACTGAACTCCCGTGCAATTAATTCAATTGCATAATGAGAAACATGACCATGCAAATGCTTGAGGAATCGAGATTCCCTATGATATCTGTGCGAACTCCTAGACTGTTCAAGCTCCCTTCGAATCTCTGTATGTTGATTCTCCAAATGATGGTGAATCCTCACAAAGACACGACAAAATGTGCCTCTCCCACTTCCGATATAATATTTCAGGGTAGAATGCTGACTCTCTACCCTGGAAGTCGCAATGTTCCCAAAGTGAGGGACCATATCGGTGAAAGCACAAACAAATTTCTCCTTATACGGCATCCACGTATCATTCAAATAATTCACAACTTCTTTGTTCTTTCCAATCCACACGCTTTGGAGAGTCATCCACTTCATCTCGAACTCTTGAACAGTCTTGGCATAGACAATGGGGTTCCAGAAATGATGTTTGAAATGTAGCCCACAACCATTCTTCTTTCCCCCAGTAAGTGCGTTGACTCTATTCTCCACATCGTTCCCAATATGCCAT
Organism: Portulaca oleracea; assembly: GCA_029582165.1. Lineage (NCBI taxonomy): Eukaryota > Viridiplantae > Streptophyta > Magnoliopsida > Caryophyllales > Portulacaceae > Portulaca > Portulaca oleracea. The sequence continues at coordinate 1,277,449 of CM055885.1, read as the reverse complement.
ATGCACAAAAGGTGAGGCACACCTGGAAAGACATTGGCAATTGCTCCACTCAACCCATACTCTTTGTCCGTCACAAACACACCCGGCTTAACATCGGGACCCAACAACTCATGCAACTTCCAAAGCAACCACTCATATGAATCCTTCTTCTCGTCCCGCATGAATGAGTAAGCAACCTGGAAGTTTTTGTTAGTTGGTGTCACGCCTACTAGCTCGCATAAGGGCCACTTCGCCTTGTATGTCATATATGTACTGTCGATGAGAATTACATTCGGGTACGTACGGACCAACTTCAACGAGTACGGGTGGCATAAAAAGAGCTAACGAAGATTGTCATCATCATCAAAGTTTGTATATGAGACATACCCGCCAGCTTTTCGCCAAGTGGAGAGTGTGTTGGGCAGTTGTCCTCCCATCCATACCCTCGGTGCACATCTTCGCCCGCTCGTTGTATATTTGTCGAACGTTTGAATTACAACCAGGGAACTTTATCTTCGGCGATGTCTGTATCGTGGCTGGCGTGCACCCCGTGTCGGTCATTTCACGCACATGTTGTTTCATCTCAGGGTTCAACGGGCGTTCGTGACGATGTCCTTCCTCGTACACGATGAATTGATGATTGTGTTTCCCCTTGTCTCCAACGCAAGCACGAACTCGCCATTCCGTTTCATTACGGGTCCACGCTACAATGGCAAATTTACAACCGCACGCCTTCGTCGACGTGGACCGACCACTCGCTGCTGCATCAAGATTAGTAATTTTCCCGCGATATTTGCCATACCTAAAACACTTCAAGTAACACCTTCGCGGACTGTCTAAATCTTTTTGCTTGTATGATGCCCTTACAAACCTAAACCCAATGACTTGAGCTATTTCATTGGCCCACTGAAGCACTGCTTCTATATTATCAAACACATATTCTGTAGCAAATAACGGTGAATAATCAACACCGTCTCCGCCAAACTCTTCTAACTCAACCTGCAGAACAGTGTCACATTGATTAATAATAATATTAATAATCATAATAATTTTTCCGCCAAATTATACTAAATAATAACTTACAATAAAACTACTCACTTAGAATAACAGTGACAATAACAATAACATTATTAAACATGGGTAAACATAATAACAATAATATCAATAACAATAATATTAACAATAACATGCATAAACCTAAACACTAAACCCTAAACATTATTAAAAATATTATTAATATTCATAATAATTAGCACTTCAAGTAACAATTACAATAAACACATTATATACTAATAATTATAATAATTAACACTTCAAGTAACAATTACAATAAACACATTATATATTAATAATCATAATAATTAACACTTCAAAACATTACTAATAATAACAATAATAATGATAACAATAATATTAACAACAATAACAATAACAATCAACACATAACAATAATAATAATAACAATAGTATTTTTTCTTTGGTGAAAAAACAATAATATTAAGGGAAATTGGATTCTAATAATATGAACTTTAGTATAATATGTCTGAACTTTCGATTAGGTTCAATAATATGAACTTTGACGTCATGTTGCGTAAGAATACGCCACCGAGTTCTGCTTTTCTTGACTCATCGAGAAATGAGTTAGCGGTGGCGTGACACATTTTTATGTTTGGTAGTACGTATCACCCATTGATATAAAAAATTGTCAAGTCAGCACCCTCTCTCTTTCTCTCTCCTCTCTCTCTCTTTCTCTCTTTCTCTCTCCCCTCTTCGTCATTCTCATTCTTTTTCCATATCTTCTCCTTCTTCTTCTTCTTCTTCTTCTTCTTAAGTCAATGGGTGCTGACGAAGAGAGAAGAGAGAGAGAGAGAGAGAGAGAGAGGAAAAAGAGAGGAGAGAGAGTCTTAGCGACAATTTTTTTTTTTTAAGTCGATCATGACATCACAAACATAAAAACGTGCCACCACCTTTATTTCTCCGACGAGTCAAGAAAAGGGAATCATTTGGCGTGTTCTAGCGGCAACAGTAAAGTTCATATTATTCATAACCTAATCGAAAGTTCGTATTATTAAGTCTTATATGTCCAAAAGTTCGTATTATTAGAATCCAATAATATTAACTACAATAATAACACAATATTTAATTTGAATAACATTAACAAATATAAATAATTAATAATAATAATAACAATAATAATAAAAACTATAAATTTAAATATAATAATTATTTTTAAAAAATTCGAATTTTGGCGGTGCTTTGACGACAAATCGCGGCGGTTATGCATAGGCCGCGCCAAGTGCCGCGACCGACCTTTGCCAGACACCGGCATTGCCGACGCCTGATGCGACATGCCGCATGCCGTCTTACGCGATCGCGTCAAGAATGGCCATGATTTCGCATGGGCGTCTTGCACCAAAATCGAATTTTTCCGGAAAACTCTATTTTTACCAAAATTTAATAAAATTTTTTTTTTACAAACTAACCTCCTCCTCCTCAGATAATTTGTCACCTTCGTTTGACATTATAGATTCGATTTCAAAAATAAAATACAATTATATAGATTTTGGAGATAAATTAGTTTAGGAGATTTGAGAGAATGAGGAAGAAAAGAGAGAGAGGAGAGAGAGAGGGAAGGGGTATGATATGGAAAATGAGGGGATGCAGAAATCAAAGCCCCATCCAAAGGCCATCAGCGTACGACCAAGCGCGGAACACCATAAGCTTTGGTTAACCCCGGCCCACCTTATCACAACACCATTACCAGCTGGCTAACGAGTACTGCTGTATCATCTTGCAAATGCGAACAAACGGGATTTTGATTATGAGAAGAAATTAAAGCAAAAAAAAAAAGGAAAAAAAAGAAAATAACTCCGAGGTCATCGTTTTTCTACGCCTTGTGTTTGGTCTCTCCTCCAAATCCTGCCTGCCAATTGTCTTCTCCGATCCCAATCCCAATCCCAATCCCATTCTCCAACAACTCTCTCTGCTCACCGTCGCCGGTAATCTGTCCGGCGATCACCACGTCAACCAATTGAAGGCAGATTCCTTTTTTCATGGTTCGTTAATTTCTACAATCTTTTTGGTACTTGCTCATTTCAGTTGTTTCTGGAACAACAATTTCTAGAATCGGGGAACTTTGTTCAATCTAATTTGGGTCATCGTGAATTGAAATTGAATTCCGAATAAAATGATGGGCTCTGAGAGCGAAGCAGCTCATCCACTTGCTCCTAGCGATGAAATGGAAACCCTAGTTCTTGATGACCCATTATCATCTTCTAAATCATATGCTAATTACAGAAGTGCCATCTCGACTTTATCTGACTCGCATAAACACCCCCTGTCTCCGTCGATCGTGGCGGAGCCAGCTGATTCCGATCCATTATTCTCCCCTGCGCAAGACAGGGATCTGAAGAGCTCTAGGGTTCATGATAGCTCAGACATTGAGGATTCAGAATACTCTGATTTGTTTGTTACTCCAACTGGGGAGGTTAATGGTGGAGATACTAATGGTATTGGGAGCCCGAAATCAAATGCTATGAGTTCCAGTGTCTTTGGGAGATCGGAGTCTTCAAGCTCATTAGGTTCTGAGTACTTGAAAATTACAGTGTCAAACCCTCAGAAAGAGCATGATGTTTCGTCAAATTCAATTGTTCCTGGTAATAACACTTACGTGACATATTTGATAACTACAAAAACAAATATGCGGGGTTTTGGTGGGGCGGAGTTTAGTGTCAGGAGAAGGTTCAAGGATGTCGTAACACTGGCAGATAGGCTATCAGAGTCCTATAGAGGGTTTTTCATACCTGCTAGACCTGATAAGAGTGTGGTGGAGAGTCAAGTCATGCACAAGCAGGAATTTGTTGAGCAGAGGAGAGCAGCATTGGAGAAGTACTTGAGGAAATTGGCAGCTCATCCTGTGATTAGGAAAAGTGATGAACTGAGAGTGTTTTTACAAGTACCAGGGAAGCTTCCTCTGCCAACGAGCACTGATGTGACATCAAGGGTGCTTGATGGAGCTGCCAAGTTACCGAAGCAGTTGTTTGGAGATTCAAGGAGCATAGTAGCTCCTCATGAAGTAGTCCAGCCTGCAAAAGGAGGAAGGGACTTGTGGAGATTGTTTAAGGAGCTGAAGCAGTCTGTCACAAACGACTGGGGAAACTCAAGACCACCAGTTGTTGAGGAAGACAAGGAATTTTTAGATAAGAAAGAGAAACTTAATGCTTTTGAGCAGCGTCTCACTGATGTATCCAAGCAGGTCTGCTTCTTTTTTCCATTCCGCTTGTTCCTTTGTTTGAAGTTGATGATTGCCTAAGAGTCATCTTGTTTGATAGTTTGCTATTTGATCACCTACAGGCCGAGTCACTTGTCAAAGCACAACAAGATATGGGGGATACTATGGGAGAGTTGGGGTTATCATTTATCAAATTGACAAAGTTTGAGAATGAGGCAGCAATTTTCGAGACTCAAAGAGCACGTGCTGCTGAAATGAAGAATATAGCAACAGCTACTGTCAGAGCCAGCAGGATATATCGGGAATTAAATACAAAAACGGTGAAAAACCTGGTATTATTCCCTGAGCTCTTTTCTATTATGGCCTTCATTCATTTCATTAATAACAAGTATGAGGTTTTGTGAGAAACACATATTTTCATAATAACAAAAATCCTGGTTTTGTTGCTTGTTAGAAATGTTAGAGTCTGTCGCTAACTTAAATCCAGGCACAACATTTTGTCTCTGGAGTTGTGAACTTCTGAGTCCTGGATTTCTATTTATAGGAAGGAAAGATACCTGCTGACCGTATCTAAATTTTGTTTCATTTTCTTTTCTTTATTTTTATTACAGGACACCATCCATGAATACCTTGGTGTTACGTTAGCTGTTCGCAATGCATATACCGATCGTGCAAGTGCTTTGCTGACAGTGCAGACTCTTCTATCAGAGCTCTCCTCGCTGGAATCCAAAGCTGAAAAACTTGAGACTGCATCATCTAGGGTGTTTGGCAGTGATAAGTCAACAATTCACAAAATGGAAGAGTTGAAGGATACATTGAGGATAACTGAAGACTCAAAAAATTGTGCAGTTGGAGAATATGAGCGGATCAAGGTATGAATGACGTTTTGAAGTTGGTCCTAAATGCATGCTTTGTATTTGCACATTGAAGCATATAAACTATTTAATCCCTGCAGGATTTTGCATAGTGCATCTAGGTCATGATCTTTTCTATGGAATGAATCTCATACTTCTCATACAGCAAGTGTCTTTGTGTATGCTATTCTCCTGCTGCCGTGTTTTTGTTGCTACACTGCCTATCATGTGGTGTACTACCTCCATTCTAATAAGGAACAACTTAACTCTCTACTTCCAACTGCTTTTATGTATGCCATTCCTCTGTTTCATTGTCTTTTCTACATTGCTGCTCATGAATGGTGACACCTCTATTCTTCAGTCTTCACCATTCATGTTAGTGATGGCACATAGACTGACATATGCATGACTCCACTTTTTCAGTCATTTTTTTTTAATGTGTGTAGTGTGTGCTGGTATCCAACCTGCTAGCCAATTTTTTCAATTGAGACTCAACATGTAAAATGTGATGTTGATCCTATTAGATTGGCTGGTACATTCTCTGTGGGGTGAAACATGTGGGTTGTAATGATGGCGTTAGATCTAGTAATAAAGGAGTGAGAACTGAGACTTTGTAGGTTGATCATGTTCCAAGTGTGAGTGAGAACTGAGACTTTGTAGGTTAATCATGTTCCAAGTGTGCATCTTAGTTCTTAATATGATGTTATCATTCTTTGTCAGAATTGTCGCTATTGCTTATATGGTTGAGATGGTATCAGTGCTGAGTATAATGATACGTGGAGACAAATTTTGGTTTCAAGAATCCTAGGATTCATTTTTCTTTTTGCTGCTGCTGAGTTTTAACCCTTTAATTTAATTCCTTTTTTGTTCCATTTGGGACATGGAGGGGATCTGGTTCTGAAATCTGAATACATAGCCTTGCTGTGGCCGTTGCCTTTGCTTTCTAGGGAGAAGCCTTTCCTTTTAGAGAAACATTGGACACGGGTGTCCGACACGGACACAGATCCAAGGGTCCGACATCGCATCCCTAAAAAGTACGGACACGGGGACACAGTATCCAAGGGTCCGACATGGCAGGGGAAACACGACCCCTAAGTTGCATAACGTATTTAATTGCAATAGAAGTGAAATATTATTATTTTTAAAGGCATCCTTAAAAATTGTGAACCCAAGGACACCGTAGTTTAAATTGATTTGACCTATATAGAGAGAATATATTTAGTCCAACTTTTAAAAATCCCAAAAAATTTTGCTTCCACTTTAATTTTAAAATAATCAAATAAAAAAGTGGAAATGATTCAAAAGAGAACCCTAGGCCCAACTCCATTGTATCTTATAATGGCATAAGGCTGTTTATGCTCCCCCCCCTCTTTTGCTCTTTCCTTTTTTTTTCCTGGAGTTTAAAGCAGCATAACCCTAGTGCCAAACTGAAAACACGTGCCACCTCTGCTCCCTCTCTCTCTCCTCTCCCATCTCTATCCGGTAACGGAAAGTCATCCCTGCCACAAATGGTCATCGGAAAGTCTTCTCTGGCACCATTGCCAAGGCCTCCGCCCTAGTTGTCAGAGTTGTCCACCACTTCCATGACGAGTTTCTCGGTCTCTATCATTCTCTAACAGCAACCAACGTTCCACCATCGTGTCCGACCATTCTCAGCGTGTCAGACCCGTGTTTCGTGTTAGTGCTTGCTTGGGAGAGGGGTAAAGGGGGGTTAGGAGGGGTAGAGGAGGGTCCTTACTCCTCCTTACCCCCGCTTGGGAAGAGAGTGAGAGAGGGTAAGGGAGGGTAAGAGGGAGTGAGGTTTACACCCCTTTACCCCTCTTAACCCTTATTTTTTTAACACCCCAATTTAGGATGTAAGGAGGAGTTCAGTTAAGTTATAATACACCTACAATGGGAAATGACCATAATACCCTTAACCCTAATTGAATTACATATAATGTGAAAGGTTAAATATGTCAATTAACATTTTACTCTTATGAACTCTCCAAATTGTTCTCCCAAGCTGGGGTAAGTAGTTTACTCTTATGAACCCTTCCATACTCTCACCCTCCTTTACTCTTATGAACTCCTATTCTCCATTTTTAACTCTCCTTCCAAGCAGAGCCTTAGGATCAGTATCGAACGGCAACCCTTACAGGTGAGTCTGGGCAACGTAGCAGAAAATAATGAAACATGGTTGTTGGGGAGACTGGGAATGACGTCTATAGGAAACATTAGGATCTATTATAGGCGACCTTTCTTCCACCTTTTGCACTTCCAACTCTTTTGTAATGAGGTACAAGTTCTTGATCTTCGTAAATATATGATTGAATAATAAAGTAATTAGTTAAGTTCATGCTTGTGTACCTGTGCAAATTTATTTAACCTTTAGCGTGGCGAAAAGCTGAGTTGATTCGATGACTTGATTGCCGTGCGGTGGAAAATCTAAGGAAAAGAAAGCCCAAAATTTTCTCTGTGACTTTGTTGGAACATTCCCTTAGCTCTAGAGGGATTTGACCCCCCACCTTGTTGGAAGGTGGAAGAGTTCCACTAGGTTACCCTTTTATTGTATATCTTAGTGATAACAAGGTTGAATACCATCAGAAGCTGTTAATTTCAAGTGGCTTTGGTGCTCCGGTAGTCTACATGAGTTAAAAGTCAAGCTTGATCAAATATTTTGTATTTAAAACATTCTTGCTCGTGGTTGTTAGTGCATTGTTAAACTAATTCATAAAGAGGCATGTTTTAAAAAGCTAAATCCATAAGGGTGTGTTTGGGCTGTGGAAAAGGGATGGGGAAAAAAAGTGTGGGGCAAAGAAAAGAATGTTAAGTATGTTTTTTTTTTTCAAAAAATTTGTTTGGTTTAAATAAAACCTTGAAGGAAAAAAAAAAATTGATGTTCCACTCAATTGTTTCCCTTATTTGGTGTATGGAAAAATTGAATTTGCATGGGGAATAGTGAATAGCAAATTTTCCCTTTTGTGGATCATTCGACCTGATTTGGGGGGGGGGGGGGGGAATCGAGAGAGAATGTGAAGAGAGAGAGAGAGAGACAATCAAGAGAGAATGTCGAGAGAGAGAGAGAGAGAGATGTTAAAATGGGGGCGCACGAGAGAGAGGGGGTTGGGATAAATTGAGAGAGAATATTAAGAGAGAGAGAGAGAGAGAGAGAGAGAGAGAGAGAGAGAGGGAGGTAAAATCGAGAGAGAATATCAAGAGAGAACGATGTGAGAGATAGAGGAAAAAATGGTCGGGCTTTAGATTCAAATTTTTCCCCGAACTTTCCTGTCCTTTTTGAGGGTAAAGTTTTTGTCTTTCTCATCCCAAATTTTCCGTCTACTTTTGTAACTATTTTTTTTCTTTTCCCTTTTCTGGAAACATTTTTTTTCATTGTTTTTCTTTCCACTCCTTTTCTGCTGTCCAAACACACCCTAAAGGGAGATGTTGGATAACAATGGGACATACAGATTGCATCAAATGAGATGCCATGTTAAGGGTTATATTATATTATATTATAAATATTGATTTTTCATAGTGCTATAAGTTTGAGGTTTCTTGCAAGATCTTTCTTGGGTAGTATCTCAATTATTTGCTTTTCTTGACTGATTAGTGTTTACTGTAGGCACTTATTCAAAACTATTTGCTTCTCTGACTGATTACTGTAGTTGCTTATTCAAAACTGACCTTCCTGCAGGAAAACAACCATAGTGAACTAGAACGAATTGAAAGGGAAAAGCATGCTGATTTTTTGAATATGTTGAAGGGGTTTGTCAGTGATCAGGTACATCTCTGTTCTTTAAAAATTGTGACTATTTTCAGTATTTTGCAGGTTCTTTGATGCAATACAAGGAAGGAAAATATCTAAAATATCATACTTATTAGTTGAGATTAGGATGCTTTTTTATTTTTATCACATAATTTTGTATTTATGTTATCCTATAATTAAGATAGTCTAAATAAAAAAATTTAATATTAGGTTTATATGTTTTATCCTGTTATAGTTTCTATAGTATCTTTAGGATATCTTTAGGTTTCCTAATTCCCCTAGTATTCCTAGCTATATAAACCCCTTTATGTAATCGAGGGAGGCAAATTATTACGAATAAGAATTATTATTGATTATTAAGTTAAATTCTTTGTTCGAGATCCCCTTCTCATAGGTATTGCTCGCCGAGCATCCTACATCAAATTGGTATTAGAGCAAATCAATCTTTTTAGCTTTGATTTCTTTCCCCTCATTTTCCTTTTCACTAATAGCCAAATTTCATTCACAGAAAAAAAAAGAAAAAGAAAACACAGAACCAATAAAAAAAAGGAAAACGTAGAAATAAAAAGAAAGCCCCAAATTTCATACTGACGGCTTTATTCCTGATTTTGCTTTTTTTAATTTTTAATCTTTTTTATTATTATAATTTTTTTTTATAAGAAACAACCTATATCCAATGCTTGCATGGTGCCTAATGTTGGAGAAGGTATTGAGCTTGGTGTTTCATTAAGGGTGCAAGGCTATCCAATCCCTTTTTTTCTATTGCCATTTTCAATCCCTTTGCATTTCAAAACTCGGAGAAAGATTTTTTTGCCAGCCGGGGGAGAATGATGCTATACTAAGATTATCCTAAATACGACGGATAATATCTAAGATATAATTTATTAGGTGATATTAGGAAAATTTTATGTTTCATTACATTATTTCGTATATTTAGTTTATCCTATAACTAAGGTAGCCTAAGAGTATTAGGTTTATATATTTTATCCTGTTATCATTATAGGATATCTTTAGGTGTCCTAATTCCCCCAGTACTCCTAAGTCCTAGCTATATAAAGTATAAACCCCTACGTGATTGAGGAGGGCAGACTATTACTAAGTGAAATCCTCTGTATGAGATCCCCTTCTCGTAGGAATTGCTCGCCAAGAGTCCTACTCAATCCTTTGTAGGAATTACTCGCTGAGCGTCCTACATCATTCTTTTTCTTCTGTCTTCTTTTCTTTTGTTTTGGGTCCAGGGGGTGGGGGGTGAAGAAGGCTACTCCGCCTGTTCCTGTGCAGTGTTTACCCATCAGTGCGAGGGTGAAAATATCTAGTGTGGCCCACTGGTCTCTGATTCTTACACAACGTTATTCTCTCCTCTTCTCATATCCATGCACCTACAGATTTGCAGGGGCAACTCTTTTGCATGTTTGTTTTTTATCTAATTTTTGATACTCTGAATTCAATAGGTAAGCTGCGCTGAGAAAATGGCTAATTTGTGGTCAAAGGTTGCGGAAGATACCAGAGGATATTCAAAAGAAGAGAGTTCCTCAAAGTAGGCTTCTATTAGCTGTAAAGCAGATAAGAGAGGATCCTTTTATGTCGTTTCTTCTCTGATTTTTCTCTATGGTGTTTCAAATAGAGTTTAGGTTAACGACTTGATACCACAGACAAGAAATGGAAAGAGAGTGTTACTTGGTAGGAACTTTTTTTTTGTGTTGTGTTGATGAACATTGAGTTTGTGTAAAACCCTGTAACATTTTCCACTTGGAGGCTGCCGTTTTTCGACTTTTAAGAGCTGTATTGTATTTGAGCATTTGACAAACGAATAAGAAAATAAAATGGTACTCCAGGATCATTTGGGGTTGGAGTTTTTTTGTTCCCCCCTTGTATTTCTCGCCATTCGTCTACAGGCCAAGGCTGTTTTTCTCTTTGTTTTCCTTTTCCTTTCCGTTTTCCTTTTTTCTTGTCCCTAGGGAATGGGGATGGATTAATGAGCGGAAAAATATGGCATCAGGTCAACTGACTAGTTGAGTTTATAGGCAACATATACTTGTGTCGAGTATTGCATTATTCAAGGAATTGATGAAATTGTGAAGTTACAAACGTGACTCCTTTACAACGCTGAGAAAGAAATACTGCTAGAAGCTAAAGAAACTTGGTTCAGACCATGGAGATTACATTATGCACTGCTGCAGAGGGTGATGCTACAGAATCCCTATTGGCAATGGAAAACAGGCCAGCTGGAGAAAGTTGTTGTCGTCCATCAAGAAACATGTCTTCAGGATCTCTAAAAGCAGCATGAATGCAAACGATCACCCCTGCTATCAGGGTAGCTGACATGAGTAACGATCCAACACTTGTGAAGAACACCACTATAATGGTGACTGACACCAGGGCGGCCAGAGTCTCGTTGTTTGATAGGGTATGGCCAAAGAGAATGAGGGGTTGTTCGGGTGGCTTAAACAGGTAGAGAAAAAGCCAAGCAGAGAGGAGAATGACGAGAGAGATTAGGGAGAGAGGGTGAGAGAGGAGGAAGAATGCGAGCACACCACCAACAACAGCAAGGTAATTGATACGGAAGTAAGAGAGGTTCTTGCGGATTCGGACTGTGGCATTGGTGGGAGATTGAGGCCGGGAAAATGCAGAGAAATCAAAGAGTTCTTGCCATGGACGGCGTTTGGAGAATGTACGGTGGAGGGACTCAGTGGTGCGGGAGATGAAGGCTCGGAATGAGGGTGTCAAAGAAACACTCTTTGGGATCTGGAGTAACAGAGGGGAGGACATGCTGGTTTGGTTTGGTTTGGTTTGGTTTGGTTCAAGTTTACTACACAAGACTTGAACTAGATTGGAAACTGGTTGATTGGAAAGTTTATTAAAATAGTAGAGATGTTGATTGTTGATGCAGTAAGGTGAACCTTCTCCCTTTGCTTGTAGCACTAGTAACCATCCAATTAGTGTGGGAAGTGCGTGGAGTGCATTCTTATCAGCAACTTGCATGTGAATTCCCAATGTTGAGATCCCAAGTGAACCCCCCCTTTTCTTCTTCTTCTTCTTCTTCTTCTTCTTCTTGCATATGAAGCCAAACTCCACTATGAATTCTTATGTTGATTAGGTCGGTAGCATTATAGCTGGATTAGAATCTAACAATTCTTTTACACCCTAAATTAGGGTATTAAAAAAATGTGGATTAGGAAGAGTATGGACTATGGAGGGGTAAATTTCACCCTTCATTACTTCCCATTATTCAATTTACTATCTTTTTAAACTAAGGTAAAAAAGAGCGAAGACACTTGTTAACCTGTTCATACCTTCTCCCCAAATAAACCCTAAGCGATGAGTGATGAGAGCCAGCGGAATCAGATATCTGTTTATGTTTCTCTTGCATCTGCCATAATAATATTAATTTTTAATGGCTGCTAATAATTGATAGTAAGATGGGCTGTCATTTAATAACCTCATCAACATGGTTCAACAGTTTTCATTGGGTCATTAACATAGTGGGAGATTTTGTTACTTTTTTTTTTTTTTTGACCAAGTCCAAAGATAAAAATAAAAGTCATCCTCATTCCTTCAATAATAAAAAAAAAAGGGTCATCCTCATTCCAAAAATTCTTTGGGTCACAGATCTTTTCTTGACTGAAGTCACTTTTTTTAATGCACTCCTGGGTGACATTAACCTTACATAATTGGCTGGGGGCTATAAACCGACCATTTTTGACCGGATTCCGGCGACAGTTGATAGAGGCCACCGAAATTGAATTTTGGTGCCAAAAAAACTACTTCTTCCCTTTTTTTTTATATATATATTGTTCCCTCTCCTACCTAAACCCCCTCTTCAACATTAAACCCATACCAACCCCAAATTCACTGGATTTTCACTGCTGACCGCGAGAGGGAGAAAAGCGAGAAGGAAGAAGGAGACGAACGACGAGAAGAAGAAGGCTTAGCAGCTAACCAGAAGACGATGGCAGGTATGGAAAAGCGATGATGATGGAAATTTACTGGATTTTCGGGAGATTATGGGCTCAGTTTTAGGGTTTAGGGAATGGTTCTGGGTAGATTATGTTGAAATTATGAATGTGTTTGGATGATATTTTGAAATGCATGTTAAAATTACAAATTGGTGATGATTTAGGGTTCTGGGTTTGTGTTTGGGGGTCGTGTGGTTGTGTTTAGGGTTTGTGTTGTTGTTGGCCTGGATTTAATTATGTTCATGTTTAATTTTTAGGATCTGACTCAAGGGGGATTGAAGGTATCAACCGAAGACACAACTGGTCGGGTGGAAAATTTGTGTGCAAAAGATGTGGAATGGATGGTGTTCTTAAAGTCTCAAGGAGCAGTGACAATCCAAACAGAGTGTATGGTAAATGTCCAAGTTGTGGTAAATTCCTTGGATGGCTCGATGAGTGTGAAGAGAATGGAAGCAAGGCAATTTGAATCGTTAACACTCCTCCGCCAACCGAGACCAAATGATGAGTTGTTGGAGATGAAAAGAAGGTTACTGAGGCAATGCTACTCGTTGTTTATGTGCAAGAATGATGTTGGGGACTCGTGATGTCAAACAATAACCTAATTGAGGAGATTCTTTGTGATGAGAATGCAAGTTGCTGCAAGTGTGCTTGAGGTTGCTGAAATGAGAAGGGATTTGTCTGAATCTATGGACAAGATGACAGAGTTGATTGACAAGGCAACTGAGCTGAAGGTGATATAGGACAAGGTTCTTGCACTACTGCTGCTGTGTGGGATTGGCATTGGCACCATGGTTGTGCTTGTGTTGTTCATGCTCTTGGTTACTATCCTTAAGTGATTTGTCTTACCTGTTTATGTAATGAACAAGTTCAGTATGTAGCTTAAGAATGTAGTTGGTTTAGGCAGTTGGTTGCTGTGGGGGATAAAACTATGGTATGGGTGTAGTTGGCTGGTAGATGATCAATTTGGATGTTTTTTGGATCTCTGCCATTATTTTGTGTACATAGAAGCTTAAAGCGTCAATTGGATGCTGTGTATTTTGGGAATTGGCCAACAATGAGTGAAGTGATGATGGTTTATGATGTAGCAATTGTTCCAAAAACTTACTCCATGTCCTATACAATTTGTGCACATATGTAGCTTGTGAAATCTGTATCAAATGTGCACATATGTGTTTCAAATGTGCACATATGTAGCTTGTCAAATATGTTTCAAATGTGCACAGTTTGTTGCTTGTCTTACAGAGCATACATAATTCATTGCAAACAAAATAAACCAAATAAGATGACCACAAGTAGTTGCCAAAACTGTGAACAAAAGGAACATGACAGTTAATGCCAAACTAAACATAACAACTGATTGTCACAAAGAAACCACCGATTGTCATAGCATACATAACATAAAACACCACCTTGCATTCATTTGGAACTCCGGCAATTCAACAAAACATAACAAGCATGCAGGCAGTCAGAGGTGCTTTGCCTTACAAAACATTAAAACCTTAAAAGATCCATACTTTGCTCCTAAATAACATTGTAACTTACTTACTACAACCAAAATGAAAGACCGACTGTTTGTCACAACAAACCAACATTGTTTCTGACAAACCCTAGACAAAATAATAGCCCTAAAGTGACACAAACATGACACTAGGCTGTTGATGAGGCAATAGATGCCACAGGACCAGATTGTGTTGCAGTAGAGGCTGTTGTAGATGGTGGAGTTGCTGCTGTGGATGGTGGAGTTGCTGCAGGTGGGTTCTGCTGCCTTGTCTTCTTCGTTTGGCCTTGCTGAGGAGGTTGTTGGGACTTCCTTTTCCTAGTACTCTTCTTTAACTTGATCAGCCTACCATCTTCATCCCTAGCCTGACCACAAGTTTTGAAGGTGTGACCCAAAGCATTGCATGTTGTACACTTCTTTGCCCCATGAGCATTGGCTGACTTCTTAGCTTCTGCAGCTGCTAGGACATCTTTAGACTCCCTTCTCTTGTTCTTTTCAGGCCTTCCTTTTTTCTTTAATTCAAAAGGAGGGTCTAGCAGCTTATGGTCTGAGTCTGGCCACATGGTATGATCAGGTATTGGGTGAATGTAGGTGTCATACAGCTTCTTGTAAGTGTCAACATAGAAGCAAGGTTCAACAAAGTCCTCCATCTCCATATTCTCAAAATGAATGCATCTTGTGGCATGTTTACATGGTACTCCACAGATTTGCCATTTACCACAAGTACAAGTCCTTTCATTGAGATTTACAACATGGTTCACATTACCTTCATATATATCAAACAACCCATTCTCAGCCCCAGTCAATGGTCCACAATCCCTTGACTCCAATGTTGTCTTCCTAATTTTCTTGTCAACAAAAGGTGTTACCTTAGCCTCCCAAGCAGTCGTTTGTTTCAACCTTTTGTCAAAACGATTGCCAATGATCTTCCTGATTTCTTCCAACATGGTCAGAATTGGCCTTGAACGGTGCTTGATGATGGCATTGTTGAAGGACTCAACAAAGTTGTTGGTGTTGTCATCACTCTTCAAAGTCTTGTCAAACTTGAACCTTCCCCAATTTTCAACCGGCTCTGCATCCCTCAACCAATTGTAGGCAGTTGTGTTTTTCTGCTTGATCTGTTCCATTGCTCTCTTGAATACATGCTCTGAATAAGCATTAGCAGCAATGTAGAAGTGAAAGTGGAACCAAGCTCCTACAATTGAACACCCCACATTAGAGTTTAGTAAAGCAGTTTAGGTTTTGTATTAAGGAGTTGTGATGATTGACTACCATATACGGAAATTTTGATGCAAAATTCTTGTATAAGTGCAAAACACAGACCCTCCTCCTAGATTGTGGGAAAAACTTTCCAACAGCCTACTTAATTGACTGCCTAGGTCATGGAAGTTGTTATATACACCACAAGTCAACAATTAGGAAAAAAATAAATAAGGGTTTGTATTAGTATTACGGATGTCCATCCCCATGAATGTGTATTTGTGGGAATCTTCATTTGCATCTAATGCCACAAATGGACCATGAATGAAGTAAGACCATTCAACATCGTCCTCAGTTGGAAACACACCATAGGCTAATGGGAATTGTCCATTGTTTCCATCCATAGCAATTGCAGTCATTAGAACCCCTTTGTAAGGGCCTTTCAAGAAGCATTCATCAATCCCTATAAATGGCCTACAATTCTCCTTGAACTTGTTAATTGCTGGACCAATGCAAATTTGAATCCTTTTGAAGGTGGGGTTCAGTGTAGGACCTCTGTCAATGAATTTGATGAAGCAATTTGACCTTGGATTAGCTTGGGTGAATTGGTCACAATACTGTGGCAGCTTCCTATAACCTTCATCATGATTCCTAAACAACTCATTCTTCATGATTCGAATGGCTCTGTAACAGGTGTAATCTGGGATGACAACCCCAAACCTGTCAAACAAGATGGCATGAACTCCTTTTGCATCCATATTGGGATTTGCCCTATAATCTCTCATCAATTGCTTAGCCACCCATCCAAAGACTGCCTTGGTTTGTGGACTTCTCATAGCAAACATGGCCCCCTTTGACATACTTCACCCTCCAAGTCACACCATCTTGCATTCAAGCCACATGAAGCCTAAAGGTACATTTCTTGTTTGCACACCTTTGTGTGTACCTTGTTGCACTATTCTTCACTTTCTTTAGGAGAATCCCCCTCTGAATGATGTAAGTTTTCATAGCATCCAGTAATTGTTCCTTGCAGCTGAACAAATCCCCCTCTTTAATATCTACCTTCCCATCCCTGCCTTCACTCCAAACTTGGCCCTGACAGTACACTTTACTCATCTTAGCAGCCACTGAAATTTTTTTGTGGAGGTCCACTCTCTCCTAGTTCATAGCATAACTGTTGCCTAGCTTCATTCTCTTCTTCTAAATCAGGCTCTCTATCACTTTCACTGTCTGACTCATCCACAGAAACATTGTCTCCATCACTGTCTTCATCCTCATCTTCTGATGGAATAAATTCTTCATCCGAGCTGTCATCATCATCTTCTAAACCCACATTTTCAGCTCCAGCACTGGATCCACCAATTTGATCCTCACCATCATCTTCCTCATCAAAGAAAATGTCATACTCTTTAATGTCTGGCCTTGCAATTTGCTGAATATCCTCAGCACTGAGCCCCACAAACTGCGTTGATATGATATTCAACAACTGTGGATCCGGGTCCATGGGCTGCTTCCCTTTGTCATTTTTCCTTTTTTGGGTGGTTTTTGATGGTGATGGAGTTTCATTTGGCTGTGTTGGTGAAAGACAACCTCGATGATCGTCATTGGCCTCAAAGGACTTCTGCCTGTGTTGTTGCTCTTATCAGGGCTTCCCAAGGACTTTAGGGTTTTACTGGGAGTAGTTGGGGTAGATTTACTCCTCCTCTCATCACTTTCCTTGTTGGTTGGTCTGTCATTATTGGTGTGCCCCCCTCTGCAGAATCTTGCTGACCAATGCCAACATATGCATCAACATATGGCAACTTCAGTGGGCCAACTTCACCAACCCCAGTCTCAGATGGGCCAAACCCCAGTGGGCCAACTTCACCAACCCATGACACATTTTCACCTGGGCCAGTCCCTTTTCCTTGTGGGCCATCACCACCAGTACATGGCAACTTTTCAGCTGGGCCAGGTCCATTTTTCACTGATTTGCCCAATTTTGCCTCCCTGTGCAAAATTCTTCTCACAGCCAGTTTAGGAAGCCTATTACCAAATTGGTTGGCTATGCTCCCATTGTTGGATGCTTGGGTAGGCTTCTTGCTTGTGGTTCCTGCAACAGTGGTGTCTTTCAAAGCTTGACTACTTGATCCCAAAACATCTTCAGTTGGTGTCAATATCAAGTCATCAGCCCATCTGTTAGCTTGACTCAATGTAAGCTCATGAGCTTCAACAATCAACTCATCAGGTTGTTGATTATCCAATCCTTCCACAGTCTGTTGCAGCTTCCCTTTCCCTGCTAGTTCAACCAACTCAACTGGAAAGTTCTTAGCTTTCTTCATTTTCATCCATGACTCTACAAATTTATTCCAATCTTTATCAGTTATTAAAGGCAACTTCTTGTTCACCTTCCCAGGCAAACACCAGTTCAACCCAGCAAACTTAGGAAACTTCACCATTTCCTGGATAAATGCTTGCCTGATGTCACAGTATAGCTCCTTTTGGTTGTACCGATCCAAATCCTTCTCAGGAATATACCATTGTCTGCCTTTGAATTCGACAACAAAACCCTTCATATTATCCTGTATAACAACGTTAACATTCAGGACATACTTCACATTATCCACATAAACCAACACTTCTTACACAAGATCAAACACAAATTACAACTCAAAAGAACACTTCTTTACAATTTTTAAAGACAATTTTCTATCTCATACACAAGCAAATACAAACGAACATCCCAAAACCCTAAATTACTCAACCCAGAAAACACTTCAACTTACCATTTTTAGGGCTCTGTTTCAGGAAGCAATTGTAATGTCGTCGCCATCGCAGAACACACTCCGATCCTCAGTCGCCTTCCCCAGTTGTCGAATTCACCGTAAACGTCCGCCTAAACCCTACACCCAGCTCCAGAGCAACGATTTTTTTTTGAACAACGGATGGATTCCCAAACAACTTCAGAAGGGGTTGAGTAGTTGAGAATTGAATAGGAGAGAGAAGCCAGGGTGAGGTTTTAGGCGGGCAAAATAAGGGTAAAATGGGCACTTTATTATATTTTCAAGGTCACAAATGTCTTTTACTATTTTCCGGCCAAAAATGGCCGGTTTATAACCCCCCCAGCCAATTATGTAAGGTTAATGTCACCCGGGAGTACATTAAAAAAAAGTTGTGACCCCCGAGTCAGTAAAAAAAGATCTGTGGCACCCCCAGCAATTTTTTGTCCTCATTCCCGACCTCACACAGGAGTTGTCTGATGAAAGTTGTGTCTTCATTTGCCCACGTCATTGTTTATGCCCGTTTAATGCCGGCTCATCATATTCAACGCAACCTCGTGAAACCAACACCTTCAATTCAAATTGTTCCTAGATGTCACAAGAGTAACATGAACAATTCACCATCATCAACTCGTAGCTCTATGCTCTCTCCTCTTTTTATTTGTTATTTTGGAAAGAAGTGGATAAACTAATTTAACCCCAAAACTTAGGTAAAATATATCAAAATGATAAAAGTATTCTCAGTTGTTGATAAGTTATTGGTTCTAAAGTCATTTATTAAAAATAAAATTGTAAAATTGTTATTAAAAATGTAAATGTGACTATTAGTTAGGAAAAAAAGTTAGTAGACAAATAATTAGGAATGGAGAGAGTACATTAAGGCCCGATTCCTTAGAAAGATAAGCGAGAAGGAGCATAAGTAAAGTACGAAAGGTAAGTAATGTTAGATAAATATTGGTAGGTAAGATAGTATAAATAAAGTAAATAAAATCAATCACATGATTTAAATATATGAATTTATAAATATGTTTTACAATTTTTAATAATTGAAAAACTCTAAATCATTTCACAAAAGTTAGTCACATCAATCATATCACTTATTAAATATACAATTTTCAAATATATATACTCTCTTCATCCTTTTTTATTTGTCATTTTAGAGGATTGGAGAGAACTAAGATAACCACTAAAATTAGGGAGAAAATTTAAAAAATTACTTGAATAAGTAAACATTAACTATGATGGATGAAGAACCTAGATATAAAATTGATAAAAGTTATATTGAGAATGTAAAATGACAAATAATTAACACAATAAAAATTAGTCAACTGGACAAATAAACAGAGATAAGGACAATATCATATAAGGTATTTTAAGAATATAAGTAAACTAGCTGAAAATAGATAAAATAATTAAGGTCAAGTTCTTTTATGCGACTGGCTAGATGCGATGCCATACCTCACCGCAATTTGCCATATTCCACCACAATCCACCAATCTACCACATTCCAGCACAATCTATTTTTTCTAATTTAATTTATCTTTTTATTAAAAGTTAAACTTTCCACAAATCACTACAATTTTACATTTTTCAACACATTTATAATTATTAAAACTAAAACCCACCACAACTTTTTCAAATCCATCACAACTTTTTCAAATCCACCACACTGCAGCCAATCATATAAAAAAATGGGGCCTAAAAAGATAAATAAGACGTTACTTACCTGTAAAGTAAAAACTATGGCATTAACCACCTTTGGGTTAAGATGAAACGAAAACCTTCAGATCAAATTGTTTTTAACTCAAGATGTCCTAAGTTTTGCCCATTTGATCCTAAAATCCTTTGGTATGGATTTAGAAAAAAAAAGAGAGGGAAAAATCCAAAATGAAAAGAGGTGTGCGCCCACTGCCACTATTACTACTTTAATTAATAGTAGTTGTAGTCTACCAGGCAGCCAGTCAGGCTTTCACGTTTGCGTATCCATTTCAATCGGCCGCAGCTTCCGCCTTCTTCACCTCTCATTTCCCTCTTTCCTCATTCATTTTCGTCTGTCTTTCCTTCTCTTCTACACCCAAAACCGCGTCTCTCTCATCTCTCTCCCCTACTCTTCTCACTGCTATGTGCTGACCCCATCTGCTTTTCTTTTTCTTTTTCCAATCTGCATTCCATTACAGAAACACATCAACCATTTCATCCCCAACTCTGAGTCATCCTGAAATCGCTTTGAACATTCCACAAAAACCCAATTCGCTTTGAACATTTCATTAGCAACTCCCCCTTTTCATTTCAGTCTAATTAAGAAAATAAAAAGGAAAACGAAAAAGAAAAAAAAAGAGGTGAATAATAATGAGTGAAAACAACAGCAACGGAGGAGAGGAGAAGCTGATAGCAGTGGCAAGACATATAGCCAAAACCCTTGGCCATTCCGATTCCATGACCGACGACATCCTCCAGATCTTCTCCACCTTCGACGGCCGTTTCTCCCGCGAAAAGCTCTCTGACTCCTCCACTGCTTCCATGGCTGCCGGAGATCCCTCCACCGCACTGGACGGCTGCCTCGTCTCCATTCACGCCCAGATCTCCCAGTCCCTCTCCTCCGATCGACCAATCTGGCTTGACCCAGCCGACTCCTCCGCCTTCCTGGACGCCATTGATGACCTCATCGCCACCATCCGCGACTTCACACCCCTTGCTCACGATAACAAGGCTGTTGCTGCCGCCTTGGACCGCGCCGACGACCTCCTCCAGCAGGCCCTCTTTAAGCTCGAGGACGAGTTCCGATCTCTGATTCACCGTGGCACTGACTCCTTCGACTCCACATCTCTTCAACCTTCCGATTCCGATGATTCCGACGGAGACGATGGCCTCCCTGTCGCGCATCCCGTCACTGATTTCAACATCATCATCGATGCCTTGCCCTCTTCCACCATCAACGATCTCCACGAGATCGCCAAGCGGATGGTCGCTGTTGACTACGGAAGAGAGTGCTCCCATGTCTACAGCTCCTGCAGGAGGGAGTTTCTCGAAGAGAGCTTGTCCAGGTTGGGCTTACAGAAGCTGAGCACCGAGGAAGTCCAGAAGCTTCCATGGCCGGAGCTCGAAGATGAGATTGAGCGCTGGTGTAATTCCGCCGTTTTCTCTCTCCGGATCCTCTTCCCCTCGGAGCGCCGCCTCTGCGACCGCGTCTTATTTGGATTCCCGGGCACCGCAGACTTTTCTTTCATGGAGGTCTGCCGTGGGTCGGCCACTCAGCTGCTTAACTTCGCCGATGCGGTTGCTATATCGAGCCGGTCGCCGGAGAGGCTGTTCAAAGTGCTTGATGTTTATGAGACATTGAGGGATCTGATGCCCGAATTTGAGCTTTTGTTCTCGGATCAATACTGCGTTCTATTGAGGAATGAGGCCATGGCCATCTGGAGGAGGGTTGGGGAGGCAATTCGTGGGATCTTCATGGAGTTGGAGAACTTGATCCGAAGAGACCCTGCAAAATCTGCTGTTCCTGGTGGCGGACTTCATCCTATAACACGGTACGTGATGAATTACCTCCGAGCTGCATGTAAATCTCAGCAGACCCTGGAGCAGGTGTTTGAGGAGGATAGGGAGCGTGGTATGGCAACCACGGGGTCACTGTCTGTTCAAATGGCCTGGATTATGGAGTTGTTAGAGAGCAATTTGGAGGCCAAGTCTAAGATTTATAGGGATGCAGCTCTGAGCTCTGTGTTTATGATGAACAATGGGAGATACATTGTGCAGAAGGTGAAGGACAACGAGTTGGGTATGTTGTTAGGAGATGATTGGATTCGAAAACACAATGCCAAAATCAGGCAGTTCCATGTCAACTACCAGAGGAGCTCATGGAACAGGGTTATCGCGGTTTTAAAGGCGGAAAACAACTCCACTGCTGGGGGACCCAATTCGAAGCCATTCAAGGAGAGGTTGAAGATGTTTGTTATGCACTTTGAGGAGACGCTAAAGGCCCAATCTTCTTGGGTCATCTTTGATGATCAATTGAGGGAGCAGTTGAGGATGTCTGTTTTAGAAAACCTATTGCCTGCCTACAGAAACTTCCTTGGCAAGTTCCAGAGCTCTCCGGAAGCTGGTAGGAACCCCGAGAAGCACATCAAGTATAGCGTGGAAGATGTTGAAACTCGGATCAATAACGATCTGTTCCAGGGAAATCCAGGGAGGAAATGAAACCCAGTGGGTGATTAGCACTATGCTCGTTGTTTTTGTACTGCTTGTTAAATATTAACTATGTATGTAATTGGGCATGCTATGTGGATTCATGGTAGTTGTAGGTAGTTCTCTCCCAAAATTTTTGATGGTAAACTGTTGTAGTCTCATCATCTATGATATTCTGCACTGCAACGCTTCAACTACAACTGTCAACTAATCATTTCTTCATATGCAGTTAGTTAGCGTTCCTCCTCATTCATCAGCATATAAAGGAAAATACTGGCTTTCATGCTGATATACTTTTGTGTCGAATCAGTGGAATGCATGGTTCAATCTAGCTATTTGATTTTATTTGTAGGGTGAAATGTGCAATTTATTGTCTAAACTGTTTTATTCTGGAGATATAATCTGTCAGGAACATGCTGCTGCAATTGCCCTATTTTCATGGACACTAGCAGTACCAACTATCGACCTATTTTCCTCCAACAGTACACCGCCGAGGTTTTATGGTTTTAACTCATCGGAAAGATGACGTGACTCCATAATGTGTGAAATGGAAGACATCTTAGTGTCCACGTCAATATTTTCTATCTAAGTTCTGCCTTCCACGTCACTCATTATTAAGCCACGTCATCTTTTGGATGAGTTAAAACCATAAAAACTCGAAGGTGTACTGTTCGAGGAAAATATGTCGATAGTTGGTACTGTTAGTGTCCAAGAAAATAGTTTGTATTATTAGTCTCCAATACCCCCAAAATTGGTATTATTGACCTCCAATAATCCTTATCTTAATTAATAAAGTAAACTTGACTCGCCTTCGATGACTTTATGTGATCCTTTATAATGCTCTCTTAACAAAGGCCCAAAGTCTAACTAAAGTCCCAACAAACACTACAACATAGACGAGCTATAGCGACCGTTATTAACGGTCGCAAGAAGCGTTTAATGGTCACTCTGGGACACGTGCGACCGTTAACAACGACCGTTAATATCGATCGCTCATTAATGGTCGCCAATTGGGTTGTGCGACCGTTAAATTAACGGTCGCTGTTAAAATTACTACAGAGACCGTTAATTTAACGGTCTCTATTCACGGTCGCAACATTAAAAAAAAAGAAAAAAAAATCTACCAACATCAGTGCTAGTTAGGCTGTATCAAATGCATCGTCATTCAACTTGCGAGTTTTCAAGCTAATTTACATTTACTTTTAACACTACAAACATTGTAATTAAATAACACTATAATCCTAATTAATAGACAAATCATATACAAAACTATGAGCCACAAATTTCTCATTTCATAGTGGAATTCATGATTATCAAAGCAAAATCAGGGAGTTTGAGCAAGTCTTTCGAACAATTCAGCAACCATGAATCAGTGTGCGCCACACATACACTAAATTTCCCAGTAAAATATCTGAAATCATCCCCAACTGAAACACATCAGGACATAACTCCGTCAAATTCGAGACTAATCTATGCAACCGTTTCAAGGAAATCAAAACAAGCATAAAGCACCCAAATGCAATAAGCAAGAACGAAAAGTAAAGGTAAAGGATTGAACACACCTGGGTTCATCCAGATCCAGAAAATTAATCGACAAATTCGGTATATGGCATATTCATCCAACACCAAAATGACTATCAGAATCGTACGGTGGGATTAGAGAAGATGAAGGGCAGATGAGAAGGGGCTATCCAATTGAGAAGAGGGGTCGAAACTCGATCTTTGAGAAGAACAGTGAGGGAGAGGGACGAAGACAGAGTGAGATCGGGTTGGGGAAATTAATGGGGAATTTTTTTTCAATCTTGCGACCGTTAAATTAACGGTCTCTAGGGAGCAAAAATTTCGCAGTTGGGAAATTTTTTTCAATCTTGCTACCGTTAAATTAACGGTCGCTAGAGGCATTTTAACGGTTTCGGCAGAGACCGTTAAAATGTTTCTAGCGACTGTTAATTTAACGGTCTCTAGGGAGCAACAATTTCGCAATTGGGCAATTTAATTCAAATTTGCGACCGTTAAATTAATGGTCGCTCGGTTTATTTAATGGTCGCTGCTAGTGACTGCTAACAGGCCATTACGACCTTTAATTAACGGTCGCACGAGAAAAACTGTGACCGTTAATTTAATGGTCTCAATTTAACGGTCGCAATGCTCATGTTATGTTGTAGGGAAAGTTAATGGATAATGTATTAGACTGCGTAATAGTCGTTAAGCTTGAATAAATTAATTTATAGATTTAATTATTAAATCCATCACATTTATGGTCGGCCCGTTGTTAGTTCCCAAAATCATTGAAGATCTTGCTGTCAAGGCCCTAGAGCACAAACTAGAAAGTCTTACCAAGATAATGAGCACTGTTTCAGCCTGAAAAGTGCACAGATGTGCCCTTACCTATCAATCCAGTCATGAAGGTTTCCGACAAGATTGAGGTGCCCAACATTAAGTTCAAGCCATTTGAGAATCCTATTCATCACATTGAGGAGTTCATGCACTTAGCACCTCTTAACAGGATTGATGTATGATAAGTGAATTTTATATAGTAATTTTAGGTATTTTTAGGTAATTAACTTATATATTTTAGTCGATTTTCTAATATAATCTTGTCTTTTTATATTAAATTCTATAATATTCTTCACTTGGTCGGAAATTGGTATGGTCTTGCAGATTTTAATGAAATTCCCCTAAAAACCAAGAAAAATGAGGAAAAAGAGAAGGAAAGAAATTGGAGAAGAGAAATTAGAATTGGGAAAAGAGTGAAAAGAAATTTAAGAGAAGAATTAAATTAGAAGAAGAACATAAGAAGAAAAATAAGAAGTGAAGAGGGGCTCAAGAAGAAGAAGAGCTCGGCCAAAATTAGCATCATCACATCAGCTCTTGATAGATCCAGCAGCCACATCACAACCTTCAACATCATGCATGATCATCATCACACTTGCATCAACAGCAGCATGCAAGCCAACGCCCAGCTTCAAGAAGACATCAGGCCACGCTAGTATCAAGCATCAGCATCATTCACGCCCAATAACTTCACGCTGGCAGGCGGCAGCTGATAAACCCCCCCCCCCCTGGCAGCGCCTGATCATCATTTGATCAACACAGCAACACGAAGAACCCCAGCCGCACTTGATCTCCTCACCAGTGCTTGACAACAACGACAGCATCACACGCTCATCAGCACAAAATGCTAGCAGCAGTATTGCACGCTGGCAGTGTGTCCCTCACTCCCCTAGCCCCCAGCGCCCAGCTACACTTCCACACCAACGCTAGCAGCAAGTTCAGAAAGTGAACCGCTGGCAGCGTGTTATCCCCCGCTGGCCGTGCCCTCCATCACCGTCTCGTTTATAAAATAAAGTCCGCAGTCCGCCGCATCATTCACGGTTATCTCACTTTAGGGTTTTGATAGATAATTCTCTCCCTTTGGGGAGAATAAAAACCCTACCACTCTTTCAATTATCATCGACTATCCAGATTTTTATTTCACACGCCGTTTAGTATAGGGTTTTCTTTGTATTTTCCTCCCTTCGGGGAACCATTCTAGTAGATTAGGATCAAAAGAGGAGGAGAAGGAGATTGAATCGGGTGACACGAAGAGATCGAATTCGACGACTCAAATGTTCGGTTTAATTTCTATTTTTCTTATGTTTTGTTATTCAGTTTTTATTATTGTTTTCCTAGTTTTTATTATTCTGAGTAGCTAAATTCCCTTGTTTAGGGGGTAAACTCGATGTGTTTTGGTTGATTTTGAATACAATCTCGGTGTTAAGTTATCCTTTTATTCGTTTAATCTGTGTAATTTGTCTGTCATAGTAAAATCTGGCTAACCGTCTTTTACTTGGTATTAGATTCTTGACAACAAAGCGAAAGTTTGAGTCTTGAATTGGAAAGATGTAGATTGAATAGGTTTAGAAAATAGTTAGAAATAATGATTCTTGCCTATGGTCAGTTATAATCAGTTCTTATCTTTGATTAGATTAAATAGTTAGAAATAATGTTTAGTTTAATCCTTGTAACTCACTTCGAATCGAAAGATTGCTATGAAAGGGCCTAGAAAGATTATAGACTCCGAATTATCTTGTTACTTTACGTCGGGATTGTTGATCAATTTAATTGATTGACTAGAGTGGACTCCCCTGAAATCTTTTAATTATTAGAAAGAATCCTTTAATTTCTTGCTTTCTTAGTTTAGTTTTATAATTCATTACCACAACCTATTTGGGCGACCTAGCATCATTTGTAGTGAACTAGTTTAGTGCGTAGTTGAACACAAGTCCTTGAGAGAGAACGATATTTTATTACTACACAGACCAGTACACTTGAGGTACATAGACTTGATACGTTTAGGGCCTGTCAATGTTGACCTGTACTCTACAGTCTTCCCATTTACCCTAGATGGAGAAGCCAAAGTATGGTACTATGCCTTGTCACCTCAAGTCAAAGTTGACTGGAACGAACTGTTTAAGGCCTTTATCAATCACTACAGTCGTATTCAGAAGAAGTGGGCCACTGTGGATGATCTTACTAAAATGAAGCAAAGGGAAGATGAGTCCTTCTTGGATTACTTAGAAAGGTG
Organism: Portulaca oleracea; assembly: GCA_029582165.1. NCBI lineage: Eukaryota > Viridiplantae > Streptophyta > Magnoliopsida > Caryophyllales > Portulacaceae > Portulaca > Portulaca oleracea. The sequence continues at coordinate 1,250,472 of CM055885.1, read as the reverse complement.
GCACACCAAGTTGTCTCACATCAATGAGACTATACCTCTACGCCTACAGTTATCCACCTTCAAACAAAGTCTCAAGAGTAGCTTGGCTTGACACTTGGGATACCATGTGATTAAGGACTTCGACTACTTAAAGGAGCTTTGCGTCCAACTTGAGACCATGAACAGCGAGAAGGCCACTGCCTAAGGATGGAAGAATTCCAGGCCTAATAGGAGGGCCATTGGTTTACCTAGCCACCCTTCTAATAATGCTGAGACTAATGTAATTTAGCCAGGAATCCAATCAAAGTAAAAACCTGATTCAGTTGCCTTTACCGAGACCAGAGCCAGAAGCAAAATTCCCAAGTTGGGATGACAATGCATTCTACAACTATCACAGGTGTAAGGGACAAAATACCGAGAAGTGTTGGACCTTGAAGAATAAGATTGAGGGTGTGATCTGGTTGGATAAATCGTCTCTACCAAAAACATCACAGAAAGCCAACTAGAGCAACGATCGTCCAGGAGTAGTCAACATGGAAAGACAATACCGCTGGAGGGGAGGTATTGAGTCGCTCTTTGATATGCTTATCTTTTGAATCCAATACGATGCATATGCTTGATTGTGATTTTCTAAGAATCTCGTGCTTGTACTCTTAACTTGAGTTGAAAAGTTCTTCACCCATTCATTAGCCATAACATCCAAGTCTGACATATCCATCTATCATCACCCTTGTATACCCTTCCATTCATCACGTTTGTCATCCTATGAATCCAAGGTTTAAAAGAAAATTAAAGGAAAAAGAGAAAAAAAGAAAAAGATAAGAGAGAAAAAAAAGGAGAGAAGCCAGTCTGCATTCACCAAGCAGGTTGGTGTTGACATTTTTCCTCGCCGTTTGGGCTTTCGAATGTCCACATGGATTGGGGTGTGATTTGATGATTTGTGCTAGGGTTTGAATCTTTGAAAAAGACCCTTTCAGGAATTTTAATTACACATTTCAGGAATAATATTTGTAATATCACTTTCCCTTTACTTGTGCATTTTATGAGTCATTGGAATTAAACCTTTAAGAGTGAACATCCACTTGTTCCAAACTCTTCCAAATTCAATCCAATTTGCTCATGTAAATGTTAGGCTCGGAAGAAAGCGATTTATGCAAGCATTATTTAGAAATATATAAAGAAAAGACTTTGAAGTTGCATTGGCACTTTGTAAAACCATGCTTTACCATAGTTTATGCAACCCGATGTGCTTTTAGTTCGAAATGGGAGTCGCCACTCGAATTTTTAAAGGAAAAGTCAAGACAAACCAAAGAGAAAACAAGAAAGACTCCGTCTACGAAACCCAAGAATGGATTCGAGGGTAAGGCTACGAACTCTAAAAGTAGGAACTTTAGGAGTTCGACTCTCACAAAAGGAAAGACTCTACTAAAAGTTTTAAGTGTGCTTTTATAAAACTTGGAAGAAGGATAAATAGGAGCTTTATAGAATTATTTCATTGAACATGCAACGTGAATAATGAAATAAAGAGTACAACATTTACACATTACTTACGAAGAAACGAAGGAACTTTAAAGCTTACATTGTGCTAGTTGGAAGAAGAGGCCTTGACTTGCCTTTTTGCTTGAAGATGCTCCTCTTAGTACTCCTTGATGATACTCCTCACAAATGCTAAAATGAACCTAAAGAAGTGGAGAAATAGTGGTGAAAAGGTGGATACAAAAAAAAAAAAAAAGATCTTTCATATCTTTTTGTGAGTTTACGATAGGTTTTGAGTAGGATTTTGGATAGGATTTAGAGAATTAGGAAATGATTAGAAATGTAGATTATGAGGATATGAAAGTGGTGACAAGATTAGATAAGAGGATAAGACAATAGTATAGAAATGGAGATTATGAAGATATGCAGAGAGAATAAAAGGAAGGGATGGATGAGTAAAGACACTACAATATATTAGGCCTTTAGTGGCATTTATTTAGTGACAATAATGATAAATGCCGCTGAATGTGTAAAATAGGTTACATACAAATATCTCTTTAATAGCATTTACTAACAAATGCCAACATAGGGTATACTTATACAACTATCTTTTACAGCTTGTGAAAAAAGATTAGCTAAAACCTAATTTCTCTTTCATTTTCCTCTCTTCCGTTTCTCTCTCTCCGTCTCTCTGTCTCTCTCTCTCTCTATCTCTCTCTTTCTCTCTCTCTCTCTCTCTCTCCTTCCCTTCTATTCACAGTTGGTGATGGTCGTCCCAGTAATTAGCTAAAACCTAATATCATATTAACAATTCGTTGGGCATCATCAACATTGGGAAAATCCGATCAGCCTCGGGAAAATCCGTTGGGCACCATCTTCTTCGGGAAAATCCGTTGAACACATTCAATATTGGGAAAGTCCGACCCTCCTCGGGAAAATCCGTTGGGCATCATCAACATCGGAAAATCCGATCAGCCTCGGGAAAATCTGTTGGGCACCATCTGCTTCGGGAAAATCCGATCCGCCTCGGGAAAATCCGTTGGGCATCATCAACATTGAGAAAACCCGATCCGTCTCAGGAAAATCCGTTGGGCACCATCAACCTCGGGAAAATTCGATCTACCTTGGGAAAATCCGTTGGGCACCATCAACATCGGGAAAATCCGATTCCCCTCGGGAAAATCCGATCCGCCTTGGGAAAATCCGTTGGGCACCATCAACATCGGGAAGACTAGGACATCAATAGAAACAAAGGAGAAGGGGTGTTCGGATCAGCTGCGATCAATTTGCCAAACATGCAATTCTCTATATCTCCAGTCATTGTGCAAAATGATATGACATTCTACTTTGGTTTCTGTGTAAGGAACCAACTCCGACATCAGGAAAACCGAGACATCATCTTCCAACTGCCATTAAAAGAGCGCTGACATCCATCTTCCGGTCGTCATTAAAAGAGCACCGACACCGTCCACCATGCCGTCGCAGTTAAAAGAGCACCGACATCACCTTCCAGCTGCCATTAAAAGAGCGCTAACATCAATCTTCTGGTTGCCGTAAAAAGAGCACCGACAACATCCACCATCCGATCGTCGTAAAAAGAGCACCGACATCGTCCACCTTGCGATCGCCATTAAAAGAGCACTGACATCACCCATCTTTCGGTCGTAATTAAAAGAGCACCGACATCACCCATTTTTCGGTCGCCATTAAAAGAGCACCAAAAGCATCCACCTTCCGGTCGCCGTTATAAGAGCATCAACAGCATCCACCTTCCGGTCGCTGTTAAAATAGCACCGACATCATCCATCTTCCGGTCGCCATTAAAAGAGCACCGACATCATCCATCTTTCGGTCGCCGTTAAAAGAGTACCGACAGCATCCACCTTTCGGTCGCCGTTAAAAGAGCACCGACAGCATCCACCTTTCGGTCGTCGTTAAAAGAGGATCGACCCTGTCCACCTTCCAGGCGTCATTAAAAGAGCAACGACATCTTCCACCTTCTGGTTGTCGTTAAAAGAGCACCGACATCAGTAAAAGAGCACAAAAAACACCCATCTCCTTGTTACAAGCAGTCCGCGCATCAAAGTACTTTGACCTTCGTCCTATTTGGACACGATATAAGTAGGGGCTCTCTGTAGACACCGAGTTTTGTACGGACGGAGGAATCAGACCCAAAACAGGCCACCAAGGCTCATGGGCATTGGCGAACACTAAGAAGCGGCCCCAAGGAAGCAAAGGCCCATAAGAACTCGTTAGGAAATTGGGCCTTCCTCAATCAAAAGCCACTCTGTAGGACCCGGAAAATTCCCGTTCGGGGAAAATGTTTCTCCGAATGCGCTACATTTGCGATCGGGAGCCGACTAAGGTTTCTTAATCCTTAAATAAGGATATTTTTATTTTTCGAAATTCGTTTTCGGGGTGATGAAACTTTATTTATTTACAAACTCGTTTTTTATTATTTAAATTATCCGTAATAACACAAATTAATTTAACAATAATTTAATCCCGGCCAATTAATAAATCCAGGCCCAAAAGAGAACCAGTGGGTCACTGGAATCAACTAAAACCCGCCTAGGTTTTAGCAGATTCCTGATTGGGCCACTGATCTCCTCGGCCCAAAGAGAAATTGGGTTGAAAATGATAAAACCCGCCTAGGTTTTATCATTTTATGGCCCATTTCTCTCGGGACCCTCCTTGGATAAATATTGGACATGAATTAAATTATTTTCTTAAATTAATTTTGTGTAAGAAATCGAATATTTTAAATAATTAAACGCATTTGTAAAATTGTTTAAAGAGTCGCCAGCCGATTTAAAGAATCCGACAAACCATAAAATAAGAAAAGAAAGACTTCGGTCTACGAACCCGATTTCTAGATTCGGGGTAAGGTTACGAATTCGAGAGTTAGAAGAACTTTCGAATCCACCTGTTATAAAACAGACTCTACTAAAATCAACATTGAAAAGAAAGAGAGCGGGGAGAAGTTTGATTAATTTCGCGGAATTATTATTCAAATCATGCAATATAAAACAAAGCGGTTTTTATTTTACAAAATATGTACAAGCGCGGAATTAAATAAATGATTACATGATTAAACACAATAATTTAAATAAAAGAATCGAACTTTGCTTAAGATGTAGCGACGACGGATTTGATCCCTTGAGTTGCCCCTTGACTTGAAACTCGGATGAGATGACGTGAATGGTTTGAAAGAGTGGTATATGGATGGTTATATGGTGGTGATGAATAATTTGAGAAAGGGATTATGGGAGATGAAAAGTAGTATAATATGGATGTGGTGTGGGAAGATGATTTTGTGATGGAGGATGATGGAAGTATAATATGGAGATGATAGGAGGATAGAATAATGATACGAGATGAGGAGAATTTGAGATAGTGGAAGTATAATATGGTCTGAGAAGAGTAAGTGTATTAGATCATGATTGTTGGTGAAATGAAGGTGGAATGGAGAGAGTATTTATAGGTGAGGGAGTGAGTGATTTGGAGGGAAATGATGGGGGACATACCCCAAAACTTAAGCCTTCTTACACCAAAGCTTAGGCGGGTTGTATGGAGTCAAAGGGCAAAGTCAAATCACGTGGGCTATCATCATGGGATTGCATGCATGCAGATTTTTTTGGCGCTAAAATTACCAAAGCCTAGGCGGGCTTTGATAATTTCATCACACGGATCACTGACATGACACAAAACGACGTCGCGTGCAACTTCGCTCAAACCCTAGGTGGGGTTTGATTATTCTGGGCCGGATCAAACCCTAGGCGGGTTTTGAGCTCTCTGGGCTGGGGCGCGCGACTGGGCCTGCTTTCTGGGCCTGGAAAATGTTAAAACCCGCCTGGGTTATAAAATTGGCTAAGTGCCACTTCGAACGGCCATAACTCTTTCATCCAGACTCCGATTGAGGCAATTCAAAAGGCGTTGGAAAGCTTATGATGTGTACTTTATTCTCATCAAAAGAAATGGGGAAAACGAGATTTATGGAAAAAATAGGATTTGAAATGGTGGGCATATGTATGTGGAAAGGGTGAAAAATGAAGGCTTTTTGTGGTGGGTTGGCCTGATAGCTTTTGATTGAGGAAGACCCTTTGGATTTTCTTCCATGCTAGCCTCTTTTCTTGTTATGCTTGATTTGTACACTTGTCCCGGTCCAAAATCCGGTGTCTACAGTGATCCCCCACTTTGATCGAGTCCGAATAGGACGAAGGTTAAAGTAGCCTGAGGATATGACTATGGATTGCAAAGCCTGGGTTGACGCTTTTGGAAGCTAGGTCCTGCATCGCGGTATGCAGGAGGCATGCACCTCCTTTGAGATGATCTCGAGCAAGAATGATGCTCTACTTGACTGTTTGATGAGTCGATGTTGATCTCGGGCGAGAATGACACCTTACTTGTTATCGGACACGATGCCGATGGTTGACGGAATTTTCTAGTCTTTCCCAGTGTCGATTCCAGTCTTTCCTGGTGTCGATTTCAGTCTTTCCCGGTGTCGATTCCAGTATTTCCCGGTGTCGGTTCCAGTCTTTCCCGGTGTCGGTTCCAGTCTTTCCCCGTGTCGATTCTGATGATGGTGGGCATTTTTGATGTCGAAGGACTTTATCAGGCGCGTTGCTGATGGCCTTGGGGGTCGAGACTTCATTGGGCATGATGCCGATGGGTCGGAGATTGAGACTTCACCGGGTACGATGCCGATGGCTCGGAGATTGGGACTGCATCGAAACTCTGCCGATGGCCCTGAATGCTGATGATGATGACATCGACCTTTTGTGCAGTAGCTGGATGGTGGTGGTCCCTTTGTCGGCGACCTGTGAGCTGGTGACTTTTTATGTGGTAGCTTGATGGCGGTGGTCCATTTTAGCGGGGACCTGGTGTCTGTGATGACTCCCGGCACAGAAACCAAAGCAGAATGTCAGATTATTTTTAACAATCGTTGGAGATACAGAGAATTACCTGTCTGGCAGATTGACGAAGATGCCCAACGACTTTTCCCGAGGTAGATGATGGTGCCCAATGGATTTTCCCGATATTGATGGCTCTTATTGCTGCGATTGCGACGAGCTCTGCCGGCGGCTTTGAATAATGGCAACTTGATGCTGAGGAACTTCACCGAAACTCTGCCGATGACCCTTAAATTTTGCTTCAGGCGCATAGGTGCCAAAATTTCACTGTGGGGAATGGATTCTTGAATTCGCCCGGTCGTTGATCCATATTAGTCAAGTGAAGATTATATCCATCGTATTGGACATGCGCCGTTTGTGTCTGGCTGATGATGCATGACTTGACTGAATGCTAATTTATCCAGCAAGAGTTGAATGAGAGATTTATCTAATCTTGCTCTCAGTGATTGGAAATCATGTCTACTGGTCTGATAGCGTATGAGCTTCAACAGCCCCCAGTGTTGCGTTCTTGGAGCAACGATGTGACACTTCTTTACTTCTTCTTCTTTCTTCTTTTTTTCTTTCATTTTCAGATATGCGGGTATGCATGCAACTAGCCTGCTAAACTCTTGCACAAACAATGCTAATTTTGTTTTGTTTTTGACACAAGCATGCACTCATGCATTTATGCACGACTATTATGTGCGACAAATTGACTCGATACATGACAAACTGACTCGATACACAACAGACTGTCTTGATGCATGACAAACAAACCGACTCGTATGATAGTGGAGCGTGGCGCGGTGGGAGAGACTGAGGACTTAGCTTGAGTTGTTGTTGTAGAAGAGATGAGAGAAATCCATAATCAATAGAATAAGGGAGAAAGATGAACATCTCAATCACCCATGCTTGAACTTCTCAACAATAGCCTTGAACTTGAATAATAACAAGAGTAATGACCAAAATCAACCAATATCAATAACCTTGAACACCAAAGGGATTGGATATGACCTTGGATAAAGGTAGTCCACCACCAAAGCCTAACACCCCACCATGACCATCATAAAGGAAGAATCCACTAAATGATAAATAAAGGAATAACTAGAAACACCACTAAAAGATTGGATAAAGCAATCTAGATTTTGGGAGAAAACTTAGGGAAACCCTAACACAAATGCATAAGCATGTTCATAACCATCAAAAGCTGCTTAGAAAATAAGCTAAGGGGGTATTTATACTTATGGGGAATCAAAACATTAAACACAGCGTTTAACCCAAACAAAACACGCGAAAACAGGTTTGTTGCGGGCGCTATGCCGGTTGGTCGCGGGCGCTACAAGAGCGAAACTCCAGGCGATTCAGTGTTGTCGTACTTTTGGGAGTACGGTTGTCGATTTCAGGGAGTTGTGTTCCAAGCACTCAGAGCGGACTCAAGTGTTTCAAGTTAGGTTGATTAACCAAGCTGGTGATTATCAAACGACAAACTTCGAAAGCAATAAAAGGATGTTTAGGCAACAAAATTAGTATTCAACAACTAACCAATCTGAATTACCTAATCTACCAATTCTATACAAGCAATTAAGAGTGATCGGTTGCACCATTAAAGCTCACCAAAGCCCTCTCTCGAGGGTCAAGAGCTAGTCTAACTATTCTAACTACCTATTCTCATGGAGTTAGTCTAACTAATACAAGAATAGCAACCCTAGACCTAGTTAGAATTCGTTTATTCTCATGTCCAAAACCCTAACTATTTTCTCTACCACACTAGCAAATTAATCTCACCTCTCGGCATACATCAATTGGCTAAAGAAATACAAACGAAAACTCTTTCGAGCATTTCATCGAACACATGGTGGGAAGAGAAAACCTCTAACTACAAGCATGAATTTAGATAGATTAGGCCTAAACAAGATTAATTCATCATCGAATACATTAATCACCACCCAAACAACACAAAACTAACAACAAATTAACAAAATAATGCAATTAAAGAGAAGCAAAAACAATCTAACAAGCATATAAACATAGAAGAAAGTAGAGAGAAGGGGATAGAAAAACTTAGTCTTGAATTGAAAGCCAAATTCAACCTCCTTCTTGATTCATAAATTCTTCAATGGAAATCTAAAACTAGAACTAGAGAGGTTTAGGGAGAAACCTCCCTTCAACCTAGAGAGAAAACTGAGAATGAAAAACAACGTTGAATGAAAACTGCCTGTTTTCTAATTAATAAAACTACTTAAAGCGAATATCGCATGCACGGGTGCCATAGATTGGCACACCTAGGTGTGCCAAACTGGAAATTCCAATTATGCTTTGGCTTCTTTTGCTCCTTATTTCTTTTTCCTCTATTGTCATCATCATTTGCACTTGAATTTGCCTAAAAATAAGACAATTAAATAAATTAGTTTCAATTAGCAAAGATGACAAAAATCACTATTAAACTTATACTAAATGACTTAGAAAAGTTCAATAAGACAATAAAAACCAAGGTAAAAATTGGTAAAACCGAGGCTCAACAATTCCCAATGCTTAAACCTTGCTTGTCCCCAAGCAAGACTAATCATGAAGTACCGGGGAGAAATAGAAAACCACAAGAGGAGCCTCCCCCCTTTTGAACAAGGGACAAAACTCGGTAGTCAAGAGCAAATGTATACAATAGATTTCTTGGCAAGGCCCTAATTTAGATCAAAACAAAGTTGCAATTCATTCCAAAGATCACAAACTCAGGTGGCAAAACATTCACTCAATCCCGACCCTACCTGCAATTCAAGTTCATTCAAGTCATTGGTGAACTATATGGGATTGGTAGGACCTCACTTTAGGGCATGTGGAACACTCTCTCTCATGTGTTTCAAATGAATTTGGTGTTCACTCAATACCTTCAACCAATGTATGCAAACTACCATAGGCTTGACAAGACTCTCAATTCTCTACTACTATAGACAAAATGCACAAGTGTTTATCATGAGGACTTTCAAGGGTTGTAATGGGGCTTAGGTTTGAGGAAAGGAGGGAAATCATTTTAGGAATGTGGAGCTAAATAGGCAAGCACCTAAAAAGCAACAACACTTCCATAACATGAAACACAACACCTCTTACATCCCACTTCAATTAAGTACAAAACACTCCCCAACAAAGAGAGATTAGGAAAGAGTTAAAATAAACAAAAAATTAGCATGCTAATCACCTCTTATTCAAAGCTCTTACTTTTTTTTTCTTTCTTTCTTTTCTTCTTTTTTTTTGTTTTCTTTATTTTCTTTATTTTCTTTGTTTTCCCTTTTTTTGAATTCTTTTTTTTCTTCATTTTTTTAAGAAGAACTTAGGCGAATAACATGGATATAAAAAGAACAACTCTAATCCCAACAATTATAAGTTACAACCTTTGAGGATAAAAGGGTAGAAAGAATATTCAACAATGCATTCCTTTTGTAGCACAAAGCATCAAACAACTCTCAACAATCAACCACAAAACTGCCCCATACAACTGAATTGTTGCTCATTCTATCTTGGCTAAGGGTAGGAAATTAAGAATAGGTCAAGGTGTACACTGATAGGGTAAACAACAAGACAGGAAAAAAGGTTAGCAAGGGCTTCAAAAAGAGGTCAAAATGTTAGGTGGCTTTTTGGCTATGTGGCTACAAAAATGGGCCTCAATCATATCAGCACAATGCACAAGTCAGATGCAGTTTTGAAGAGAGACAAGTCAAGTTCTAGAGATGCACACATGGTAAGGTCACACTCAAAAAGAAATTAGACTATAAAAATGATAGTCTTTAAGGCTCAAAAAGTACCTCACGGGTTAAACCCTACCACAATCACTACAACTAGTTCCTTTGATGAACCAAACACAAGAATTCACCATCATGCACAAGGGACTTTCAAGAGCAAATGAGTCACACATAAGACATTGATATCCTCAAAACAAACATACAACAAGTTTCTCACATCATTCAAGTCAAACCAAGCTTTCCATCATACACATTTGCACTCAACCAACCAAGAAATTACCCCTTGAACATTAGGAGGGGTTTTCGAAACCAACAACCAAGCCAAGAAACCAAGGATTTTCCACCTTTTTTATTGAAAGCAAAAAAACTAAACTATCTAAGAAAGCATTAAACTACCTAAGAAAGTGATAAAAACAAAAACTAAAGCGAAGAGGTATTGGAAACGTACCTTGAGTGTTTAAAAACATCCCACTTCACTTTGTCTTCGCTTCTTGCAATACAAACTATATGCAATTCTATTCAATATGCTCTAAGCTGACTAGGAATGCAATGTATGATCTAATAATGCTTAAAAATGCACATAAACTAATGCAAACCTATAATCTAATGCAAGTGAATTAAACTATATGCCACTAATATATGCATGTCATCATGCTCGACACTATGCCAAATAATTCACCTCACAATACTCATGGAGTAGTCGCCCAAATCAAGCACCATGTCAATTAAATCATACCTCACAACAAACTTGAAACTCCCCTCCCCCATGCTTAAAGCTTTCATTGTCCCCAATGAAAAGTGGATGCAATGAGTTGAATGATGCCTGTTGATTCGCTGGTGATGCGGGTATCGCGAGGTGAGGCGGCGGAACACGAGCGAGCGATGATGTGGAAGAGCAGTGATGGGTTCGCTGGGGTGTTGGGTCTTCACGTCGGGAATTAGAGGGAGGAGGTGGGTGTGCGAGGTGGTCGGGACAGTTGAGGGTCGGTTGGTGTTGGTTACTGGCAGAGAGTTGGCGTTGGTCGGTTGCGCTGGAGAGGGCTGCGATCGTCGCTGGTAGTCGTAGGGCTGGAAACTCGAGGATGGGTGCTGGCTGCAAGTCGCGTTGGTGCGCGAATGTGGAAGAGGGGCGGTGGCTGTGAGGGAGAGAGCTCGGGCACGGTGGAGTGATGGTGGTTGGGAAGCGTGGGTAATGGGTATATGCGAGTGGTCTGGGTGAGAGGGAGAGATTAGAGTGTTAGGGTTTGAGAGGGAAAGAAAGAATACTTGAGATGTGGGTGGGTGGCACGGCCATGCCGATTGGCACAGGTAGGTGTGCCCTCAACCTGTAATTTTTGATATCTGGCTGTTTTGGGTGTGCCGATTTGGCACGGGTGGGTGTGCCAAATTGCTGCATCCAAATTTCAGCGATTTTTATTAACTTTGAGTTCAAAACACATATTTACCTTGCAATTCTCACCATAAAAACATCAAATCACCTTCAATTAACCCTCCAACACTTCTCAAACACACTTCCATTAATTCACATCGATTCCAACCTCAACAAACATTTTATTTCACTCAAATCCTTCACCCGCAATAACACACATACGCACTCAATTTTTTTACCCAACAAAAAAAAAACATAATGAAACAAGACAAAAGAAATTAAAAACCTAAAATAGAAAGAATATAAACTTGGGTTGCCCCCCAAGAAGCGTTTGTTTAAGGTCCTTAGCTTGACCTAAGAAACTCGGACGCAGTTGAGGCTCGCAGGAGCCGATCATACATCGAAGCATGCATCTCACAGTACAATATGCAAAAGAATACTAATAAGAATATATCAACCAACATGAGTATCCTCTTAAATTTTGCCAATGCCATAGAAAAATTGAAAGAATGTTCAAAGAAGGTGTACCATACAAATTTTCTAGGCATCTCCCCTAGGTATGGGCAAGAAGGATCAAATGAGATGGTAGGACCTCTATAGTCACCTAAAGAAGTAAGGCATGCATGCTTGAGTGAGAGGGTGGAGTGAAGTGAAGGGAAAAAAGACACATGAATGGGAGACATGGATACATTCCTGGCATAATCAAAGCATATAGGAGGATCTTCAAGTACAACCTCCTCAATAGTTTCATCACAAACAAGTCCCATTTCAATATTAGTATCCAAAGATGCATCATGAAGAGCAAAGTCTATATCATGAGATGAGGACTCACATGCTAAAGAAGGAGAAAAAGAGTCATAATTATCACCCTTCCAATCACACAAAGGGTTACTTACATGAATTTCGGGGCACAAAGATGGAGAAGACTCACTTGCATCCCACAAACAATCCTTAGGTGAAGAAAGTTCTAGCCTATGGTCATTCTCATTCAAATCACGCATATCACTCTTCAATTGATGCACGAGCAAGCCCAACTCAGAAACAATCAATTTGACACCATTTACTGCTCTCGAAAACTCATCATAATGGGTTATTACATTTTCAATAAGTGTCGGAGAAGCAACACTAATACAAGGGTTGGTAACATGAGCATATGATTCACATGAAGCACAATAAGAAGGGACATGCATTGAGAATTGAGGGGAAGGGAGACACGAAGTCACATATTGTTCCTCATAGAAAGACCTAGCATGAAGAGCACATGGGTCATCAAAAGAAGAACCCGAAGAACAACAAGCCTCCTGAAACTCATGAGTATCCCAAATCAACCATTCAAGCAATTCCCAAGCCTCGCACTCACTTTTAGCATGAAAACCAAAATAATCCAAAAGAGTACGAGTCTCAAAATTCACACCCTCATCAACAATATACAATATTTCCCACTTCGTAAAAGTAAAATCACATTGAGCACAATAAGCAAGATAGTCATCTAATCGATTCCAATAAGTACAAAACAATTCTTGCTCATATTGAGGGAAGTGGGGAAGATTCATTTTTTTTTTGGATTTTTCAAATTTTTAAATTTTTTGGATTTTATAGACCTAACAAGAATCCTCAAGCCAACTCGAAGCCTAGGAAGCAACAACTCCCCAGCAACGGCGCCAATTTTGTTGTCGTACTTTTGGGAGTACGGTTGTCGATCTCAGGGAGTTGTGTTCCAAGCACTCAGAGCGGACTCAAGTGTTTCAAGTTAGGTTGATTAACCAAGGATGGTGATTATCAAACGACAAACTTCGAAAGCAATAAAAGGATGTTCAGGCAACAAAATTAGTATTGAACAACTAACCAATCTGAATGACCTAATCTACCAATTCTATACAAACAATTAAGAGTGATCGGTTGCACCATTAAAGCTCACCAAAGCCCTCTCTCGAGGGTCAATGGCTAGTCTAACTATTCTAACTACCTATTCTCATGGAGTTAGTCTAACTAAACTACAAGAATAGCAAACCTAGACCTAGTTAGAATTCGACTATTCTCATGTCCAAAACCCTAACTATTTTCTCTACCACACTAGCAAATTAATCTCACCTCTCGGCATACATCAATTGGCTAAAGAAATACAAACGAAAACTCTTTCGAGCATTTCATCGAACACATGGTGGGCAAGAGAAAACATCTAACTACAAGCATGAATTTAGACAGATTAGGCCTAAACAAGATTAATTCATCATCGAATACATCAATCACCACTCAAACAACACAAAACTAACAACAAATTAACAAAATAATGCAATTAAAGAGAAGCAAAAACAATCTAACAAGCATATAAACATAGAAGAAAATAGAGAGAAGGGGATAGAAAAACTTAGTCTTGAATTGAAAGCCAAATTCAATCTCCTTCTTGATTCATAAATTCTTTCAATGGAAATCTAAAACTAGAACTACAGAGGTTTAGGGAGAAACGTCCCTTCAACCTAGAGAGAAAACTGAGAAATAAAAACAACGTTGAATGAAAACTTCCTGTTTTCTAATTAATAAAACTACTTAAAACTGAATACTGCAATCTGGCACGGGTGCCCGTGCCGATTGACACACCCAGGTGTGCCAAACTGGAAATTCTAATTATGCTTTGGCTTCTTTTGCTCCTTATTTCTTTTTTCCTCTATTGTCATCATCATTTGCACTTGAATTTGCCTAAAAATAAGACAATTAAATAAATTAGTTTCAATTAGCAAAGATGACAAAAATCACTATTAAACTTATACTAAATGACTTAGAAAAGTTCAATAAGACAATAAAAACCAAGGTAAAAAAGTGGTAAAACCGAGGCTCAACATTCAGCTGGTGCGCGATCGTAGCGGGCGCTACGTTAAGTCGTCACGGGCGTGACGAATTTCTTCCCCAATTTCCCCAAAATGCCACGGCGGGTCACGGGCGTTACTCGGCGAGGTTCACGGGCGTGGCCACCTGGGTTGGTTCGTCGCAGGCGCGACCAAAGTCGTGGCGGGCGCGACGACCTGCTGTGTGACGCTTATCTCGTGCTTTTGACTTTGTTGCTTTCGGGGTTTTACACCCGCACCCCGATACCGTATTGTCTTTCGTCTCAGGATGGTCCGGTACGATCCCGAGGCCCCTGGGGCTGTCGGAGCAAACCCTAATCTCTGCAAGCTCCAACATCGGACGACTTGCCCAAGCCACGCTAGCTTGATACTCAACGCCCCACTCTTGGAGAAGGTGTATTTGTTCTTGAAAATGACCGGGTGAGTGGGTTTAGCGCGGGCATGTTGGGTCGGGGTTACTTCCTCATTGCTACCACGCACAAGCCCAACTTTGGAGGTTCGGACCCGAACCCGACATGGTTCATACTCCCCCTCCTGAAAAAGAGTTCCCCTCAACTCTTGGGAGTTTAATCTGGATATTTCTCTTCGATTAACTCCGGTAAACTTTGGTCATCCCAAATGTCACGATCAAACATGCTAGATATCCTGTAGTCTTCAAATCCCACAATGTACCCATCATCCATATGCAAGAATGTAGAAGGAGGCTTGTTTTGTGGAGGTGAGGGGTCAAGGGGCGGAAAAGGGAATTTATGTGGTGCTTGGGAACTCTCAATCTCACTAAGCTCGCTACAAGGAAAAGACAAAGCAAGAGGGAGCTCGTCCTCACCAAGAGCACACTCATCCCGTGTTTCGCTCATCATGAGAAGGTTCCTCAACTCACTACCCATCCCGGCTTTTGAAGTTTTGGTTTCTCGCAGAGAAAGGGGAAGCAATTTGATCTTCTTGCCTTTATGGGTGAACGTGTAAGTGTTGTTCAACCCATTGTGCACTGTTTTCTTGTCGTATTGCCATGGTCGACCCAACAAAATGTGACAAGTGCTCATAGGGACAACATCGCAAACAAGGGAATCATCATAATTAGATCCAAAAGAAAAATTTACTAAGACTCGCTTAGTTACCTTGATGCCATTGTGATCGTTGAGCCAATGGAGTGAATTGGGTCGAGGGTGCGGTAATAGAGGCTAGCCAAGCTTCTCGACCATAGTGGTAGATGCGACATTCGTGCAACTTCCTCCATCGATGACAAGAGAGCACACTTTTCCACCAACGAAGCAACGCGTTTGGAACAACATTTCCCTTTGGGCCTTGTCGAGAAGAGTCTCTTGGGTTTATAAAGCTCTCCTCACAACAAGTGCGCCTCCACACACGGGGGTAAGGGAACGACATCCTCATCATCACTAGTATTCGCATCTTCAACCGACACGTCGGGTTCCTCTTGAGCCTTTCGACGCTTATCGTCGATGTCGTGGACCTCTTGGAGTGTCGAAGTCCGACGGTTTGGACAATCGGCTTGAAAGTGTCCATAACCATGACACTTAAAGAACTTCCGACCTTCCGTTCGTCGAGGAGGTTCCGTTGGAGTCTCCGTAGCAAGTCCCTTTCCTTTGTCAATTCTTGGTGTTAGTGTGGAACTGGGTGTCTCGCTAGACCTTGGAGTGTTTGACTCCGGAGGAGGTCGGCTAGATGGTGAGTAGACGGGTCTAGACAAGGGTTTGGTGTTGGACCCTTCCATTCTTCTTCGCTCAACTCAGAGAGCCAAACTACACAATTCATCCATGGAATAGTATGGTTGGATCTCAACCCTTTTAGCGATTGAGGAGTTCAAGCCATTCAAAAATCACATTATGGTTTGATCTTCCGGCTCCTGGAGACCACTCTTGATAAGAAGTTGCTCGACTTCCGAAATGTACTCTCCGACGGTTCGTTTGCCTTGGGTAAGAGCATATGCCTTCTTCAGAACATCATGCCGGTAGGTGTTTGGCAAGAAGCGGCGATTCATCACTTGCTTAAGCCGTGTCTAAGTAGAAATCCTTGCCTTTCCTTCACGAGCCCGTTGCACCTTCATATTCTCAAACCAAAGCGAAGTGGCCTTGGTGAGTTTCAAGCTCGCGACCTTATAAGCCTTCTCATCATCTGACTCCTTGGTCTCGAAGATCCTATCCATCAGTTGGGTCCATTCAATGTAGTCATCCGGATCAGTGGAGCCGTTGAATTCGGGAATGTCAATCTTAACGTCCTGGAAGTCGTCACGAGGGGGTTGATCATGCACGTTCTGTCGAATTCGACGTCGAGGAGAGCCTCTAGAATCGTCACTCGACTCAAAGTTTGGAGGAGGATGGACAGGGCTTGGTGCACGCCTTCGACGTTCAACTTGTGGTGGAGCTCGACGCTCTAGAGCGAGGTTGTCAAACCGTGCCATAAGAGCCTCCATGTTGCGCTCGAGGGTGGAGAACCGATTGTTGAAGGCGGTGGTGAGTCGGTTCTCGAGAGCCCGAATGTGAGGGCTACTCCGGGGGCTTGATTCCTCTCGCTCGGAATTAACTTCTCCGTCCATAACGAGGGAATAGGTGAGGGACGGTATGTGTTTGGGAAAATTTTGTGGAGTTTTGGGTTTTCTTCTAGTTGGCTTGTGTTTGGCTAAGGGTTCTTTGTGGTTTCTCACTTGGGCATTTTATCGAACACCTTGTGTGCACAAATTTTCCAACTCTTCCTCAAAGCTCCAATATGCATCAAAACACCAAATACAAACACAATACAAAGTTTTCCAATACTCTTGGATTGCAAAGGGAATGGGGATCACCAATATTTGCATACAATCCACAAAAATCAACACTATAGAACAAACTAGCAAGAACAATGCAAAAACACAAGCTAGATGAAAAACCTTGAGCTCTGATACCAAATGGAGCGTGGCGCGGTGGGAGAGATTGAGGACTTAGCTTGAGTTGTTGTAGAAGAGATGAGAGAAATCCATAATCAATAGAATAAATGGAGAAAGATGAACATCTCAATCACCCATGCTTGAACTTCTCAACAATAGCCTTGAACTTGAATAATAACAAGAGTAATGACCAAAATCAACCAATATCAATAACCTTGAACACCAAAGGGATTGGATATGACCTTGGATAAAGGTAGTCCACCGCCAAAGCCTAACACCCCACCATGACCATCATAAAGGAAGAATCCACCAAATGATCAATAAAGGAATGACTAGAAACACCACCAAAAGATTGGATAAAGTAATCTAGATTTTGGGAGAAAACTTAGGGAAACCCTAACACAAATGCATAAGCATGTTCATAATCATCAAAAGCTGCTTAGAAAATAAGCTAAGGGGGTATTTATAGTAATGAGGAATTAAAACATTAAACACAGCGTTTAAGCCAAACAAAACACGCGAAAACAGGGTGGTCGCGGGGGCTACCAGAGTGAAACTCCAGGCGATTCAGCTGGTGCGCGATCCTAGCGGGCGCTACGTTAAGTCGTCACGGGCGTGACGAATTTCTTCCCCAATGTCCCCAAAATGCCGCGGCGGGTCACGGGCGTTACTCGGCGAGGTTTACGGGCGTGGCCACCTGGGTTGGTTCGTCGCAGGCGCGACCAAAGTCGTGGCGCGCGCGACGACCTGCTGTGTGACGCTTATCTCTTGCTTTTGACTTTGTTGCTTCCGGGGTTTTACACCGGCACCCCGATACCACATTGTCTTTCGTCTCAGGATAGTCCGGTACGATCCCGAGGCCCCCGGAGCTGTCGGAGGAAACCCTAGTCTCTCGAAGCTCCAACATCGGACGACTTGCCCAAGCCACGCTAGCTTGATACTCAATGCCCCACTCTTGGAGAAGGTGTATTTGTTCTTGAAAATGACCGGGTAAGTGGGTTTAGCGCGGGCATGTCGGGTCGGGGTTACTTTCTCATTGCTAGCACGCACAAGCCCTACTTTAGAGGCTCGGACCCGAACCCGACACGGTTCAGACAGACTGACTCAATGCATGATAGACTGACTCAATGCATGATAGACTAACTTAATGCATGATAAATTGACTTGAAGCATGACAAATTGACTTGATGCATGACAACCCGACTCAATGCTCAGCAGACTGACTCAATGAATGACAGACTGACTCAATGCATGGCAGACTGACTCAATGCATGATAGACTGACTTCATGCATGATAGACTGACTTGATGCATGACAAACTGACTTGATGCATGACAAATTGACTCAATGCACAACAGACTAACTTGATGCATTTGACTCAATGCACAACAGACTAACTTGATGCATGACAGACTGACTCGATACATGACAGATTGACTCAATGTGACTCTGAGATGCAATGCAAACCTATTATGCTTAGACAGGACCCACGTATGATGGTTTATGCTATTCTACACATGCAATTCTACATGCAGACAATCCCCGATTATTTTTAGACAAAGATTTTCTCGGACAACGATTTTCTAAGACACGGCTTTCCTAAGATTAAGACTTCCTAAGGGTCAAGGCCACCTGTGAGGAATTTCAGGAAAATTCAGGAAGAGTAATGTTTCGATCCACGGGACAAGGAACAATGATGGAGGCAACAAGCTTGAAGGATGCGTTTCTTGAATGATCATGTGGATGACCTTGATTCCTTGCAAATGTATGCTGGTACATGACAAGCCCCTGGTTTGGTGTAGACTCTTGATGACACTACCTTGCTTTGGAGAGCACCTTGGAGATTTGCAAGCCCCCGGTTTCGTGTGGATATAACGAGATGATGCATGGGGACCATAGAATAGGAGGAGGCATAGTCCTTAGTAGTGAGTCTCAATCTCTCCTTTTGCCTAACTTGCCCGAAGGGTTTTCAAGTTAGCCTCTTTTTTCTCTTTTTTTTCTTTTTTTTTCTTTTGTTTTTTTTACCACTATTAGGATGTTTATGAGAATGAAGACGCAGGACCTTGTAGGATAGGGAGTAGGTGTCCCTCTTAGAAGCTTTCTCCGATAAATGTCATGACTGATGTCACAAAGGTAGCGCGAGCCCCCAGTTTAGAGTAGCTTGTTTCTGAGTCTGTTTACGATCATGTGGTTGCCAGTTAGCCGCTGATCTGATGTGAACGCTCTTGCTGAGAAGTAAGCCACACAGAGCCTCGTACTTGGATTAATGACTGAGTTGAAAAAGTCCTCGAAGGGTGAGATGGGATGAAAAAGGCTAAAAAAAAAGGGTTGGAAGATGTTTGGGGAAAGAGACGGTGGACAATGGTGAATGGGATGTGGAGACACTTAAGAATGATCGTGTCTTGAAAGGAAGAAGAGAAGGTCAAATGGGATTGACATCATCTCTTGAGAAAGGGTTGAAGGGGATGGTAGATGAGACTTTATTAATGAATGAGATAGGGAGACACTCAAGAATGATCGTGCCTTGAAGAGATGGCTAAAGGGATAGACATCATCTCTCTTGAGAAAAGGGTTGAAAGGGATGTAGATGAGAGTTCATTGATGAATGATATAGGGAGACACTCATGAATGATCGTGTCTTGAAGAGATGGTCAAATGGGATAGACATCATCTCTTGGGAAAAGGTTGGAACATGGTTATGGAATGATGTCCAAGTCCGACGGAAGGAAGATGGGGATTGATGATGATGATAGATAGAATCCATGGTTTACTCTCCTTTTGCCTAACCTGCCCTGATGGCTTTTCAGGCTAGCCTCTCTTATTCTCTCACTCTCCTTTTGCTTAACCTGCCCTGACGGGTTTCAGGCTAGCCTCTCTTATTCTCTCACTCTCCTTTTTCCTAGCTTGAGATTCCAAGCTAGCCTCTCTTATTTTTTCTTCTCTCAAAGACCAACATTTTGAGGACAAAGGATGCTCCTTGTAGCGGCAGGGCCTCAGAGACGTTTTCCTACGTATCCGAGTTAGAATCAGGCCAGTCGTAGTTCTTTTAGCGCAGCTTCGGTGGATAGTGCCTCGAGGAAGGCTTAGCGGTTATGAAGGTGTGAGGGTTCATATGCAGGTTATGGATGGATGAAAGGTTTATGAAGTTAATAGAAGGCTGAGGTGTATGGATGATGCAGGTGAAGGCTTGAGATGAGGTTTTCTGAGGCGTGCATGACTCTTGTTTTCGCGTTCTCAATTCTTATTCTCCCCTAACCCCTTTTTTCTTTCTTTCTTCCTCTTTTTTTTTCATTTCCCTCTCAACTTCTTCTCTTTTTTTTTGAACTCCATTTTTCTAGCTCCTTTTTTTTTGCTTTCACTTTTCACTCTTTTTTTTGTTTTTTTTTCTTTCTTCTCTTTTTTCGACTTTCTTCTCCATGAGATTGACTCTTGTTCGCCTTTCTGATGACATTAGTCACAACACACCTTTTGGCATTGGGGTAGATATAGATTGATCATGAGGAGAATGACCAGGTTGGTCAATGCACACCTTTTGGATTGGGTTAAGGGTTTGAGAAAGGGTTGAGGTTTGATGGAGAGGTCAAATATGTGAGTGATAGGTGGTAAGTCGGGATTGGATGAAAAGATTAGGGTAATATGGGTGGTGAAATGAAGGTTGGGTTCAAGCCCCTGTCCTCGGCACATTTGGTTAAGCTGCTGGTCTAGGAGCATAGAGATGTCAATTTTTAAGAGACTGATGATTTTGGTCTTCTCTCCTTTTGCCCAGCCTACTTGATGAGTGCAGACTGGCTTCTCTCTTTTTTTCTTTTTTTTCTTTTTCTTTTTCTCTCTTTTTTTTCTTCTTTTTTTTTAAAAATTAAACCCTGGATTCGATAAAATAAAAGATGAGAATGAGGTACACAACAAAGATGGAAGGATAAGAGAGAATGAAATTTGTCAAACTTGGTTTGCACGGATGATGGATAGATGAGAGAACTTCTCAACTCAAGTAAAAAACACAAGCACGAAATTCTGTTTGATCACATAGCAACAAGAGCAAAGAAATGAATGAAGAACTGACTATAACAGATTCTGAGCATGGAATGCTTGACGACCAAGACTATAGCTACTTCTAGAGCTCCTTTGATGATGTGCCCTAGGGAAATCCATGTTATGTCTGGTCCTCTGTGCTGCTTTCGGTGGCGGCAGTTTACCTGAATGGATCATGTACTTCAAAGTCTAACAATTCTCCATGTTGTTCCTTGGGGATCTACGGTAGTTGCAGAAATTCTCGTCATCCAAACATTCCCTTTATGGTTAACTCAGGCCTTGAACTTGACACTAGAAAAATGAAGATAACCCATCCCAATGCATGCATGACCTAAATGACCTATATGGACTTCCTAAGATGAAAAACGCCTATATGCTGACTCGGAAGAGACTCACCCAGGACATGAGTTTGAAAGAGCTAATTGATCTATATGGGACTTCCTAGGATGCAAGACTTCTATATGCCGACTTCAGGAAAAGACTTACCCACAACATGGGTCTACATGTTCTATATGAGACACCTCAAGTGCAAATGCCTATATGCTGACCTGAAAATCCTAATTTATGACACGGGTTTTCATTAAACTTCCTAAAAAGAAAGACACTCACATGATATGCCGACACGAGAAAAGACTCACCCACGACATGGGTTTACACTAGACTTCTTAAAAAAGACGGATATGTACATGATGACTCTAGACACAGACTTGTTCATGACATGGGTTTTCATGACCTATGAACCTATATGAGACGACGAACGCTTACATGCTAACTCAAGAAAAAGACTTAACGACTCACCCATGACTTGGGTTTGCATGATGTAGACCCTATAGGAGACTTCTATAATGCAGGACATTCATACGTTGACTCTAGAAAAGGACTCACCCATGACACGGGTTAACATGCCCTACGAACCTGTATGAGACCTCTTTAAGAATGCAAGACACTTGCATGCAGACACTAACGCAAAGACTCAAAGTAGACCTCATATGATATGATACTTTCTGAAGAAAAAGACATTTATATCCTGACTTTAAAACATAGACTCACCCATGACTTGGGTTTACACTAGACTTTCTAAAAAAAGACAAAACACATTAACCAAGGAAAAGACTTGACCAAAGACTCACCCATGACTCGGGTATAGACTTCTAAAAACAAAACACATATATTGACTTAAGAAAAGACTCACATATGAGACGACCTTGTAAGAGACTTTCTAAAGGCTGAAAGATATTTACATGCAGACTCCGAAACTAAGACTCACCTAGGACTATTGTAAGACACCTAAACTCAAGAAACAACCCAACTATGACACAGATTTGTGTAACAACAACACTTTTTTACAACAAGAGCATTATAAAGGGCCGGATAAAGTCAAATATAGCGAGTCGACATTAGTTAAAAGATACAAGTCAGTGTTTCTCAATTCGGATGGGCCTAATCCACAGGTCGACCGTTTTAAGGAGAATCCGTAACTTGGCCCAACAACTCAGGCAGCTGAAGCTATGTTGGCTATTATGCGGACTAGAATAATGCTGAACACACTGACAACTTGACTTCTATTTACACACTTATTTTTTTAATGCGACCCAAAACATTTATTTATTTAACCCAAGGAGAGTGGATGTTGTAAAGGACCGAAGAAAGCCATCAAAAGGCGAGTTAAAACATACTTATAAACTCAATTATTAATTCCACCGTGGATGGGCTTAACAACGAGCCGACCATGGATTTGTTAGACTTAATAATCAAATTTATAATTTTATTTTCTCTAACCTTGAGACTATTACGTGGGCTAGAACAACACACACTGACTTTGTTTGATTATTAATCAATTTTCTTTGGACCATGAATAAGAGAATATTGAGAAGGGCCGAATAAAATCATCAAAAGTGAGTTAAAATAAGTCGATAAACAAGGATAATTAACCTTTAAAATGGATGGGCCCCACCACCGGGCCGACCGTAAAATTTAAGGTTAGTTAATCGAGTTTATAAATTTATTTCTTCTCAACCCGTCGATTATTACGCGGACTAAAACAATATCTCAAAATTAGGTCCGACTCTAATGAAGACCCAACATACAAACTCGTATTTACACATAGCATACAACAAGCTTTATTTATTTACTCAAGGAAAATGGATATTGTACTGGACTGGATAAAGCCAACAATAAGCGAGTTATAATTAATTTATGAGTTTAATTGACAAATCCAATATGGTTGGGCCTACCAACGAGCCGGCCGTAAATGTGATGAATTGATTAATTAAATCGATAAATTAATTTACTCGAGCTTAGTGACTATTATGCAGTCTGAAACATTATCCATTAACTTTGTTGAACTTTTAATTACTTAATTTTTATTCTTTTTTTAATTTATCTTTTTTGGACCTTTGTTAAGAGAATTTCATACAGGGCCATATAATATCATCAAAGGTGAGTCAATTTTTATTTATCAATTAAGATAATAAACTTTCAAACATAAATAGGCCCTTCCACTTGGGCTAACCATAATGCCTTTGAGTTAATTATATTAATTAATAAATAATCCTTTTCTCAACCCAATGAATTTTATATGGACTAGAACAAAACCTCCAAACTAGGGTCGACTCTTTATAAAAAAGACATGAAAAGGGGAGGGATACACATAGCACATAGCATACACATGGAAGGGTATCCTAAACCAAGGCTCTAAATTCATGGACTTTTATGGTTGGTTATATAGCCTACCACATGCCTTCGCCCCGATTCTTCATACCATAAGGTAAGCAGTTGGGGTATTTCTCAAAGAACTTCGAGGAAGCTCTCGGAGTGTGACACCGGGAGAGGAGTGACCAAATGCTTAGAGATGTAGAGTTCATCCCCATAGTAGTGGCCTCCCGCTCTCAAGGGAAATCCTAGGTAACTTAAACCGTCACCTTTGTGCTACCGTGTCAAAAGACCCGATTAGTGGCTCGGTATGCAAGGGATGCCTAAAAGAATAATAAAGTCGCGAAATAAATTAACTTCTCCCTTTTACACTTTTCAAATCAATTTGATTTTTTCAAGTTTTACCCTCTTTTTAAAGTTTAAGTCCCCAGTGGAGTCGCCAATCTGTAGGACCCGGAAAATTCCCGTTCGGAGAAATGTTTTCGCGGATGCGCTACATTTGCGATCGAGAGCCGACTAAGGTTTCTTAATCCTTAAATAAGGATATTTTTATTTTTTGAAATTCATTTTTGGGGTGATGAAACTTTATTTATTTACAAACTCGTTTTTTATTATTTAAATTATCCGTAATTACACAAATTAATTTAACAATAATTTAATCCTGGCCCAATTAATAAATCCAGGCCCAAAAGAGAACCAGTGGACCACTGGAATCAACTAAAACCCGCCTAGGTTTTAGCAGATTCCTGATTGGGCCATTGATCTCCTCGGCCCAAAGAGAAATTGGGTTGAAAATGATAAAACCTGCCTAGGTTTTATCATTTTATGGCTCATTTCTCTCGGGACCCTCCTTGGATAAATATTTGACATGAATTAAATTATGTTCTTAAATTAATTTTGTGTGAGAAATCGCATATTTTAAATAATTAAACGCATTTGTAAAATTGTTTAAAGAGTCGCCAGCCGATTTAAGGAAACCGACAAACCATAAAATAAGAAAAGAAAGACTCCGGTCTACGAACCCGATTTCTAGATTCGGGGGTAAGGTTACGAATTCGAGAGTTAGAAGAACTCTCGAATCCGCCTGTTATAAAACAGACTCTACTAAAATCAACAATGAAAAGAAAGGGAGCGGGGAGAAGTTTGATTAATTTCGCGGAATTATTATTCAAATCATGCAATATAAAACAAAGCGGTTTTTATTTTACAAAATATGTACAAGCGCGGAATTAAATAAATGATTACATGATTAAACACAATAATTTAAATAAAAGAATCGAACTTTGCTTAAGATGTAGCGACGACGGATTTGATCCCTTGAGTTGCCCCTTGACTTGAAACTCGGATGAGATGACGTGAATGGTTTGAAAGAGTGGTATATGGATGGTTATATGGTGGTGATGAATAATTTGAGAAAGGGATTATGGGAGATGAAAAGTAGTATAATATGGATGTGGTGTGGGAAGGTGATTTTGTGATGGAGGATGATGGAAGTATAATATGGAGATGATAGGAGGATAGAATAATGATACGAGATGAGGAGAATTTGAGATAGTGGAAGTATAATATGGTCTGAGAAGAGTAAGTGTATTAGATCATGATTGTTGGTGAAATGAAGGTGGAATGGAAGGGGTATTTATAGGTGAGGGAGTGAGTGATTTGGAGGGAAATGATGGCGGACATACCCCAAAAATCAAGCCTTCTTACACTGAAGCCTAGGCGGGTTATATGGAGTCAAAGGGCAAAGTCAAATCACGTGGGCTATTATCATGGGATTGCATGCGTGCAGATTTTTTTGGCGCTAAAATTACCAAAGCCTAGGCGGGCTTTGATAATTTCATCACACGGATCGCTGACATGGCACAAAACGATGTCGCGTGCAACTTCGCTCAAACCCTAGGCGGGGTTTGATTATTCTGAGCCGGATCAAACCCTAGGCGGGTTTTGAGCTCTCTAGGCTGGGGCGCGCGACTGGGCCTGCTTTCTGGGCCTGGAAAATGTTAAAACCCGCCTGGGTTATAAAACTGGCTAAGTGCCACTTCGAACGGCCAAACCTCTTTCATCCGGACTCCGATTGAGGCAATTCAAAAGGCGTTGGAAAGCTTATGATGTGTACTTTATTCTCATCAAAAGAAATAGGGAAAACGAGATTTATGGAAAAAATGGGATTTGAAATGGTGGGCATATGTATGTGGAAAGGGTGAAAAATGAAGGCTTTTTGTGGTGGGTTGGCCCGATAGCTTTTGATTGAGGAAGGCCCTTTGGATTTTCTTCCATGCTAGCCTCTTTTCTTGTTATGCTTGATTTGTAGACTTGTCCCGGTCCAAAATTCGGTGTCTACAGGTCAACCCGTTACAAAAAAACGTACCCTTCATTTTTCGTCCTTTCCAAATACATGTGCTCACCATTTTCAATCTCATTTTTTCCACAAGTCTCATTGCCCCTATTTATTTTGATGAGAGTAAAGTACACATCATAAGATTTTCAATGCCTTTTGAATCGCCTCAATCAGAGTCCGGATGAAGGAATTGTTGTCGTTTGAAATTGGACTAAGCAGATACGTTGGCCATGCTGCTTATACCAACTTCCAAACCCAAAAACTAGGCCCAGTATGCAATTTGGCCCGGAATAACTCATGTAGGATGCTGGACCTACGGTGAAGGCTGCCCAGGAAAGTTGACGTAGGCCGCAGGGCCTACACTGAAGGAAGAAGCCCGCTTCCGCTCGACATGGCTTAGAAAGCTTATGTAGGCCGCAGGATCTACACAGAGAGAAGTGGCCCGCCTTTTATCCCCACGTCTTCAATCCATGTTTTTTTTCATGCCGTAGGCCACATGGCATAAGCAATCCCATTTGATTTCCGCGCCATAATTCTCCCTCCACGATCCCTTGATCGTTCCCTTGACTTTTTGACCGATTGACCATATCGTATGCACTGTGGCCTACAACTCTGCCTGGAGGGGCATGATCCTTGGATCATGCCTCCTCCTCCTACCATCCTCACCCCCTCACGTCACCTATAAATACCTCCATTTCCACCATCCATCACCAACGATCACCATCAACTACTATCATCAACTCTCCATCATCTACTATATTATCTACTCTCTCTCAAATTCACTCCCATAATCATCATCACTACCACCATCCTACAATCCATACACTACACTTCTAGCCACTATCAAATACTCATCCTTTCATCCAAGATTCTAAACCGACGCCAAGTCCAAACATTCAAGGAGATCAATCTTCCTTTCGTCCCTAAGGCTTAAGGTGAAGTTTGTACACTCTTGTGTTTGTATTATGTAATTTAATCTTGAATCATCTTACATGTACATTGCTTTGTAAAAAACATCATATTTTATCTTTGCATGTTCGAAATATTACTTTCGTGAAATTTATTAAACTTCTCCTCGCT
Organism: Portulaca oleracea; assembly: GCA_029582165.1. NCBI lineage: Eukaryota > Viridiplantae > Streptophyta > Magnoliopsida > Caryophyllales > Portulacaceae > Portulaca > Portulaca oleracea. Next base: position 1,223,202 of record CM055885.1, on the reverse strand, counting down.
CATTTCATTTCAAGTTCGATTCTAGTAGAGTATGTTTTCAATTAGGCGGATTCAAGAACTTTTTAATTCTCGAATTCGTAACCTTACCCCCGGATTCGGAACTCGGGTTGTAGACCGGGGTTTTCATTTCTTTTTGGTTTGTCGATTTCCTTAAATCGGTCGGCGACTCTTCTTTATAACCCTTTTAATTATTAAAAATACACGTTGTTACATTAAAATACTTAGAAATGATTCAATACTTCTATGTGTACAAATTCGAGGCTAGCCCAAGAGAAAAATGTGTAGAAATCTGCACAAGCCCTGCGGCCTATGCTAATTTCTACCCATTTTTCTCTAGGCTGAGGAAGCACAGGCCCAGTCGTGGTGCTGTCATAGGCCCTGCGGCCTATGGCACTCTCTGGCAGTCGATGTGTTTTCCCTCTGGCCCGGATTAGGGAATGGGTCGGTATTAAGTCATTAAAAAATATTTTTTTTTATAACTTCAAATATATGTTAATAATAAAAATGGGTCCATAAACGAATAAAAGTCTCTCCTCTCGAAAGTGTTTTATAAAGTAAAAATATCCTTATTTAATGATTAAACAACCTTGTTCGGCTCCCAATCACAATTTAAGTAGCACACTCGAAACGAATCCCATGAACGGGAATTTTTTGGGGTCTACAGCAGGATACAATTTTCCCCACTTTAATCATCAATTAGATCAGAGAGAAAATATTGAGAGAGAGAGACAGTTTCACCAATATTTTCTCAGTGTATCCTGAGAGATTGTGAGTTGAGAGATTTTTGTTGTAATCTCTTTTTGTTGATCAATTCACACCCTGTGATAGTGATCGAGTTGTATTCCTCCCTTCCCATAGTGGATTATTTTCTGGCTGTCGCCGTCTGTGGGTTTTCCTTCGAGTTCTTCGATTGGTTTCCCACGTATATTTGGTGTTGGTTTTATCGCTTATTTTTCGTTTCTAAATTTTATCGTAATTTCTATCATCTCATTTATTTCGCTTCCGCTATAACCTTGCACTTATTTTCCTAACAGAAACTTAGTGGGTTTGTGAAGTGCTTAAGCGTACGCTGTATAACTAAATGTGTATATATTATGCAAAAATATGTGATTTATGTGTAATTGATGTCGAATCATGTAGTTATAAGTGACAAATACATATATGAAGGCTACAAGGGTTATATGTATAAAGAAAGAGACTTTCATGTTTCAAGACATGTCATAATTAGGCCTTTTGAATTCTAGTTTACTGTGATATGAATTTAAGCTAGTTAGACCGTATATGTGAATTGAGTTCATGTGTTTATACTTTTCTATCATACGAGGTTTGTGTTATTAAAAGACGCTTATGTGACTTTTCATTCAAAAAGAGGGATTTAAATGAGCATCTAGGAATGTGTTGAACAGTACTCCCTTTTTAAATCATTATGGTTCACTGAATGTATTTTTGGTATTCAAAGAAAGTCTCTTTGAACTCTTACGAGTTTATGAGTTTCACTATGCGTATTTGCTTCTATACTTGAGTATAAATGACATATTCAGGACTGCAAATGTTTTAATTTAAAGGAATGGTTTGAATTTTGATATTCATGTGTGACTTGAAATGAATGCGAGAATTTTAATAAAAAAGGGGCGTTTTGGAGTTTATGAACTCTTTTATGGACATTTGACTTGAAATGAATGTGAGAATTCTACTCTTGAAAATTTTGCCTACTTTCTAGAACCCTAGAAATTTTCAGGTTTTGATATGCTCATTGGGGCTGAACTTGTATTGTTTATCCAAAATTAATTTCCGATTTTTGCTGTATGCATGTTGAGTCATGTTTATGGATATAAATTTTCGACTAAATGCAAAAATTTATTTATATGCATGCTGAGTCAAAAACCCAAGAAATGTTTCGACAAAATTTTTTTCTGCGACATTCCAACAGTTCAGGGTCTAGAAAACTTAACACCAATAAGTAAAGGCAACTAAGAATCATTACCAAAAGTAGTGGTACCTAAAAATTATTTTCACAAAGTGTAGGGTCCCTCAGTATATAATGTTGCTCCTTAAACTTCCGTACACTAGGCATGAAAACCCTTCCATGATATCTCAACACTCCATCTTGACCTTTATTATGGAAGTCCTTTACACGTTTGGAGAGTAGCCATAAATTTTCATCTTGCTCCTTGGCCTTTCTCATCTCTTCCTTGAAGGTTGCTTCAGAGGTTGAAATGGCAGTCAAGACTCCTTTGAGCACAATCTGAAGGCCCATTCAATTGAATTCCTGTTGGATTTTGGGGTCTAACTCTTGACCATGTAGCGTGCACACTTTCCTACTGAGAGCAGTTGACAACACGTTTGCCTTACCTTGGTGGTACTGAATTTCCACGTCACAATCTTTAAGTTGTTACAACCACCATCTTTATAGTAGGGTGAGCTCCATTGAGTGAAGATGTACTTAAGGCTCCTTTGGTTGATGAATCCCTTGTTTTTCCCCTATTCAGGTAGTGTCGACAGACCTTTAAGGCGAAGATAATTGCCGCCAAATATAAATCATGGGTTACGTAGTTTTGTTGATAAGGAATCTACTACTAGAAAGTGTATGTTATGACCTTTTGGTGCAACATCTGTATGCAACCTATCCCTTATTGAGAGGCGTCATTGTACACCTTGTAGTTCTTAGTTGGGTTGGGTAAGAACAATATTGGCGTTGTGGTCATCTTTTCCTTGAGTGATTTTGATGTAACCTAGCACTCTTCGGACTACACGAATAATTGAAAGTTCTTTAGTTGTTAGGTAAGGGTTGAGCAAACATGGAACTGTTGTCAACAAATATCTGGTTTGTAGCTGGCTAGTCCCAAGGAACTTCAAACTTTAATCACGTAGCTCGAGGGTTGCCAGCTTAATACCGCCTCGATCTTCTTTGGATCCACTTTGGTCCTTTCCTTGCATATTGGAGCGTTACCGTCGTGGTGGGATGACGAGATTAGCTTGAGTAGTTGAATGGATTCGATAATCAACACTAACAATAGCCTTGAGCACCCAAAGGTTGGATATGACCCGGAGCAAGGAGAACCACAACTTTAGGCCTAACACCCCACTATGATTATCTAGGAATTTCCACTAATAATCACTAAAGGAATGACTTGAAACACCACCAAATCACTTGGATAAAGTTAACAAGATTTTTGAGAATGTTGGGAAAAACCCACAATGCCAAAGCATCAAATACACAATGTCGAAAAACTGTCAAAACAATGCCAAAGGAGGGGGTATATATAGGAATGGGAAAAAAATTAACAAAACTTAGCGTTTTGACACCAAGGAAACGCAGCAGATCAGATGCGTTGTGGGAGCGACGAGACTGTCGCAGGCGCGACGGAGCTTTATTGCAGCAGCAACGGCAGCTGAGCAGGAACCCATTGCGGGTGCAATAGGGTCATCACGGTCGGCCGCGGCGCGGCGGCATTACAAGTTGGCTTCCTGGATCGGACGTTGGCAGCGTTTTTTTGTTGAGGCCCCGCCAAGCGTTGCTCTCCCAGATGGCGTCGCGGGCACTACCCGGGGCGTAGCGGGCATTACGCCTGTCTTCAGCTCTGTAGCAGGCGCTACCCTGGCGTGGCGGGCGCTACGAGTGGCTGCCTTGGACTTCCTTCTCTTTCCCTTGTACTTGGCTGGACTTGGTACCACTCCCGGACCTCTTCACAAAGTAGTCCGTCGTCTTGGGTTGACCCGGCATGATCCCGAGGCCCCCGGGGCCGGTGGAGCAAAACCCGAGCCTCTCCGTTCCCCGATATGTGAAGACCTAAACCTGACACAGTTCATACTCCCCCTCTTGAAAAAGAGTTTCCTTCAACTCTTGGGAGTTAAAACCTAGGCGCTATTCTTCAATGGGCCCCATGAAGCACTGAACTTTCAGATCGTCACGAACCGTCATGCTAGACATCCAACAAGCTTCCAACCCCACAATGTACTGGTCATCCAAATGAAAGAAGGAGGTTGGAGGATTATTTTGTGGATGTGAGGGGTTAAAGGAAGGGATAGGGAAACTTTGTGGTGCTCGGGAACTATCAATATCACTAGGCTTGCTACAAGGTAAGGACAAAGCAAGAGGTAGCTCATCTTCACCAAAAGCGCACACAACCCGTGTTTTGCTCACCAAGAGAAGGTTCCTCAACTCACTACCCATCCCGGGTTTTGAAGACTTGGTTTCTCGGGGTGAAATAGGAAGAGCGCATCGTTTGCTTGTCGTATTGCCATGGACGACCCAATAAGATGTGACAAGCACTCATAACAAACAAGGGAGTCATCATAGTTAGTACCAAAAAAAAAATTCACTAAGACTTGCTTAGTTACCTTGACGCCGTTATGATCATTGAGCCAATGGAGCGAGTAAGGTCGAAGGTGAGGTAGTAATGGCAAGCCAAGCTTCTCGACCATATAAGACGGCGTGACATTAGTGCAAATCCCTCCATCAATGACAAGAGTACACATTTTTCAACCCACGAAGCATCATGTTTGGAACAACACTTCCCTTTGCGCCTTGTCGAGATGAGTTTCATGGGCATGCAAAGCTCTCATGAAAACAAGGGCACCTCTATGAACGGGTGGTATGGGAGCGACATCCTTTTTGTCACTCTCATCTTCCTCGTTGATAATCACTTCGGCCTCCTCATGTGCCTTTCGAAGCTCATCCTCAATTTCATGGGTTTCTTGGATAGTCAAGGTCAGGCGGTTTGGGCAATCCGCTTGATAATGGCCATACCCATGACATTTAAATCACTTTCGGCCTTCCATTCGTCGAGGAGGTTCCGTTGGAGTTGCCATAACAAATCCCTTTCCTTTGTCAATTGTAAGTGCTGATGTGGACTTGGGCGTCTCGCTAGACTTCGGAGTGCCAGAGTAGGGAGAAAGCGTGTTAGAAGGCGAGAAGATGGGCTTAGTCGATTGCTTGAAGGTGGACTTCTCATTTCTTCGCCTCTCAACCTTAAGAGCAAGACTACACAACTCATCCAACGAGTGATAAGGTTAAACCTCAATCGTCTTGGCAATAGAGGGATCCAACCCGTTCAAAAACCGCATCATAGTTTGCTCATCGGGTTCTCGAAGGTCGCTTTTGATGAGGAGTTGCTCGAACTCCTGAATATAGTTGCTCATGGACTCTTTGCCTTGAGTGAGGGCATAGAGTTTCCTCAAGACATCCTGCTTGTAAGTGTTGGGCAAGAAGCGGCGGTTCCTCAATTGATTCAATCGTGCCCAAGAAGTGATCTTCGAATGACTTTCCCTAGCCCGTTGCGCCTTAACATTCTCAAACTAAAGTGAAGCGGGTTTGGTGAGTTTTAAACTGATGATCTTGAATGCTTTCTCATCGTTGTACTCCTTAGTCTCAAATATCCTTTCCATCATTTCGAGCCATTCAAGATAGTCGTCGGAGTCACCAGAACCATCGAACTCCAGAATTTCGATCTTGACATCTTGAAAGTCATCACGAGGGGGCCTAGGATGCATCTCTCAACGAGGTCGGCGTCGAGGGGAGCCTCTATCATCGTCACTCGACTCAAAAGTAGGAGGAGGACAGATAGGGCTTTGGGCGCGCCTCTGTTGTTCATGTCGGGGTTAGCCTTGTAGGTTCAAAACAAGGTGGTTCATTTGAGCCGCCATGTTCTCAATAGTTCACTCGAGGAATGTAAGCCTATTCTCCACACTTCTAGCTCGAGGGCTACTCCGGTGGCTTGATCCGTCTTGAATGGAGCTAACTTCGTCGACCATATCGAGAGAAAAGGTGAAGGATGGTTTGTGTTTGGGGAAATTTGTGGAGTTTGGGGGTTCGTTTGTAGTTGGCAAGTGTTTGGCTAAGGGTTCTTTGTGTTTTTCTCACTCAGACATTTCATCGAATACCTTGTGTGCACTATTTTCCAACTTCTCCTCAAAGCTCCAAATGAATTCAATTCCAACAGATACAAACACAATACAACATGTTCCAACACATTTTGATAGCACAGGGGATGGGGGACACCAATATTTCAACCAAATCCAACAATGGAAATCACTACTTGCAAGAACAAAAACCAAAACTCACGCTAGAACAAACCGTAGCTCTGATACCAAATGGAGTGTTACCATCATGGTGGGATAATGAGATTAGCTTGAGTAGTTGAATGGATTAGATAATCAACACTAACAATAGCCTTGAGCATGCAAAGGTTGGATATGACCCGGAGCAAGGAGAAGCACAACTCTAGGCCTAACACCCCTCTATGATTATGTAGGAATTTCAACTAATAATGACTAAAGGAATGACTTGAAACACCACCAAATCACTTGGATAAAGTTAACAAGATTTTTGAGAATGTTGGGAAAAACCCACAATGCTAAAGCATCAAATACACAATGTCGAAAAACTCTCAAAACAATGCCAAGGGAGGGGGTATATATAGGAATTGGCAAAAATTTAACAAAACCCAGTGTTTTGACACCAAGGACACGCGATGGATCAGATGCGTTGCAGGCGCGACGAAGCTTCATTGCAGAAGCAACGGGAGCCAAGCAGGAACCCGTCGCGGGGGCAACCGGGCGTGCGCTGGCAGTGTTTTCGTTTTCTTCGGCGTGACAAGTTGGCTTCTTGGATCGGACGCTGGGAGCGTTTTTCAAACGTTGGCAGCGTTTTTTCGTTGAGGCCCCGCCAAGCGTTACTCTCCCAGATGCCGTAGCGGGCACTACTCGGGGCGTAGCGGGCGTTACGCCTGTCTTCAGCTCTCTAGCAGGGGCTACCCTGGCGTGGCGGGCGCGACGAGTGGCTGCATTGGACTTCCTTCTCTTTCCCTTGTACTTGGCTTGACTTGGTACCACTCCCAGACCTCTTCACCAAGTAGTCCTTCATCTCGGGTTGACCCGACACGGTCCCGAGGCCCCCGGGGCTGGTGGAGCAAAACCCGAGCCTCTCCGTTCCCCAATAAGTGACGACCTGAACCTGATACAGTTCACATATGATATTCCCCAAGAATCATACCTACTCTAACAAAAACTCACACTATGAGAATTTAGCGTATAGCTTATGGTCCTTGAGCGTTAACAACACAGTTCTCAAATGCTTCTCATGCTCTTCCTCGCTCAACAAACAGACCAATACATCATCAATGATGTTGGGTTAATTGCGTGGAGCCCAAATTATTATTAGGGTCAAAATTAGCTTGGTTTGACTTTTGAGATTAAGATCAAAAGTTTGATTTTTCAAAGCCAAGAGGCGGTGTTAGGGTAATGACTGCTCCAGGAAGCCCGTGCCATTACCTTCATTCCGTTGGGTGGTGTGTTTCGGCGCTTGGAAGTAATTCCTTGGCGATAGAATTAACTGCGTACCCGAAAACTAGCTTAAATTGGTTTGCATTGGGTTGGTGTGGAAGACAACTTGATTGAAGACTTTGTCATACATTGGGAAATATCAGATTGCCTTGTTTTGATATTTAATATTGTGATTAGTTTCGTAGGGCAAGAAACCTCATATTATTATATTATAAAGTTATTATTGACCCTAAATTGTATTAGCTTATACTATAAATAGGACTTAGGTGTTAGGCTTGTTTGCATCGAAATTAAGAGTGTTTCATCTAGCCACAAGAGATTGACTTATAATCTCTGTGTTTTTGAGGGAGTTATGTGCGGCTCATCTTTCAGTGTGGATTTCTCAGGTTGCAACTCTAGGCCGGTTGTTAGAGATTATGAAGATATGAGAATCTCTGATAAACACTTGTAAATCCACTGATAGTGCATCGTTCGTTATTTTTTCGGGTCTTAGGTTTTACACGTTAATTCCTTGTGTCGAATCTTTATTTATTATTAGCCTTTATTATTTTTAGTCTGTATCCTAACAAATCAAAATATTACAAATTTATCCAAGAACTAATGGAACACTTTGTTCATTAGATCCATGAAGACGGGAAGAGCATTAGGAAACCCGAAATGCATGAACCCAAATAGTAGTAGTCGCCATATTTACTGCAGAAGGTCGTCTTATGGATATCAAACACTATGATTCTCAGTTGTTGATACTCAAACCTATGATCGATCTTAGAGAAGACGACACTTCCCTCTCTATGTTGGTCGAAGATGTTGTTGATCTAGGGTAGAGGGTACTTATTCTTGATGGTCACCTTGTTGAGTTCCTGATAATCATTGCACAACCGTAGACTCCCATCTTTCTTCATTACAAACAAGGCAGGGGATCTAGAGCTTGGCACAATGAGAGAAGAATACCGAGGTTGCTTGAGTATCAATAATGATGATGATTGTTGGATGAACTACCAGAAGAGATTAATGATCAAACCAACACTATCAACACTTGAACACCTAAATCAATGATCTCCAAACCCAAAATACCTTTACTAGCTTGTAGTAATCAACCCAGAATTTACTTAAATGAATATCACACAATCGATGAACACATAAACACCACTGGATATGATCTTGGAAAAAGGTTAGACCACCACCAAGACCTAGCAATTCAACGTGAATTTGATATAGGAAATCCACCATAATTTCAATAAAGGAGAGACTTGCATCACCACCATAACATGACAGTTATGGATGAAGTAAATAAGAATTAGGGGAAAATGATAGCCACTAGCTTCTTCATTCTATTCATAAGAAAAATCATCAAAAGTCCCTTACAAAAGATAACTAAGGGGTATATGTAGAAAAGAGGGAAATAGCAAAAATAAGCCTGGATCAGATCACTCGTGGGCGTGAGATTTTGAGTCACGAGCGTGACTTCGATTTCTCGCGTAAGGGGAAACCGAGTTTGCTTTAGTTGCAAGTAGGAATACTCCAGTCGCAGGTGTGACCTAGGATAGTCACGGGTGTGCCCCTCTTAGTCATGAGTGGGATCCTGATAGGTTGGGAAAGGGGTCACCCTTGTCGTGGGCATGACTTGCTAGTTTAACCTGGTTTGTATGTCCGATATTTTTGTCGTTCTTCTACAAGGAGATAGGGGCCTAGGACTTGAGTTTCTAGGATTAGGTAGGTCTAAGGCTACTAGGGAACAAGATTTTTCTTTAGGTGATGGCTGACAAAAACAGAGCACAAAACAAACTATGGTTCGGTCAAGATGAGGTAATGGGTTTCAGGGGATTTTCGGGATATAAATGAGGATGAGGAAGTAGGTTTTAGCAAAGAGGGAGTGAAAATCAAGGAATTCCAAATGAGTATTCTATTGAAGAAAGGAAACAGGATTCCCTTTCTCAAGGGTAATCCCGATTAACTACCTCCGAATCCACCATGGATCCGAGGGTAAATCGAATATAATCTCCTAGTTAGTCTCTAGCTAACTCTCATGAGCGAGTGCTAACTATTCCCTCTCCAACCTTCCATTAACAAGTGTTGGATGCACTCGAGAGCTCTCGATCCCAAACACATCCTACTTGAAAGAAGGATTGGAGTGGAAAAGTGATTTTCCCTTTAGACACTCCCTAGTTGATTAACCCACTCCTAATCACACATTCACATCCTTAATCACCCCTTAACCCATAGGGTTTTAGCCACTAAACATACTAATTACTATGCTAACAACATCAAAAACAACATTACCCATGATTATCAAAACAATAAAACAGTACTAGCAAAAGCAATAATTAAAGGAAACAATCAAACACAAATAGATGATAAAAACTAACAATAAACACTAACTAAATAGATTAAGGATGATGAAATGCTCAGCCAAGTGATGAAAAGCAATGGACTATCAAGAACTAAAGTAGAACTTCAAGCTCCAATGCAAAAGAGAACATCAATCTTCAAATTAGAACTTCAATCCAACATGAAATTCAAAGAACATTCACTAATCAAGCACTAATTACTTACTAATTACAGTGGAAAGCTCACTAATCTTCTCTCGAATAGTGTTTCTATCTCTAAGGACCCTCTATCTAATCTAATCGTCCACAAGAGTATTAATACAAAGCTTAGGAAGTTATATAAAAGGCAGCGCATCAGCCGGTAAAAACGCGTGAAACCCAGGTGGTCGCGGTTGCGACCAACTAGTTGGCGGGTGCGACCCAGCGAAAAACCCTTGGGCGATTTTGATCTCCACGCTAGGTAGCGGGCGCTGACTCCCAGGTCGCGGGCGCGACCTAACTCTGGAACATTTCCCTTCAAAACTTCCTACAACTCCCGCGAGTGTCACCTCTAGGGTCGCGGGTGCGACCTTCCTCTGGGTGAACTTTTCTTGGGGGTAGCACCTGCTACACAATTGTAACAGGTACGACGATTCTGGGCAAGACAACAACAACCTTGTAACTCCCTCTACAATGTTGGTAGCGGGTGTTACACTTTGTGAACATGTTCCTTGGGAGGATCTTTGTACCCGAAATTGTCTTCTACTTAGTCTTTGACTCGACTTGGCCAGAGAAATCCCTCGGGACTCCCTAAAAGGCTCTAAAATAGCTCCTAAGCTTCAATTTCTCTTGAAAACGCCAAAACCTACAAAATGACTAAAAATAAAGTAAAAGGCACGAAAATAAACGGGAATCGAGTTAAAAGACTAAGTATAAAGGCGTTATTTAGGCCTAAAAACGGGCCTAAACACCCCCCACTCTTAAACGTTTGCTCGTCCCTTGCAAAACAAAACAAAACAACCTAAACTAACAACTACTCCGTTGTCGTGGGAGGAAACGAGTGCATTTAGCGTATCCACCAAGCCCTTTTAACCACCCGGTAGCCCGGGTGGACGTGGTGGGTCTCGTGAGGGTTGGTAGTGATCTACCCACAAAAGCCAAAGAAAAAGGAGAGGGAAAGTGAAAAACAAAACAAAAGCTGAAAAAGAAAGGAAAGAAAGACTGCTTGCTCAAGGAATCATGTAATCGCTGCAAGGAAAATGATACGAATCTAACAAAAGGAATCGTTATGAGCACATCGAAATCACCTAATCCAAGCAATTGCCAATATTTAAGGTTTTCGATTCCCAAACATCTCATAAAAAACAAGATCCTATGTGCTCAAGTGCAAGTGTGTTCTAATTGATTCCGATCGATCTAAAGCAAACTCACAATCCAAGCTTGTATCGAAGCAAGAAAGATTATTTAGGTGACATATTCCCTTGTTTGTGTCCCCTTGGCTTGGTGAGGGCCGCAGGAGACGCAAGGTAACACTCCACATTTATTAACAACTAAGCTTTTCTTTTCTTTTTCTCTTTGCTTTTTATTTTCTTTTTGTTTTTCTTTCATCTATTTTTTTTCTAGTTGGCATGTTTCGAGATTGAACGCGGCCCGTGAAAGGGATTACTCTCCCAGCATGGTTTCGCTCGGTACGTAACAAGGTACTTAAGGGACGAGCGTGCCGTAACCACCCACGTCAAACCACGTTGGTGAACCAACTACTTCAAGTCGGGTTATTCGGGAATTGGCACGGCCCTCCGAAAAGGGTCACCCTCCCAACTCAGGCTACTCCATACACAAACGAAGTGCTTAAGGGGCATGAGTGCTGCTCACTCACACCGACCCTTGTTGGTTTCGCCGACAATTAAGTTAATTAAGTTTATTTTAACTCACTTTTTCAACAAGCTTGGAAGTGGTCTAGTAAAGTCTCACTGTTCCATAAAGAACGTGAAAGAAGCAAGGATCTTATTATACACTTAATGAAAGGAATCTAAACAAGTGAGTCATGACAACACTTGAACTAGGGACGTTAATGCTCATATCGGTTTCTTTCAAGAAGATTAAGAAAGTCTTCAAAACATTGACTACACCATCCGAGAAACAAAGCAAACAAAAAGAAAAACAAAAGCTTTAGAGGTTTTCACCCCTTTTTTCTCCTTTTTCACACGAAATTTTTTCAAATTTTAGCAAAAACTAAGAAAAACAAAACAAAAGCTAGGTGATCTACCCATAAACATGAAATGTCCCCCCCCCCACATACTTAAAACGCCATAATGTCCTCATTGTGAGAAGGGTGTCATAAGAAAAGGATAGAAAACTAGATAAAACATATATACAAAACAACTAGCAACTAAGTGGTGGCGACCCGAGCCCACACGACTCCGTCAACAAAGTAATCCCAACACGTTCATACCAAGGGGCGCGCCACCAAAAACAAAATCAAGCATGCATACGGATCATAGCGTAATCATCTCAAAAAGAGAAGGTTGGAAAGATAGTACCTCGAGTTATTCTAATATGATCACTCGATCCATGATCCGAAGTAACCAAGCAAAGGGTTCGGATATTCAAATGAAAACACAACCTAAGCTTGATAATATTGCATGCAAGATTTAAACAAGAAAAGAAACCAACTAAAACTAAGGACTTAAGCACTAAACAATATTTACATTGTCAATGACTTACTGCAACCACGAATCTCACTCATTGAGGCGGGAATTGAGGGTGAAATACTCGCCAAACACCTGGTCCCACGTTTGATAGAACCAAATGCAAACCAAACCATCCCAACCAAGGAACCCAAGGAAAGACTTTGACACAAAGATTGAAGAACACGCCATGACAAGGGCAGATTGAACAAACTTGAAGCCAACTATCACATAAGCCAACACTAGACCTCACAAAACAGACCGACAACTACTTCCCTCACCATATTCCCGATGAAGCACCCCCCCACACTTACACTAGAAGTAGAAAACATGCATAAACAGTGAAAAATATTGAGTGGGGGAGGGAACGCTTACAATCATTCATTGATCGGATCCTCCCGGAGGAGGATAGCGGTGGTGTGGGAAGTAGGTTGGGTAGTATGGATTCACGTTGTCCTCTGGTGCTGCGATATGGCCCCCTACAGAGTAATGGTTGTACCCCCAATCTCTCATGTATTGATTTTGCTGCCGGAATATTCTTCATGGTGTTGTAGTTGCGCGCGCATACTACCAATCTCATTTTGTTGAGTCTTTAGCAACTTAATCTGAGAATGAAGTAGTTTGCGCTGCTCTCGCACATCAATACTCATTTGCTCAATTGTCGAGATTGCTCTCCGCAGTTGACATGCTGTGCTTGACCTCTATGAACCCCTTCATGTTCACTCTCTTCATCCTCCTCCAACAATTCCTCTACAGATATGGGCGCACCACCAATTTCTCGAGGCCACCCTTGAAATTGTCCACAAGACCAATTTTCTGGATTGGTGACATCAAGCCATTCTTCGGCTGTAGACACCGGGATTTTGATGCATAAATAATATAAAAGCAAAAGCCGAAGAAATAAAATAAGTTCGATAAATGTATGCGTTTTACATGTATTTTCCTCCCCTAAAGCTACATGCATGATCACATGTGGTCCATCCTAGCTACACTTACATTTTTTATAAAAAAGATGAAGCATGCAAGCACTAAAAGCAAGTGCCAGAGGTCGCGAGATTGAAGCCTCACAAAAACACTCAAAAACACCTCAAAAGCTAGCTAAATAATATACACTCTCCGTCTAGTGTGAATAGCAGCTTCCCTAGGCAAACCCTCTTCACACTCCACCGTTCATGCATGCATGGACGAAGATGGGTTCCTCCCCCCCTGCATGAAGGCCGATAGGCCTTGGTGACTCCGCTCACATGTGGTCAATTGACCACGTGCCACCGTCCATGCTAGGTGAGCTCCCCCTACTTCCTTGGTATTCTGCACAGCTCGGAGATTACTATGTATGCGTGTATACATGTATATATCTCTCTACTCCTCTTAGCCTATAAATACTACACCTCTCCAAGTCATTTTCCCTCAATCCTCACTCACCAATTCACTTATCCATTTTTCCTCTTACTAATTCTCTAATCTCTCTAAACTCTCATTCTCTCTACTTCTTATACTCTCAAATAATCTCTCTTATCACCGTTCTACCACCATCCTTGTTATCTTCCATCACCTTTCTTACCACCAAAATCTTCCTAATTCTTTCGTCACAAAAAGCCTATACACATACCCTATCCTATTCACTCCAAACTCCACAAAAAGCCCTAGCCTAAACACATTCAAAAATTACAAAGAAGAAGCTTTCCTACTACCCTTTCTACCCTCTCCTTAATCCCTTTTCCTAGCATCTTTTCTACCATATCTTGGCACATTGAGAGGAGGCTTCTAAAAGCATCAAAGAGGATTCATCAAGCATCAAAAGGCTAGGCAAGGTTTTTCCCAACAAGAGTAGCAATGTAAGCTTTTAAGTGTTCTTCTTTTCTTGTAAATAATTGTGTATTTGTACCTTTTTTCTATTACATTCTTGTTGCTTTATTCAATGAAATAATTCTATAAAGTATTCCTTCAATTTCCTTTCAAACTTTATCAAAAGTGCATCTTCAAACTTTTAGTAGAGTCTTTCCTTTTGTGAGAGGCAAGCTCTTAAAGTTTACTTTTGAGTTCGTAGCCTTACTCCCGAATCCATTCTTGGGTTTCGCAGGCGGAGTCTTTCTTTGTTTTTCTCTTTAGTTTTTCTTGGATTTTCTCTTTAAAAAGTCGGGTGGTGACTCTTATTTCGAACTAAAATACATCGGAGATTGCATAAACTATGGTTCACATGGTTTTACAATGTATCGATGCAACTTTAGGGTTTTCTTCCTTATATTTCTAAATAATATTTGCATAAATCATTCTCTTCCGAGCCTAACATTTAAATGAACAAATTGGATTAAATTTAGAAGAGTTGGGAACAAATGGATGTTCACTCGTAAAGGTTTAATTCAAGGACTCATAAAATGCACAAGTAAAGGGAAAGTGATTTTACAAAGTATTATTCATGAAATGTAAGGTGGATTTCCTTAAAGAGTTTTCGAAAGTTTAATCACCCCCTTGAAGATGCCAAAATAGTGCCAAAGGTGGATGGAAAAGATGGATGAAAAAGGGGTGAGCAAAGGATAGAAAAGCTCTTTTTGTGGTGTTTTGGTTATTAGAAAGGTTAAGCTTTTTGTAGGGCTTTTAGGGATTTTGTAGAGAGATAATGGAATGTAGAATAAGAATGGAGATGATAGGTTTAAGAAATTAGAAAGATGAAGATTATTATGGTATGAATATGGTGGAGATTAGAGATGGAGATGATAGAAAAAAGGTAGGAAATAAGGATAAGAAGAAAGACTCTTTTGTGGGATGTTGTGGTATTTATGTAGGGATAAGGGGGATAATATGAAGATGAATATTTTGAGGTTTAAGCAGGTGGAGTAATGGAGATAATAATGGTAGGAGAAGTGATGGAAAAGGGATAGGAGAAGGGTAGGGAAAAGAAGCTCTTTTTATAGGTTTCTAGGATAGTTTTGTGATGTTCTTGAGAGATTTTATGGAGATTTATGTGAGGATGGTAGGGGATAGTATGAGAGTATGGATTAGAGGTTTAGGAGGATGGAGATATGGAGTTTAGGATGGTAAGATAATGGTGGAAGGATGATAAGAGTGGTGGTAGAATGATGATAGTGGAGTAGAGATTAGAGAGATGATGAGAGAATGAGACGATGGATGAATGAGATTGTAGGAGGAAGAATGAGTGAATGATTGAGAGATTTTAGCTTTGGCAAGAGGGGGTATTTATTGGATTAGGGGAGGGCAAAGATTCATGTACATATAATCACATACACTCCCCGTTTAATCATTTGCAATTCGTAGTCAACATGCATAGATTGCAAGGCTGCAAGGGGGAGATGTACTTAGCTGGATGGTGGCTCGTGGTGAATGAACCACGTGTGGTCAACCCTCAAGGCCGACCGGCCACCAGGTGGAGGGGGAATGAACCTCATTGTTCCATGCATTCTTTGGACGGTGAGATGTGAAAGGAAGACTTCAAAGTAAACACGTTCACACTCTTGGACGGTGGAGCTTTATTTGATCCATATGAGATTTTTTTGGATGCTTTTGCTAGGCTTTGAACATGAGACCTCTGGGAATTTATTTTCATGTCACCTTTACGTAGCTTATGCATGGCATGCATGGCTGATTTTATCATTTTAATTTCGTAAAAGTTGTGCATGCAATTCCTCATGTAAACTTGTGCATGTAGAATGCATGCGATCAAGCCTTTCGGCTTCGACTTCGGCCTTGGCTTCCCTTATTTTCCTTATTTCCTAACTTTCTAACTAAAATGCATAAAAAGAAATAATAAAAATTACACTCAAAAGTGTATACAATCTATGCTAAAACCCGATGTTTGAACTAGCTTATCGACCGACTTCTTCTTCTTTATTTTTGCTTCATTTATATAAATATGCTATATATTTATGTGCCAAAATTTGGTGACAATAGATTTCCCCTACTTTGATTGAGTACTGAATAGGACGAAAATCAAAGTAGAACTGATTTGATGGACACCGGTTGAGGATATGACTTTGGAATGCAAAGCCTGGAGATATGACTTTGGAATGCAAAGTCTAAGGTGATGCTTGGAAGCGGAGTCCTGCATCGCGATTGTGGGCGGCATGCGCCTCTGTCGGGGTTGATCTCGAGCAAGAATGATGCTCTACTTGAAATGGTCTCGGGCATCGGATGACGTCCTACTCAAAGTGATCTGGCGTGCTGAAGGCATTCCTACTTGAAGGTGTAGGCTAACACTTGGAAGCTGGGTCCTGTGTCGCTGTAGACACCGGATTTTGTACCAGGACGAGTGTACAAATCAGCAGTAACAAGAAAAGTGGCTAGAAAGAAAGCCAAGCCAATGGGCCTCCATCAACAAAGAGTTACTGGGCCAACCCACCACAAAAAGCCTTCATTTTCAACCCTTTCCACATACATATGCCCACCATTTCGAATCCCATTTTTTCTACAAGTCTGTTTGGCCCTATTTCTTTTGATGAGAGTAAAGTACACATCATAAGCTTTCCAACGCCTTTTGAATTGCCTCAATCGGAGTCCGGATGAAAGAGTTATGGCCGTTTGAAGATCCGGCCCACTAGCTGAGACAAAACCCGCACGGGTTTCAATCAACAGAGACGGCCCAGAAGCAAGGCAGCCCAGAAGCAGATCCGGCCCAGCGACTTCAAAACCCAAGCGGGTTATCATGCGGCCAAAATGCGTCGTTTAGTGTCCACGTCAGCGATCCGTGTGTCGTTGTTTTAACACCCGCGCAGGGTTTAATTTACGGAATCTGGCGCCAAAATCAACTTGATCATCCTCCCTTGATATTAGCCCCATGTGTTTTGACCTTGGCCTTGACTTGGAAGCTACGTGATTGCATGGCATGATCATGGGGATGTGTCCCCCATGATTTTCCCTCCTAAACCTCACCTTCTCCAACTATAAATACCCCCTCCATTCTTCCACTCATCTCTCCAACAACTGTCATAAACCACCTCTATTATTCTCATTTCACCAACTACCATCAACTAATACCATCATTCTACCCAAACTCTCATCATTCTCATACTCTCTTAAAACTCTCACTATTCTCATATTACAATCCCCTACTCTATCAAAACCATCACTCATATACTATCCTACTACCATTCTCACATTCACCCTTCCAATCCTCAAGTCAAGGCAAAGTCAAGGATATCAAACCGGCACATTCGGGCTCCTAAATCAAAAGAGGTTCGATTCATTGCTTTCTTATTGTCATCATGTAATTTGTACTTTAATTTCGTTCTTTGTACATATTTTGTAAATCAAAAACCTCATTTTTATATTGCATGATGATGAATATAATTTCGTAAATTAATTAAACTTCTCCCCGCTCTTTTTCATTTTAATGTCGATTTTAATAGAGTCTGTTTTCTAACAGGCGAATTCAAGAGTTCTTATAATTCTCGAATTCGTAACCTTACCCCCGAACTTAGAATCGGGTTTCGTAGACCAGAGTTATTTTTATTATTTTTAAGGTTTGTCGGTTTCCTTAAATCGACTGGCGACTCTTAATTCTTTTATAACCCGTTTAATTATTTTAAGCATACGAATTTGCACAAAAATATTTAAAAATGGTTTAGTATTTTCGACACACTAATCCAAGGTTAAAACGGAGAGAAAATGGGTCAGAAGTTGATAAAAACCCCCGCGGGTTTTGTCAATTTTAACCCATCTTCTCTGGCCCACAAAAGCGCACGGTCCGGCCCATGGAGTATTAAACCCGCGCGGGTTTTAACCCTCTATGGCGGCCCGTTTGCCTTCTGTTGGGCCTGGGTCGAGGGTTTGGTCGACATTGAATTATTTCTTAAAGTATTTCGGTGTAATTTCGAGTGGTTAAATAAATAAAAACGGATTTATAAATAAATAAAGTTTCATCACCCCGAAAATGAATTTCGAAAATAAAAATATCCTTTTTTAAGGATTAAGTAACCTTAGTCGGCTCCCGATCATTAAGTAGCGCATCCGAGAAAAATTTCCCCGAACGGGAATTTTCCAGGTCCTACAGATTGGCGACTCCACTGGGGACTTAAATTTAAAAAGAGGGTAAAACTTGAAAGAATCGAATTAAATTGAAATTGTAAAAGGGAGAAGTTGATTTATTTCGCAATTTTATAATTCTTTTTAGGCATCCTTTGCATACCGGACCACTAATCGCGTCTTTTGACACGTTAGCACAAAGGTGACGGTTAAGTTATACCTAGGTGATTCCCTCAAGAGCGGGCGGGCCACTACTTGTGGGATGCACCCTACATCGTCAAGCATTTGGTCCCCTCTCTCCCTGCGTTACACTCAAAGGGCTTCCTTGAAGTTCTTTGAGCAATATCTCACACTTCTTACCTAAGGGTATTGAGCACGGAGATGAAAACGTGTGGTAGGCCATGTAATCCAACCATAGAAAAATCCATGAACATAGAACCTTGGTTTAGGGTATCCCCTCATGTTGTATGCTATGTGCTGTGTGCTACCCCCTTTCCCCTTTTTCTTCTTTTGTTTTAGAGTGGACTCTAGTTTAGAGGTTTTGTTCTAGTCCATATAAAATTCATTGGGTTGAGAAAATGATTATTTATTAATTAGAATAATTGACTCAAAAAGCATCATGGTTATCCCAAGTGGAAGGGCCCATTTATGCTTGAAAGATGATTATTTTGATTAATAAATAAAAATTGACTCGCCTTTAATGATATCATATGGCCCTTTAAAAAATTCTCTTAACGAAGGTCCAAAAATTAATTAAAAAGTCCGACAAAGTTAGTGGATAGCGTTTTAGATTGAATAATAGTCACTAAGCTCGAGAAAGTTAATTTGTCGATTTGATTAATAAATCCACCGCATTTATGGTCGGCCCGTTGTTAGGCCCAACCATATTGGATTTGTCAATTAAACCCATAAATTAATTAAAACTCGCTTATTGTTGGCTTTATTCAGTCCTTTACAATATCCGTTTTCCTTGAGTAAATAAATAAATAAAGCTTTTTGTATGCTATGTGTAAATACGTGTCTGTATGTTGGGTCTTCATTAGAGTCGGACCTAATTTTGAGATATTGTTTTAGTCCGCGTAATAATCGTTGGGTTTGAGAAGAAATAAGTTTATAAACTCGATTAATTAACCTTAAATTTTACGGTCGGCCCGGTGGTGAGGCCATTCCATTTTAAAGGTTAATTATCCTTGTTTATCGATTCATTTTAACTCACCTTTGATGATTTTATTCAACCCTTCTCAATATCCTCTTATTCATGGTCCAAGCAAAGTTGATTAATAATCAAACAAAGTCAGTGTGTGTTGTTCTAGCCCGCGTAATAGCCTCAAGGTTAGAGAAAATAAATTTATAAATTTGATTATTAAGTCTAACAAATCCATGGTCGGCCCGTTGTTAAACCCATCCATGGTGGAATTAATAATTGAGTTTATAAGTCTGTTTTGACTCGCCTTTTGACGGCTTTATTCGGTCCTTTACAACATCCACTTTCCATGAGTTAAATAAATAAATGTGTTGCGTCACCAAAAAAAAAAGATAAAAAATGGGTCGTCAGTCTTGTCGAGTATTATTCTAGTCCGTATAATAGCCAATAAAGCTCGAGTTGTTTGAGTTGTTGGGTCAAGTTACGGATTCTTTAGAAAGCATCATATAAAGTCCAGAATAAATCTTTGTGTTAATGTCTGCATGTAAGTGTCTTGCATTCATTAGAAAGCATCATATAAGGTCTAGGATGAATCTTTGTGTAAGTGTCTTGCATTCATTATAAAGCATCATATAAGGTTAGGATGGGTCTTTGTGTTAGTGTCTGCATGTAAGTGTCTTGCATTCTTTAGAAAGTCTCATATAGATTCATAAGTCATGTAAACCCATGTCATGGGTGAGTCATTTTCCAGAGTCAACATATGAATGTCCTGCATTATAGAAGTCTCCTATAGGGTCTAAGTCGTGCAAACCCATGCCATGAGTCAGTCGTTGAGTCGTTTCTCGAGTTAGTGTCTATCATTCTTAGAAATTCTCATATAAGGTCTAAGTCATGGGCAAGTTTGTGTCTAGAGTCATCATGTAAATATCTGTCTTTTTATTAAGAAGTCCTGTGTAAACCCATGTCATAGGTTAATCTTTCCAAGTCAACATATAGGCATTTGCACTTTAGGAGGTCTCATGTAGACCCATGTCATGGGTAAGTGATTTCCTTAAGTCGGCATATAGAGGTCTTGCATCTTAGGAAGTCTCATGTAGGTCATTTGGTACTTTCAAACCCATGTCCTCGGTGAGTCTCTCCCGAGTCAGCATATAGGCGTTTTTCTTCTTAGGAAGTCCATATAGGTCATTTAGGTCATGCATGCATTGAGATGGGTTTTTCTTTATTTGTCTAGTGTCAGGGTCAAGGCCTGAGCTAACCATAAAGGGAATATTTGGATGACGAGAAACTCTGCAACTACCATAGATCCCGAGGGAACAACATGGAGAATTGTTAGACTTTGGAGCACATGATCCATCCAAGGAAATTGTCCCCATCGAAAGCAGCATAGAGGACCAGACATAACATGGATTCCCCATAAGAGGTCAAGGAGCGCATATCATCAAAGGAGCTTTAGAAGTAGCTAAAGTACTAGTTGTCAAGCATTTTATGCTCAGAGTCTGTGATAGTCAGTTCTTCATTCATTTATTTGCTCTTGTTGCTATGTGATCAAACAGAATTTCGTGCTTGTGTTTTTGACTTGAGATGAGAAGTTCTCTCATCTATCCATCATCCGTGCAAACCAAGTCTGAGAAATTCATCTTCTCTTATCCTTCCATCTTTGTCATTTACCTCGTTTTCATCCTTCAGTTTTCTTGAATCCAGGGTTAGAGAGATGAAGAGAGAAATTCAAAAAAAATAAAAGATAAAAAAAAGACTGAAAAACTATAGAGTGGCCGGTTTGAAAACCTCATTGAGGCAAATCGGGCAAAAGGAGAGAGTAAAAATTGATTGAGGGAAGTCAACCTGCACTTTCCATCCAACAGGCTGAGCTAAAGGAGAGAATGTCATCAGGAAAGACCAAGTCCAATAGTCTCTCGAAAAGTGAACGCTCCCCATTGGAAATGTCGCAGCTTAACCAAATGTGCCGAGGACAGGGGACTACCGCCTCATCACCCACATCACCATCTATGTCACTTGTTACCTTCCCATTTTCCCACAACATCTATCATCTATATCTCCATCCCTCCCTCTTTGCATCACTCATAAAAGGCATCGTTCAAAAAACCTTAGCCTTGTTCAACCCAATCATTCTCCTCATGACGAATCCATATCTACCCCAAAGCCAAAAGGTGTGTTGTGACTAATGTCATCAAAAGGAGAATAGGAGTCTTGAAGGAAGAGTTTGAAAAAGGAAAAAGGTTTGTTGTGACTAATGTCATCAAAAGGAGAATAAGAGTCAGCCCATGAAGAAGGGGTTTGAAAAAAGAAAAAAGGTGAAAAAAGTGAAAGCAAAAGAAAAAAGGTGAAAAAAAGGTGAAAAAAAGCTGAGGTAGATAGCAAAAATAAAAAAAACAAAAAAAGTTGAGAAAAAGAAAAGAAAAAAAAGGAGGAAATGGAGGAAAGCAAAGAGAAATGAAAGAAGAAAAGTGGATTAGGAAATAATAAAGAAAAGAGAAGGCGAAAATAAGAGTCACGCACACCTCAGCCTTCTATAACCTTCACAAACCTTTCATCCATCCATAACCTACATATGAACCCTCAAACCTTCATGACCATCTTTTCGAACCGTTAAGCCTTCCTCGAGGCACTATCCATCAAAGTTGCGTTTAAAAAACTACGACTGGCCTAATTCCACCTTGGATACGTAGGAAAAACCTCTTTGAGGCCCGACCGCTACAAGGAGCATCCTTTGTCCTCAAAATGTTGGTCTTTGAAAAAAAAAGAAAAAAGAAGAGAGGCTAGCTGGGAATCTCAGGCTAGGCAAAAGGAGAGTGAGAGAATAAGAGAGGCTAGCCTGAAAACCCGTCAGGGCAGGTTAGGCAAAAGGAGAGGAAACTCTGGATTCTATCTATCATCGTCAACAACCCTCCATCTTCCTTCTGTCAGACTTGGACATCATTCCATAACCATGTTCCAACCTTTTCCCAAGAGATGATGTCTTACCCCATTTGGCCATCTCTTCATTCTTTCAGGACACAATCATTCTTGAGTGTCTCCCTATCTCATTCATCAATAAAGTCTCATCTACCATCCCTTTCACCCCTTTGTTAAGAGATGTTGTCTATCCCATTTGACAATCTCTTCAAGACACGATCATTCTTGAGTGTCTCCCTGTGTCATTCATCAATAAAGTCTCATCTAGCATCCCTTTCTCTAGAGATGATGTCTATCCCATTTGACCATCTCTTCTCCTTTCAAGACACGATTATTCTTAAGTGTCTCCACATCCCATTCACCATCGTCCACCGTCTCTTTCCCCAAACATCTTCCAACCCTGTTTAGCCTTTTCATCCCATCTCACCCTTTGAGGACTTTTTCAGCTCATTCATTATTGCAAGTATGAGGCTCTGTATGGCTTACTTCTCAGCAAGAGCGAAAGCTATCTACATCATATCAACGGCAAACTGGCAACTACATGATCATGAACAGACTCAGAAACAAGCTACTCTAAACGGGTGGCTCGCGCTACCTTTGTGACATCGTTCAAGACATTTACGGAGATAGTTTCAAAGAGGGACACTTAATCCCTATCCTACAAGGTCCTGCATCTTCAATCTCATAGAAGTCCTAATAGTGGTCTCATAAAAAAAAAAGAGAGCAAAAAAAGCAAAAAGAAAAAAAAGAAAGAAAAAAAAAAGAGAGGGGCTACCTTGAAAACCCTTTGGGCAAGTTAGGCAAAAGGAGAGATTGAGACTCACTACCAAGGACTATGCCTCCTCCCGTTCCATGGTCCCTATGCATCATCTCGTCAATCCACATCGAAACTGGGGGCTTGTAAAACTCCAAGGTGCCCTCCAAAGTAGAACAGTGTCATTAAGAGTCTACGCCAAACCGAGGGCTTGTCATACATCAGTATACATTTGCAAGCAATCAAGGTCATCTACATGATCATTTAAGAAGCACATTCTTCAGGCCTATTGCCTCCATCATCGTTCCCTGTTCTGTTGATCAAAACGTTACTCATCCTAAATTTTCCTGAAATCCCTCACGAGTGGCCTTGATTAGACCTGGCAAAGCTAATCCGAGATTCGAAATCCGATCCGAAAAATCTGAATCCGAATCCGATCCGACACCAAAATGGATGATCCAGTCTTGATCCGAACCCCGGAGATAATCCGACCCCGAATCCGATCCGAATCTCAACCCGAATTTTACCGAATAAGAAAGAGATCCGAAATAATCCGATCTGATCCGAACCCGACCCGAGCATTGCCAAATCTGAGTTAACCCGAATCCGAAATTGCCCGAACTGTTTTTTACCCGACTCGAGCCACATCCGAAATAATTTGATCCGATCCGAACCTGACCCGAGCATTGCCAAATCCGATTTAACCGGAATCCGAATTTGCCCAAACTAAATTTTACCTGACCCAAGCCAAGCCAAATCCGATTTAACCCGAATACGAAAACTGCCCAAACCGAATTTTATCTTATTCAAGTTGCATCCGGCCCGAGTCAAATTTGATTTAACCCGAATTCGAAAATTGCCCGAACGGAGTTTCACCAGGCTCGACGCACATTCGACCCGAAGTAGAACCAAACTAAGCCGACCCGATTATAATTCGACCAATTAGAATAAAAAATGTCCGGTACCATTATAATTTATAAATTATATAATTCAACTTTACTTTTAAGTTGGATTTTTGTAAATTGTGATGATTACCTTTAACTTATAAATTATATATTTTGATTTTTGAATTATTTAGAGCTTAGTAGACGTGTATTTGAAACCATCTGTCAGTCCACAACCACTATATATCTAAACTACAAATTTTTCAAACAAGGTCTATGTAATTGGCATAAAATTATAGACTAATTTCATTACTTCGGTGTATATGACATGTTTAGATTGTTTACATAATGTTATAAACTTAGATCCGAATTTGGTCCAATCCGAAAACAACCCGAATTTGATCCTTAGAAAGCATTGTCTTAGGGAGTCATGGTTTTAGGAAAGCATTGTCCTAGAAAATCATTGTCCTAGAGAGTCTTTTTCAGGGGGGTTGTCTGCATATAGAGTTGCATGTATAGGGGGCATAAAAGCATCATGTGTCTATCTTGTCTAGGCATAATAGGTTTGCATTGCATCCATATCTCATGTCATAGTCACATAGAGTCAGTTTTTTTTTCATAGAGTCAGTTTTTCTTGCATAGAATCGGTCTATCATTCATAAAGTCAATAGTCATCCATAGCATAAAGGCATGAAGCATCATATGTGAGTCTTTTCCATGAGTCATGTCAAAGTCATAAATAGTTGGTCAATGGTCATTCATTGCATAAAAGCATCATGTGTGTGTCCTGTCTAAGCATAATAGGTTTGTATTGCATCTATAAGTCGTGTCAGGGCCTCATTTAGTCAATCTGTTATGCATCAAGTCAATATGTCATGCATTGAGTCAGTCTGTTGTGCACTGAGTCAGTCTGTCATGCATTGAGTCAATTTGTCTGTCATTTAGTCAATCTGTCATGCATCAAATCAGTTTATCATGTGCACTGAGTCAGTCTGTCAGTCTGTTGTGCATTGAGTCGGTCTGTCATGTATCGAGTTAGTCTGTCATGCATCAAGTCAGTCTATTGTGTATCAAGTTAGTCTGTTGTATATCGAGTCAATTTGTCATATATAAAGTCAATGCATGAGTGCATGAATTCTTGTGTCAAAAAAAAAGAAAAAAAAAGAAATGCTTTGTTTGTGCAAGAGTTTAGTAGACTAGTTGTATGCATACCCGCACCTCTGAAAATAAAAAAAAAAAGAGAGAAAGAAGAAGAAGCAAGGAAGTGCTACATCATTGCTCCAGAACGCAACACTGGGGGTTTTGGTTTAAGCCCATATGCTCTCTCAATCGGACCGGTCCACATGGTTTTCAGTCACTAAGAGCAAGAATAGAGCAATCTCTAATCCAACTCTTGCTGGACAACTTAGCATCCAGTCAAGTCATGCATCATTAGCCAGACACGAATGGCGCATGTCCTACACGAAGGACAGAATCTTCACTTGACTAGGACAGATCGACGACCGGGCAAATTTAAGAATCCATTCCTCACAGTGAATTTTTGGCACCTATGCGCTTGAAGGAAAAATAAGAGCCATCGGCAGAGTTTCGATAAAGTTCCTCAGCGTCAAATTGCCATTATCCAGAGCCGCCAGCAGAGCCCGACATAATCGCAGCACTAAGAGTCATCAACATCGGGAAAATCCGATCCGCCTCGGGAAAATCCGTTGGGCATCACCATCAACATTGGGAAAATCCGATCTACCTCAGGAAAATCCGTTGGGCACCACCAACTTCTTCGGGAAAATCCAGTGAACCTTGGGAAAATCTGTCGGGCATCGTTATCAATCTACCAGACAGGTAATTCTCTATATCTTCAGCTATTGTTCAAAATGATTTGACATTCTGCTTTGGTTTCTGTGCAGGGAGCCATCACTGACACCAGGTCGCCGCTAAAAGGTGCCATCATCATCCATCATCTGGCCGCCACGTAAAAGAGCGCCGACAACATCCATCTTCCGGTCGCCACATAAAAGAGCATCGATGTCATTAATACACACAACCCAAAACCGATGTCTCTAAGACTGCGGCCCGAAGATTTCAAAAGCTCAGGTAAAAATCTGAACCCATTTGCATTTCGAAAAAAAAACTAATACTTTATTTTCTTGTGATTTTCAGGTTACCACATAAAAGAGCACCATCATCTGGTTGCCTCTAAAAAGGGACAATTCATCATCTGGTTGCCGCTAAAAAGGGACCATTCATCATCTGGTCGCCGCTAAAAAGGGACCATCCGTCATCTGGTTGCCGCTAAAAAGTGACCATCCATCATCCGGTAGCCACATAAAAGAGCACCATCAGCGACATTCGTCTAACGGTTGCCGCCTAAAGGCCTCCAACGATGTCATCAGCGACAGTCGTCCAACGGTTACCACCTAAAGGTCTCCAACGATTTCGTCAACAACATTCGCCCGTCGGATTCCACAGAAAGGTCTCTGACGATGCTAGCAACAATAGTCGTTCAATGGATAGCAATTAAAGGTCTCCAACGACATCCTCAGCATCAGTCGTCCAACGGTTGTCACCTAAAGGTTACCGACGACCTCATCATCAGCATCTGCAGTCGTCCAACGGTTGCCACCTAAAGGTTTCCGACGACATCATCATCATCAACATCTTCAGTCGTCCAACAGTTGCCACCTAAAGGCCTCCAACAACATCATCAATATCTTCAATCGTCCAACGGTTGCCACCTAAAGGCCTCCGGCGACACCATCATCAGCATCAGTCATCTAGCGGTTGCCACCTAAAGGTTTCCGATGACATCATCGACATCTACAATCATCTAACGATTGCCACCTAAAGGCCTCTGACGACATGAAAGCGACCATCTTCATTCAGGACGCCGTTGAATTGCATCATCTTTGCAGAAGACCACCGATAGCATCCATCTTCAAGTCAGACGTCAAGCAGTCAACATCTCAGGCTACTTTGACCTTCGTCCTATTCAGACTTGATCAAAGTGGGGGCTCTCTGTAGACACCGGATTTTGTACTGGGACGAGTGTACAAATCAAGAGTAACAAGAAAAAAGGCTAGAAGGAAATCCAAGCCACTGGGCCTCCATCAAACAAGAGTTACTGGGCCAACCCACCACAAAAAGCCTTCCTTTTCCACCCTTTCCACATACATATGCCCACCATTTCGAATCTCATTTTTTCCACAAGTCTCTTTGGCCCTATTTCTTTTGATGAGAGTAAAGTACACATCATAAGCTTTCCAACGCCTTTTGAATTGTTTCAATCAGAGTTCGGATGAAAGAGTTATGGCCGTTTGAAGATCCGGCCCACTAGCTGAGACAAAACCCACACGGGTCTTAATCAACAGAGACGACCCAGAAGAAGAGCAGCCCAGAAGCAAATCCGACCCAGCGACTTCAAAACCCGAGCGGGTTATCATGCAGCCAAAACGCGTCGTTCAGCGTCCACGTCAGCGATCCGTGTGTTGGTGTTTTAAAACCCGCGCGGGGTTAAATTTCCGGAATCTGGCGCCAAAATCTTCTTGATCATCCTCCCTTGATATTAGCCCCATGTGCTTTGACCTTGGCCTTGACTTGGAAGCTACGTGATTGCATGGCATGATCATGGGGATGTGTCCCCTATGATTTTCCCACCTAAACCTCACCTTCTCCAACTATAAATACCCCCTCCATTCTTCCACTCATCTCACCAACAACTCTCATAAACCACCTCTATTATTCTCATTTCACCAACTACCATCAACTAATACCATCATTCTACCCAAACTCTCATCATTCTCATACTCTCTTAAAACTCTCACTATTCTCATATTACCATCCCCTACTCTATCAAAACCATCACTCATATACTATCCTACTACCATTCTCACATTCACCCGTCCAATCCTCAAGTCAAGGCAAAGTCAAGGATTTCAAACCGGCACATTCGAGCTCCTAAATCAAAAGAGGTTCGATTCATTGCTTTCTTATGGTCATTGTTTAAATCATGTAATTCTTACTTTAATTTCGTTATTTGTACATATTTTGTAAATCAAAAACCTCATTTTTATATTGCATGATGATGAACATAATTTCGTGAAATTAATTAAACTTCTCCCCGCTCTTTCATTTTAATGTCGATTTTAGTAGAGTCTGTTTTCTAATAGGCGAATTCGAGAGTTCTTATGATTCTCGAATTCGTAACCTTACCCCCAAACTTAGAATCGGGTTACGTAGACCGGAGTTATTTTTATTATTTTTAAGGTTTGTCGGTTTCCTTAAATCGACTAGTGACTCTTAATTCTTTTATAACCCGTTTAATTATTTTAAGCATACGAATTTACACCAAAATATTTAAAAATGATTTAGTATTTTCCACACACTAATCTAAGGTTAAAACGGAGAGAAAATGGGCCAGAAGTTGATAAAAACCCTGCGGGTTTTGTCAATTTTAACCCATCTTCTCTGGCCCACAAAAGCGCACGGTCCAGCCCATGGAGTCTTAAAACCCGCGTGGGTTTTAACCCTCTATGGCGGCCCGTTTACCTTCTGTTGGGCCTGGGTCGAGGGTTTGGTCAATATTGAATTATTTCTTAAAATATTTCGGTGTAATTTCGAGTATTTAAATAAATAAAAACGGATTTATAAATAAATAAAGTTTCATCACCCCGAAAATGAATTTCGAAAATAAAAATATCGTTATTTAAGGATTA
Organism: Portulaca oleracea; assembly: GCA_029582165.1. Taxonomy (NCBI): domain Eukaryota; kingdom Viridiplantae; phylum Streptophyta; class Magnoliopsida; order Caryophyllales; family Portulacaceae; genus Portulaca; species Portulaca oleracea. The sequence goes on along the minus strand of CM055885.1, from coordinate 1,194,542 downwards.
AGCAACCTTAGTCGTCTCCCGATCATTAAGTAGCGCATCCGAGAACAATTTCCCCAAACGGGAATTTTCCGGGTCCTATAGTCGCGGTTGGCGAACTTGCGCCGATAGGTGATCTCAGGCGAGAATGACGCCTTGTTGGAGAGACTTAATCGGACACAATGCTGAGGGCTCTTGGAGTTTGTTGTTGATTTTCTCGTCTTTCCCGGTGTCACTGTTGATGATTGTTGGCATGTTCAATGCCGAGGGACTTCACCGATCGCGATGTCCCTAGTTGTCGAGACTTCACCGAAACTTTGCCGGTGGCTTAGGATTGATGATGACGATGATGATGGAAATTCAATGCCGATGAGGCTTCACTAGACGCGATGTCGGTGGCTCGTATTCCTGAGATCCCATCAAACTCGATGTCGATGACTCTTATTGCTGAAACTGCCTCAAACTCTGCCGGTGGCTATGATTTTGATTTTCAGTGGCAATTTAATGCCAGGAGACTTCATCAAACACAATGCCGATGGCTCTTATTTTTCCTCAGATAATGTTAGCATGATCATTGGGAATGATGCTCCATTCTTTGAGAAGACCACCACTCCTTATTAGGCACACTTAGCTGTGCTCCTCCTTGAAAATGTACAAGCTTGAGCTCTTGGAAACAAGCATGAAGAAAAGACAAAGGCTCCTTCTTTCCCCAGGCCGGCCGGATGCTAGAGAAAGGAGAAGAACCCTTGCATTCACTCGAGCCCTTGGCAACAAGCATGGAGAAAAGACAAAGGCTCCTTCTTTCCCTAGGCCGACCGGACACTAGAGAGAAGAGAGGAATCTTTGCATTCACTCCAGCTTTTGCAGGCCATGCGAGAGATAAAGCTGATCACAATTACTGTAGATAGCCGTAACGATGATCAATCTTGAGCCTGGGAAAATGAGGGCATGATACGTGGCTACGTGAACCAAACTCTTGTGATAACAAATTGGAGCTTCTAGCTACGACATTTTTCACTGCTTCTCATTCAAACTTCACCTGCTTCTCTCTCTTGAAGGTCTTTTGGGTATTTTCATTTTCATCACAAAAAGATGAATTTTCCGAGAAGAAGACGCAGACGTGCTTCTCTGCCAACAGTCTAGGTAGACGATACAGAGGGACCATCTCAGTAGGGATGCACGCCGGTACAATGGGTTTTCGGAAAAGATGAGCATGCGCCGTCGCTTCGTTCTTGCACCTCGGTATGCCTTATTTCTTCGACAAGCTTATTGTTATAGCATGTTGTTGCTGAGACGACTTGCATGCTATTGCTTGTTCCAACACTTTAAGTTGAATTTAAAGTAAATGATACTTCAAATTTTGCTTTAAGCGCATATATGCTGCCTTTAGAATCTTGCTAGGGAAAAGATTCTCTGAATTTCGCCCGGGTGCTAATCCGTATCAGTAATTTGATGAAGATTTCGTCCTTCGTGTAGGACATATGTCATTCGTGCCTAGCGGAAATGATTCTGCCCTTCGTGTTGGACAGTCAATTTATGACCTGATTGGATGCTGACTTGACCTGCTAGAATTAGATTAGAGGTTGCTCTAATCTTGCTCTTAGCGATTGAAAACCCTTCGTAAATGAAATGATATATGGGCTTCCAGCCCCCAGTGTTGCGTTTTTTGCCTTTTTTTAACTTTTTGTTGTTTTTTTTCTTCTTTTGATATATAAGTATGCATGCAAATGATCTACTAGACTCTTGCACAAACCATGCATTTTTATTTTTTGACACAAATATTCATGCAATTATGCATTTATGCATGACATATGGACCTTATGCATGACATACTGAATCTATGCATGATAAACTTAACTCAATGTGACTCTGACACAACTGATTGATGCAATGCAAATCTATTATGCTCAGAGACGACACACACATGGCGCTTTATGATTCTAAACATGCAATTCTATATGCATGAGAGACTGACTCATTGTGAGTTTGACACGACTCATACACGTAATACAACCATATTATGTTTAGACGCGGGACACGCATTATGCTTTATACTCCTATACATGCAACTCTATATGCAGGTAACCCCCCGACTCTTTGTTTAGACAATGACTTTGTAGGAAAATGCTTTCCTAAGACTATGCTTTTTTCTAGGACAACGATCTCTTAAGACAATGACTCTTTTTTTTCGGACAATGCTTTCCTAAGACAATGATTTTCTAAGGATTAAGGCTAGTTGTGGGGAATTTCAGGAAAATCCAGGGTGAGGAACATTTCGGTCCAAGGGACAAGGAATAATGGCGGAGGTGCGAGGCCTGAAGGATGTGCTTCTTGAATGCCCATGCAGATGACCTTGATTGGTTGCAAATCTATGATGATGTATAGCAAGCCCCCAGTTTGACGTAGACTCTTGATGACGTTGTTCTGCCCTGGGAGGAGATATTAGGGCGTTTGTAAGCCCCCAATTTAATGTAGATTCTCGATGACATTGTCTTTATTTGGAGGGCACTTTAGAGATTTGCAAGCCTCCTGTTTTGTGTGGATTGACGATATGACGTACGAAGACCATGAAATGGAAGGAGACATTGCTTCTTATGTTGCTCTGATAGAAGTATGTCCTTAGTCATGAGTCTCAATCTCTCCTTTTGCCTAACTTGCCCAAAGGGTTTTCAATTTAGCCTCTCTTTTTTCTTTTTTTTTATTCTCTTTTTTTTCTCTTTTCTTTTTTCTTTTTTCTTTTTTCTTTTTTCTTTTTTCTTTTTTCTTTTTTCTTTTTCTTTCTTTCTTTTTTTTTAATTTTTTTTCTCTTTTGAAACCACAATTAGGACAACAATGTGAATGAAGATCAAGGACCATATAGAATAGGGAGTAGGTCCCTCTCAGAAGTTATCCCCAAAAAATGTCTTGAATGATGTCACAGGAGTAGTGTGGGCCCCCAGTAGCTTATCTTCGAGTTTGTTAATGATTGTGAATGTTTCTAGTTAGCCGCTGATCTAATGTGGACGGATTTTCCTCTTGATGAGAAGTGAGACACACTCATGTATACGGAGAGTGGGTATTAGGAAAAAAGCCTCATACTTGCATTAATGACCAAGCTGAAAAAGTCCTTAAAAGGGTGAGATGAGATGAAAAAGGCTAAAAAGGTTGATTAGAAAGTGTTCGGTGAAAGAGATGATGGGATAGGTATTATTAATGAATGGGATGTGGAGACACTTAAGAATGAACGTGTCTTAAAAAGGAAAGAGAGATGGTCAAATGAGATAAACATCATCTCTTGGAAAAATGTTGGAACATGGGGATAAAGAGACACTTAAGGATGATGATGTCTTGAAAGGGTGAAGAGATGGTCAAATGGGGTAGACATCATCTCTTGGGAAAAGAATGGAATGTGGGTGATGGAATGATGTTCAAGTCTTACATAAGGAAAATAGAAGCTTGATGGTAGTGATAAAATCCAGGGTTTCCTCTACTTTTGCCTAGCCCGCCCAAGTGGGTTTTCGGACTAGCTTGTCATTCTCTTTTTTTTTTTTCTCTCAAAGACCAATTTATTCAACGACGAAAGTCTCTAAAGTGAAAAATATTGGGTCGGGCCTCAAAGAGGTTTTCCTACGTATTCGAGATGGAATCAGGCCAGTCGTAGTTCTTTAAGCGTAACTTTGATGGGTAGTGCCTCAAGGAAGGTTTAATGGTTCGTAAAGATGGTTAAGAGGGCAGGTTGTGGACGGTTATAAAGGTTATTCAAGGTTGAAATACGTGCTAAGGCTAAAAAGTTTACGGAGGTTTATGGATGATGAGTTGAAGGTTTGAGAACAGTTGGATTATTCTGGTGTGCATGACTCTTATTTCTACCTTCTAGCTTCTTATTCTCTTTTTCCCACTCCGTTTTTGTTCTTCCTTTTCCCTTGTTTCTTTATCTCTCTCTATTCTTTTGCTATCCCATTAACTTTTTCTCTTTTTTTTAACTTCTCTTTTTTTTTTACCCCTTTTCTATTGAATCTCCATTTTATTTTCCGAACTCCTTCATGAGTCACCTTCCTATTCTCCTTTGGTCATAACACACCTTTTGGGGCTGGTTTAATGAATGAAAGGGTTTTGAGGTTTAATGGAAAATGCTAGAAATGTAAATTATAGGTAGTAAGTAATAGGTCGAAATTGGATTAAAAGATGAGGGTAATGTGGTTGGTGAAATGAAGGCTGGGCGGATGCCCCCTGTCTTCGACACATTTGGTTAAGTTGCGGTATTTCTAATGAGGAGTGTTCACTTTAAACAGGTTATTGGACTTGGTCTTTCTTGACAAAACTCTATCCTCTTGCTCAGCCAAGTCCCAACATGTTCGAGCATGACATATGCAAGATTCAAGTGCCAGAACAAACAATCCCAGCAGGGTTGTTTGTTATCTATTTTTCCAGAACCCCAGTTCTGTGGCTAAGTCTTGTGCCTTCTGTCCATAGGGGTTGTTTTGGTCTTTCTAGCATGATATTAACCTGTTGAGATTACTTCCAGGTTAGCAATTGCGCGGGAATTACCTCTGTAACATTAGTTTTTACCCCCTAGGTAGGAAAGCATCCTACTGGTCCATTTTGCCACTTTTTTCGCATTTGGTCCAATCAGGGCTTAGTTTGTGTGTTTCTTTTATTTTCTTACAAAGTGAACTCGAGATCATTACTATGTAATCAGATGTATTAGTTTTAAAGCTTTGTAGCTTAGATTGATCTAAGGGAGATTAGGCAGTTAGCTTATGCTTAAACAGTTGCTAATCAAACTAATAGTTCTCTTTATATTCTGAAGTTTCCATCAAAGAAAGGTATCTCAGTGTTTACTCGATAGTATTCTCGAGTGTCTTAGAACCTCTTAATGTTTGTGAGTGTCCTATAACTCTCAGTCCTTGGTTAAATCAGCTCCTGTCACTAGATTTGGCAAACATTCAGCATGTGTCAGCTGTGCTTGATCATTCATGCTTTGGTGTGTCTGTAGAGGAATGAATGTGAGAGTCTTTTGCCCTTGAATGCAGTTGTGGTGTGTCTGTATCAACTGTAAGCAAGTCTATCTTTCTTATTCTATATTGGGTTGTCTTCTATTCCAGCTTGTTGCTTGCACAGAGTTATTGTTTATAAGCATTCAGGTGCCTGTGTGAGTTTGTATGATGCATTCTAGTTCAATTACTCTGATCTTATGAGCTAACATACATCATCTTGGTATCAGAGCATTGTGTTCTATCTTGGAGTGTGTTGCTTGTTATAGTTGAGATAGACGGAACTAGTAAAACACAACAGGAAGTCCTAGAACATACTTTGAAAGAAAAAGAAGAAGTAGAGCAGAAAATGAAATTCTGGAGTGAGCAATTGTAGTATTATATGAGACTGTATAGAAATGAGTTAAATAGGGAGACTGATGAAGAGATGGAGGAAGGAGAAGGTGAGAATCCTTTTAGTATGACAGGAAGAGGAGGTCGAGATCCTAGGCCTACACACAGAAGGAGGAGAAGGGTTAGGAGATCACCTAGGATCAGTGAACAAGAAGAAAATAGTGAGATGGAAGAAAGGAGGGAAGATAGGAGGATAGAAAAGTTGGATTTCAAGATTGATATACCTGAGTATGCAGGGGAGTTAGATCCTGATGTTTTTGTATATTAATTGCAGACAGTAGAAAGAGTTTTTGACTTAAAGGAGGTTTCAGAAGAGAACAAGGTGAAGTTAGTAGCCTTAAAATTAAAGAAATATGCTTCTACTTGGGGCACTAATTTGCAGAGAAGGAGAATGGAGATTGGGGAAGACTGGGTGAGCACATGGAATGAAATGAGACAGAAGCTGAAAGAGAAGTTTCTTCCAGAGAACTATATGGAGGAAAACTATTTCAAGTTACAGCATTTTGTGCAGGGAAGCAAGTCTGTAGAAGACTACACAAAGGAGTTTGAGCACTTGCTTTGGAAGTGTAATATGCAACAAAATGAAGTGCAAACTTATATCAGGTACCTTGCATGTTTGAATGAAGGGATCATGAATGTTGTTGAGCTGCAATTTTATGATTCACTTAATGAGTTAAGCTCTTTAGCTCATAAAGTGGAACAACAGAAGCAGGTTAGAGTGAAGGAGTACAACAGCAGATATCCAACCAAACCTTATGCACCAGCCCCAAGACCCCCACAAAATCAGCCACAAAATCCCCCACAAAGAACCCCAGCCCCTATCAGCAGAACCTACCCAGAAAGAAGATGTTTCAGGTGTCAAGGACTAGGGCATATTACTTTAGAATGTCCAAACAAGAGAATGGTTACTCTTGCTGAGTACCAAGCAACTTTGTTTTTTGATCCTGAACATGTGCATGGAGAAGAACAGGATTATGAAGAGCCTGAGCATGATCCTATCTATGATGATGATGTTATAGAAGAAGGTGCAGATGAGGGAGAGATGCTTGTGATCAGGAGAGTTCTGAGTAGCTCAGCAGTAGAAGAAGTAGAATAACAGAGGGAGAATATCTTTCACACAAGGTGTACCATTGGAGGGAAGGTGTGCTCTGTGATTGTAGACAGTGGGAGCTGTACCAATGCAGGCTCCAGCACCATGGTGAAGAAGCTAAGTCTGACAACCAAGCTCCATCCAGCTCCATACACCATTCAGTGGCTTACCTCAGGGAAAGGTATCCAAATCTCTACTAGATGCCTAGTTGCTTTTCCAATTGGTCAATCATACAAAGATGAGGTCTGGTGTGATGGTTTACCTATGGATGCATGTCATTTGCTTTTGGGTCGACCTTGGTTGTATGATAGATCAGTGAGCCATTATAGTAGAGCTAATACATATACCCTTCCCCTGAACCACAGAAAGATCATTCTCACCCCCACGAAACCCTCACAGTTAGCCAAGAAATCCAAAAACCTTTGTCTTGAACCTCGTCTTGATGTGTTGCTTGTATCTGATCATCATGAGTTTAGCACACAAAGAGATTTGATCCTTTTAGACCTTGAAGAAACCCCAGCCCCACAAAATGACCACCCCTTATTCCTACCCTTACTTCAGCAGTTTCAGCATGTGTTTTCCTGATGAAATGCCACCTGGTTTGCCACCAAAAAGGGATATCCAGCACAAAATTGACCTAGTGCCTGGATCAGTGTTGCCTAATAATCCAGCTTATAGGATGACACCAGCAGATACCAATGAAATACAGAGGCAGGTGGATGAATTATTGGAGAAGGGAATGATTAGGGAAAGTCTTAGTCTATGTGCAGTGCCAACCTTGTTAGTGCCTAAGAAAGATGGGAGTCAGAGGATGTGCATAGATTGCAGGGCAATTAACAAGATCACTATCAAGTATAGGTACCCTATACCTAGGCTTGAAGATATGTTGGATGAATTACATGGGTCAGCAGTCTTTTCTAAGATAGATTTGAGGAGTGGATACTACCAGATAAGGATCTATGAGGGAGATGAGTGGAAGACAACATTCAAGACCAAGGCAGGTTTATTTGAATGGATGGTCATGCCTTTTGGCCTGACTAATGCCCCATCTACATTCATGAGGCTCATGAATCAGGTTCTGAAACCACTTATAGGCAAGAGTGTTGTTGTGTACTTTGATGATATTCTTGTCTATAGCAGGTCTGAGCAAGAGCATGTCCAGCATTTGCAAGAAGTTTTAGAGATATTGAGCAAGGAGCACTTGTTTGGAAATCTCAAGAAGTGTCACTTCTTTACATCCCAAGTGAACTTCTTGGGGTACATTGTCACAACAACAGGTATTCAGGTTGATGAGGAGAAGATTCAAGCTATTAGGGAGTGGCCTATGCCCACTTCTGTTCATCATGTCAGGAGTTTCCATGGCCTGGCTTCATTTTACAGAAGATTTGTCTAAACACTCAGCACCATTTTGGCCCTAATGTGGTGAAAGGGAAGTCCTTTATTTGGACAACAGCAACCCAGAAAGACTTAGAAGAAGTCAAGGAGAGGCTCACTTTAGCCCCAATTCTAGCACTACCCAGCTTCAGCAAAGTTTTTGAAGTAGAATGTGATGCTTCTAGTGTTGGCATAGGAGCAGTATTGAAACAAGAGGGCAAGCCAGTTGCCTAGTTCAGTGAGAAGTTGAATGATGCCAAGAAGAAATATAGCACATATGACAAAGAGTTCTATGCCATCATTAGAGCTCTTCAACACTGGAGGCACTACCTTATTGGAGCAGAGTTTATACTTCACAGTGATCATGAAGCTTTGAAGTTCATTCAAGGCCAGCACAAGCTCAACACCAGTTGGGTCGAGTATATGCAGCAATTCCACTTCATGATCCACCACAGATCAGGAGTGCTAAACAAAAGAGCAGATGCATTGAGTGGGAGGTACATGTTGCTTCATGTACTTGATTCTAGAATTGTTGGTTTTGAGCATTTGAAAGCTTTGTATCAGTAGGATGAAGACTTTGAGCAGGTGTACCAGAAGTGTCAGCAGCAACCCCAAGGTCTTTATCACATAGACCAGGGTTACTTGTTTAAAGGGAGCAGACTGTGAGTTCCCAAATGTAGCTTCAAGGAGTTGTTGATCTCATAAATCCATGGAGGGAGTCTAGCAGGTCACTTTGGAGTTGAGAAGACCTTGTTGATGTTAAAAGAGCATTATAGTTGGCCAAAGATGAGGAGAGATGTGGAGCATCTACTGAAGAGGTGCAATATTTGTCAATTGGCTAAGTTACACAGCCTACCCCAAGGCTTGTACACACCCTTACCAGTTCCCAGCAGTCCTTGGGAAGATGTCAGCGTTGATTTTATTGTGGGTTTGCCAAGAACTCAAAGAGGCAAGGATTCAGTAATGGTGGTGGTTGATAGATTCTAAAAGATGGCACATTTCATACCCTGTCACACCACATTTGATGCCACAAGAGTTGCAGAGCTATTCTTCCAGGAGATAGTCAGATTGCATGGAGTACCAAAGACTATGGTCTCTGACAGAGATACCAAGTTTTTGAGCCACTTCTGGGTTACATTGTGGAAGAAACTAGGCACACAGCTCAAATATAGCACCACTTGCCATCCACAAACTGATGGACAGACAGAGGTTACTAATAGAACACTTGGAGTCCTATTGAGAGCACAGATTCAAACACATAAAACAGGATGGGACACTCTCTTGCCCCATGCTGAGTTTGCTTACAACAAAGCACCATCCAAGGCCACAGGCTACTCTCCGTTCCAAGTAGTCTCTGGTAAAAATCCAATTTCCCCTTTGGATTTAGTTCCACTAACCACTTCTTTCAAATTTAGTTTTGAAGTAGGTAAAAGAGCAGATCAAATCAGGGAGCTTCATCAGCAAGTGAAGGAGAAAATTGCAAAGTATACTGAGTAGGTGTCTACATCAGCCAACAAACACAGGAAGAAGGTCACTTTCCAGCCAGGAGACTTAGTTTGGATCCACTTGAGGAAGGACATGTTTCCCTGCAAAAGAAAAGGAAAGATGCTACCAAGAGCAGATGGACCATTTGAAGTCCTTGAGAAGATTGGAGACAATGCCTATAGGTTGGACCTATATGAAGATATGGAGGTTCAGCAACATTCAATGTAGCAGATCTTCGACCATACTATCCAGCAGATGAACACCTACCAAGTTTGTTGACAAACTTTCCTCAACCTGGGGAGGAGGATGGAGACCATCATGAAGAACAACCAACAGCAACAGATTGATCAGCAAAGGAGGCAGCCAAACGGACTTCACCAACACTTGCACCAGCAACACAAGGAGGAGATCTTGTTGATTTACATGACTCAACAGCAAGGGAAGAAATTCCAGCAGAAATGGCAGGCTTCCAAATCCCAACACAAGCAACCTGTCACACAGCAGTTCAACTACCCAGCAGAAGATTCACAACACCTTCAGCAGCCACCAAGCCACCCACAACATCCATCCAAGCTTGTTATACGCTTGTGAAACAAGTCATGGTAACTTCAGCCACTCAGCCTATTAGCATTGGTCACTCAGGCAAAAATTAGTTCGCAGCAGCAACAGTCCAAGCAGCAATCTTTCTCAATGTCATATCTCTTTATTGAGAAAGATTCAGCCAAGGTTCCCTAGGAGTTTTTTGTTCTATTTCATGCCATTTTCAAGTCCAAGCCAAGGCTCAGCATGTTCGAGCATGACATCTGCAAGATTCAAGTGCCCGAACAAACAATCCTAGTGGGGTTGTTTGTTATCAGTTTTTCCAGAACCCCAGTTCTGTGGCTAAGTCTTGTGCCTTCTGTCCATAGGGGTTGTTTTGGTCTTTCCAGCATGATATTAACCTGTTGAGATTACGTCCAGGTTAGCAATTGCGCGGGAATTACCTCTGTAACATTAGTTTTTACCCCCCTAGGCATGAAAGCATCCTACTGGTCCATTTTGCCACTTTTTTGGCATTTGGTCCAATCAGGGCTTAGTTTGTGTTTTTCTTTTATTTTATTACAAAGTGAACTTGAGATCATTACTATGTAATCAGATGTATTAGTTTTAAAGCTTTGTAGCTTAGATTGATCTAAGGGAGATTAGGCAGTTAGCTTATGCTTAAACAGCTGCTAATCAAACTAATAGTTCTCTTTATATTCTGAAGTTTCCATCAAAGAAAGGTATCTCAGTGTTTACTCGATAGTATTCTCGAGTGTCTTAGAACCTCTTAATGTTTGTGAGTGTCCTATAACTCTCAGTCCTTGGCTAAATCAGCTCCTGTCACTAGATTTGGCAAACATTCAGCATGTGTCAGCTGTGCTTGATCATTCATGCTTTGGTGTGTCTGTAGAGGAATGAATGTGAGAGTCCTTTGCCCTTGAATGCAGTTGTGGTGTATCTGTATCAACTGTAAGCAAGTCTATCTTTCTTATTCTATATTGGGTTGTCTTCTATTCCAGCTTGTTGCTTGCACAGAGTTATTGTTTATAAGCATTCAGGTGCCTGTGTGAGTTTGTATGATGCATTCTAGTTCAATTACTTTGATGTTGTGAGCTAGCATGCATCAAACTCTCAACTTTAACAGACTCTAGAAGCAAAATGCTTGACAACCAAAAATGTAGCCAACTCTAAAGCTCCTTTGATAATGTGCCCTCCTCGTCTTCATTCTACCTAGTCTTTTGTGCTACTAAAGGTACTTTCCCTAATAGGATCATGTCCTCAATCATATTCTTCAAAGTTTATCAATCCTTAATGTAGTTCCCCCTTGGATTTCATGGTAGTCGCAGAAATTCTCGTTATCCCGAAAATTCCTTTTGTTGCCGGCTCAGGCCTTGATCTTGACACTGAAAAAATGAAGAAAAACTCATCCCAATCCATGCATGTCCTAAATGACCTATAAAGGACATCCTAAAATGAAAAACGCCTATATGCTAACTCGAGAAAGACTCACCCAGAACACGGGTTTGTATGTACTAACTGACCTACACGAGGCTTCCTAAGATGCACGACTTCTACATACTGACTCATGAGACTCACCGTGGACATGGGCCTGAACGTGCTTATTGACCTACATGGGACTTCCTAAAAAAATGAAAGACACTTTATGGTTACTCGAGAAAAGACTTTACCTATGATATGGACTGATATCGGACTCCCTAAGAATGAAAGACACATGTTGATTCACGAAAAGATTCCTATAGGACGTAGACCTTTTATGAAATTTCCTAATGTACAAATGCCTATATGTTGACCCAGAAAGACTAACCTATGGAACGATTTACACTAGACTTCCTAAAAAAAGAAACAAAAGACACTCACATGATAGGCCAACACGAAAAAAGACACACCCATGACACGGGTTTACGCTGGACTTCTAAAAAAAAAAGGTATTTACATAATAACTATAGACAAACTTACCTATGACTTAGACCTTATACGAGAATTCCTAACAAATGAAAAAAAAAACACTCATATGCTAACTCGAAAAAATGACCCAACGACTTACCCATGGCATGGGTATACATGACCTAGACCCTATATGAGACTTCTATAATGCAAGGCATTCATGCATTGACACGAGAAAAGGACTCGCCCATGACATGGGCTTGCATTGGACATTCTACAAATAAAAGACACATGCTTGTTGACTCTAAAACAAAGACTTAAGAATAAAGACACTTACATGCACACTCTAAAACAAAGACTCACCAATGACTTAAATTTAAAAGAGACTTTCCAAAAATGGAAAGGACATACATATAGACACTAACAAAACGACTCACCTAAGACCTTTATATGAAACTTAAAGAATGTTGGACACTTTCATGCAGACATTAACACAAAGACTCATCCTAGACCTAGGTTTACATTTGGCTAACTAAAACAAAGCAAAACAAATATTGATTCTAAAACAAAGACTCACCCATGACTTGGGTTTACACGGACACATGTTGACTTAAACAAAGAATCACCCTTGACATGGGTTTACATTAGACTCTTAAAAAAAAAAAAACCGGTCGACTTCAGGAAAAGACTCACATATGACACGACCTTGCATGAAACATCTTAAAGACTGAAAGACATTTACACACTAAACAAACACTTAACCCATGACCTGGGTTTACTAGACCATTTATTTTACCTCCTAACGTGTAAGACACTTATATACTGACTCAGGAAGTGACTAAACTGTGACACATGTTTGCGTGTCCTAACCTATGAGACGTCCTAAAGGACACATATTTTACTGACTAAGGAACGCGTAACCTTTATACGACTCTAAGACAAATAACAACACTTTTTACAACAAGAGCATTATAAAGGGCTGGAGAAAGTCAAACATAGCGAGTTGACATAAGTTGGAAAGTGCAAGTGAGTGTTTCTCAATTCGGATGGGCTTAAACCACAAGCCGGTCGTTTTAAGGAGAATCCGTCACATGAATGAACAAACTTGTGCCAACTTGACAGGCCCTAAACGTATCAGGTCTGTGTACCGCAAGTGTACGGGTCTGTGTGGTAATAAAATATCGTTCTCTCTCAGGGACTTGTGTTTAACTACGCACTAAACTAGTTCACTACAAAGGATGCTAGGTCAATCAAAGGTCTGTGGTAATGATTTATAAAACTAAACTAAGAAAGCAGGAATTTTAAGGGATTTAACAAATAATTAAAAACGTTCAGGGTAGTCCACTCTAGTCAATCAATCAGTTTATCAACAATCCCGATGTAAAGTAACAAGATAATTCGGAGTCTATAATCTTTCTAGGACTTTTCACTGCAATCTTTCGATTCGAAGTGAGTTACTGTGATTAAACAAAACATTATTTCTAACTATTTAATCTAATCAAAGGTAAACACTTATTATAACCGACCTTAGGCAAGAATCATTATTTCTAACTATTTATTATGCCTATTCAATCTACGTCTTTCCAATTCAAGACTCAAACTTTCGCTCTGTTATCAAGAATCTAATACCAAGTAAAAGGCGGTTATCCCGATTTTACTATGACAGACAAATTACGAAGATCAAATGAATAAGAGGAATAACTTCACACCGAGACTTTATTGAAAATCAATCAAAAGACATCGAGTTTATCTCCCAAACAAATAAACTAAGTACTCATGATAACAAAGACTAGGAAAACAATAATAAAAATTGAATAGCAAGACATAAAGAAAATTGAAATTAAACCGAACATCCGAGTCGTCGAATTTGATCTCCTCGTGTCACTCGATTCGATCTCTTTCTCCTCCTCTTTTGTTCCTAAACTACTAGAACGGCTCCCCGAAGGGAGGAAAATACAAAGGAAACTCTATACTAAAATTTAGTATAATAACTAACAAAAAACATCCGATGGTCCTTTTTTTGTGCAGCGGACGTTGGCTTTTATAAGGCACAGATTAGGGCATTAGACGCTGGCAGCGTTTCCTGCCGGTAGCATCGTCTATCCCAAGTCTCCGAAAATCTCCGCATTCAAACGCTTGCAGCGCTTGAAAAGCGCTGGCAGCGTTTGAAAAACGCTCACAGCGTTTGAAAAGCACTGGTAGTGTTTGCATTTCTCTTCAGCATACGCTTTCCCTGCTTTAGGCATTAGCAGCGCTTTCTGTCCGCTGGCAGCGTCTCCCATGTCCGCCCAAATATTGAGCTAGTTCTTGGCATTTTGGGTCATTCTTCCATTCAATCTCTTTCTCTTTCGACTTTCTTTTCAATTTCTTCATATTTTCTCCCTTTTTTTCCATCAATTCTTCATGCTTTTGAGTGTATTTCCAATATTCACCAATCTCGCAACCAAATGTAGAAATCACAGAAGTTGGTATAAAAACATGGAAATTCGGGAATAAAAAGCATGAAATACATGTGTTTTGAGCCCTAAAAATACTATATAAAAATCACTTATCAAATCCCCCCATGCTTAGCTCTTGCCTGTCCCAAAGCAAGTCAGAATTAAAAACAGGAGGAAAAGGGCTCAAACAAGAAAAAACGGGACATAGGAAGAAAGATAAGTGACAGGAGTTCTCGATAGGGTTAAAAAGAACAAAATCTAAACACCCCCTCAGGCTAACCAATCAAACACATCAATTCATCAAGAAAATACCAAGATCAATATGGAAGAGAACAAAATTCAGTACAAAACAGATATGATTGAAGTTTTCGAAACCAAAGGAAGAGATCAAGTACTTTAGTTGCGAAAATCCGCCAACAGTCTTAAGACAAAAAATTACTTATGGGTACCCTAACTTTTGGTGAAATGTTTTTCTGGTACCTCAACTTTTAAAAACTAATTTTGGGGTACCCTAACTTTTAGAATTAGAAATAATTAGGTTAATTTCCGGCCAATGATTTGATTCACCGGTGGGTTTTAGGCGGGAAATTGATTAAATGTTTTTGTGGATGAAAATGCCCTTTGTTTTCGTGGACGAAAATGATTTGAATCAATCGAAGTTTCGCCGGAAATTCACCTAGTAATTTCTAATCCTTAAAGTAAGGGTACTCCAAAATTAGTTTTGAAAAGTTAGGGTACCAAAAAACTGTTTCTTCAAAAGTTAGGGTACCTTTAAGTAATTTTTTGGTCTTAAGATAAATGCAAATATGCGTGGTTGGTTATGGACGTAGGCCAGTGAAAAGAGCAAACTTCACTGAAGGATAGAATTGAACACTCTAACACTGAAATTTAAATATGTATATCTGTGGGTTTTCTCATAATCAGACCAAAAAGAAACAACGTACCATAGGCGTGGTAAGAATCTCGCTCTCCACAGCTAATGTGCAAATACACAAGTGACAATCAAGAGGACTTTTAGGGGTTGTAATGAGGCTTAGGTTAGGGGAAATGAGCGGTAATATTTGGTATGAGGAGTTTAAAAAGTCATGCTTGGATTGAATTTCAATAAAGAACTTGCACTCAATCTCACCTTCTTGCTTAGTTATGCAAAGAACTCACTTTTCACCCTCATTGATATCAAACATCTCATCAAGCTTTATAACCGGGTCAAAAGCTTTAAGAACTTTCAATTGAGTCTCCCTAATACCCCTTTTCTTTTTTTTTTCTTTTTTTTTTGTTCTATTTTCTACTTCTTTTTTTTGGTGGGTGATAAAGGAATAAGAAAAACAAGGAAACATAGCTTCGACCTCAATATATGTCAAAAGAACATCAGAACCAATTGGCTAACTCATAATAATTGGGATATGTAATGTGTCCCAATTCAATTAAAATTAAAATACACATCCCAACATCTCAATTCCATTCACAACAACATTGAACCAATTTTTGCTCCCGAAATAATGAACCCTCACAACATCCAAGCAAGGCAAAGGGTAGGAATTAATAAAGGCCAATGCTTGTATTGTCAAGGTTTCATCACAAAAAGAATGTTAATCAAAGGCTAGGCGGGGCTAAAGAACGGTAATAATATTGTTAAGGAGGTTGTTTGGCTACGTAATGTAATAATAAAGAAAAGAATGCTTCAATCATATTGCCACAATATGCAATGCAAAGTGGCGGTTTCAAACAAGATGCAAAACAAGTTCTAGAGGTGCAACCAGTAGTGGAGTACTCACTCATGAAATAAATGAATTGATAAAAATGATCAAATTCAAAATTTTAGGCTATGTGGACTCACGGGATAGGGCTCAATCAACTAAACCTAGCCCAAAGATTTGCGGCACGCATATTTACACTAACTAAGATAGTTAAAGCAATTAAACATAACTTTCATAACTTGACTCAAAATCAGAAAATTTGAAGAAAAATGTCTCAAAAACTTTGAGTTTTCATCCAGACTTTTCTAAGTGAAACAAGGTAAACTGAAAGTAAGATTGATTTACAAATCATCAGCGAAGGTGTTCCGGACAGGATAATCCTAATCCTATATTTTTTTGGTCTTTTCTAATTTTCTGATTTTTTTTCTAATTTTAGTGGATGCAAAACTAGGAAAAGAAAGACTAAAATAAAAGAGAAGAAAAATCTAGCATGTTCTAACTAATGCAACCTAGGTAAATGCAGGTTTACCTAATCTAAAAACTAGAAAGAAAACTTTAACAAAACACTCTAAAACACAAAGACTCAAAAGAAAAAGAAATCAACTAAAACTCACAAAATAAAAAAAACGAAAACTAAACTAAGGAAAGAAAAATTTGAAAGAAAAACACGAAAATAAAGTGAAAATAAAATATACACCCCCCCCAATGCTTAAACATAGCATTGTCCTCGATGCAAAGGACACAGGTAAAAGGGGAAAGGTTGTTAAGAAAGTATAGCTAATTCATAAAAAAACTTATGACTAAATTAAAACCATTTCGACTCCCCCATGCTTGCATATTACATAATTAAACAAGCAATATTCAATATTTCTCAATTTTACCATTCAAGAACAAAGCTTAACCAATTTAATATGTTTCCAAAACAGATACTTAATAAATCCAACTCTAAATCATGTGTGAAAACGACAAAGGTACCAACTTTTCAAATTAAACAACCTAAATATACATGCTAGTATCAAAAACTACTCAAGTATGGTGTACCAAACTATGAGCATGAACATGGTGAATTGGAGAAACATATTCAAGTACGAAATATGCAAAAACACACCAAAAATACTAGCAGGTAATAATGAAGTTGAAGAATTAAATAAGAATCGTACCTTGAAGTTGCTTGAACATAAGTACAGATTGCAAGTAAAATGATTTTGAAAATTTTCAGAACTGGAAATTGTTATAAATTGAAGTCTGGGAAAAGATAGTAAATAAAGGGGTCGGGGAAGATAAAGAAAAAGAAGAGGTAAATTTGAAGAATTTAGGGATTTTAGAAATTTTTCTGGGAAGAGAAAAGATTCAGAGCATATAAGTTGTGAAACTAGGAGGAGCTGCGAGCAGTTTCAGGCGCGGGCAACGTCTATGGAAGTAGTCAAATTTTCTCCTTTCGGGGTTTGACGCTGCCAGTGTTCCACAAGGCGCTGCTAGCGTTTCTGAACCTGGGCCGACGTTTTTTTTTTCTTCTTCAACATAATTATTTTCTCCTACGTGTCTTCATTCAAGAATTAAATCCGCCTAAACAAAATTATAGAAATATAATTATTAAAGTGATAATAAAGCTTAAAAAAATCAAAGAGAAATTAAGAACTCGAAAATTAAAATAAACTCCGTAAAAAAATTAGGATCCGGATCTTCGATCCGGATGCCGTAAATGCCCTTAGAAGCTTGTCAAATTCTTGTTCATGCGGTTTACAAGCTAGAAAATATGAGAGTAACTGAAAAGTCATAAAATAAAACATTTGTAAAATTCTGAGCAATAAATAAAATTCACTAGAAAAATATAAAGATTCAAAATATGTGATCCACAAAAATCTTCTAGGAATGTCGTCTAGGTATGCCCAATAAAGATCAATGGAGGGGTTATAACCTCTAAAATTACCTAAGGATAATTCATAACTGATATTGTTATTTTCATTACAAGAATGAACCTCATACCCTAAATTAATTTGAACATCAAAGGTCTTTTCATCAGGTATGGGTTCCTTAAAGGTTTTTGGTAAACTGAAGGTAGTGAAAAGGAATAGAAGCATGAACTAATCACTAGAATCAGATAGTACAATATTTTCAGAGTCCTTGTTTGAAAAATGTGGTTCAGTATTAACCTTCTCGCATGGTTCCTCATTAATAAAATCAACAGAATCATGATGAATACTATCTTCATACCTAGTATCTACCCCATAGGTCTCACTCACCTCTAACCCCTTCGACTAAGAAAAAGGTAAGGGACTATCATGCAAATAAGAAATACCATCAGTAGTACTTTCAAGTAAACTAGGATAAGAAGCATCATCTAAACTAACTTCTAAAGGGGAGGTGGACTTACTATCATCACATATTCCATTATTAAAATTGGAAGAATTAGAACTATGGTCAATGCTCTGCAACAAGTCACAGCTTTCGGACAATTTATTCAACTTTTTTTCTACCTCTGCCCTCAATAAAGATTTAAATAGGGCAATGCTAGGGCAAGTAGAATTATCCTGTTCAGAAGAACCACATGAAACACAAGCAATTGAATTATGAGATCGGATGTAGGACCTAGCATGAAAAGCATCAGGATTAAAGTACTCAGTCACATCTGTAGAAGGAAAAAATTTGTCAGCCAATCAAGGCTCGCCACGTGGAAATTAATAGTGTTTTTAATTCGGTCAATTATAATCCGCCATGTGTCAAAATGAATTATGGTGGATCATTTGATTATAAATTAAATGATATTATATTCTGGCCAATTAAATTACGCCACGTGTCATGGGTGACACATAAATATTTGTCCTTTTATAAAAAGGAGTTAAATGGGTCCAAAGGCTAGCCAAGGTTCTCTATAAACAGAGACCATTATCCTTCATTTCAAGAGGTTGTTAAAAAATAAACATCAAAGGAATACTCAAAAGCTCTCATACTCTCTCTCTCGAAGACAAGAAGCACAAAAAAGCTTAAGCTCGTGCCGTCCATTCATGGGAAATCAAACCACTTCCTCTTGATCGGGATCAAGTCTCTACGACCCTCGTTCAAGACCACATTCATCCAAGAATATATTCACTCAAGACTATATTCACCCAAGATCACATTCATCCAAATCCATATTCATTCAAGACTCGTTCAAGTTCATTCAAAGAGATTGAATCGGAGGAGTTACATTTTATTTTGTAACAAATACATAGAGATTGTACCCAAAATCCTTTGAAATTAATATATTATATTTATTCACTAATTTCTTATGTTTATTTATTTAGACCCGGAAATTTGTATTTACAAATTTTGGCACGCTCGGTGGGACATCTCTACCTCTCATCTCTTTCTCCAAGAACAAAATTCTCCTCATCCAAAGAAGATGGCGTTCAAGAACATCTCTTGTGCTTCGAATGAAGTTGCTCAATCGAAGTCAGAAGGATCAACAACTAGTATGACATCCAATGGATTGCCAAGATTTCTTGCTGTGGAGGCCGAGGAACAAGTTGCTGTGAGTGCCCCGTTGCAAATCTTTAACTCCAACTTGCCGGGGGCAAACCAAACTACTTCCACTCAAGCCGTTGACCCGAAGAAGATGGTCGCTCAATGGATGTATGAATCTGCCACCAACCATTGAGTGAAGAGGATGAAGACTATGAAGATGGCGAGAAGACGCCAAAATCACCAAGGGATCCCCTCTCATCCGATTCGGATACCGACTCTATCGACACCATTGTTATGTCGGTCATGGTCACAGATGCCATTAACTATGAAGAAGAATTCAAGACTATGAAGGCCACGCTGACAAGACTTGAGAAAGAAAGCGAGGAAAAGACTGAGCATATTAAGCGACAAGATGAGCGGATTAAGAAATTGACAAAGAAATTAAAAAAGCGAACCACTAGCAAATTTGACGAAAGTTCGGGATATGAAGATTCCGATAGAGGATCAAACCACGAAGACTCCGACGAAGAAGAGAAATATGAAGAAGGTATCGGCTCGGGCTCATTGTCTATGGAGAAAATCCAAAAGCTGGTAGCTGATGCGATAAAAGCTCAGATCGAGGGAGGCTCTCGTAAAAATCAATTGTACATGAAGCCTTACACAAAGAGGATTGACACACTTCGCATGCCTTACGGCTATCAACCGCCGAAATTCACTCACTTCGATGGTAAAGGGAATCCTAAGCAACATATAGCTCATTTCATCGAGACTTGTAACAATGCAGTACCGATGGAGATCAACTAATGAAACAGTTCGTTAGAGCCCTTAAAGGAATCGCCTTTGATTGGTATACGGACTTGGAGCTAGAGTCCATCGATAGTTGGGGAGAAATGGAGCAAGAATTCCTTAATCGATTCTATAGCACTCAACGCACCGTCAGTATGATGGAGTTGACAAACACGAAGCAGTGGTACCGGGAGCCAGTCTTGGACTACATCAATCGTTGGAGGTCACTCAGCCTTGAGTGTAAAGATCGATTGTCCGAAGCCTCTGCTGTCGAGATGTGTATACAAGGCATGGAATGGGATCTGCTTTATGTTTTGCATATGAGTAAGCCAACAACTTTTCAAGACTTGGCAACACGAGCACATGACATGGAGCTCACAATTTTCAAACATGATGCGAGAAGACCAAGTGTCAAGGAGAAACAAACTTCACTCGGGGGCACGTCAAAAGGAGTCCCTTCATCCATGATTTTTGAAGAGAAAGAATATCCTTTTTTCCGACGGGTGATACACCTGAAATACTTGACAAACTTCTTGAAAAAGGAATTATTAAACTTCTAGAGTCGAAGCGTCCAAGTGAAGTTGGAAGAATCAATGACCCTAAATACTGCAAGTATCATAGGATCATTAGCCATCCGTTGGAGAAGTGTCAAACTTTTAAGGAGCTTGTCATGAGGCTTAAAAATGAAGGCAAGATCGTATTCGATGAAGATGAAAGCGATGAATCCGATTGAATTTATTGCAAGTTGTCAAGTCAAGTTAAAAAAGACTCACAAGTCATCCAAATCAAGACTTCCAAGTCATCCAAATCAAGACTCACAAGTCAAAAATTCAAGACTTTCAAGTCATCAAAATTAAAGACTTCCAAGTCAAAACCAAGACTCCCAAGTCATCAACACCAAAGACTCACCAATCCAAATTCAAGACTTTCAAGTCAAAGACTCACAAGTCAGCAAAATTAAAGACTTTCAAGTCAAAACTAAAGACTTTCAAATCAGAGGTTCTCAAGTCATCCAAGCTAAATACTCCGAAGTCAAAATTGAAGATTTTTTAAGTTTGAAACTCCCAAGTCAACAAAGTCCAAGATTCAAGCCATCAGAGAATGTTGAATTTTCAAGGTCGAGACGTTCGAGGCATTGAAGATCAAGAAATCAAGTGTTCAAAGGCGTGATGCAGACTCATGCGGGTAAGTTACCTTCCGGTCTCCAATACATGCTCAAGACGGGCCGAATTGATGTCCACAACTGAGGAGGACAATCAAAAGTCACCGCTTGTCTTCTGGTCTCCAATACATGCTCAAGACAGGCCGAATTGATGCCCCCAACTGAGGAGGACAATCAAAGGTCACAGCTTGTCTTCCGCTCTCCAATACATGCTCAAGACGGGCCGAATTGATGTCCACAACTGAGGAGGACAATCAAAGGTCACCGCTTGTCTTCTGGTCTCCAATACATGTTGAAGACGGGCGAAATTGATGTCCACGACTGAGGAGGACAATCAAAGGTCACTGCTTGTCTTAGGGTCTCCAACACATGCTCAAGACGGGCCGAATTGATGTCACCAACTGAGGAGGACAATCAAAGGTCACCGCTTGTCTTCGGGTCGTCAATACATGCTCAAGACGGGCCGAATTGATGTCTCTAACTGAGGGGGACAATCAAAGGTCGCCGCTTGTCTTCCGATTATAAAATTGTCTTTGATATGGATTTATTAAAGGTTGCCCGACTTCAAAGTTTGCGAATTTCACCTTCAAAAATTATTCTTGATATCCAAGTCTGCAAATTTTGTACAAGAGTACTCATCTTCCAACTCCATAAATTTCACCTCAAGAACCAAGATTAATATCATCTGATCCAAGTATCAAGGTCTCCTCCAAAAGATGTAAACCTACAAAAAAGAAAGCAAAAGACAAAAAAAAGAGGGCGACTTCATGAAATCAACCCACCCAATCATCAATTGAATATATGTTATCAAGACATTTGACATCAAATGCATGTAATCTGGAAGCCAAATGCTTGATTTCATAGATGTGTGACTTCGATTAGTGTCGTACAAGAGCAAAATTGTACGTGTGGCGTCACTCAGGAGTACTATAGAAATGGTGACCATGTGGACGATTCCACATAGATTCGTCCATAGCAGCCAAAAAGAAGATGATTGCATGTTGTATAAATTGAAAGCTTCAACCACATGATAAAAGCAAGTTCTCACAAACTGGCAGCATTGATATAGAGATGGTATTGTTTCTAAATTTCGAGATTTTGGTAGCAAATATTTCTGGCAAAGAAAATATTGATTGGAATAATATCAAATCCTACAAATTAGCAATTATGTAAAATTATCTTAGATCATTATAATTTAATATGTAGAACATTTCTTTTACAAAGAAATCATTCTCTATATTATTTTGCTTTAATCTTGTCCATCCGCATTATATGGGATTTGATAGATTGATTTCAAGAAAACTTTTCGCCACCCTATTAAGTCAAGATCAATATGGGTCGCACATGAAGTCAAACCAGTGCAACTGTTATATTCAAGTTTCGAGACTCGACCGCGACAAATACTACCAAGTGGTAAGCGCGGCCAACTCTCGAGGGGGCATTTGTAGAAGGCAAAAATTTGTCAGCCAATCATGGCTCGCCACGTGGAAATTAATAGTATTTTCAATTCGGTCAATTATAACCCGCTATGTGTCAAAACGAATTATGGTGGATCATTTGATTATAAATTAAATGATATTATATTCTGGCCAATTAAATTACGCCACGTGTCATGGGTGACACATAAATATTTGTCCTTTTATAAAAAGGAATTAAATGGGTTCAAAGGCTAGCCAAGGTTCTCTATAAATAGAGACCAGTATCCTTCATTTCAAGAGGTTGTTAAAAAATAAACATCAAAGGAATACTCAAAAGCTCCTATACTCTCTCTCTCGAAGACAAGAAGCACAACATATCTTAAGCTCGTGTCGTCCATTCGTGGGAAATCAAACCACTTCCTCTTGATTGGGATCAAGTCTCTACGACCCTCGTTCAAGACTACATTCATCCAAGAATATATTCACTCAAGTCTATATTCACTCAAGATCACATTCATCCAAATCCATATTTATTCAAGACTCGTTCAAGTTCATTCAAGGAGATTGAATCGGAGGAGTTACATTTTATTTTGTAACAAACACATAGAGATTGTACCCAAAATCCTTTGAAATCAATGTATTATATTTGTTGACTCATTTCTTGTGTTTATTTATTTAGACCCGGAAATTTGTGTTTACGCCATCATTAGAAGTTTTAAAATCATATGTATCACGTTCGAGTGATTTAAGTAAATTCCAATCTACATCAACGGATTTTTCACGAAAACCAAAAGAATTCAAAATATTACGAGTCTCTATATTCACACCTTCGAAAATAACATCAAGAATTTCACATTTTCCAATCGTACTCTCACTTTCAACAAGAAAAGCAAATAAGCGCTCATAATAATGCCAATATAATTCACGTTCCTCTTGAGGAAAATAAAATGGTACCATATTTTTTTGGATTTTTGAAACTTTTAGTTTTTTATTCGATTTTTTAGGGTTTAAAGAAACGCAATAAAAACCTAGTCAACCAGAGTGCGTTCGTTTAATGGTAGTTGGGGAAACAAGTCCCTGGCAACGGCGCCAAAAACTTGATAGGCCCTAAACGCATAAGGTCTGTGAACCTTAAGTGTACGGGTCTGTGTAGTAATAAAATATCGTTCTCTCTCAGGGACTTGTGTTCTACTACGCACTAAACTAGTTCACTACAAAGGATGCTAAGTCGATCAAAGGTTTGTGGTAATGATTTATAAAACTAAACTAAGAAAGCATGAATTTTCAGGGATTTAACAAATAATTAAAGACGTTCAGGGGAGTCCACTCTAGTCAATCAATCAGTTTATCAACAATCTCGATGTGAAGTAACAAGATAATTCGGAGTCTATAATCTTTCTAGGCCTTTTCACAACAATCTTTCGATTCGAAGTGAGTTACAGTGATTAAACAAAACATTATTTCTAACTATTTAATCTAATCAAAGATAAGCACTTATTATAACCGACCCTAGGCAAGAATCATTATTTCAAACTATTTTCTATGCCTATTCAATCTACGTCTTTCCAATTCAAGACTCAAACTTTCACTATGTTATCAAGAATCTAATACCAAGTAAAAGGCGGTTAGCCAGATTTTACTATGACTGATAAATTACGAAGATCAAACGAATAAGAGGAATAACTTCACACAAAGACTTTATTCAAAATCAATCAAAAGACATCGAGTTTATCTCCCAAACAAATAAACTAAGTACTCATGATAATAAAGACTAGGAAAACAATAATAAAAATTGAATAGCAAGACATAAAGAAAATAGAAATTAAACCGAACATCCGAGTCGTCGAATTCGATCTCTTCGTGTCACTCGATTCGATCTCCTTCTCCTCCTCTTTTGTTCCTAAACTGCTAGAACGTCTCCCCGAAGGGAGGAAAATACAAAGGAAACTCTATACTAAAGTTTAGAATAATAACTGACAAAAATATATGATGGTCCTTTTTTGTGCAACGGACGTTGGCTTTTATAAGGCACAGATTAGGGCATTAGGGCGTTGGTAGCGTTTCCTGCGCGCTGGCAGCGTCTAGCCAAAGTATCCAAAAGTCACCGCATTCAAACGCTGGCAGCGTTTGAAAAGCATTGGCAACGATTGTATTTTTTCTTCAGCAAACGCTTTCCATGCCTTAGGCGTTGGCAGTGCTTTCTGGGCGTTAGCAGCGCTGTCTGGGCGCTGGCAGTGTCTCCCATGTCCGCCCAAATATTGGGCCGGTTCTTGGCATTTTGGGCCATTCTTCCTTCAATCTCTTTCTCTTTCGACTTTCTTTTCAATTTCTTCCTATTTTCTCCATTTTTTCCATCAATTCTTCATGTTTTTGAGTGTATTTCCAATATTTCCTACAATATGAAATCACATAAATTGGTATAAAAACATGGAAATCCGGGTATAAAAAGCATGAAATACATGTTTTTTGAGCCCTAAAAAAACTATATAAAAATTACTTATTACAATTCAAGCTATGTTCTATATTGCGGACTACAATAATGCTCGACACACTGACAACCTAAGTTCTAGACTTCTATTTACACACTCTTTTTTATTTAGCACCCAACATATTTATTTATTTTACTCGTGGATAGCGGATTTTGTAGGATCAAAGAAAGCCATCAAAAGATGAGTTAAAACATGCTTATAAACCCAATCATTAATTCCACTATGGATGGGCCTAACAACGGGACGACCATAGATTTTTTTTAGACTTAATAATCAAGTTTATAAATTTATTTTCTCTAACCTTGAGACTATTACGCTGGCTAGAACAACACACACTGACTTTGTTTTATTATTAATCATTTTCTTTGGACCCAAAATAAGAGATTATTGAGAAGGGGCCGAATAAAACCATCAAAGGTCAGTTAAAATGAATCAATAAATAAGGCCAATTAACCTTTAGAACAGATGGGCCTCACAACCGGGCCGACCATAAAATTTAAGGTTAATTAACCACATTTATAAACTCATTTCTTCTTGAACCCAACGATTACTACGTTGACTAAAACAATATTTCAAAATTAGGTCTGACTCTAACGACTACTCGACAGAAAAAACGCAGACACAAACACAAACATTGACACAAACACAAACCCAGATTTACACCTAACAAAGACTCAACAAACTCAAACACATGTTAACAAAACACATATTTACGCTAAACAAAGACTCAAAACATGTGTTAACAAAAACCTAACAAATACTCAAACACGTGCGTTTACACCTAACAAAGACCCGACAAACTCAAACACGTATGCCCACAAACACATGCACATACACAAACACATACACATACACATACACATGCACAAACACATGCACAAACACAGGCACATACACTTGCACATGCACAGGCACAAACACATACACATACACATACACATACACAGACACAGACACAGACACATACACATACACATGCACATGCACATGCACAGGCACAAACACACACACACACATGCACATGCGCATGCACAAACACATACGTAGACACAGACACATACACATGCACATGTACAGGCTCAAACACAAACACAAACACACACACATGCACATGCGCATGCACAAACACATACATAGACATAGACACATACACATGCACATGCGCATGCGCATGCTCATGCACAAACACATACATAGACACATACACATGAACATGCACATGCACATGCACATATTTACACATAGTCTATAGCACACTTTATCTACTTGACGGACCTAACACTATATGGACCCTAAGGACAACTGATCATTATAAGAGGCCGAATAAAGTCAAGCATGGCGAATCAAGCCTAAGTCAAGGAGCGCAAATTTGTGTTTCTCAATTGGGATGGGCCCAATCCACAGGCCGACCGTTTTAAAGGGGAATCCGTAATTTGAGCTACCGACTCAGACTTAATTGAGCTATGTTAACTGCCATACGGACTAAAATAACGATTAACAGGACCGACGACCCTTCTTTCTACTTCATTTTTTTTTATTTAATTACCAGGAAGCAGGTATCATAAAGGATTGAATAAAACCAACAATGGGCGAGTTATAATTGTTTTATGGACTTAATCGCCAAATCTGATATGGTTTGGCCTAACCACAGGTCGACCATAAGTGTGACAGATTCGATAATTAAGTCAACAAATTAATTTACTCCAGCTCGGTGATTATTACGCAGTGTAGACTTTACCCACTAACTGTGTTTTGACTTTTATCAGATTTCATGGACCCTCGTTAGGAGATTGTCGTACAGGGCCAAGTGGTATCATCAGAAGGCGAGTTGATCTTACTTTATGGGCTAAGATAATTAACCTTTATAGATAAATGGGCCCAACCACTGGGTTAACCATAACTTTTGAGGTTACTTATCCTAGTTGCAAACATGATTGTTTTCAGCCCAATGACTACTACATGGACTAGAAGAACATCCCTAAACTAAGGTCGACTTTTTACAACAAACTTAAACACATAGCACATAACATACATATGAACAAAGGGATCCTAACAAAGGCTCTATGTACAAAAGGGTTTATTGGCTAGATAGGCTTATCGGCTCATGTACTCGCTCCCCGGATGCATTCTCGTTGTAAAGGAAACTTAAATGTAGGGGTGTTGCTCTTCGTGGCTCGTGTGGAGACCTCGAAGAGTGATGCATGAGTGGATGTGCTGACTAAGTCTCATCGGGTGTAAAGGTACCATCAGAGTATAGTCGGTTTTGCATCCTATGGGTATTGTTTTGTAGTTTCAAGGAAAAATCTAAACCGCCGCTTTAAGTGCAACCTAGCCCATATACGTGGTCGAGAGGTAGCCCGGTATATGCAATGTATTTATGCCTAAAAAAAGAATGACTTAATACTATAACGTAAGAATTTATTTTCTTTCCAAATTTTTAAGGCACACTAAAAAATTTTCAAGTTTTACCCCCTTTTAAAACACCCCAATGGAGTCGCTAAAAATCCTGTGGATATCTTTCCTCGCCGTTCGAGCTTCCCAACGTCCACGTTGGATTGGGGTGTGATTGGGTGATTTGTGTTGGGGTTTCAACCTTTGAAAAAGATCTTTTAAGCAATTTTAATTACACATTTCAGGAACAATATTTGTAAAATCACTTTCCCTTTACTAGTGCATTTTATGAGTCATTGGAATTAAACCTTTAAGAGTGAATATCCACTTGTTCCAAACTCTTCCAAATTTAATCCAATTTGCTCATTTAAATGTTAGGCTCGGAAGAAAGTAATTTATGCAAGTATTATTTAAAAATATATAAAGAAAAGACCTTAAAGTTGCATCGCACGTTGTAAAACCATGTTTTACGATAGTTTATGCAACTCGATGTGCTTTTAGTTCGAAATGGGAGTTGCCACCCGACTTTTTAAGGGAAAAGCCAAGACAAACCAAAGAGAAAAGAAAGAAAGAAAGACTCCACCTACGAAACCCAAGATTGGATTCGGGGTTAAGGCTGCGAATTCGAAAAGTAGGAACTTTAGGAGTTCGCCTCTAACAAAGGGAAACACTCTACTAAAAGTTTCAAGTGTGCTTTTATAAAATTTGGAAAAGAGAATAACTAGGAACTTTATAGAATTATTTCATAAGAACAAGCAAAAATAAGAATGAAAGAAAGTACAACATGTACACTTTATTTACATAAAAGGGAAACACTTAAAAGCTTACACTGTGCCTTTTGAAGGGAAGCATTTCATAGCTTTGAAGAAGCTCCTTTGAATGCCTTGAATCACCCCCTTGAAGATGCCAAAATAGTGCCAAAGGTGGATGGAAAAGATGGATGAAAAAGGGGTGAGGAAAGGATAGAAAAAGGCTCTTTTTGTGGTGTTTTGGTTATTAGAAAGGTTAAGCTTTTGTGGGGCTTTTAGGGATTTTATGGAGAGATAATGGAAGATAGAATAAGAATGGATATGAGAGGTTTAACAAATAGAAAGATGAAGATTATGATGGTAAGAATATGGTGGAGATTACAGATGGAGATGATAAAAAAAAGGGTAGGAAATAAGGATAAGAAGAAAGGCTTTTTTGTGAGATTTTGTGGTGTTTATGTAGGGATAAGGGGGATAATATGGTGATGAATATTTAGAGGTTTAAGAAGGTGGAGTAATGGAGATGATAATGGTAGGAGAAGTGATGGAAAAAGGATAGGAGAAGGGTTGAGAAAGAAGCTCTTTTTGTGTGTTTCTAGGATAGTTTTGTGATGTTCTTGAGAGATTTTATGGGAGATTTATGTGAGGATGGTAGGGGAAAGTATGAGAGTATGGATTAGAGGTTTAGGAGGATGGAGATATGGAGTTTAGGATGGTAAGATAATGGTGGCAGGATGATAAGAGTGGTGGTAGAATGATGATAGTGGAGTAGAGATTAGAGAGATGATGAGAGAATGAGAGGATGGATGAATGAGATTGTAGGAGGAAGAATGGCTGAATGATTGAGTGAGTGAGTTTAGCTTTGGCAAGAGGGGGTATTTATAGGCTTAGGATAGGGTAGAGGTTCATGTACATATAGTCACATACACTCCCCTTTTAATCCTATGTAATTCGTAGTCAACATGCATAGATTGCAAGGCAACAAGGGGGAGATGTTCTTGGCTGGACGGTGGCTCGTGGTGAATGTACCACGTATGGTCAACCCTCAAGGCCGACTGGCCACCAGGTGGAGGGGGAATGAACCTGATTCTTCCATGCATTCTTTGGACGGTGATTGTGATAGGAAGACTTCAAAGTCAGCACGTTCACACCCTTGGACAGTGGAGCTGTATTTGATGTATATGAGATGTTTTTGGATGCTTTTGCTAGGCTTTAAACTAGAGACCTCTGGGAGTTTATTTGCATGTCACCTTTACGTAGCTCATGCACGGCATGCATGGCTGATTTTATCATTTTAATTACGTAAAAGTTGTGCATGCGATTCCTCATGTAAACTCGTGCATGTAGAATGCATGCGATCAAGTCCTTCGGCTTCGGCTTCGGCTTCGGCTTTGGCTTCCCTTACTTTCCTTATTTCCTAATTTTCTAACAAAATTACATAAGAAGAAATAGTAAAAATTACACTTAAAAGTATATACAATGTATGCTACAACTCGGTGTTTGAACTAGCTTATCGACCGACTTCTTCTTCTTTATTTTTGCTTCATTTATATAAATATGCTATATATTTATGTGCCAAAATCCGGTGTCTAACTATCCCAATTCCAACCTTCCACAACAAGTGTTGGATGTATTCGGGAGCTTTCGGACCCAAATACATCCCACTTGAGGGATGGTGAACCGTACCGGGTTCGGTACAACGCTTTCATAGCTGGGATTGCGGATAAAGGCGAGGTGGGTGAATTCCCGACCCGACATCACCAGGCTAAAATCGCTCACTCACCCGTTTTCAAGAATCGTTACACCTTCACAAAAGGCGGGGTGGTGAGCATAACACTATCGTGGCCTCGGCGAGCCATCCTTGTTGGAATAAGGAGAGGCTCGGGACTTGTCACCGACCTCGAGGCCTTGGGACCGGGGTGGGTCGTCCCGGGAATGAGGAGTGTCGAGATTTGGAAGTACCCAATGCGATAAGTTCAAGTCGGAGCATCACCAGCCAGCAGTAGCCTGTCGCACCCGAGTCGCTTGGCGTCACGCCCACGACGGCCGACTGTCCGAGGGGTAGTCTCGCGTCTAGGCTGATGTCGCACCCGAGTCATCCACGTCGCGCCTGTGGCATCGCTCTTTGCAGCGACATCGCGCCCGCGACGGAGTTGAGAACGCCTGCGACGACCGATCCTAGGATGGGAGGGACCTGCGTCAGGGGGTGTCGCGCCCGCGACGAATTGTGTCGCGCCCGCGACCCCTCTACGACACGCGTTGGACTGTTTTTCCTTTTGCTGATTTTAATCCTAATTTTGCTGTTAAGTATAAATAGCTTGTTTTCCCATTTCCCAAGGAAACTTATGTTTATGAAGGATTTGCTAATGCAATGTTAGGGTTTCTCCATTTTCTCTCCCAAAATCTTGTTCTTACTTTATCCATTTGTTAATGGTGGTGTTAACAAGTCATTCCTTCAGTGATTATCTAGTGGATTACCTATGATAGTCATGGTGGGGTGTGAGGCCTAGAGTTGTGGATTTCCTAGCTCAAGGTCATATCCTTCCTTTATTATTCAAGTTTTGATCGATTGTTGGATTCAACGTCCCACTCAAGCTAAAATCATCAATTCTCCCACTGCGTCACGCTCCATTTGGTATCAGAGCTCAAAGTTTTTTTTTTAGCTTAAGTTTTTTCCATCGTTCTTGCTAGTTTGTTCTCTATTGTTGGATTTTGGTAATTTGAATGCAAATATTGGTGTTCCCCATCCCTTGTGCCTCCAAGTGTATTGGAGAATCTTTTGTTGTATTGTGTTGCCGATTTTTGAAGCAATTTGGAGCTTTGAGGAATAGTTGAAAAATTTGTGCCCGCAAGGTGTTCGATAAACTGTCCAAGTGAGAAAAACACAAAGAACCCTTAGCCAAACACAAGTCAACTACAAGAAAACTCCCAAACTCCATAAAATACTCCCAAACACATACCGTCCCTCACCTTTTCCCTCTATATGGACGACGAAGCTATTTCCCATCGAGAGGAAACATGCCACCGAAGTAGTACTCTAATTCGAACAATCGAGAATCGATTCTCCACTATTGGCGATCGATTCACTTCTTTCGACAATCGGTTCTCCACCCTCGAGCGCAACATGAATGCAATGATGGCACGGATCGACAATCTCATCCAAGAGCGTCCATGTCCGCATCCAGTTGAACGTCTAAGGTTCGCACCAAGCCCTATCCGTCCTCCTCCTAACTTTGAGTCAAGCGAAGATGCTAGAGGCTTCCCTCGACGTCGAATTCATCGAGAAGTGCATAATCGGCCTCCTCGTGACGATCTGCAGGACATCAAGATTGATATTCCCAAGTTCAATGGTTCCAATGAACCGGATGACTACATCGAATGGGTTCAATTGATGGATAGGATCTTCGAGACCAAGGAGTATGATGATGAGAAGGCTTATAAGGTCGTGAGCTTGAAACTCACCAAGGCCGCCTCGCTTTGGTTTGAGAATATGAAGGTACAACGGGTTCGTGAAGGAAAGGCAAGGATTTCTACTGGGACACGGCTCAAACAAGTGATGAATCGCCTACAAAGGCTATATGCTCTTACCCAAGGCAAACGATCCGTCGGTGATTACACTTCAGAATTTGAGCAACTTCTCATTATAAGTGGCCTTCAAGAGCCGGAAGGGCAAACGATGATGCAATTTTTGAATGGGTTAGATCCTTCATTTGCCAAAAAGGTTGAGGTCCAACCCTACTATTCCATGGATGATTTGTGTAGTTTGGCTCTCCGAGTTGAGCGAAGAAGAATGGAAAGGTCCAACACCAAACCCTTGTATAGTTCCGTCTACTCACCATCTAGCCGACCTCCTCCAGATGTAAACACTCAGAAATCTAGCGAGACACCCAAGTCGACACCGACACCAAGAATTGACAAAGGAAAGGGACTTGTTACGGTGACTCAAACAGAATCTCCTCGACGAACGGAAGGCCAAAAGTGTTTTAAGTGTCATGGTTATGGCCATTTTCAAGCCGATTGTCCAAACCGTCGGACTTTGACAATCCAAGAGGTTCATGACATCGATGATGACCTTCGAAAGGCTCAAGAGGTACCCGAACAGTTGGTTGAAGATGCGGACACTAGTGATGAGGAGAATGTCGTCTAGTTACCCCCTATACATAGAGGCACATATGTTTTGATGAGAACGTTACATACCCCTGAGACTCCCCTCAACAAGGCCTAAAGGGAAATGTTGTTCCAAACGCGCTGCTTTGTGGGTGAAAAGGTGTGCACTCTTGTCATCGATGGAGGGAGTTGCACGAACGTCGCATCAACCATTATGGTCGAAGAGTTTGGCTTGCCTCTATTACCGCACCCTCGACCCTATTCGCACCATTGGCTCAACCATCACAACGGCATCAAGATAACTAAGCAAGTCTTAGTGAATTTTTCTTTCGGATGTAACTACGTTGATTCCCTTGTTTGTGATGTTGTCCCTATGAGCACTTGTCACATTTTATTGGGTCGACCATGGCAATATGACAAGAAAACGGTGCACAATGGATTGAACAACACTTAACATTCACCCATAAAGGCAGGAAGATCAAGCTACTTCCCATTTCTCCCTGAGAAACCGAAACTTCAAAAGCTGGGACGGGTAGTGAGTTGAGGAACCTTCTCATGAAGAGTAAAACACAGGATGTGTGTGCTCTTGGCAAGGACGTGCTACCACTTGCTTTCTCTTTGCCTTGTAGCAAGCCTAGTGAGGTTGAGAGTTCCCAAACACAACATATATTTCCCCTACCGCCCCTTAACCCCTCACCTCCCCAAAACAAGCCTTCTTCTACTTTCTTGCATATGGATGATGGGTAGATTGTGGGATTTGAAGATTGTGGGTTGTCGAGCATGATTGTTCATGGCGTTCGGGAAGTTCGGAGCTTCATGGAGCTAATTGATGAAGACTACTTCGGTTTTAACCCCCAATAATTGAGGGCAACTCTTCTTCAAGATGGAGAGTATGAAACGTATCGGGTTCGGTACCACGCTCTCATAGCCGGGTTTGCAGATAAAGGTGACGTGGGCCGGTGAAATCCCGACCCGACATCACCGGGCTAAAACCGCTCACTCACCCGTTTTCAAGAATTGTTACACCTTCACAAAAGGCGGGGTGGTGAGCATCACATCATCGTGGCCACGGCGAGCCATCCTTGTTAGAGTAAGGAGAGGCTCGGGACATGTCAGCGACCTCAGAGGCCTCGAGATCGGACTGGGTTGTCCTGGGAATGAGGAATGTCGAGATTTGGAAGTACCCAATGCGATATATTCTAGTCGAAGCATCACCAGCCAGCAGCAGCCTGTCGCGCCCGAGTCTCTTGGCGTCACGCCCGCGACGGTCGACTGTCCGAGGGGCAGTCTCGCGTCTAGACTGATGTCGTGCCCGAGTCACCAACGTTGCGCCTGTGACCTCGCTCTGTGCAGCAAAATTGCGCCCGCGACGAAGTTGATAACGCCCGCGACGGCTGATCCTAAGATGGGAGGGAGTTACGTCAGGGGGGTGTCGCGCCCGCGACGACATGTGTTGTTAAGTATAAATAGCTTGTTTTCCCATTTCCCAAGGCAGCTTATGTTTATGAATGATTTGCTAATGCAATGTTAGGGTTTCTCCCTTTTCTCTCCCAAAATCTTGTTCTTACGTTATCCATTTGTTAATGGTGGTGTTAGCAAGTCATTCCTTTAGTGATTATCTAGTGGATTACCTATGATAGTCATGGTGGGGTGTGAGGCCTATAGTTGTGGATTACCTAGCTCAAGGTCATATCCTTACTTTATTATTCAAGTTTTGATCGATTGTTGGATTGAACGTCCCACTTAAGTGAAAATCATCAATTCTCGCACCGCGCCACGCTCCAGAAGGATTGGAGTGGGAAATTGATTTCCTACCTAATTACTCACTAAAAATTGCTAACCCATCGCTAATTAACTATTCACACCCTTAATTATCCCTTAACCTATGAGGTTCTTACCACTAATCATTATCAAAACTATGCTAACAACATCAAATCCAGCCTTAAGCATGAATTCTAACATCTAATAATCGAAATACTAATCAAAGTAATTAAAATGGCAAGCAAGAAGCAAGCAAGGTAATTAACAAACAAGTAAAGTAAATAGCAAAGTAAAGTAGAGTTGAGGGAAGAAGATACTTATTAAATGTTGTAAAAGAATAGAAGAGAACAAGCCAATGGATGATCCAAAGCAATCTCTCAATTGTTGAATCCTCCAATCTTGATTACAGCCCAAAATTCACTAAACCCTAGATTAATACTAAGCTAATCACCCTAATCAAACCTTTAATCTCACTCTAAAACTAGAAGAAAAGCTGAATATGAAAGTCTCTCCCAAGCTTCCTTAAAAAATCGTCCAACGGATTTTAAATACAAAGCAAAATAGTTGAGCAAAACACGTTGTTTTGGTTGAGGAAAAGCGCGCAGAACAGCATCGTTGCTGGCGCAACCTCGCGAAGCATGCCCAGGCGATTCCATCATTCGTTGCGGGCGCAAAGACTCTGGTCGCAGGCGCGATTACCATCTCGCGAGAGCTTGTCGCGGGTGCGAATCACTCATTCGCGGGCGCGACCCTCTACTGGCGAGTCAAGATTGACGAAGTTTGGTGATGTGTAGCGACCGTTACTCCACCTTTAGCGGGTGGGACAATCTAGGTGGCATAACCGGTCACGTGTGTTACCGTTGAGTTCTCGGGCACGAGCTTCTTTTGTCGCACCTTCCTCCTTTCCCTTCCAGGTTGTAGCGCCCGCTACAAGGACTGTAGCGGGTACTACCAATCTGTTTTTCTCCAAACGTGGAAAAATGGTTCCCGGGTCGACTTCGCCTTGGTTCCTGGCTCGGCTAGGCTGGGGGAATTACTCGGAAATCTCCAAACTACCCCTCAAAAGCCCCGTAATAGCTCATTTTCTTTGTTTTAATCCTTAAACGCGAAAAACTTACAAAAGAACGAAAAAGCGGGTAAAAACAATTGAAAAGACTCGGAATCGAGCAAAAACAGCAACTCCTCTATCGTGGGAGGAAACGAGTGCATTTAGCATATACACCAAGCCCTTTCAACCCCCTAGCAGTCCAAGTGGACGAGGTTGGTCTCGTGAGGGTTTGTAGCGGCTATACCCACAAAAGCGAAAGAAAAAGGAGAGAGGAAAGGTGAAAAAAAACAAAACAAGGTTTGAAAAAGAAAGGAAAGAAAGAACCACTTGCTCAAGGAGACATGTAATCAAATGCAAAGAAAACGATACTAATCAATCAAAAGGAACAATTATGAGACATCGTGGACACCTAATCCAAGGCATTGCCAATCTTTAAGGTTTCCGATTCCCAAACGTCTCGTACAAAACAAAGTCCTTTGTGAACAAATGCTGGTGTATCCTACCAGATTCCGATTGATCCAAAGCAAAAATCACCACCCGAGCTCATTTCAAAGCAAAAGGGTTAACAAAGAGTTGTCCTCCCCTGCTTGTGTCGCTCTTGGCATGGTGTAAAACCCCGAAAAATCCAAAGATGTTGACCGTGACGTCGTTAGTAAATTAGGTTTGACTTCGTTATTTGTTATTATTCGTTTGTGTCTATTTTTGCTAAAACTTGAGCTCGTAGGATCGTTGAGGGATTAACAGGGGTATTTTGATAATTTCTTGTGTTTTTATTATGTGTAATATTGCTCCTATTATTATTATTATGATTATGTGATTATTATTATTATTATTATTATTATTATTATTATTATTATTATTATTATTATTATTATTACTACTACTACTACGTAATTATATTTATTAGTACTATTAAGTGATTATCATTGTTATATGATTAATATTTGTCGTATATGATTATTAGTATTATGTGTTGTGTTATGTTTTATTACTATTAGTATTTATTTTTATTAATATTATTCTTGATTACAATTATGGGAGGGTAAATATTATTTACATGCTAGTGCTATTATTATGATTGGTATCATACTTGTTAGTTACTAATAGATACTGTTATTATCAATAGTAATACGTATTATTAGAGATAGATGACTATTAATACTACTATATTATTATTATTGCTGTGCGTTTTTATGAGCAGTATAACTATTAGTGTTATTATTGGTAAGAGTAGAAGTTTAGCTTAGTTAGAGCTGTAGGATTGTGCGGTTAGTCAATTAGGAGATTAGCTAGAGTTGGATTTGGTTTGTTAATCTGTTGAGAAGAGGATTTTAGAGAATAGTTATTTCACTAAACCTAAGAACCCCCAACCACAAAACCCACGCACACAACTCCCTCTGCTTCGGTCCGCCTTTGTTTCTCTCTTTATCTCTCTCTCTCTCTTTCTGCCGCCTCTCGCCGTCACCACTGTGCCCGGCCGCCGGCGTGAGCTCCAGAGGCCATCACACAACCCCCCAGCCGTCAAAGACAAACGCCCAGCCGCGGGAGTCGCGACACTGCTGCCTTGTTGTGGTGCTACTCTGTTTCGGTTGTGTTGCCGCGGCCGACCACCGTCGCTATCGTTGCTGCCTTCGACCCATCCCAGGCGCCACCACCAACGTCGACAACCCCCAGAGCCGCCCAGTCGCTGTCTCGTCTGCCCTAATTGTCAACCACCGCCTCTAGCGTAACCCTCTGTTTCAGTTCTTTGCTCACGTTTGGCTTACTCTGTTTTGAAGTCTTTGTTTTTATTCTTATACATGGCTGTGCACGTACATGACCTGATTCTTGATGATAGTAATTGTGTAAATTGCTTCTGGTTCTTGATTATCACAATTTTGACATTGGTTTTAATAATCATGAATACGTGTTAGTGAATAGAAAACAATATTCTTTTGTTTTCTTTAAGGTAATCATGATTGTAGTGGAGTTTATCTGTGATTAATTTTGTTTGAAAATTCTGTTGAGATCTTTATTAGTTTTTTTTTTAAATCTTTCTTACTGTTTTAATTTATTTTAATAAGGCATTATGCATATTAGAGTTTCAAATATTATGTACTTATGTTACTATTATGTGACTCTTATGTGTTTATATTATTATTACATTATTATTAAGTTCTTTACCTAGAAATGTTTAAATTGTTGGTTATAAGTGGTAACTTTTAGACCTTGGTTGGATTAGGGTAGAAACGTTAACCTTAGCCACTGTTTTAGGCCTAAATTGGGATCCCAGGATCGAATGGTGAAAGTTAGAACCGAAATTACCAATTATATGGAAACCGGGAACGGGACAGTTTCGATAGGGTCTAAAGAGCGGATAACCATGAGAGTTATAGTCGTCCTTTGATCAAACCCTTTGGACTGGAGGTTCCCTTAGATTTAAGATTTCATAGGAATTTTGTGGAACAGACTTTGGAGTTGTATAGGTCGAGTTATACCCCGATTACCAGACCTAGGTCATATTTGGATAGTTTGGACTAATGACCGTTTTTGAGGACCATATAAGGTGTTTTTGGTCTCGAGTTCAACATGAAAGTTTTAGTAGACTTCCCAAGGTTTTTGAAAAGTCCCAGACCAGACCCATAAGATGTCGGGAAGTCAAGTTTTGAGCCTTTTTATGTGGATGCTGTAATCTGTTTTGTTGATGCTTTTTATTAATAAAAATGTTATGTGAAAGTGCTGTTTTGATCTGGTTATGTGATTACTTGGAATGTTTTAGATGATTTAAAGTGTAAATTCATGATTGATGGGAACCTATAGTGTTCCTAGGGGAGGGTTAGGTAGAAGGTAGTTAATACTAACTTCGAAGGGGCGTTTTGATTAGAATAATTACTTTTATTTTAGGCCTAAGCTAATTCGCGTCGTTAGTGAGCTCAAGTGTATTCGTTTTTGCTGTGAAGTGAACCAGGTAATGTCTATACTCTAATCCCCACTGGGATGCTCTTTAAATGTGTTTTAAAGTTTTCTAATCTGCTTTGAGAATTGCATCCCGAAAGGGGACTTTTTGTTGAAATGTGACCATCTGTTTTTGATATTTAATTGTGATTATTGATTTATGAGTTGAGAATTGAGTTGGTCTTTTATAAGTAGTTTTGATACTGGTTTTGATAATCTGGGTTGGGTTTGACTTGAGAGTTGTGAGCTGAGATTTGCATAAGATACTAATAATTCAAGTGAAACATTAAGCGGGTTTATTTGGTCGTAGCCTGTGGTAGGCAAAGGGTCAGGGACCTTGGTCATATCCTGTGTTAGGCAAAGGGTCTGGGACCCTGGTCGTAGCCTGTGGTAGGCGGAAATGTGAACTCTAGATAACCCTGGTCGTAGCCTATGGTAGGCGGAAATGTGAACTCTCGATATTCTGGTCGTAGCCTGTGGTAGGCAAAGGATGCAGGATTACAGTAGACTGTGGTGAAAAGTGCAGGACCACAGTGGTAACTTTGTGGTAGGCGGAAATGTGAACTCTTAATAATTCTGGTCGTACCCTGTGGTAGGCAAAGGATCTGGAATCCGGTTTGATATTTGTTACTTTAAGGGATGTGGTATCCCGCCCGCATAATAAAATATGGATTGGTTGAGTCGAGGAAAACAGTTAACGGATTAAAGGTTTGTGAAATGGTTTTACTTGTGCCCTCTCCCATAAATGAATTGAAATGAACTTAACTTGTTTTTAACGTTAGGGGTAGACATTATTGAGACTTCCCCCTCATTTTTGAAATGTTTTGTTTTCAGGTGATGATCAATATGTTGGGAACGGGAATTAGCAGTGAGGCATGGCATGTTTAGTTTTATTAGTCGTGTTATATTTTTTCAACTCAGAAAGACTTGAAGTTAGTCATGTTGAGTTTATTTTTCTAAGTTTGAAGTTGTTCAATTTGTTATAGTTGAACGGTTGTTAGTTTCCCTTTTTCCTTGTATTCCTTCGGGGATACGGCAGTGACGCCCCAATAAGAGTTGAGACTTCCGCTATGATTTTCCGTTGACGTTAGTTTGACTTTGACTTTTCTATAATTGAATTTCCGGGGCGTTACAAAATTTGGGCGTTACAGATGGTATCAGAGCCGACCCGCGACCGTGAGCTGCGCCAGTGGACGGGAGAGCCATGGGCAGTCACCTAGCGGGGCAGCGGGGCAAAGATTATGGATTGGATTGTGGCACAACGAGGACGTTGTGCGCTTAAGTGGGGGTGACTGTAACACCCCGGATATGTGGTTAAAGTGTGGCTTAAAAGGATTGAAATGACTACTCATATCACCAAGCTGCACCTTATTTTATGGTAGCTCATCCGTTGGGAACTCGTCAGTTAAGCTTGCTTGGCTGGGAGTAGTCAAAGGATGGGTGACCTTCTGGGAAGTTTTCCCAGGCAGCGTGTGAGCGAGGACGAAGCACGCTGGAAAGACTCGTGAAGATTTGTGGGGCCAGTCAGCGATGCTTGAAGCAGTTCTCGGTAATGTCTGCGGGGCCGGGGCAGGAGACGCAAGGAAAGTCCCCTCACTTTATTTTCGTACAAGTTATTTTCTTTTCTTTTTCTTTTCTTTCTATTATAAACTTTGTTTTCTTTTTTCTAGTTGGCATGTTTCGAGATTAACGCGGCCCGGGAAGGGGTTTACTCTCCCAGCGTGGTCTCGCTCCATACGTAACAAGGTACTTAAGGGAGGAGGGCACCGCAACCACCCACATCAAACCACGTTGGTGAACTAACTGCTCGCTAGGTTTACAAGGTTAAAGTCGGATTTTTAGGAATTGGAACGGCCCTCCGAAAAGGGGTCACCCTCCCAACTCAGGCTCCTCCATACACAAACGAATTGCTTAAGGGGTGTGAGTTCCGCCCACTCACACCGGCCCTTGTTGGTTTAGCTGCAAAATAACCAATTATTCAATTTCAATTAACTTTCACTTTCTCAACAAGCTCGAGGTTGAACAACGAAGGTTTCACGGTTTCAAAAAGGAAGTAAAAGAGACAAGAACCTCATTTTGTAATCAACAAAGGGAATCTAATTAGATGAGTCATGGCAACACCCGGACTAGGGACGACAATGCTCATAACAGTTTCTTTTAAGAAGATTAACAAAGTCGTCGATACATTGACTACACAGTCCTAGAAACAAAGCAAAAACAAAAGAAAACGAAAACTTTAGGGGTTTTTCACTTCTTTTTTCTCCTTTTTCAAAAAAATTTTCTAAAATTTAACAAAAACGAAAGAAAAAACAAAAATAAAATACTAGGTGATCTACCCTTGAAACAAAAATAACTCTCCCCCCCACACTTAAAACGCCACAATGTCCTCATTGTGGGAAGGGTGTCGCATGAAAGGGTAGAAAACTAGGAAAGACAGACAAACAAAAACAACTAGCAAGCAAAAGTGGTGGAGATCAGAGCCCATACGACTCCATCAACAAATGATCCCAACAGGTTCATACCAAGGGGTTCACCACCCAAAAATAAAATCAAGCATGCGAACGAATCATAAGATATTCAACTCAAAAAGAGAAGAGCTGAGAGTCGTGATATTACCCCGAGTTTTTCAAATATGATTACTCAATCAGCGATCCGTAGTAACCAAGCAAAGGGTTAGAAATTTCAAGTAAAAATAACCAAAGCTTGTCAGTTCTGCATGCAAAATTAAAAATGTGAAAAAGACACTAACAAAGAAAAACTGGAAATTACCTTAAAAGAAAGAAGAAAGAAAATCAACATAAGAAAAGTATGGGTTGCCTCCCATAAAGCGCTTGTTTAAGGTTCTGAGCTTGACCTATTTACTTACTTGATTCTCGAAAGGCGCGGTGTGCATGAGAGAAGCACAGTTAGCTTTTTCCACCAACTCTTCTACCTTTTTCTCCCACACATCTCAATAAAACTCAGGAATAAACCAAAATGATCCTCCGGTGGTCTAGTCAACCACGAAGGAAGGGTGTAACATCCCGAAATTTTGAGTATATACCGTATACTAGTAGTATTAACAATAGTGAGAAAAAAGAGGGGGTTGTGTAATTAGTAATATTTGTAATAATTATTATTGTTACCGAATTGTCTAATATTAAGTAGTAATAACACTCACCTGTAGTATAGTAATAGTACGATTAGCAGTATTAGTAGTATTGATGATGATGATGATAATAATAATAATAATAATGATAATAATAATAATAATAATAATAATAATAAATAGTATTAATAATAATAATAAAAATAATAATAATAATAATAATAATATCAAAAGTGATGCACACCACATGTTAGAGTATAGAGGTATATGGGTAAGAAATACTTACTATATTATTAATCACTAGTAAAACCTAAATAAAGAAAATAATAACAATAATAATAATAATAATAATAATAATAATAATAATAATAATAATAATAATAATAATAATAATAATAATGACAATAGCTAGTGGAAGTATCTAGAAACATAATCTCTTGATATCGGAAACCAAGCTTAATCAAAGATATGAATTACTAGCTTAATTATAGCTAATTGATTGTGTTTACCTAATTAAGTTCACACCACTTATTATAAATATACCCTCTCACTGAACTCCAATACATACAAGCATAGACCCAACCAAATATACTTCCGTCACTCTCCATAACAATTTCATCACATTTCCTTCCATCCATCGATCACTGCAACCGAATCTCGGGGCTTTGAAACCCATCCCTTTTTCTTCCATGCTCTCAATTTATGTTTCACTCAAAGCGATCTCCTTCCTTAAAGGCACGGTGTTGAGGAAGTCATCACAAGAGTTGTATCTATCTTCACAAGGCTTGGAATGAAAAGGCTTAGGGTGATTTTCTCCACCCCAATCATCCGGTTCCATAATAAGTAAGCACGGCTCCTCTTGATGCTCAACCATAATACCAACCACTGCATTAAGCTTAAAACATGACTCCTTGTGAGGGTTCTTTCTCGAAGGATCAAGGTCATAATCAATACGTTCTTTCCCCACATGAAGAGACAAACGACCTCTTTTTACATCTATCATTGCTCCTGCAGTGGCCAAGAAGAGTCGACCTAGAATGATAGGAATATTCAAGTCTTCATGCATCTCGATCAAGAATAACGAAATCACAAGGGATAAGGAAGCTTCCCACTTGAACCGGGACGTCTTCTAATATCCCCAAGGGCCTCTTAATAGTTCGGTCATCAAGTTGCAAGTTTATAGTTGTAGGGGTCAAGTCATTGAGATTCAACTTGT
The DNA here is from genome assembly GCA_029582165.1 of Portulaca oleracea. NCBI lineage: Eukaryota > Viridiplantae > Streptophyta > Magnoliopsida > Caryophyllales > Portulacaceae > Portulaca > Portulaca oleracea. Next base: position 1,152,096 of record CM055885.1, on the reverse strand, counting down.
TGCATATTGAGTGTGGCATGACACTCACACTTGCCCAGACCTGGCAAAGCTAATCCGAGATCCGAAATCCGATCCAAAAAATCCGAACCCGAATCCGAAATGGATGATCCGGTCTTGATCGGAACCCGGAGATAATCCGACCCGAATCCGATCCGAATCTCAACCCGAATCTTACCGAATAAGAAAGAGATCCGAAATAATCCGATCCGAACCCAACCCGAGCATTGCCAAATCCGAGTTAAACCGAATCCGAAATTGCCCGAACTGATTTTTACCCGACCTGAGCCACATCCGAAATAATTTGATCCGATCCGAACCCGACTCGGGCATTGCCAAATCCGAGTTAACTAGAATCCGAATTTGGTTGACCTGAATTTCATCTGACCCGAGCCAAGCCAAATCCGATTTAACCCGAATCCGAAAATTGCCTGAACCGAATTTTATCTTATTCAAGCTGCATCCGACCCGAGTCAAATTTGATTTAACCCGAATTTGAAAATTGCCTGAATGGAGTTTCACCCGGCGCGACGCACATTCAACCCGAAATAGAACCAAACTAAGCCGACCCGATTATAATTCGACCAATCACAATAAAATATGTCTGGTACCATTATAATTTATAAATTATATAATTCAACTTTACTTTTAAGTTGGATTTTTTTAAATTTTGTGATGATTACCTTTAATTTATAAATTATATATTTTGATTTTTAAATTATGTATTTAGAGCTTAGTAGACGTTTATTCGAAACCATCCGCCAATCCACAACCACTATATATCTAAACTACAAATTTTTCAAACAAGGTCTGTGTAATTGGCATAAAATTATAGACTAATTTCATTACTTCGGTGTATATGACATGTTTAGATTGTTTACCCAATATTATAAACTTAGATCCGAATTTGGTCCGATCCAAAAACAACCCGAAGATCTCGATCCGATCAAACCCAGTCCTAATCCGATCCAAACTCGACAAAAACTCATCCGAGTGAATCCGAACCCGAACCCCACCCGATCCAACTATAACCTGAAGATCCTGATCCGATCAAAACCGGTCATATTCCGATCCGAACCCGACACAACCCATCCGAGTTAATCCGAATCTGACAAAAACCCGTCCGAGTCAATCCGAACTCGAATGCCACCCAAACATTACGATCCGATTAAACCCTGTTCGAATCCGATCCGAACCCGACAAAACACATCCGAGTCAATCCGAACCCGAACCCCATCCGATCCGAATCCGACTTAGAGTACGGCCGACCCGAAAAATTCGAATCCGAGTTAATCCGATCCGAATCCGATCCGATCCATCCGATTGCCAAGTCTACACTTGCCCCCAAATCACATAATGCTTTATCAATTCTCATATCACCAATTAAGCATGGTATAGAGAAACTACCCGGATCGGTAAGTTTCTCGGGAGTTTTACTCCCCATAATAGCATTGCAACTAATTGTAAGAAGAACGGTCGATGACTCCTTTACCCTCCTTTTGTTTGTCAAGATGTCCTTAAGATGTTTCTTGAAAGAAGGAACCTCCAACATGCAGAAAAGGAATATTGACTTGAAGTTTCATCAACATATCAATAAATCGCAAAAACTTTGCTTCGGCCTTATGTTGAATCAGTCTCTCAGGAAAAGGTACAGGTGGTCTATATGGAACGGGTTTCTCCAATGGGTTTCCATGATCATCTTCCCTCAAGATTTTCTTCCCTTTCTTCTGTCTTTTCTCAAGCTCTACCCTCTTTTCCAACTTCTTCCTTTCTTAATCCTCGAACTCATTAACCATGACATCATTCTTCTTCTCCTCAACTCTAGCTTGCTCAACTTCTAAGTCCTCCTCTTCAGTACTATCCACCATATCTCCCTCATTCTCTCCCAAAGGTCTCTCCTCTTCCACATTTTCCTCCACGACCTCTATTTTTCTTCAACTCCTTATGGTAATACCATCAACTTGCACCCATTGGATAGATTGAGGTTGAATGGGTTGAGAAAGGTATATTTGTTGAGCAACTTGGGTCAATTGGGTTTCAAGGTCTCTAAGGCGAGACCTATCACTTTCTTGATTAGCCACAATTTGTTGCAACAACTTTTCTACCATAGAATCTTGGGATGGTTGAGAAAGTTGGGGTTGTGGGATGGGTTGATGTGAGAACTCTTCTTGAATACACGAATGATGGTCATAATAAAGTTGAGAAATAGGGTCGAATATAGGATTGATAAACATTGAATAGCTATGGTCATGATCTCCATAAGAATGGGAAAAAGGTTGGTTAGAATATGATGAATAGATAGCATTCACATGCTCCACTTGACGATACTTCGCGCATTCATGCTCGGGATGTGGACTGAAACACAAGTATGCATATAGGAATGGAAGTGGATGCAAAGGTTTGCATACCTTGGGCTACTTCTGACTACTTGGAAATTTCATCAATCACCATCTTCTTTTGCAAATCAAGGATGGCATTAGAAGCTTAATAGTAGGGTTGTGTTCCAAGGAATAATCCCCATCTCCTGAATTTTGGTTGCCTCCCCATTTGGGCACATTTTGAGATAGCTCATGTCGAAAAATTTTGGCTTCCTCCGCGATTTTCTTAAGGAACATCCGTCCGGATGCGTGGTCAATCGATTCTTTATACGAACCACAGAGTCCATAATAAAAATGCTGAAGTAGCATCTAATCCGATAAATTGTGATGCGAACACTGGTGTTGAAGACTCTTGAATCTCCCCCAAGCCTCGAAAAGATCTTCTCTGGGTTCTTGCTTGAAAGATATAATAATTTGCCAGACTTTATAATTTCATCAGCTGGGAAGAATCTATGTAGGAAATCTGTTTTAAGTACCTCCCATGAAGAATAAGTGCCATGAGGGCACATTTGATGAATTCTGAAGAACTTCAATTTCATGAATTCTGAAGATAAGCTAGGAACTTGCGCGAAACTAATCTGATCTTCAAACTTATCGATATGCGCAGTAGGACTCTCGAATTCGTCTCCATGAAACTAATTGCTTAAGAAGACTTCAAGTAAGTATGGTTTAAACTCGAATACAACATCAGGTGATAATGGTGGTAAAGTGATTGGGTTGTCTCCCGTACCCAATGATGGAATGGCATATGATAGAAGGGTACGGGGTGAATCATCTCGATTTTCAGCCATAAGGATCGAGACTTCCTATGACGCTGGAAAGGCATTAGGAGGGACCTGTATGCACCAATGAGTACAGAAGAAGCATCAAATTCCTTTTAGACATCAATCAATCTAACTTCTAGCAATGAAAGCAATCTTAAACAACCTAAAGCAAAGAAACTAAGCTAAGGGCGCTTGCTCCCCGGCAACGGCACCATTTTGTGTACACGTGGTTTGTATTAACCGGTTTTGTCGTTCTTCTCAAGGAGCAAGGGACCTAAGACAAAGCTATCTAAGTCTAGGTTGAGATTAAGATCACTAGGGGATGACACAGGTTAAAAAGGGGATTACAATGCAACAAAGAAAGTAAGGTCGGTCAAGCTGAGGCAATGGTCTTTCTAGGCTTTTCGGGATGCAAACGGGAACAAGGACTTGGGTTTTACAACAAGAGAATAACAAGAGGGAAAATCAAGTGTCAATTCCATTAGAAAATACCTACCTAGTTTCCTCTCTCGAGGATAGTCTAGATTAACTTCCTCAAAGTCCACCACGGACCCGGAGGGTTAATGAAATGGAATTCCCTAGTAGTCTCTAACTCACTCTCGTGAGCGATTGATAACTATCCCAATTTCAACCTTCCACAACAAGTGTTGGATGTATTCGGGAACTTTCGGACCCAAATATATCCCACTTGAGGGAAGGATTGGAGTGGGAAATTGATTTCCTACCTAATTACTCACTAAAAATTACTGACCCATCCCTAATTACCCATTCACACCCTTAATTACCCCCTAACCCATGGGGTTCTAGCCACTAATCATTAACAAAACTATGCTAACAACATCAAAACCTACCCTAAGCATGAACTCTAACATCAAACAATCAAAATACCAATCAAAGCAATTAAAATGGCAAGCAAGGTAATTAACAAGCAAGTAAAGTAATTTGTAAAGTAAAGTAGAGTTTAGGGAAGAAGATACTTATTAAAATTCACTAAACCCTTGATTAATACTAAGCTAATTACCCTACTCAAAACTTTAATCTCTCTCTAAAACTAGAAGAAAAGCTGAATATAAAAGTCTCTCCAAAGCTCCCCTCAAAAATCGTCTAATGGAGTTTAAATACAAAGCAAAACAGTTGAGCAAAACACGTCGTTTTGGCCAAGGAAAATTGCGCAGAACAGCGTCGTCGAGGGTGCGACGGTCCAGGTCGCGGGCGCGACCTCACGAAGCATGCCCAGGCGATTGCATCGTTCTCTGGTCACGGGCGCAATGTCTACGGTCGCGGGCATGACCGCCATCTTGCCGGAGCTTGTCGCGCGTGCGAGACACTCCTTCGCGGGCGCGACCCTCTGTTGGCGAGTCAAGATGGACGAAGTTTGGTGCTGTGTAGCGGCCGTTACACCACCTTTAGCGGTGCGACAGTCTGGGTTGGTTAGCTGGTCGGGGGTGTTACCATTGTGTTCGCGGGCGCGAGCTTTTTTTGCCGGACCTTCCTCCTTTCCCTTCAAGGTTATAGTGCCCGCTACAAGGACTGTAGTGGGTGCTACCAATCTGTTTTTCTCTAAACCTGGGAAAATGGCTCTCGGCTAGGCTCAGGGAATTACTCGAAAATGTCCAAAATACCCCCAAAAAGCCCCGAAATATCTCGTTTGCTTTGTTTTACTCCTTAAATCCGAAAAACCTACAAAAGAACAAAAAAGCAGGTAAAAACAATTGAAAAGACTCAGAATCGAGCCAAAATAGCAAGTTGAAAGGCGTTATTTAGGCCAAAAAATGGGACTAAACAATGCCTCTAGATGAAATCAAATGCCCTAAAACAATTTCTTCTTCTACCATAAAATGGCATTTCTCCCAATTCTAGACTAAGTCTACTTCTTCACTATGAATACAAATTTTCTCTAAATTACTTAAACAATAATCAACGAATGGCCATAAACAGAAAAATCATCCATGAAAACTTCCATGCAATGCTCAATATAGTCACTAAATATTGCCATCATGCTTCTTTGAAATGTACCGGGTGCTTTACACAAACCAAAATACATTCTCCAATATGCAAACGTACCATAAAGACAAGTAAAGGTGGTTTTCTCTTGATGTGCGAGATGGATAGGAATCAGAAAAAATCCTGAGTATCCATCTAAGAAACAAAAGTAAGAATGACCCGCTAACTTCTCTAACATTTGGTCTATGAAGGGGAGGGGAAAATGATCTTTCTTGGTAACCTTGTTTAGTTGACGATAATCTATGCACATCCGCCATCCCGTGACGGTTCTAGTACTAACAAGCTCATGCTTTTCATTTTCTAACAACTGTCATCCCTCCTTTCTTTTGGACACATTGAACCGGGCTTACCCATTCACTATTTGCGATGGGGAAGAAGATCCCGGCTGCCAAAAGCTTAACCAATTCTCTCTTAACCAATTCTTGCATATTAGGATTTAGTCTACGATGTGGCTGCCTAGTTGGTTTCACATCATCCAACAAATCAATAGAATGCATGCAATTAGATGGTGAGATACACTTCAAGTCCTTAATCTTATACCCCGATGCACCCTTATGTTTTCTCTAAAGATCAAGCAACTTAGCAAGTTCAGGTTCTTGCAATTTAGCATTCACAATCACAAGACAAGATTCATTCTCATCTAAGAAAGCATATTTCAAAGAAGGGGGTAGGGGTTTAAGTTTTAATTGAGGGGAAGAGGGTTAAGCTTGAGAAGAAGTCATACCTTTGCATAAGACCTCTTGAATCTCCATACACTCAAAATAAGGCTCATCAATAGAAATCTCATCATGTGTTGGTGTTGAATCGAGCAGGTTGGAAAGAAACATAATATTGGTACCTTCGGGATCAAATTAAAAAGATTCAAGAAAACCCGGAATCGATGGGTCCCAATAATGCAGACCCAGACCCGCTCCAAGACCTGATGGGTCCATGGGTCCTTAGCGGGTCCTTAATGGGTCCAACCATATTATGGATTTTTTTACTAAATTATTAACTTTTGGGGTTGATCTTATACTTGTATACATATATAATAGTAACTATTCTATTTAAAAACACCTATTTTTAACACAATAAAAAGATCAAAACATCAATATACTATGATACAATCGAATTCTAAGTTTCCAACGCCAAAACATCACAAAAGTCATTAAGACATCAACAAAATATTACAAAAGTCTCTCAAAATACAACACAACTCAAAATGCCAAAAAGAAAAAAGTTCATGATTATAAAGAGAGATATATATATATGTTATAGTGGAGAATGGGATGGGCACTAGACTAGTAGCACGGCTGTGGTGGTCTGCGTGAGTCAGTGAGTGTGACTATGTGAGACTAGGGGTTTTAGTCTTATAGATTTAGTATTTTAGTGTAGTACACAGTAATGTAGACTTGTAATTAACTAATTGGGTTTTTATTTTTTCAGGAAAATTATAAATATTTATATTGTAACGGGTCCATGGGTAGGGTCGTGCTTGGACCCGGACCCGGACCCGCCCCGAGACCCGTTGGGTCAAAAATTTTTGGACCCAGACCCGTCTTAATGTGTCGGGTCTAACCGAGTCTGGGTCTGGTCTAGGACCCACTGCCATCCCTATTCATGAGATAGTCCTTATCTAGAAAGCAATCCTACTATTAAATTTCTCATGAATGTCGTTCTAGAGATGCAACAGAAGACGGCCTTGGAAGAGACTACGAGACAAGGAAAGGCAGCTCAAGAAGTACCTATGCTTATTCCGGAAGCCCGAGTTCTTGTATGTGATTTTTGTGGAGGGTCACATTCTTTGAAGCGATGTGAAGAGTATCAAGCCGAGCAAGTCCAAGCTATCTATCCCAACAATAACCTCTCCTATACCAATCAAAACCCCATTTGTCCTCGTGGGAATTATGCCTACAACCAACAAGCTCCACTAAACCAAAACCCACCCCCCGGTTTCTCAAATCAAAACCGCCGACAATACTACCAAAACTCTCATCAAGGTCAAACTTCCCAAGCATTCAAACCACCACAACAAGAATCCATTGAGAAAATCCTACAAAAGATTTCCTTAGCCTAAGAAAAGATCTCCTTAACTCAAGATAAGATGTCCTTAGCTCAAGATAGAGACCAAGCACGCATCAAGAACTTTGAGTTACAACTGGCTCAAATGATACAACAATCTAAACCCATCCAATCTCTTCCTAGCCAACCCCAACCAAATCCTAAAGGGTAACTTAATGCTATTACATTGAGGAGTGGTAGCGAGATTGAGGGCCCTAGGATGGTAGAAGAGGATGTTTTGGGTGAAAAAGAGGGTGATGTGGTAGATGTCACGGAGGAGGAAGATTTGATAGAGGAGCGGGAGAGTGAGTTTGTTTTGGGTGAGGGAGATAATGGAGTTCATGAGGACGAGTTGGAGGAATCTAGTAAAGAAAGAGAGGAGATGGAGAAGATAAGGAAAGGGAAAGGAAAGATGGTGGAAGAAGAGTCGATCCAAATCATTGAGAAGCCAAAGCTATTGCTGGTTCCTTTTCTCGAGCGGTTAACAAAGCCCAAGTCCGATGTGAAGTTTTCAAAGTTCATTGGGATGCTCAAAAAGCTTTAAGTTAACATTCCATTTATTGATGTTGTTTCCGAGGTCCCATCTTTCAAGAAGCATTTAAAAGAGCTTCTCACAAGCAAAAGGAGGATTCAAGAGACATCTACGATCCATTTGACAGTGGATTGTAGTGCTATTATTGATAACAAATCATCAGAGAAGTTAGCCGATCCCAGAAGTTTTTCCATTCCTTGCACCATTGGTGACATACGGATTGGCCGTGCTCTTTGTGATCTAGGAGCGAGTGTAAGCGTTATGCCTTATTCGATTTGCAAGAAGTTGAATCTCGACGATCTCACTCCTACAACAATTAATCTCCAATTCGCCGACCGTTCCGTACGAAGACCTTTAGGAATATTGGAAGACATCTCGGTCCAAGTGGGGCGATTTTTGATTCCATGTGACTTTGTGATTTTGGAGATGGAGGAGGACAACAACATTCCTATCATTTTGGGAAAGGTCGTTTCTTGCCACGGCGGGAGCGATAATTGATGTGAAGCATGGTAGCATGTCGTTGAATGTCGGTGATGAAAGCATCATTTTTAACCTTGAGGGGTCATTAAAAGGTCCTTCGTATGGGGTATGTCTTCTTTTCAAGTTAAATCCTCTATTCCTTTAGAGCTTAAACCTCTACCCCCTTCCCTACAATATGCTTTCTTGGATGATGAGAAGTCTTGTCCTGTCATTGTGAATGCGAAAGTGCATGATTCTGATTTGACCAAGTTGCTTGATTTGCTTAGAAAGCATAGGGGTGGTTTAGGTTATAAGATAGAGGATTTGAACGGTTTGTCCCCTTCTGTATGCATGCATTCAGTTGACTTGTTAGAGGATGCAAAACCTACTAGGCAACCCCAACGTCGATAAAACCTCAATATGTAAGAGGTGGTTAAGATGGAAGTAGTAAAGTTGTTAGCTGCTGGGATCATCTTCCCCATCGCAAATAGCGAATGGGTAAGCCCCGTTCAGTGTGTACCCAAGAAGGGTGGAATGACTGTGATTGAGAATGAAAAGAAACAACTAGTTAGTACCCGGACCGTCACCGGTTGGCGGATGTGCATTGATTACCACCAACTAAACAAATTAACAAAGAAGGACCATTTCCCTCTTCCCTTTATTGACCAGATGTTGGAAAGGTTGGCGGGTCACTCGTATTTTTTCTTTTTAGATAGGTACTCGGGTTTCTATCAAATTCCAATCCACCCCGCACATCAAGAGAAAACTACTTTCACTTGCCCGTATGGTACTTTTGCTTATCGTCGCATGCCTTTTGGGTTGTGTAATACACCGGGGACATTTCAACGTTGCATGATGGCTATCTTTAGTGATTTCATTGAACAATGCATGGAAGTCTTTATGGACGATTTTTCTGTCTATGGTAATACCTTTGATTATTGTTTACTGAATTTGGAGAAAGTTCTAACCCGTTGTGAGGAAGTTGACTTAGTGTTGAATTGGGAGAAATGCCATTTCATGGTGGAAGAAGGTATTGTGTTAGGTAATTTGATTTCTTTTAAGGACATCAAAGTGGACAAGGCTAAAGTTGAGGTTATAGAGCGCCTACAACCCCCAGTTTCTGTTAAGGGGTGCGTAGCTTCCTTTTCCATGCCGGCTTCTACAACCGGTTCGTCATGGATTTTTCTAAAATCGCTCGACCTTTAACTGATCTCTTGTGCAAGGATACCCGATTCTCTTTTACTGATGAATGCCTTGAGTCATTTTATAGGTTAACGCAAGCCTTGATTTCCGCACCGGTAGTTCAACCTCCGGATTGGACACTACCCTTCGAAATCATGGCCGATGCAAGCAATTTCATTGTGGGAGCGTGTTTGGCTCAAACCATAGAAAAGAAGCTAAGAGTCATCTACTGATAACTGCGTTTCATGACTATATTTTTAGGGGTTTTTAATAGTGAATTAGGGAGAGTTTTATGTGTGAACCTTGATTTTTATTCCAATTTCCCTACTACACTTGGTGTTGTTGTTTTTTTATGTGAATTTGTAGGCTTTGAGGCCAAAACACCAACTTTCTCTCAACTTCAGGCAAGAGTGAATATACCACGGACCTCTACATGTCAAACCCAAACCGTGGTACAAATTTGGGACGAAAAGGAGCAAGGAATGGCCGGGCAGCAGCAACCTCGGGCAGACCGAGGTGGTGGCCACGGTCCGTGGCAGTTCAGCTCCTTGTGCCCAACTCATTTTTTTTCTTTTTTTGCGAAGGAAACAAGAAAGAAACGAAACAGTGGCAACCACGGGCAGCCCGTGGTGATCAACACGATCCGTAGTGTACGAATTTGTACGGACCGAGGCGGACTGCCTATGCAGATCAGTTGTTTTCGCGAGTAGAAAAGGGGGAAAGCGGCAGTTTTTCGATATTCAGTCATTTTCTATCAGTTTTCCTTCATTCTTTGGCCGTCAAGGAGAGAAAAGAGAGCCCTAATACTTCCATTCTACTCCTCTCCCCCACCATCAAGATTCAAGACCGAATCGATTCAAGAGAAACCAAGATCAAGATTCGCAAAGGAAAGGAGCGACGTTCACGAAGAAGGTTTCACCCCGGAATCGAAAGGCTCGACGGGTTGTATTCTTCGCAATTCTATTCTTTCTTTTCGATTTCCTTCTTAGTTTTGAGATTCAATTGTGATGATTGCAACTTGTTTTGTGTTTTCATTGAATATGAGTGAGTAGTTTCTTTGAATTCTAGGGTTTTGCAACCCGAAACAATGTGGTTTGATTAATTGTTATTAGTTTGTGCATGAATTCTTTATTAGAATCAAGAGAAGGTTGTGTTTACCATATTTATGAGTATTCTTAAGGCCTTTGATATTTGTAAGTTTGAGATTAACCTGAGAAGTACTGAAAGGTGAATTAGGGTAATCTGACTACCAACCTGTCTACCTAGGATTGCGAAAGTTGAAAAAGGAGTAGTGAACTAGGGAATCATTAGATAACCTGACCTTTTGAGACCTTCAATTCTGTTTAACCTAAAAGGCACACGAAAGTTGTTGATTAGGTTGTTTAGAATAATTCTATTTAGCATCGAAAGGGCGATAGGATTTAGAGGTTATTGATTCTTGATTCATTCTTGAATGTATGATTGTGCAGGCTAGGTTTTAGTAATCGAACTCATTGTTAGGTTAGCATCTCCCTAGAAGTCTTTCTCTCTTGATTAGAACATTAGATTAATTTTTCCTGCTTTATTAGTTTTATCTAATTGTTAAACCATTACCAAAACCCAAATCCTGATTAGCTTGGCAATCGAGATAGAGATTAGTTTATTGTGCTGCTAAGTGAGTCCCTGTGGGATCGACCTTGATCTGCTACTACGTACACCGTGCGCTTGCGGCCCTGTCAAGTTTTTGGCGCCGTTGCCGGGGACTCTGTCCCTAGCAGTCGGTAAATGAATTCTCTTTGGTTGACTAAGTTGTTTTCTTTTTCTTTCTTTTTCTTTTCTTTTTATCTTTGATCTTTTATTTTTTTAAAAAAAACAACACCAAAAAAAAATGACAATTCTTGATTTCCCCAATTTGAGCAGGAATTATTTTGGCACTATTTTGAGCGATTACTTGCATGTCTTGTTCCACATGGTATTGTGCCTGGGAAATCAGATATTCTTGACATTGTTGCTGAGGGGGTGAATAAAGAGACTCGTACTCTATTAGAGTATTTTGGTTTCTATGCTAAAACTGTTGATGAAGCTTGGAGTTTGCTTGAGTGGCTTGCACGTGATACTCGTGATTTTGAAAATTATTATCGTGCATCCTTTTTCCCCAATATTTGTGCATCTCATGCTAGATTATGTACTCAACCCCATTGTTTGTCTCCTTGTTGTGAATGTAGTTCTTTTGACCATGATGAGTCTACATGCCCTATTTTAGCCAAACTTGATTTTTTGACGAGGGCAGTGCAAGAGCAACAAGATAAGTTGGAAGCTTGACTAGAGAAAATAGATGAAATAGTTGACCCTTCTAAGTCATCTTTGCCAACTATTGCTCCTTCTCATCCTAGCTTACCTAGAGACACTACTGATGGTGTCTTTTCTTTTCATAATGCATCCTTACCTTTTTCTCAGTCGACGGGGTTTGAGGTGAGTGATGCCCATGGGTTTGATGCTAGGTGTGATGATGATGTTTGTCATGAGTCAATTGATGCTATTGATGAGGAGTCTTGTGAGGGGATTGTGTGTGGATTGGATCCTTCAAGCAAAGAAATTGATCGTGTATTCCATGCTTCTATGCTTTGTTCACCACCTTCCCTTGCTCCTAAGAACCTTGAGGAGCCCATTCCCTGTGAAAAGACAATTGATGTTCATGTTGATGTGGAATGTGTGGTTGACTCTTGTGATGTGACTGTGATTGAGGGGACCAACAATGTTCTTGATTTGTCCCTAGGCACTTTAGAAGGGTTTCAACTCTATCTTGATCCATATTGTAAATGCCTAGAGGACTCAGCTAGAAAAATCATGTGGAAACTTATTTTGATTCTTTTGATTTTTCTAGTACTTTTGACTTATTTGAGGGAGTGCAACTAACATTCTTTGCCATGAATATTTTGTTGCTCTCTTATTTGCAGGCTTGTGAACCGCATGTTGCGGAGTTTGACAAGCTTCTAAGGGCGTTAACCGCTTCTGAGGTATGTTTCGTCTAGCTAAAGACATTAAACTAGCGCTTCTTGGGAGGCAACCCAAGCGTTTAATTGCTTTATTAGGTTTTATTTCGTTCCTTTAATTTTCCTTTTTTTTTAGAGTGTGATGCATTATGTCATTTCCCTCTTGTGCATGCTACCCTTATTCGAAATGCGTTGTGGATAATGCTTTGTCCAAGCATGGGGGGTTTGCGTTGATTGTCCTAAAATCATGTGCTTGAGTGAGACTGACGTTTATAGTTGCATATTTGTTAGTTTCTTTTTGTGTTTGTTAGGCTTTGAATTCGCATGTAGGTTGCATATAGGTGTAGTTTTCTTGCTTTCTTGTTAAAAAAAAAAATTAGGATAGTTTTTCGCCTTTGAGGTGTGTGTTTGGATTATCTTTGCAAGTGTGTACTCATGAGATTTTTGGCTTGATGTAGATAATAGGAGAGACTTGGTTGTTTGTTTGACTTAGGTTGCGTGTCATGTTTGTGATTCATCTAGTCTTGATCAATTCCTGTGCATGATAATGAAATTCCTATGTTTGGTTCGTCAAAGGAACTAGTTGTTTATGATTGCGGTAGGTTAACCCGTGAGACCTCTTTAGCCTAAAAAGACTATCACTTTTATAGTCTCTTTTCCTTTTGAGTGTGACCTTACCATGTTTGCATCTCTAGAACTTGATTTGACTCTCTTTGAAACTGCATTTGACTTGTGCGTTATGTTACTATGATTGAGGCCCATTTTGAAGCCACATAGCCAAAAAGCCACCTGACATCTTGACTTCTTTTTGCTAGCCCTTTACTAACCATTTTTCCTGTCTTGTTGTTTATCCTATTCGTGCGCACCTTTGGCCTGTTCTTAATTCCATACCCTTTAGCCAAATTAGTGGAGCAACAATTCAGTTGGAGGCAGTTTTTGTAGTCTATATCTTTGGTGACTTCGTTGGAAGGTTTACTTGATGAGGGAAACATTGTTCATAAACGTTATTTATTCCCTCTTTTCAGTCGAGGTTGAAATTGGTTTGATGGGAAATGAGTCGTTTCTATATTTATCTATGCTATTCACCACAAAGAAAAAAAAGGAATGAAAAGTATATAAAAAAGAAAAAAAAGAGGAGAAGTTTTGAGGAATAAGGTGAATAGCATAGTGGTTTTCTTGCTTATATTGACTATTCCTTTATTTTGCCTCGATGGGGAAGATATTTATGCTTCATTGCGGTGTGATGTAAGAGGTGTTGTGCTATATGTATTGGGAATGTTGCTCTTTAGGTCTTTGGCTCTTAGCTCCACAATACCCAAATGAATTCCCTCCTTACCCTACACCTAAGCCCCGTTACAACCTTTGAAAAGTCCTCATGATTAACATTTGTGCATATTGTCTATAGCGGTAGAGAATCGAGAGTCTTGTCAAGCTTATGGTAGGTTGTTTACATTGGTTGAAGGGTTTTGAGTGAACCGTTATATCTTTTGCAAACACACGAGGGCAGTGACCCACATACCCTAAAGTGAGGTCCTACCGATCCCAACTAGTTCACCAAACATGTGAATGAGTTTTGATTGCATTTGAGTTGTGATGGATTAGTTGTGTTGCTTCATGACATGTGATTCTATTTTCGAACAACAATTTTTGTTTCAATTTGAATCTTATTCTCGCTAGGGAGTCCTTGAGTGTATCGTTGCTTGGGTAATCCTATATGCCCCTTTAATTGGAGGAGGTATGATTAGTTTCTTTTCAAGTCTTTTCATCTTGTTTTGAGTCTTGTACTTGCTTGGAGACAAGCAAGGAGTAAGCATGGGAGGATTTGATAACTACGTTTTATGACTATATTTTTAGGGATTTTTTAATAGTGAATTAGGGAGAGTTTTATGTGTGAACCTTGATTTTTATTCCAATTTCCCTACTACACCTGGTGTTGTTGTTTTTTATGTGAATTTGTAGGTTTTGAGGCCAAAACACCAACTTTCTCTCAACTTCAGGCAAGAGTGAATATACCACGAACCTCTACATGTCAAACCCAAACCATGGTACAAATTTGGGACGGAAAGGAGCAAGGAATGGCCGGGCAGCAGCATCCTCGGGCAGACCGAGGTGGTGGCCACGGTCCGTGGCAGTTCAGCTCCTTGTGCCCAACTCATTTTTTTTTTTTGCGAAGGAAAGAAGAAAGAAACGAAACAGTGGCAACCACGGGCAGCCCGTGGTGATCACCACGGTCCGTGGTGTACGAACTTGTACGGACCGAGGCGGACTGCCTATGCAGATCGGTTGTTTTCGCGAGTAGAAAAGGGGGAAGCGGCAGTTTTTCGATATTCAGTCATTTTCTATCAGTTTTCCTTCATTCTTTGGCCGTCAAGGAGAGAAAAGAGAGCCCTAATACTTCCATTCTACTCCTCTCCCCCACCATCAAGATTCAAGACCGAATCGATTCAAGAGAAACCAAGATCAAGATTCGCAAAGGAAAGGAGCGACGTTCGCGAAGAAGGTTTCACCCCGGGATCGAAAGGCTCGAGGGGTTGTATTCTTCGCAATTCTATTCTTTCTTTTCGATTTCATTCTTAGTTTTGAGTTTCAATTGTGATGATTGCAACTTGTTTTGTGTTTTCATTGAATATGAGTGAGTAGTTTCTTTGAATTCTAGGGTTTTGCAACCCGAAACAATGTGGTTTGTTTAATTGTTATTAGTTTGTGCATGAATTCTTGATTAGAATCAATAGAAGGTCGTGTTTACCATATTTATGAGTATTCTTAAGGCCTTGGATATTTGTAAGTTTGAGATTAACCTGAGAAGTACTGAAAGGTGAATTAGGGTAATCTGACTACCAACCTGTCTATCTAGGATTGCGAAAGTTGAAAAAGGAGTAGCGAACTAGGGAATCATTAGATAACCTGACCTTTTGAGACCTTCAATTCTGTTTAACCTAAAAGGCACACGAAAGTTGTTGATTAGGTTGTTTAGAATAATTCTATTTAGCATCGAAAGGGCGATAGGATTTAGAGGTTATTAATTCTTGATTGATTCTTGAATGTATGATTGTGCAGGCTAGGTTTTAGTAATCGAACTCGTTGTTAGGTTAGCATCTCCCTAGAAGTCTTTCTCTCTTGATTAGAACATTAGATTAATTTTTCCTGCTTTATTTGTTTTATCTAATTGTTAAACCATTACCAAAACTCAAATCCTGATTAGCTTAGCAATCGAGATAGAGATTAGTTTATTGTGCTGCTAAGTGAGTCCCTTTGGGATCGACCTTGACCTGCTACTACGTACACCATGCGCTTGCGGCCCTGTCATCTACTATGCAAGGCATGCGCTTGATAGTGCACAGAAGAATTACACGACCACGGAGAAGGAGCTTTAGGCAATCATTTTTGCTCTCAACAAATTCTGGTAATACCTTATGTTCTCCAAGATGGTGGTCTACACGGATCATGCTGCGATTAAATATTTGATGGGGAAGAAAGAAACGAAGCCGAGGCTCATTCGGTGGGTTTTGCTTATGTAAGAGTTCGATTTGGAAATTCGCGGCAAGGGCGGCACGAAGAATGTAGTAGCCGACCACCTATCAAGGATCCTTGTTGATTTGGAGGATACCCAACCGATCGTTGATTCTTTCCCGGATGAGCGACTCATGGCCATCAAGCATTCTCACCCGTGGTATGCCGACATCATAAACTACTTGTCTAGTAAAGTGATTCCTCCAAATATGACCCCTCATCAAAAGAAGAAGTTCTTTCACGACATGAAACATTTCTTTTGGGACGATCCATTCCTATTCCGGCTGTGCAATGACGGGATGTATAGACGATGTCTACCCGAAAGGGAGGTGAAATCTGTTTTGACACATTGCCATGAATTCCCCATAAGAGGTCATGGTGGCTCTCAAAAGACGGCGGCGAGAGTCTTACAAGCGGGCTATTGGTGGCCGACTCTCTTTCATGATGCCCATCTTCACGTCAAGCAATGCGACATATGCCAAAGGTCCGGAAATATTTCCCGGAAGAATGAAGCACCATTGGATTTCATCCTTGAGGTAGAGGTTTTCGATGTGTGGGCGTTGGATTTCATGGGTCCCTTTCCGTCATCACGAGGTTTTCAATACATCTTAGTGGCAGTAGACTATGTTTCGAAATGGGTTGATGCTATCCCATGCGTGAAGTGCGATGGCAAATCCGTGTCAAGATTCTTGACGAAGATTTTATTCCAAAAATTTGGCATTCAAGGGTTATCATTAGTGACAACGGATCCCACTTTATCGAGAACAAGTTTGAGTCCCTCCTAGCAAAGTATGGTATCAATCAAAAGAAGGGACTCCCCTATCATCCTCAAACGCAAGGTCAAGTAGAGATCTCAAATCGTGCTATCAAGGAGATTTTGGAGAAGACGGTCAGCTCTTCACGGAAGGATTGGGCGTAGAAATTAGATGAATTCTTGTAGGCATATCGCACTGTCTTCAAAACGCCGATTAGGACTACTCCGTACCCACGGTAGAATTCACCGTAGCTACGATCCAACTAAGACAAATTCTCCTGTTTTTGGCCCAGCAACTATACCGTACCTACGGTTGGCTTCGCCGCACCTACGGTCGTAGAACAACACATTTTGTCCCAGATTTCTTCCCGAGTGAGAACGTGCCCACTGTCCATGAGACCGTACCCACGGTCTGTCGAATTGCACCGATTATGTCGGGGTTGATAACCTTTGCTCCCTCATTTTTCACTCACTTCTTTTCCTTCTCTCACACTCGAAAAACCTTCTCCCCGCTCTAAACCCTAAATCCCTTGCCCAAATACTTCAAATCCTTCACAAATTAGTTCACCACTCTCCAATTTTTTGAAAACCCGTGCCCTAGCTGCGCCATATCTGCTTTTTCTCGCCATTTTCGGAGCTTCTCAAGTGTCGATTCTGGGTTTTATTCATTGTTGGGGCTCGAAAGTTACAAGACAACATCTCCAAGTTCTCCATTCAAGTATCTCGTGTATTTTGGTGCATCAAAGTTTGTTTTTCTCGCTAATTTTGGTTGATTTTATGCACAATTTCTTGGGATTTTGTTGGATGTTCTGGGTTGAGTTTAGGGGTGTCGATTTGGGTGTTAAACTGTTGATTGGAGTTAGATAGTGAAGTTCTTGGTTGAATTAGGAGTTTAGACATATTGTTGTTCTTGGGCAATTTCAGACATTTATGTTTCTATTTGTTGTGCCTATTGTTGTGGTTGTGTTGCTCTTTGATTTGCTCTAATGGGACGAGCCAAGCGCGCCCGATCTGAGCCAGAACCGACCCTTCCTCCATCTACTTCAAAAGAACCTGATAAGACCCGTTACAAGGGTCAACCCGCCTCTTTGATCCAATGAGACCCGAAGGTGAAGGTCACCTTTAGGGATGATATGCATAAGGCGAGGTACGCAAGGTTGAAGAATCGAAAAATATGTGCTCCTGATTTGTGTCACGAGGAAACGGCAAGAGATGTATATTGCAAGCCAAGCATGGATTGTTTCGTCAAGGTCATGGGTTGGGAAATCTTTGCCACCATCAACGAGCCTATTGTTGACCAACCGGTGCTCGAATTCTTGAGTTCTCTAGTGGTTCTGGAGGATGGCACATCTAAGGCCACCTTCTCCTACATCGTTGCCAAGAAGGAAGTGGAATGTACGGTTCAAGACCTTTGCAATGCTCTCGGTCTTCCATTGGATGACCTTTGCAAGAAGCTATGAGAGCCCTCACCTGTTGGAGGAGAGGGTATCCCAAGGTTCAAACACGTAAACTACAAGTCCATTACCCAAGCAATTCAAAAGCCAGAGACTTTTGCCTCTTTCACCGGATTATTGCAAGCTCCATCTTTGGCCGTGACACTGGACGGTCAAGCATTCGCAAGGACGATCTCTTCAACCTCTTCAACGCAATCAATAGTCGCCGTGTAAACACCGACTCATGCATTCTTCACTGTCTTCGGGAGATAAACCTTGAAACTCGAAACATGACCCTTGGTATGGGGCACATTATTTGTCATTTCCTTAAGAAGCAAGGGTTCGAGTCCTATATTGCTAAGTGGACTCCATGGTACTTCCCCGATCCCGTTGATGGTGTTCGCTTGCGGAAAATGGAATTCTTGGAAAAGAACAAAACGCGAACACTTTACCGCGATGGGTGCGATTCCCTTAGTGTCGTGGTTCATTTGAATGACGATCATGCCGAAGAGCGGTTAGATGTCACTGATCAACGCAATTGGTCGTCTGGCCAAACGTTTGGGAGCCGCTATGTGGTGGGTGGTCCTTCGGAGCCTGGGGAGGAAGGTGAAGAAGAAGCCGAGGAAGTTGAAGAAGAGGATGAAGAAGAGCAAGGGGAAGAAGCGGGACCAAGCCAAGCAAGGGATGCCACTTTGGAGCGTATTAGTGATCAACTCCAAGAGCTTCAGGATGAATTTCAAGAGCAGCGAGAACTCATTCAAAACCAACAAACCCTGACCGAAAATTTGCAAGGGCTGCTTGAGGCCCAACAAGAGATTCTTGTTGGCATCCAATCGCAACTCCAACCTCGTCCTCCTCCGGGAGGATCCACTTGAGGACTGTTTGTAAGCATTCCCGCCCCCACCCAATCTTTGTCACTGTTTTTACATACTTTATGGTGTGAAATATGAGTGTGGGGGGGGGGGTGCTTCATCGAGGTTTGGATGCGAAGGTCTTGTGGTTTTAGTATGATGGCGTCCCGGGTTCTTTTGGCCTGTTTTGGTGTTGTTTCTAGGATGCTCGATCTTGGCTTCTGTTGGTTGTTTTTTGTTTGTAGTTGGGGTGTTTTGGGTTTGATGATGATTGATCTTTTGGGCTAGGGATGGTCTGTTTTGGATGTATTTTGGTTATGAATGGTAAATGGCTGGGTATGTAAGAAATGTTTGTTCAAAGTTAATGAAATGAATCGAGTTGTTTTGGTCAGTTTGTGTTGAGTTTCACTTTTATTTCCCGCCTTAATGACTGAGATTCGGGGATAAGGTAAGTAATTGGCAAAGTACATATTGTTTATAGTTTTCTTTTCTTCTTTGTAGTTTTTGTTTCGAAATCTAGTTAGTTAATTTTTCTTTGATTTTGTTTTCGATCTAGCATGCGGATTTTGTAATGTGTAAAGTCGTCTTTTTCTCTAATATCATTGTGATTCACTTGTACGACGACTTCTGATCGAAGCTTCAACACTTATGCAGAGCTCGAGGTACTATCTTTCCACCTTACTCTTTCTTATGTGAATTATTATCATGATCCGTCGCATGCTTGATTTTCTTGTGGGTGGCGAACCCCTTTGAGTGTTTGTGTTGGGATTATATTGCTGTTGGAGCCGTGTGGGCTCGGGTCGCCACCATTTTTATTTGCTAGTTGTTCTTGTTTGCTCGTTTTTGTGGGTTCTCTACCCTTTTTCATGTGACACCTTCCCACAATGACGACATTGTGGCGTTTAAAGTGTGGGGGAGGGGGCGGGGGGGGGGGAGATATTCGATTGTAAGGGTAGATCACCTAGTCTTTGGTTTTTGTTTTCCTAGTTTTTGCCTAAAATTTGAAATTTTTTGTGTGAAAAAGGACAAAAAAGGGAGTGAAAGCCTTAAAAGTTTTCTTTCAGTCTTCGTTTTCGCTTTGTTTTTCTTTGTTTCTTGGATCTTGTTGTCGAAATTGAGAAGTTGTTCTTAATCTTCTTTAAAAGTAACCGGTCTTAGCATTTTTGACCTTGTCTCGGGTACTAGTCATGACTTACCTTCTTAGACTCCCTCATTGAGTGTCTAGTGAGACCCCCGATTCCTTTCATGTTCCGATTGAAACCGGGAGATTTTAGGGGTTTGTGTCCGAGCTTGTTTGTTCTTTTTCTTATTTAGCAAAAGCAAAAGCAAAGTTCAAAAAGAAAGAAAAAGAAAGCAAAAGCTACAATAACCGGATTAAGTGGGGTGTGTCGCTGAATGACATCAACCACCATACACTTAGCCAACCTACACGGGCGCGGTATCAGTGGTACGGCACGGATACCCCTTAAACCTCCTCTTATATCGCTTTGCGACGGAGAGGTGAATGGAAAAGACTTTGTTGGGAGGGTAAACCCCATATTTGGGTCGTCCAATTCCCGAAAGTAAGGCTAATACCGACCTTTAAAAAGAAAAAAAAAAAGAGAAAAAGCAATTTCGTTGGCTAAACCAACCAAAAAGAAAAGAAAGTTTTTTGCTTCTAAAAGTGTGGGGCTTCTCTTTGCATCACCTACGGCCCTCACCAAGCCAAGGGCGACCAAATGCGAGGAAGGGCAACACTTCTCTTGGTTGTTTCGTTGTTTTTGAGTTCGGACATGAGTCTTTGGAGTCTTTTGGATTCGGTTCGAACCCACTTGCACATTTGCACATGGGGTTTTGCTTGGCATAAGGTGTAGGGGATTGAAAATCTTTAAGATTGACTTTTATTTGAGATGGGTGTTTGTGAGATGCTCCTAACGGTTCCTTTTGGAGGCTTAATAACGTTTTCTAAATTAAGGTTGCAAGATCCTTTGAATCGAAGCTTTTGTTTCTCTTTCCTTTTGTTTTCTTCGGTTTTGTTTTCACTTTCCCTCTTTCCTTTTTCTTTGGCTTTTTTGGGACAAGCAGCTACAAACCCTCACGAGTCCATCTCGTCCACCCGGGCGGCCATGGGGTTCAAAAGGGTTGGTGCATAGGCTAAATGCACTCGTTTCTCTCCCACGACAGAGGAGTTTGTGTTAGTTTAGGTAGTTTTTGTCTTGTTTTGCTCGGGACGAGCAAAAGTTTAAGTGGGGGGGGGGTGTTTAGACCCAATTTTGTGGCTAAATATCGCCTAAATCCTTAGGCTTTTGACTTGTTTCGTGGTTTAATTTAATGACTTTTAATACGTTTTTGGCTATGTTGTAGATTTCAGAGTTTTTACTCAAAACATGGTCAAAAGGGCCATTTTGCAACTATTTTGGGAATCCCGAGATTTCCCGAGTCTAGGTCGAGTCAGAGGCGAAGGAAGTGGAAAGGTCGGACGTGTCAAGTGGCTCAAAAAGTAGAAATTTTGCTGAAGTTTGCCAAGGCGTAGCCCCCGCCACGCTCAAGGTAGCAGGTGCTACCCTTCTCTCGTCCGTTAGCTGTCACACGCTGTTTAGACCCAATTTTGTGTCTAAATACCGCCTAAACCCTTAGGCTTTTGACTTGTTTCGTAGTTTAATTTAATAACTTTTAATGTGTTTTTGGTTATTTTGTAGATTTCGAAATTTTTACTCAAAACATGGTAAAAAGGGCCATTTTACAACTATTTTGGGAATCCCGAGATTTCCCTAGTCTTGGTCGAGTCAAAGGCGAAGGAAGCGGAAAGGCCAGACGTGTCAAGTGGCTCAAAAGGTAGAGATTTTGCTGAAGTTTGCTAAGGCGTAGCCCCCGCCATGCTCAAGGTAGCGGGCGCTACCCTCCTCTCGTCCGATGGCTATCACACGCACCAAGGCGTAGCCCCCGTCACCCTTTTTGTAGCGGGCGCTACGCCCAGAACATCATTGTGGCAGAGCTAGACCGTACCCACGGTCCTGATGACCGCATCTACGGTGGGTGCAAGGCATGTGCAAAAGGTGAAGTGACCGAACAAGACCGCACCCACGGTGGGTGCAAGGCATGTGCAAGAGGTGAAGTGACCGGAGAAGACCATACCCACGGTCTAGGGACACCGTGCCTACGGTGTTGCATAGAGAAGCGAAATCTGTAGTTCACTACGCAAGATCGTACCCACTGTCTCCTATACCGTACCCACGGTCTCCCTATGTCCTACGCGTGTTTTCGGCTTCAAGTGCTGCGTTTTGCCAACCAAATTTCACTTGTATATATCTACCTCTTTTACGATTTCTTGAGGAGGCATCTAGGGATAGACTTGGACAATTTCCAGCTTTGTAATTAGGGGTTTTAAAGAGAGATTAGTTAGAGATTAATCTAGGGTTTTGGAGATTTGTGTTTGTTATTGAAGATTTGGGTATTCAAACAATTGAGAGATTGTTGGATCATCTTTTTAATGCTTTTCTTTGTTCATCTACAACATTTTGATAAGTATTCTCTTCCCTTAACTCTTCCATTAATTATTTTGCTAATTACTTTCATTGCTCTTTATTTTCTTGCTCGTTATTTTAATAGTTTTGCTTATTCTTGATTGTTGAATGTTTGAAATCATGTTTAGGTTTGGTTTGGATGTTCCTAGCATAGTTTTTATCATGATTAGTGGCTAGAAACCCTATGGGTTAGGAGGTAAATAAGGGTGTGAATGGGTGATTAGGTTTGGGTTAGCAATATTAGTTAGTAATTAGTTGGGAAATCAATTTCCTATTCCTTTCCTTCCCTCAAGTGGGATGTATTTGGGTTCGAAAGCTCCTGAATACATCCAACACCTGTGTTGGAAGGTTGGAATTGCGATAGTTAGTACTCTACTCACGGAAGTGAATAGAAGCTAACTAGCAAATTCCGTTTCATTAACCCTCTGGGTCCAACGGCGGACTTTGGGAAAGTTAATCCGGACTATCCTCGAATGAGGAAGCTCGATTGGTATTTTCTAACGGAATTTCCACTGGATTTTCTTCCTTGTTATTCGCTTGTTGCAAAACCCATTTTCTCATCCCCGTTTGCATCCCGAAAAGCCTCCGAAGCCCATTTTCCATTCCCTGACCGACCTTAGTTTTGGTTCTTGCTTTGTGCCCCTTTTCAAACCAAATACCTTACCTTAGAAATCTCGACCCGACGATTGACATAGTTTCTATGACCAAGGCCGCCAACTCCCTGAGAAAGAACGACAAAACCGAGGTCCACAAAACCACTGTTACACAAAATGGCGCCGTTGCCGGGGAGCCAGTGCCCCTAGTTTTAGTTTTTTGGTTTTTGGTTATTTGAGTTTGCTTTCACGCTAGAAATTAGTTTGTGCCATTCCAAATGAATTTAATGCTTCTTCATTTCTTGTAGGAGTCTTCGGGTTCTAATGGGTGAAGCTCAAGCTGGTTCACCTCGTACCCTTCTATCATATGTCGTTCCATCATTTGGTACGGGAGGCAATCCTATCACATTACCACCATTAACACCCGATGTTGTGTTCGAGTTTAAACCGCACTTACTTGAAGTCTTCGAAAGAAACCCGTTTCATGGGGATGATGCTGCTGGAAGTCCCATTGCTCAATTGATAAATTCGAAGACCGGATTAGCTTTATATACATTCCGAGGATATCATCAGAATTTTTGAAGTTCAAATTCTTTCCTCTCACTCTTGCGGGGAAAGCAGAGATATGGTTACAAACATGCCCACCTGGTTTTTATTCTTCATGGGAGGCACTCAAAGGAGATTTTCTTCACCGTTTCTTTCCGGCGGAGGAGACACACCGACTTCAAGCAGGAATTTTGAGTTTCAAGCAAGGGCCGGGAGAGAGTCTTTTCGACACTTAGGGGAGATTTAAGAGTCTTCAACGAGAGTTCCCTCATCATAATTTACCGGATTGGATGTTGCTTCAACATTTCTTTCATGGGCTCCGTGGTCCTCTTATATAATCTATTGATAATGCGTCTGGAGGGATGTTCCTAAAGAAGACTGCGGAGGAAGCCAATATTTTTCTTCATGAGCTATCTCAGAATGTTCCTAGTTGGAGAGGCGGCCAAAATTCAGGAAATGGGGATGATTCTTTGGAACACAACCCCTCTATCAAGCTTCTAATGGCTACCATCCTTGATTTGCAAAAGAAGATGGTGAATGATGAAGTTTCCAACCAGTTGAACTTAGCCCGAGGTATGCAAACCTTTGCATCCACACCTATTCCCATGGTGCATATTTGTAAGTTGTGTTTTGGTCCACATCTCGAGCATCAATGTGTGGAGTATCGTCAAGTAGAACATGTGAATGTCGTTTATTCCAACCAACTTTATTCCCATTCTTATGATGATGATGATCCTGGTTACACTATATTTGTCAATCATATATTTGATCCTGTTTCTCAATTTTATGACCATCATGCACATTTTCAAGAAGAGTTCTCACATCAAACCACCCCACAATCCCAATTTTCTCAACCATCCCAAGATTCTACGATTGAAAAGTTGTTGCAAAAAATTGTGGCTAATCAAGAAAGTGAGGATGCTCGCCTTAGAGACCTGGAAACCCAAATGATCCAAGTTGCTCAACAAGTATACTTTTCTCAACCCATTCAACCTCAACCCATCCAAGAGCAGCAAGTTGAAGCCATTACCCTAAGGAGTGGAAGAAAAATTGAAGAACCTATGGTAATGGAGGAGAATGTGGAGGAGGAGAGACCTTTGTGAGAGAATGAGGGAGTTGTGCTGGATAGCAATAAAGAGGAGGACTTAGAAGTTGAGCAGGCTAGGATTGAAGAAAAGGAGAATGATGTTGTGGTTAATGAGGCCGAGGATGAAGAAAAAGAGAAGTTGGAAGAAAGGGTGGTGATTGAGAAAAGAAAAGAGAA
The DNA here is from genome assembly GCA_029582165.1 of Portulaca oleracea. Classification (NCBI taxonomy): domain Eukaryota; kingdom Viridiplantae; phylum Streptophyta; class Magnoliopsida; order Caryophyllales; family Portulacaceae; genus Portulaca; species Portulaca oleracea. The sequence continues at coordinate 1,127,314 of CM055885.1, read as the reverse complement.
AGGAAAGGAAGTCTTGAGGGAGGATATTCATGTAAACCCATTGGAGAAAAACGTTTCATATAGACCTCCAGTTCCATTTTCCCGGAAGATTGGTTCAACAGAAGAATGATGATAAATTCTCCAAGTTTATTTTGATGATGAAGAAACTCGAAGTTAATATACCATTTCTAGATGCCATGTCGGAGGTCCATTCATTCAAGAAACATCTCAAGGACCTTTTGACAAACAAGAGAAGAATCAAGGAGTCATCGACCGTTCATCTCACGGTTAGTTGCAATGTCATCATGGGAAGCAAGTGCCCCGAGAAACTAGCCGATCTCGGTAGTTTCTCTATCCCATGCTTAATTGGTGATATGAGGATCGACAATGTATTATGTGACTTGGGGGCAAGTGTGAGTGTCATGCTGTCACTCTATATGTAAGAAGTTGAACCTTGATGACTTGACCCCTACAAATATCCACTTGCAACTTGCAGATCAAAGTGTTAGGAAGCCCTTGGGAATATTAGAAGACATCTCGGTTCAAGTGGGAAGTTTCCTTATCCCTTGTGACTTCGTTGTTTTGGAGATGGATGAAGATTGGAGAAGTCCTATTATTCTTGGTCGACCCTTCTTAGCCACTACAGGAGCTACCATAGATGTGAAAAGAGGTCGTTTGTCTCTTCATGTGGGGAGAGAACATATTCATTTTGATCTTGATCCTTCGAGAAGGAACCCTCACAAAGAGTCACGCTTCAAGGTTAATCCAGTGGTTGGTATTATGGATGAGCATCAAGAGGAGCCGTGCTTACTTATTGTGGAACCGGATGATTGGGGTGGAGAAAATCACCCTAAATCTATTCATTTTGGGGTTCATGGAGATAGGCTCACCTTCCGTGGTGATTTCCTCAACACTGTACCATTGAGGAGGGAGATTGCCTTCGGAGAAACATATATTGAGAATATGAAAGTGAGAGAGATGGCTTTCCAAGGCCCGAGACCCGGCACATCATCGAATATCAAGCCGGGGCTATCTTCTCTTTCTATCCGGCCTATCAAGTCTTCAAGAAAGCATGCTCCATTGTTGCGCAAGAAGAGGAAGCGATGGAAAAGGGAGAAGAAACATTGGTGGAGTAAGTTTAGGAGGCCATTGCCCTTAATTCCTTCAGAGTTCGCTAGACCACCGGAGGATCATTCCAGTTTATTCATGAGTTCTATTAGAGTGCGCGAGAGGAGAAGGAAGTAGAGTTGGTGGAAAAAGCTTACCATGCTCCTTTCATGCACACCACGCCTATCGAGAATCAAGTAAGTAATTAGGTCAAGCTCGGGACCTTAAACAAGCGCTTTATGGGAGGCAACCCATACTTTTATTTCTTTCTTTTAAATTATTTTCTTTTCTTACTTAGTCTCTTTTTCATGTTTCTAATCTTGCATTCGGATCCTACGAGCTTTGATTGTTTTCGTTTGATTATCCTAACCCGTTGCTCGATTATCATGGATCGCGGATTGAATAATCATTTGCTTTAAAGAACTCTAGGTAATATCTCTCCGCTCTTCTCTTTTTGAGTTGAATATCCTATTGATCCATGTTGCATACTTGATTTTTCTTTTGTGTGGCGAACCCCTTTGAGTGTTTGTGTTGGGATTATCTTGTTGTTGGAGCCGTGTGGGCTCGGGTCGCCACCACTTGCTTTCTAGTTGTTTTTCTTTGTTTGTTTTTGTAGGTTCTCTACCCTTTTCTTGTGACACCTTCCCACAATGAGGACATTGTGGCGTTTTAATATTTGTTCAAGGGTAGATCACCTAGTCTTTTTGGTTCTCTTTTCTTAGTTTTTACCTAAAATTTGATAAAAAAAATTAAAAATTTGAAAAATTTTGTGTGTGAAAGAGTAAATAGGGGAGAAATGTTGTGAAAACCCCAAAAGTTTCTTTCTTTTCTTTTTGAAGATGTTTCCGTTCACAGTTGTGTAGATAGTTGTCTAATTTGCTGATTCAATCAGTTGGAAGCGACCGGTATGAATAAATGTAGGCCTTAGGGAGGATTTTTTCCATGACTTGCCTTAGGTATGAATAAAGAGGGGTTGAAAGAAAAACCAAGAGTGAAGTAGGATAGATAATCCCAAGCTTGACCATGAGAACAACTCTGATTGCCTGATTTAGGATAGGAAGGACCGACTAGAGCCCACTTGCACATATGCACGAGGTGTTTCGCTCATCAGGAAGTGTTTTGGTTCAAAATCTCAAAGATTGGAATTTTTCCAACCTTCGTGTCTTAGTTTGTTTATACTTGCTTCTTCCAATTGATTGTTAAGGCGGGTTGGGGAACTAGGTGCATGATTGGGGACGGGAATATTTTCTTTGCTTTTGGTTCGTTTTTCGGTTTTCACTTCTTTTTCTCTCCCCTTTTTCTTCTTTCTTTGACATTTGTGGGTATAGCCGCTACAAACCCTCACGAGTCCATCTCGTCCACCAGGGCTTCCAGGGGGTTCAAAGGGCTTAGTGCATACGCTAAATGCACTCGTTTCCTCCCACGACAGAGGAGTTAATGTTTAGTTTTCTTATTTGTTTTGTCATGTTTTGCTCGGGACGAGCAAAAGTTTAAGTGTGGGGGGGTGTTTAGACCCAATTTTGTGTCTAAATACCGCCTAAATCCTTAGGCTTTTGACTTGTTTCGTAGTTTAATTTAATAACTTTTAATGCGTTTCTGGTTATTTTGTAGATTTCGGAGTTTTTACTCAAACCATGGTAAAAAGGGCCATTTTGCAACTATTTTGGGAATCCCGAGATTTCCCAAGTCTTGGTCGAGTCAAAGGCGAAGGAAGCGGAAAGACCGGACGTGTCAAGTGGCTCAAAAGGTAGAGATTTTGCTGAAGTTTGCTAAGGCGTAGCCCCCGCCACGCTCAAGGTAGCGAGCGCTACCCTCCTCTCGTCCAATGGCTGTCACACGCACCAAGGCGTAGCCCCCGTCACCCTTTTTGTAGCGGGCGCTATGCCCAGAACATCATTGTGGCCAAGCTGGACCGTACCCACGGTCCTGATGACCGCACCTACGGTGGGTGCAAGGCATGTGCAGAAGGTCAAGTGACCGAACAAGACCGTACCCACGGTCTTGGGAGACCGCACCCACGGTGGGTGCAAGCCATGTGCAGAAGGTGAAGTGACCGAACAAGACGGACTCACGGCCTTGGGACACCGTGCCTACGATGTTGCGAAGAGAAGCGAAATCTGCAGTTCGCTACGCAAGATCGTAGCCACGGTCCGATATACCGTACCCACGGTGATGTATGCTAACTCACTAAGATCAGAGTGTTGAGCTATTATACATCACACAGTCACACATACACACAGCTGGATGCTTGAACTTACAATAACTGATAGAAAGCAACAAGCTGGAATAGAAGACAACCCAATAACAGAATAGGCTTGCTTACAGCTGATACAGACACACCACAACTGCAATCAAGTGCAATGGACTCTCACACACATGCCTCTACAGATACACCAAAGCATGTATGATCAAGCTCAGCTTCCACTTGCTTGAATTTTGCCAATTTCCAGTGACAGGAACTAGTTGAACCAAGATTGAGAGTTGTAGGACACTCACAAACTTTCAGAGGTACTAAGACACTCGAGAATACTATTGAATGAACACTGAGATGCTTTTCTTTGATAGAAAACTTCTGAATATAAAGAGAACTAACAGTTTGATTAACAGGTGCTTAAGCATAAGCATTCTGTCAAATCTCCCTGATCTAATTCTATCTCACAAAGCTTAAAACAAATACATATGATTACATCCTAAGCTATCTAATGTGATCCGGATTACACTTGCTTTGAAAGTAAAAGAGAAGAGCTTACCAAAATCTGATTGGACCAATTTGCCAAAAAGTTGCAAAATGAGCCAATAGGAAGCTTTCCTCTCCTAAGGGGTAAAAACTAAGTTACTGAGGTAATTCCCGCGCCAATGCTAACCTGGAAGTAATCTGAACAGGTTAATATCATGCTGGAAAGACAAAAATAACCCCTGTGAATAGAAATCAAAACATATAGCCCCAGAGCTGGGGTTCTGGAAAAACTGATAAAACAGTCCTGCTGGGATTGTCTGTTCTGACTTCTGAATCTTACTGTGCCATGCTTAATCATGCTGGGAATTGGCTTGGACTTGAAAAGGAGGCAAGGAACAAAAAACTCCTGGAAAACATTGGCTGAAACTTCCTCAACAAGAGATACAATATTGAGAAAGTCAGCTACTGGGACTGTTGTTGCTGGGAACTGGAATTGGTCTGGATGACCGATGCTGATGGACTGAGTGGCTGTAGATGCCAGAACTTGCTTTACAATGGTGTAGCAAGCCTGGATGGATGCTGTTGGTGGTGTGGTGGCTGCTGTAGATGCTGAGAACCTCTTGCTGGAAGTTGGGACTGCTGAGAATCATGCTGTCTGTGCTGGGACTTGGAAGCCTGTTTTTTCTTCTGGAAAGGCTTCCCTAGCTGTTGAGTTTTGTGAAACAACAAGAACTCCTCCTTGTGCTGCTATTGCAATTGCTAATGAAACTCTAGGGGATGCCTCCTTTGCTGATGAAGCTGTTGCTGCTGATTGTCCTCCTTGATAGTCTCCATCATCCTCCCCAGGTTGAGGAAAATTTGTCCTCAAACATGGAAGGTCTTCATCTGCTGGATAGTATGGTCGAAGATTTGCTACACTGAATGTTGCTGAGCCTTCATACTCTTCAAATAGATCCAATCTGTAGGCATTATCTCCAATTTCCTCTAGTACTTCAAAGGGGCCATCTGCTCTAGGCAACAACTTGCCTTTTCTTTTGCTGGGGAACCTGTCCTTCCTGAGGTGGATCCAAACTAGATCTCCTGGTTGGAAGGTCACCTTCTTCCTATTTTTGTTTGCTGAAGTAGACACTTGCTTAGTATACTTGGCAATTCTTTCCTTCACTTGCTGATGAAGCTCCTTGATTTGATCTGCTCTTTTACCTGCTTCAAAACTAAATTTGACAGAAGTAGTTAGTGGAACTAAATCCAAAGGGGAAATTGGATTTTTACCATAGACTACTTGGAATGGAGAGTAGCCTGTGGCGTTGGATGGTGCTTTGTTGTAAGCAAACTTAGCATGGGGCAATAAAGTATCCCATCATGCTTTATTTTTGTGGATCAGTGCTCTCAATAGGACTCCAAGTGTTCTATTAGTAACCTCTGTCTGGCCATCTGTCTGTGGGTGGCATGTGGTGCTATACTTGAGTTGGGTGCCAAATTTCTTCCATAATGTAACCTAAAAATGGCTCAAAAACTTGGTATCCCTGTTAGATACCATTGTTCTTGGCACTCCATGTAATCTAACAATTTCTTGGAAGAATAACTCAGAAACTTTGGTGGCATCAAAGGTGGTGTGGCAGGGTATGAAATGTGCCATCTTTGAGAATCTATCAACCACCACCATGATTGAATCCTTCCCTCTCTGAGTTCTTGGCAAACATACAATGAAATCAAGGCTGACATCTTCCCAAGGGCTGTTGGGAACTGGCAATGGTGTGTATAAGCCTTGAGGTAGGCTATGAGACTTTGCCAACTGACAGATATTGCACCTCTTGAGTAAATGCTCCACATCCTTCCTCATCTTTGGCCAACTGTAATGCTCTCTCAACATCAACAATGTTTTCTCAACTCCAAAATTCCCTGCTAAGCTCCCTCCATGGACTTCTGTGATCAACAGTTCTCTGAAACTGCTCTTAGGGACACACAACCTGCTTCCTTTGAACAAATACCCCTGGTCTATATGGTACAGACCCTGGGATTGCTGCTGACATTTCTGGTACACCTGCTTAAAATCTTCATCCTCCTGATACAAAGCTTTCAAATGCTCAAAACCAATAATTCTAGAATCAAGCATATGAAGCAACATGTACCTTCTACTCAATGCATCTGCTCCTTTGTTTAGCACTCCTGATTTATGGTGGATCATGAAGTGAAACTGTTGCATATACTCGACCCAAGCAGCATGCCTGGTGTTGAGCTTATGCTGCCCTTGAATAAACTTCAAGGCCTCATGATGACTGTGAAGTATGAATTCTGCTCCAATAAGGTAGTGCCTCTAGTGCTGAAGAGCTCTGATGATGGCATGGAACTCTTTGTCATAGGTGTTGTATTTCTTCTTGGCATCATTTAGCTTTTCACTAAAATAGGCAACTGGCTTGGCCTCCTGGGTCAATACCGCTCCTATGCCAACTCCTGAAGCATCACATTCTACTTCAAAAACTTTGTTGAAACTGGGTAGTGCTAGAACTAGTGCTGAAGTGAGCCTTTCCTTGACTTCTTCAAAGGCTTTCTAGGCTGCAGTTGTCCAAATAAAGGACTTCCCTTTCACCACTTCAGTCATTGGTGCCAGGATGGTGCATGAAATTCTTGACAAATCTTCTGTAAAATGAAGTCAGGCCATGAAAACTCTTGACTTGATGAATAGAAGTGGGCACAGGCCACTCCTTGATTGCTTGAATCATCTCATTATCAACCTGAATACCTGCTGCTGTAACAATGTACCCCAAGAAGTTCACTTGGGATGTAAAGAAGTGACACTTCTTGAGATAGCCAAATAACTCCTCCCTGCTCAAAATGGTTAAAACCTCCTCCAAATGCTTGACATGCTCTTGCTCAGACCTGCTATATACAAGAATATCATCAAAGTATACCACAATACTCTTGCCTATAAGTGGCTTAAGGACCTGATTCATGAGTCTCATGAATGTGGATGGGGCATTAGTCAGTTCAAAAGGCATGACCAACCATTCAAACAAACATCCCTTGGTCTTAAATGTTGTTTTCCACTCATCTCCCTCATAGATCCTTATCTGGTAGTATCCACTCCTCAAATCAATCTTAGAAAAGACTGCAGACCCATGTAACTCATCCAACATGTCTTCAAGTCTTGGTATAGGGTACCTATACTTGATTGTGATCTTGTTAATAGCCCTACAATCAATACACATTCTTTGACTTCCATCTTTCTTAGGCACTAACAAGGCTGGGACTGCACATGGACTTAAGCTCTCCCTAATCATTCCCTTCTCCAATAACTCATCCACCTGCCTCTGTATCTCATTGGTATCTGCTGGTGTCATCCTATAAGTTGGCTTATTAGGTAACACTGATCCAGGCACTAAGTCAATTTTGTGCTGGATATCTCTTTTAGGTGGTAAACCAGGTGGCATTTCATCAGGAAATACATGCTGAAACTGCTGGAGTAAAGGTAGGAATAAAGGATGGTCATTTTGTGGTGCTGATGGTTCTTCAAGGTCTAAAAGGATCAAGTCTTTCTGTGTGCTAAACTCATGATGATCAAATAAGAGCAACACATCAAGACTAGATTCAAGACACAGGGTTTTGGCTTTTTTTGTTAACTGTGAGGGTTTCATGGGGGTTAGGATAATCTTTCTGTGGTTTAGGGTCAGGTTGTAGGTATTAGCTCTTCCACAGTGGTTCACTAATCTATCATACAACCAAGGTCGACCCAATAGCAAATGACATGCATCCATAGGTAAGACATCACACCAGACCTCATCTTTGTATGACTGACCAATTGAAAAAACAACAAGGCACCTAGTAGAAACTTTGATACCTTTGCCTGAACTGAGCCCCTGGATGGTGTATGGAGCTGGGTGGGGCTTGGTTGCCAGGCTTAGTTTCTTCACCATGGTGCTAGAAGCTGCATTGGTACAACTCCCACTGTCTACTGTCACTAAGCATACCTTCCCTCGAGTAGTGCATCTTGTGTGAAAGATATTCTCCCTCTGCTCTTCTGCTTCCTCTACTGCTGAGCTGCCCAAAACTCTTCTGATCACAAGCATTTCTCCCTCATCTGGACCTTCTTCTATAACCTCATCATCATAGATAGGATCTTGTTCATGCTCTTCATACTCCTGTTCTTCTCCCTGCACATGTTCAGGATCAACAAATAAAGTTGCCTGGTACTGAGCAAGAGTAACCATTCTCTTATTTGGACATTCTGAGGCAATGTGCCCTAGTCCTTGACACCTGAAACACCTTCTTTCTGAATAAGGCCTGCTGATAGGGGCTGGGGTTCTTTGTGAGGGATTTTGTGGCCGATTTTGTGGGGGTCTTGGAATTGTATTTCTGGCTTGAGGTGGGGGTAGGGGTGGATAGGCTCTTTGTGGGGGATTGTAAGGTTTGTAAGGGTTTGGTTTGGCTGATGCATAGGGTTTGGCTGGATATCTGCTGCTAATGTAGTCCTTTGCTCTAGACTTCTTCTGTTGCTCCACTTTGTAAGCGAAAGAGCTTAGCTCATCAAGGGAATTATAGACTTACAACTCTACAACATTCTTGATCCCTTCATTTAAGCCTGCAAGGTACCCAATGTAGGTTTGCACCTCATTTTCTTGCATATTGCACTTCCAAAGTAAATGCTCAAACTCCTTGGTATATTCCTCCACTGACTTTCTTCCCAGCACAAAATGCTGCAACTCGTTGTAGTTCTCCTTCATATAGTTATCTGGAAGGAACTTCTACTTCAGCTTCGGTCTCATCTCAATCCAGGTACTCACTCTAGCTTCCCCAATCTCCGTTCTCCTTCTCTGCAGATTAGTCCACCAAGTAGAAGCATATTTTTTCAATTTTAAGGCTACTAACTTCACTTTGTTTTCTTCTGAAACCTCTTTCAAGTGAAAGACTCTTTCTACTGTCTGTAACCAATCTAGGAAAACATCAGGATCTAGTTCTCCTATCTTCCCTTCTATCTTGAAATTAATCTTTCAACTCAGGTATATCAATCTTGAAATCAAGTTTCTCAACCCTCCTATCTTCCCTTCTTACTTCTCTTTCACTCTCACTGTTTTCCTCAGGCTCACTTACTCTAGGTGATCTTAAAATCCTTCTCCTTCTCCTGGATGTAGGTCTAGGACCTCGACCTCCTCTCCCAGTCCTACTAAAAGGATTCTCACCTTCTCCTTCCTCCATTTCATCATCACTCTCCCTATTCAACTCATGTTTATGCAATCTCATGTAATAATTCAACTGCTCACTCAAAAACTTCTTTTTCTGTTCTACTTCTTCCTTCTCTTTCAGAGTTTGTTCTAAGACTTCTTATGGTGTTTTACTAGTCTGACCATTTTATTAAAACAAGCAAACACACTCCAAGAAAGAACACAATGCTCTGATACCAAGATGATGTATGCTAACTCACTAAAATCAGAGTGTTGAGCTATTATACATCACACAGTCGCACATACACACAGCTGGATGCTTGAACTTACAACAACTGATAGAAAGCAACAAGTTGGAGTAGAAGACAACCCAATAACAGAATAAAAGGGATAGGCTTGCTTACAGCTGATATAGACACACCACAACTGCAATCAAGGGCAATGGACTCTCACACACATGCCTCTAGAGATACACCAAAGCATGGATGATCAAGCTCAGCTTCCACTTGCTGGAATTTAGCCAATTTCCAATGACAGGAACTGATTGAACCAAGATTGAGAGTTGTAGGACACTCACAAACTTTCAGAGGTACTAAGACACTTGAGAATACTATTGAATGAACACTGAGATGCTTTTCATTGATAGAAAACTTCTGAATTTAAAGGGAACTAACAGTTTGATTAACAAGTGCTTAAGCATAAGCATTCTATCTAATCTCCCTGATCTAATTCTATCTCACAAAGCTTAAAACAAATACATATGATTAAATCCTAAGCTATCTAATATGATCCGGATTACACTTGCTTTGAAAGTAAAAGAGAAGAGTTAACTAAAATCTGATTGGGCCAATTTGCCAAAGAGTGGCAAAATGAGCCAATAGGAAGCTTTCCTCTCCTAAGGGGTAAAAACAAAGGCACTGAGGTAATTCCCGCGCCAATGCTAACCTGGAAGTAATCTCAACAGGTTAATATCATGCTGGAAAGACAAAAATAACCCCTGTGAACAGAAATCAAAACATATAGCCCCAGAGCTGGGGTTCTAGAAAAATTGATAACACAATCCTGCTGGGATTGTCTGTTCTGTCTTCTGAATCTTACTATGCCATGCTTGATCATGGTGGGAATTGGCTTGGACTTGAAAAGGACATGGCAAGGAACAAAAAACTCTTGGAAAACATTGGCTGAAACTTCGTCAATCAAGAGATACAATATTGAGAAAGTCAGCTGCTTGGACTGTTGTTGCTGGGAACTGGAATTGGTCTGGATGACCAATGCTGATGGGCTGAGTGGTTGTAGATGCCAGAACTTGCTTTACAATGGTGTAGCAAGCCTGGATGGATGTTGTGGGTGGTATGGTGGCTGTTGTAGATGCTGAGAACCTCTTCTTTGGAAGTTGGGACCACGAGAATCCTCATCATCTTTGGGACTCAAGCTCATCGTCACTGGAAAGGCTTCCCTAGCTGCTGAGTTATGTGAAACAACAAGAACTCCTCCTTGTGTTGCTACTGCAATTGCTGATGAAGCTCTCGGGGATGCCTCCTTTGCTGATGAAGTTGTTGCTGCTGATTGTCCTTCTTGATGGTCTCCATCACACGGTCACCTATACCGTACCCACGGTCTCCTAGACCATACCCACGGTCTCCCTATGTCATGCGCATGTTTTTGGCTTGAAGTGCTGCATTTTGCCAACCAAATTTCACTTGTATATATATACCTCTTTGACGATTTCTTGAGAGGCATCTAGGGATAGACTTGGACAATTTCTAGCTTTGTAATTAGGGGTTTTAGAGAGAGATTAGTGAGAGATTAATCTAGGATTTTTGGAGATTTGTGTTTGTTATTGAAGATTTGGGTATTCAAACAATTGAGAGATTGTTGGATCATCTTTTTATTGCTTTTCTTTGTTCATCTATATCATTTTGATAAGTATTCTCTTCCCTTAACTCTTCATTAATTACTTTGCTTATTACATTCAATGCTCTTTAATTTCTTGCTTGTTATTTCAATTGTTTTGCTTATTCTTGATTGTTAAGTATTAGAAATCATGTTTAGGTTTGGTTTCGATGTTCTTAGCATAGTTTTTATCATGATTAGTGGCAAGAAACCCTATGGGTTAGAAGGTAATTAAGGGTGTGAATGGGTGATTAGGTTTGGGTTAGCAATATTAGTGAGTAATTAGTTGAGAAATCAATTTCCAATTGCTTTCCTTCCCTCAAATGAGATGTATTTGGGTTCGAAAGCTCCCGAATACATCCAACACTTGTGTTGGAAGGTTGGAATTGGGATAGTTAGTACTCTACTCACGGAAGTGAATAGAGGCTAACTAGGAAATTCTGTTTCGTTAACTCTTCGGGTCCGTCGGTGGACTTTAGTGAAGTTAATATGGACCATGACCGTACCCACGGTCTTGGGAGACCGTACCCACGACGGTGCGAATGAGAGAAGTTTCGCCTGACCTAAATGGTCAGACCGTGCCTACGGTCCAGAGACACCGTGCCTACGGTGCTGCGAAAAGAAGCGAAGTTTGCAGTTCGCTACGTAGGACCGTGGCCACGGTCTCATGGACCGTGGCGACGGTCCCCTGCAGGTTACGATTTTCCTGCGGAGTGAAGTGATGAGTTTTGAGTAACTAACTCTGCTTGTATATATGGCTATTAGGTCTTTTAGCAGGGAGGATATACTTTATCATACATTCTATCATATTCTATCACATTTAGCAACATTTTAGCTTTCAATTAGAGTAATTCCTTAGTGATTAGTGAGTGTTTACTTGGATTATTGCTTTTGCACTGGATTTCATTGGATTTCTATTGAAGTTTTGAAGACTTATCTTATTATAAGTGCATTGGATTCTTACTATTCTGGAGCATCTTCCTTTGGCATCAAATTAATGAGCATTTCTTAGCTCTTACTCTCTTTAGTTCATCAAGTATGATGTATTTGGGATACGAAAGACCCCGAATACATCCGACACTTGAGTTGGAAGGTTGGAATTGGGATAGTTAGTATTCTATTCAGGAAAGCAAATAGAAACTAACTAGAAAGTCTCGTTTCTTTAACCCTCCGGGTCCGTCGTGGGCTTGTAGGAAGTTAATCCGGATTATCCTTGAAAAGGGAAATCCGGTAGGTTTATTCCAATGGGATTCTCACTTGATTCTACTATCTTGTTGCTTTCTAGTTGCGAAACCCTCGTCCTTATTACTGTTTGCATCCCGAAATTTCCCGACACCCATTGTTTCCCATTTGACTGAACCATAGTTGTGCTTGTTCTGTTTGTCACCATAAACCTCTTGTTATCTTGTGATCCTAAACCTCACCTAGAGTCAATTAGTTCTAGCAAAGGCCCCTAGCTCCCTGAGAACAACGATACAAAACCGAGGTCCATAAAACCACAGTTACAATCACCCAATAAGGTTTCCCCCATTCGGGCCCTATTCTGTCCGGTCTTTTATGAAATCCTTGTGTCTGAGTTCCCATTGTATCCTTTACTCGGATTTGAGCCCATAGACGTGTTGTGACTCGATCCATGTAAAGACCAATTGGTTATTCTTGTTGTATATCATTAAGTTAAGTCCATGTAGAGTTAGGCCTTGCACTCCCAAAAGCGGGTGAGTCATCCTTGTGTCAGCATAAAGGTGTCGAGTCTATTAGGGTCCCATATAGGTCTTCTAAGACATGCATGCATCGGGTAGAAAGTGTCAGAGTCAATTATTATGTCACTAACGAATTTTCATGCAGGATGGATAGGAGATCGATTCTACGTCCGCATCAAAGATCCAAGCACTGGTCGACTGGTTCCAAATTATGGACTACAACCCATCCAACATCTAAGTCAGAGCTCGAAATCATACCATAGCTGAGGAACGATTCCAGGAGATCCCTGTCCAAGGTGCTGAAACTAACATTTCTAACCACCTAGAGGACCTTTACACTAAGATGCAAGGCTTGGTCTTTGCAAATTCCCTCGAATAGGAGCAAAAGATTGGGAGAAGGCTCCAAGAGCAACAACAAGCGATGGATGGCATACGGCCTACTAACAAAAAGATCAATGAGAAGTTGGGTCTAAACGCTGAAGGAGATGATGAGGAGGGGGAAATAAATGGGTAAGAATATGAGCCCGAACTGATCAAGACACCCGCAGTGGATGAGTTAGGGGGCTCAGGATCATTTAAAGGGAAGTTCAAAATGGCCTCGGAGATTCCCAAAGTCGCAGAGGATCCTACTGCAATGGCCTTAAAACAAAAGCTGAAGAGTCTTACTAAGATAATGAGCATTGTTTTGGCCTTTGTTGACAAGTACATAGATGTGCCTTTGCCTATCCACCCAGTCATGATGGTGGCCGATAAAGTTGAAGTACCCAACATCAAGTTCAAGCCATCTGAAAATCCTACTTACCACGTCGAGGAGTCCATGCCACTAGCACCTCTCAACAAGATTGATGTTGACTTGTACTCCACAGTCTTCCCATCCACCCAAGATGGAGAAGCTAAAGTATGGTACTATGCTCTGTCAGCGACACTCAAGGCTGACTAGAATGAGCTGTTTAAGGCCTTTATCAATCACTACAGTCGTATCCAAAAGGCAGGCCACAGTGGATGACCTAACAACCATGAATCAAAGGGAGGACAAGTCCTTCCTAGATTACATCGAAAGATCGCATACCAAGTTATCTCACATCAATGAGATAATACCTTTACGTTTACATTTATCCACCTTCAAATAGAGTCTCAACAGTAACCTGGCCAGACACTCAGGATACCATGTAATCAAGGACTTCGATTACTTAAAGGACCTTCGCGTCCAACTCCAGACCATGAATAATGAGAAGGTCGCCGCCCTAGGGTGGAAGAATTCTAGTTTTAATAGGAGGGCAACTGGTTCACCCAGCCACCCTCCTAAGAGCGTTGAGATTAATGTAATTCAGTCAGGAATCCAACAAAAGTACGACCATTACACTCCACTCGACACAACCTATGTCAATGCTTTGGCTCATCTCTTAAGGAAAAACCTAATTGAGTTACCTTTATCAAGGCCAAAGCCAGAAACTAAGTACCCAAGTTGGGATGACAATGCATTATGTAACTATCACAGGTGTAAAGGTCCTGACACCGAGAAGTGTTAGACCTTAAAGAATAAAATGGAAGGTATGATCTTGTCAGATGAATTACCCCAATTGAAAGTAGCACAAAAAGCCAGCTAGGGCAACGACCCTACTGGAACAGTCAACAAGGAAAGGCAACACCGCATGAAGAGGACTTTGACGTTAGCTAGGGTCTCAATTCATTTGAGCATTCTGTTTTGGAGTCAGTTTGGGGAGGAATTGAGTCGGTCTTTGATATGCTTGCCTTTTGAATTTAATAAGATGTAACTATTTGATTGCCCTTGTTTGAGCACCTCGTGCTTGTACTCTTAACTTCAGTTGAAAAGATCCTTCACCCATTCATTACCGTTAACATCCAAGTCTGAAATATCCATCTATCATCACCCTCATATACTCTTCCATTCATCATGTTTGTCATCCTATGAATCCAGGGTTTAAATGAAAAATTAAAGGAAAGAGAAGAAAAAAGAAAAAAAAGGAGAAAAGCTAGTTTACATTCATCAAGCAGGCTGGGAATAAGGGAGAGAAGAAAAAAATCATCAGTCTTTTAAAAGTGGACATCTTTAGGCTCCGAGACCTACAACTTGAAGAAAATGTGCCTAGGACAGGGAATTACAACCTCACCTCCCATATCACCATTTGTATCACTTGTTCGCACTCAACATCTGTCCCTACTTGTAACCTACATCTCAAACCCATGTTCCCCTTCACCAAATCATCCATTTTTGCATCATTCATAACAGTCATCGTTCGAAAACCCTTAGCCTTGACCAACCTGGTCATTCACCTCATGACCATTCCATATCTACCTTATAACCAAAAGGTGTTTAATATCATCAAAAAGGCAAACATGTGTCAATCCTATGAAGAAGAAAGTCGTAAAAAAAGAGATGAAAGCAAAAAGAAAAACAAAAATAAAAGACAAAGTGAAACAGAGTTCTTAGTTGGTCCACCAACATGGGTCTACATGAGTTGTACGACACCCATGTCCCTTAAGCACTTTATTTGCGTATGGAAAAACTGTTTAGTCCCGATTTTGAGCCTAAATAACGCCTTTTTGCTTGCGCTTTTAGCTCGATTCCGAGTCTTTTTCGTGTCTTTTAGCATGTTTTTGGTTATTATGTAGGTTTCGGTGTTCTTACAAAAAAATGTAGCAAAAGGAGCTATTTTGAAGAATTTTTGGGAATCCCGATAAATTCCCCGAGCCTAGCCGAACCGAGAACTGAAGCACAGTCGACCCGAGATCATTTTCCTCAAGTTTGGACAAAATTAGGGTCGTAGTACCCGCTACAAAATCAGAAACGGGTGCTACTAGGGGTGTTCACGGGGCGGGTACCCGAACCGAGTGGATAATTTTTCCGGGTACCCGAAAATACGGGGCAGCCAAACCCTCGAACCGTATCCATAACCGAAACTATCGGGTAACCGAAAATCAAGTACCAAAAAGTTTCGGTCAGATACCGGTTAACCAAAAAAAACGATTAATTATAATCATATGAGTTTTCAATTTTTATTTTTAATTTGCAATTATTAATTAACACTCCGGTAACAAAGAATGTTTCAAAATTGTTCTAAAACTAGGCCAGCATGACCACATGCACTGAGTTTCCATACGTTTTGAGTTTTTGGAGGATTTGGAATTAGAGCACTAAGCGCCAACACTAACGTAAATTAGGGTTTTTCCACATTAAAATTTGGGCCTAGACAGGAGACTAGAGATTGGAAAAAGATAGGCAAAAATTAAATTTGGACCTAAATGTTAAATTTCATTTCGGGTAATTCGGGTACCCGAAAACGTCTAGGGGTCGATCCAGAATCAACCGATTAACGAAAATATTCGGTATGCACCCGACCCGATTAAAATTGATTTTTCCGGGGCGGGTATCCTAAATTAGTGACCGGGTAGCGGGTTTTCGAATCGGGTTTTTCGGGGCGGTTATTTATGAACACCCCTAGGCGCTACAACCTGGATAGAAGAGAGGAAGGCTCTGCAACAACGTAGCACCCGCCACAAGGTGTGTAACGGGCGCTACACAGCTTCAGCCTGGACCGCCTCAAATTTCCAGACAGAGATCGCCCCCGCCACCTAATGCATCGCGCCCGCGACCTTCTCAGCGAGAAGGAGATAGCGCCCGCTGTCTGGAGGATGTCGGCTGCTGTCTCTCGAACGCCAAAATCGCCTGGGCAGTTTTCGCAGGACCGCGCCCGCGACGGTGAAGACTGCGCCCGCGGTCTCCTTGTCTCTGCGCGATTCTTCAGCCGGCTATACGCGGCGTTTTCCTCAACCTCTTTGCTTTGTATTTAAACCCTTTTCTGCGATTTCTTTAGGGGCCATATTAAGAGGTTCTTTGGGGAGAGTTAGTTTAGGGTTAGCCTAGGTTAGCTTTTAGGTAGTGATTAGGGTTTAATTAGTGAGTGATGAGTGAGATTTCCACTTTGAAATTGTTACATTGATTTGGATTTTATTTTGGAAGATTGAAGTATTGTTGATTGAAGCTCTTTTCTCTTGTTCATCCTTGCTCTTTGACATCTTTGTTAGGTGAATTCCTTCCTTAATCTCTTTTACTATTACTTGTTGATTTAATTGCTTTCCTTTAATTGCTTCCTTGTTGCTTTGATGTTCTTGTTGCTATTTTAGGTGCTTTGGTTGAGTTTTGTTTATTCCTTGGTAGAAAACAATGTTTAGGGGTGGTTTTATTGATGTTAGTGTGACTGTTGTGATGAGTAGTGGTAAGGGTTAGGGGGTAATTAAGGGTGTGAATGGGTAATTAGGAATGGGTTAGCAATTTTTGTGAGTAATTAGTTGGGAAATCACTTTCCCACTCCCATCCTTCCCTCAAGTCAGGTGTACTTGGGTCCCAAAGCTCCCGAATACATCCAACACTTGTGTTGGAAGGTTGGAGTTGGGATAGTTAATGCTCACCCACGAGAGTGGAAGGAGGTTAACTAGGGAATTTCGTTTCATTAACCCTCTGGGTCTGTGGTGGGCTTTGAGGAAGTTAATCCGGACTATCCTCGAAAGAGGAAGCCCAGTGGGTATTTTTCTAACAGAATTGCCACTTGATTGTCCTCTCTTGTTACTCTCTTGTTGCGAAACCCGTCTCCTTGTTCCCGTTTGCATCTCGAAAAGCCTCCGAAGCCCATTTTCCCTTTGACTTGACCTTAGTTTCTTTGTTTCTTCGTTTTGCTTAGATTAGTTACCTAAACCTCACCTTTTGCGACCCTAGCAAACTAGACCCGTTCTTGACCAATACCTTTAGCCAAGGCCCTTCGCTCCCTGAGAAGAACGACAATACCGGATCACAAAAACCACGATACAAAAAACTTGTGCTGGGAGAGTAAACCCCGTTTGGGTCGTCCATTATCTCGAAGCATACCAACAAAAAAAAGGAAGAACAAAGCGCAAAAAAAAAAAACGAAAGAAGAAAAGAAAAGAAAGGAAAACAAGAGGATGAGAAACCGAAGACGGAGCTAACAGTCACGCACACAAAAAAACCGTTTATGACCCTTCCGAATTGCTGTCAAGTCTTACGCTCTAAGCCTTCACATCGTCATCACGCCTTTGCATCCATAATGATCCTAAAGCGTACCTTACCAAGCCTTTCTCAAGGAACAAATCCTTTGAAGTTGCACCTTATGAACTATAACTGGCATGATTCCACATCGGATACATAAGAGTGCCTCTTTGAGGCCCGACCAATACAATTCACTTAAAGGAGCACCCTTTGTCCCCAAATTTGGTCTTGGAGAAAAAACTAGAGAGGGTAGCTCAGAAGCCCTAGCTAGGCAAAATGGGAGAGAGAGAGAGAGAGAGAGAGAGAGAGAGAGAGAGAGAGAGAGAGAGAGAGAGAACAAGAGAGGCTGACTTGGATTCCTAGGCTAGGCAGAAGGAGAGCAAGAGAATAAGAGAGGCTAGCTTGAAAGCCCGTCAGGGCATGTTAGGCAAAAGGAGAGAAAACCCTGGATTTTGAAGTTCTTTCACATCCCCGCCATCATAATTCCTCAACCTTATTTCTATTAAACTTAATTTGATCAACTTAACATCTGAATAGCCAACCATCTCTCCTCCTATGACACAAATCCATCGCGACCATTCCCTGACCTGTTCTCCCATTAGGCGACTTAACCCTTGTCAACCGTCTAGCCTTAGATGAAACATAGTCTACCTAGATTCGACCATCAAGCCACCATCATCTCCATTTATGACTTACCCTCTTTTGCCAACCTTTTTCATCCTCCCATACCTCCAGAGCTTTTTTTATGCTGGCATTAGTGCAAGTGCGAGATTCGAAATTTGGATGCCTGTTCTCAACACATCTGACCGAGGCACATTTGTCAAGAACAAGAAATCGACCACATTGATGGCTAATTGCATCTGACTCAAGATAAGTTAAGAGTTCATTTGAACCAGGGCTCCTCTAGCCCTCATATAACCTAAAATGAGGCTTCACTTATCTCCACAACAATTTGAGAAAGTAAAGGGACAAGACAAGTAATCCAAGACAATTCCTTCACCATTAGGCCTCATCGTAAGCCTCACCTATACTACCCTATTCTGAAATAGCATGTCGAGTTGCTCTGACACTTAGGGAATCATCGTTCTAGTCTTGGTACTAGGGGTTGTTTGCATATTGAGTCACAAGCATTGTAAAATATTGTTCATATACATATTCTCCTAGTCATTGTATTGTATCAAGAGGTCATGCATAAAATCAACATCTATGTATAAGTGCATCATCCATAAGGGTTTAGCATCTAGAAGACCAAGCACATGCATGCCCATTGAGAAAGGATGGAGAATCAAAGAAATTTATCTCGCACGGAGTAAGATTAGAGGAGGCTCTAATAACACTCCAAATGAGTTCTATTTAGCTCAAGCGAACTATCTTCCAAAGCTCATCCTCATGACTATCTTCTAGCAACAAAAGTTGCCATGGACATCACCAGCATAATCATTCGCCTCGGGAAAATCATTGGGCATCATCGAAATTGTGAAAATCTGATCTTCCTAAGGAAAATCTATTGGGCATCATCAACAATGGGAAAATTTGATCCACCTCGGGAAAATCTGTTGAGCACCATCAACATCGGGAAAATCCGATCTGCCTTGAAAAAATCCGTTGGACATCATCAACATCGATAAAATCTTATCCGCCTCGGGAAAATCCATTAGGCATCATCTGGTTCGGGAGAATTTGATTTGCCTCATGAAAATCGATTGAGCATTATCGACAGTAGCATCAAAAAAGGAAGTTTGGATCAATTGCGATCAATTTATCAAATTGGTAATTCTCTATATCACCAGCCACTATTCAAAATAATCTAAAATTCTGCTTTGGTTTCTATGTAGAGAACCATCACTCACACAGGGAAATGGGACGACATCCAGCTGCCATTAAAAGAGCGTTGACATCATCATCTTCTAGCTACCATTAAAAGAGCAATGACATCCCTCTTCCGGTCGCCATTAAAAGAGCACCAACAACAACCATCTTCCGGTCCCTGTTAAAGAGACTGACATCATCTTCCAGTTGCCATTAAAAGAGCGCTAACATCCATCTTCCAGTCACCATTAAAAGAGCACCAACAGCATCCACCTTCCGGTCGTCGTTAAACAAGCACCGACATCATCTTCAAGCTGCTATTAAAAGAACGCTGACATCCATCTACCGGTCGCCATTAAAAAAGCACCAACGGATTCCACCTTCATGTCGCTGTTAAAAGAGCACCGACATCATCTTCCAACTTCCATTAAAAGAGCGTTGACATCCATCTTCTAGTCGCCATTAAAAGAGCACCGACAACATCCATCCTTCGGTCACTGTTAAAAGAGCACCAACATTTTTCATCATGAAAAAAAAGAAAGGCAATAGCACCTCAGGCTACTTTTGACCTTCATCTTAGTTGGACTTTATCAAAGTGGAGGCTCTCTGTAGACACCGAGTTTTGTACCGGGAAAAGTGCACAAAAACAAAATCCAAGAGCACTAAGGAAAGAGGCTTGAATGAAAGCAAAGCCACTGGGCCTTCCTTAATCAAAAGCCAATGGGCTCGATCAAAAGCCACGGGGCTAACTCACCACAAAAGCCTTCGTTTTCTTCCCTTTCCATACACATGTGCTCACTATTTCGAATCCCATTTTTTCTGTAAGACTCATTGGCTTTATTTCATTTTATGAGGGTAAATTACACATCATAAGCTGTCCAACGCCTTTTGAATTGCCTCAATCGAAGTCCGGATGAAGGAGTTATGGTCGTTTGAAATTGAACCACACTGATACCAAGGCCATGCGGCCTTGACTAGATTCCAGGATCAAAAGACCAAACCCAGTGCGCTAATCAAGCCCATGAACCTTACGAAGGCCGCATGGCCTACGTAGTTGCAAAGGCAGCCCACGTCCTACCACGTCATCAATTCGTGCACTTAATTCCTTTAGGTCGCATGGCCTACGCAATTTAAAATGGCTTTCACGCCTCGCCTCAGTCAGCCAACCCTGCGATCCTTGCATTGGCGCCTTTGACTCATGCAGAGTCAAAGGCCTTACGGCCTTGCGAATGATTAGGGGCATGAAATGGGAATCTTGCCCACGGACTACACTTAGGGGATTCTAATTGGTACAAGAAAACAATGTGACAAGGTCTACTTCAAATGAAATACTATGTGTACTAGCAAACTATGGCATCAAGGACTGGAGCAACCTTCAAAGGAAATACTGTTTCTTCTTGATAAATCTTTACAAGGTACCAGTTTAGCTATGGATAGTGATGATACTTGTGAAATTTGTTTTCGGGAAAAATAGACTAGGAACTCGTTTTGTTGTTAGTAAAAGTAAAGCTAAAGGTTTGTTTGATATCATTCGCATTGACATATGTGATTCATGTAGACTTCCTACGCCGTGTGGTACACATTATTTTCTCACTATTATGGGGAGAGGTGTTTGGGTTTGTTTGATGATGGGAAGAATGAAATTGTAAAACACTTGAAAAAATTTATAGTAATAGTGCAATCAATTTGCGAGAAGTAAAGGTAATAAGAAGTGACAATGGTTTAGAGTTTAAGTCAAGAAGCACAAAAGAATTTTACGCTGAAAAAGGGATTTTGCACCAAACTAGCCAAGTAGAGACACCTCTCTAAAATGGTAGAGTTGAGAGAAAATATAAACATATCTTAAATGTTGCTCTAGCCCCGCGTTTTCAAGCGAACCTACCAATAGATTTATGGGGTGAATATGTTAAAACATTGGCCTACTTATTAATAAACCGAATGCCAAGTAAATTGCTGAAAAGGAAATCCCCATATGAGTTGATATTTGGCGTAAAAGATGATCACATTAAGGTGTTTTGATGCTTTAATTATGCTCAAACTAGAATAACCGATAAATTTACTCCTCGTAGCCGTAAGTTTATTTTTGTTGGATACCCTTTTGAAATAAAAGGTTGAACTTTATATGATATTGAGAATCATGATCAATTCTTTACAAGTAGGGATGTGAAATTCATTAAAGAGACTTTCCCTTTAATGGGACACCCACTCAAGACCAAGGTAAAAATCCAAGGGTAACTATTAGGAGTGAAAACAAATTTTTGAAGATGATTTGGGTAACCCAACAACAAGAAAAAATGGTTTGGCTCAGTACAAAAACCCAATTAACAAAATGGATCAGGATGGAAAAAATGTTGTTGACCCAGTGTTGGGCTTAGGGGGAGACCTACCGCACGGGCTAACACCAAGAGTTTCAGAAAGTTGTGAACAACTTGATAGAGGTAGTCTTGCATTATACTCGAATCTAGGTCGAGACAAGATGAAAATCAAAGAGTGGATCATGTTGTTTACAACATGCAATCATTTTCCTCACAGCATCAATTGGGATCAAAAGAAAATAACCGTAACCAATATCAACAACATCCACTCACTACCCTAGATACTAGGCAATCTGAATGGATGAAACATCCGTTGATGAAGCTGAATGATTACATTTGCAACAACGCCAATATTATAGACCCCGTCTCAGCTGCTTCGCCTCACCAAAAGGTATGTCTAGGTATGCCCTATCCTTTACATCATTATCTAAGTTGTGCCAATTTTTCTCCTTCCCATAAAAATTATTTGACAAGAATTTTGAAGGTCGATGAACCTAGATTTGTCCATGAAGTCGTCAGAGATAGTAGGTAGCGAAATGTTATGACCGAAGAGGTACAAGTTTTACACAAAATTGGTACTTGGGATATTGTTGATCTCCCGCGGGAAAGAAACTGATTGGATTTAAATGGGCCTATCAAGTCAAATACGATGCAAATGGATCTGTAAAAAGATACAAAGCCAGACGGGTCATTCGCAAAGATCATTACGAAGAAAGTATCCATTACAATGTGTAGGGCCCTGAAAAATCGATGAATTTTCGTGCAGTGCTACTTCGATGTGATTGGGAGCCGACTGAGGTTGCTTAATCCTTAGATAAGGATGCTTTTATTTTCAAAGAAAACTTTTTTATTCTTTAAGTATCCTGAGCTAGAAAATTCATTTAGAGACAATCATCTCGGTTTGAAATATCAACTTCTGCTCAACTAATGACATCTATTAAAGTTATAAGTGAACAGAAGGGCATTAGACTAACCCAATTGAGCAGACGGTCATACCTGAGTCAAGCCAGTTGCCTTTTGGGCCCATTGTCTAGAAAATGGGCTGGGAATTGAGCATAATCGTTTGGGCATGCTTCTGGTCCACTTTTTGTCATTTAGCACTTTGACTTCAATCCCAGGGCATGTATTGTCTTGATTCATCAAACCAATCAGGAAAGTCAGAAAACAAATTATGCAAGTTAAGGTAAAAAGGTGTCGCCAATTGATTTAAAGAAATTAACGAACCTAAAAAATGATGAAAACTCAGCGCACAAGCCCAAATTCTGAGTCCCAGGGTAAGGTTACGAGTCCAATAGTTAAAAAACAAAACTCTCAGACATGCCTGTTTGAAAAACGAATTTACTAAAATCGATCTTGACATAAAAAAAACAGTGGGGAGAAGTTCAGAAAAGTTTCGCGATATTATATTCATGTCATGCGAACATAAAAAAACATTTTACAAATCAATGTACAAAATTAACATAAAAGAGATTACATGATTACAAGATGATGAATGAACAATCAAACATTTCATAAACACAAAGCATGCAAGAGGTTATGCAAGATGGAAGCAAATCGAAGTCAATAAGTCAGAATTATATTTATATTAGTGTGACGATGGTGATGAAGTTTTTGTGTTTGTGAGAATGGTAAGAGATGAGAGAGGATTCTTGGATGGTTTTTGGATGATCTCAAATGGTTAAATGAGGGGGATATGTATAGGTGAAGAGGGGGTGTGTGAAGATGGAAGAATCAAACATGATCCCCCATTTAATCCCCTATCCCCGAGGAAGGTCGTTTGGCCTTGATTTCTGCATCGTGGAATTAATTTGACTGGAAATTGGCATGGATTGCTGACGCGGCAAAAACCAAAGCCAGGCGGCTATACTTATGTTTTCTTTACGTGGATTGGTGTTTAGACCCATTTTTGTGTCTAAATACCGCCTAAATCCTTAGGCTTTTAACTCGTTTCGTGGTTTAATTTCATAGCTTTTAATGTATTTTTGGTTATTTTGTAGATCTTGGAGTTTTCGCCGAAAACGCAGCAAAACGGGCCTTTTTATAGCTTTCTTGGTGATTTTCCGAGCCGAGCCGGACCGAAAACCGAGGCGGAGTCGACCCGGGGCCACGCTCCCAACCTTTGGTGCCAATTAGTGAAGTAACGCATGCTATGACCTTCGGATCGAGCGTTACATGCTTCGGAAAGAAGGGACCAAGCTGAGATAGATCGTGGCCACGGTCAAGTTGACCGTAGCCACTGTGGGTTCATGACTTGTCTAAGGGAAGAAGTGGCCGAGCAATACCGTGGCCACGGTCTTGGGAGACCGTAGCCACGACGGTGCGAAGGAGCGAAAACTTGTCTGCCCTAAATCGCCATACAGTTTTGCTGGACAGAACGAGACCGTGACCACGGTCTCTTTCACCATGGCCACGGTCTCCCTTTGTCCTGCGCGTGTTTTCGGCTTGAAGTGTTGCGTTTTGGCCAACAGTTTTGCCTTGTATATATACTTGTTGTTGACGATTTCTTATGGGCGTCAAGGGATAGACTTAGACAATTTTTCCAGCTTGTAATTAGGGATTTTAGAGAGAGATTAGAGGGAGATTAGAGAGATTTATTCTAGGGTTTGTGGTTATCGAAGATTTGGGTATTCAAACTATTAAAAGATTGTTAGATCATCTTTTTATTGCTTTCCTTTGTTCATCTACAGCATTTTGATAAGTATCCTCTTCCCTTAACTCTTTTATTAATTACATTGCTAATTACTTTGCTTGTTCTTAATTGCTTTGCTTGCTATTTCATTGTTCTTGCTTGTTTATGGTTGTTTGATGTTAGAAATCATGCTTAAGTTTGGTTTGGATGTTGTTAGCTTAGTTTTTATCATGATTAGTGGCTAGAAACCCTATGGGTTAGGGGGTAATTAAGGGTGTGAATGGGTGATTAGGTTTGGGTTAGCAATATTAGCGAGTAACTAGTTAGGAAATCAATTTCCCAACCCTATCCTTCCCTCAAGTGAGATGTAATTGGGTGCGAAAACATCCCGAGTACATCCAATGCTTGTTGAAAGGTAGGAATCGGGATAGTTAGTGTTCTAGTTCGTGAACGCGAATACAAACTAACTAGGAAATTCTGTTTCATCGACTCCCCGGGTCTGTCTATGGACTTTGGGGAAGTCAATCCGGACTATCCTTGAATGAGGAAGCCCGGTGGGTATTTTCTAACGGATTTACCATTTGATTTCCCCTTCTTGTTACTCCCTTGTTGCAAAACCCATTTCCTCATCCCCGTTTGCATCCCGAAAAACCTCCGAAGCCGATTTTCCATTCCTTGACCGACCTTAGTTTTGTTTCTCGCGTTGTGACCCTTTTCAAACCGATATCCTTACCTTAGCAATCTCGACCCGACCATTGACCTAGTTTCTTTGACCAAGGCCGCCAGCTCCCTAAGAGAGAACGACAATACCGAGGTCTTACAAACCATGTTACACAAAATGGCGCCGTTGCCGGGAAGCCAGCGCCCCTAGTTTTAGTTGCTTGGTCTTTGGTTAATTGAGTTTGCTTTAACGCTGCAAATTAGTTTGTGCTAATCCCGATGAATTTGATGCTTCTATTGGTTCTTGTTGGTGCACGTAGGTACGCCCTAATGTTCTACCGAGCATCATAGGAGGCCTCGAGTCCAATGGGTGAAGTCCAAGCTGATTCACCCCGTACTCTTCTCTCATATGTTGTTCCATCTTTGAGTACGGGAGGCAACCCGATCATCTTACCACTATTACCACCTGATGCTGTGTTCCAGTTTAAGCTGCACTTACTTGAAGTCTTCGAAAGAAATCCGTTTCATGGGGACAATGCTTCTGGAAGTCCCATTGCTCATATTGATAAATTCGAAGACCGGATTAGCTTTATTCACATTCCAAAGATATCATCAGAATATTTGAAGTTGAAATTCTTTCCTCTCACTCTTGGGGGGGAAGCAAAGATATGGCTACAAACATGTCCGCTTGGTTTTTATTCTTCATGGGAGGCACTCAAAGGAGAATTACTTCACCGTTTCTTTCCGGCGAAGGAGACACACCGACTTCGAGCAGAAATTCTAAGTTTCAAGCAAGGGCCGGGAGAAAGTCTTTTCGACGCTTGGGGGAGATTTGAGAGTCTCAACGACAATGCCCTCATCACAACTTACCGGACTGGATGTTGCTTCAACAATTCTATCATGGGCTCCATGGTCCTCTTAGAGAATCTATTGATATTGCGTCCGGAGGGATGTTCCTAAAGAAGATTGCGGAGGAAGCCAATATTTTTCTTCATTAGCTGTCTCAAAGTAGGCCTTGTTGGGGAGGTAGCCAAAATTCAGGAAATGGGGATGATTCTTTGGAACACAACCCCACTATCAAGCTTCTTATGGCTACCATCCTTGATTTACAAAAGAAGATGGTGAATGATGGAGTTTCCAACCAGTTGAATTTAGCCCGAGGTATGCAAGCTATTGCATCCGTTTCCGACCCATATCTCGAGCATCGATGTGTGGAGTATCGTCAAGTGGGACATATGAATGTCGTTTATTCCTACCAACTTTATTCCCATTCTCATGAGGATTATGGTCCTGGTTATACTACATTTGCCAATCCTACATTTGATCCTGTTTCTCACGTCTATGACCATCATGCATGCTTTCAAAAAGAGTTTTCGCCTCAACCCACCTCACAACCTCAATTTTCTCAAGCCACCCAACCTTCACAGACTCCAATGGTACAAGTAAATTCTGTCAATCTAGGGAGTGGGGAAGAGGTTGATGAGTTTTCTTGGGTAGAGGATAGCGTTTTGGAGGAAAAAGTAAAGAATGAGATAGAGATTAATGTTGAGGAGAGAGTTGTGGTTGAGGAAGCTAAGGTTGAAGAAGAGAGGGTGTTGGATGAGGAAAAGGAGGAAGAACAACAAAGAGAAGAGATTTTAGGAGGAAATATCCATGAATGCTCCGAAGAGCGATTTGATTCCCACTAAATGCAAATTCCTCTTCCAGATTGGTTGATTCAACACTTGATTGATGAAGGACATATTGAATCAAAGTTTAATGTCCCTAGTTAGACACCTTTCTTCATGCCACCTTGTGTTGAAGTCAATTCAGTGACAACAGTTGCTCATGAGCATCAAGAGGAAGTTTATATTCTTGAAGTGGAGCCCGATAATGAGAAAGACAACAATCATCCAAGGGCCTTATGCTCCGAACCCGAGGCTATTGAAGATACATCTGTTGATGATTCTCTCAAGATTGTTCCATTAAGAAGGGAGATCTCATTGGATGAAGTTTATATTGAGGACATAGAGATCGAGAAGATTGTTCCCAAGTGTCTGAATCTTGGAGAACCACTTGAGGAAAGGCCTAAGTTACTTCTTCATCCCCATCACCAAATCCAACCACCGGAGGAGACTCTTGTTCTATTTGCGGAGGTGATGAGGAGGTGTTGGAAAAGGAGGAGGAAGCGACATTGGAAGAAATCGAAGACATCATCACCTCTTCCCCGCTCGTGGTCAACCAAACGACCGGAGGGACGACTCAACTTGAGGTTTTCCAAAAATGGTAGGAGTTGGAAAGGAAGGGAGAAGAAGCGATCATGGTGGAAGAAGCTGAATATGTACCTCTCATGTGCACCACGTCTCTCTAGAATTAAACAGGTATTTAGGTCAAGCTAGGGACCTAAAACAAGCACTACATGGGAGGTAACCCATACTTTCTCTTTGATTAATTTCTTTTCCTTTCTCTATTAGTGTCTTTTTCTTGTTTCTAATCTTGCATGCAGATCTTACGAGCCTTGCTTGTTTTTACTTGAATATCCTAACCCTTTGCTCAATTATCACGGATCCCGGATTGAGTAATCATTTGTTTTGAAGAACTCGAGCTAATATCTCTCCGCTCTTCTCTTTTTGAGTTGAATATCCTATGATCCTTTTTGCATGCATGACTTTTCTTTTGGGTGGCGAACCCCTAGTATGTGCTTGTTGGGTATATTTTGTTGTTGGAGCCGTGTGGGCTCGGGTCGCCACCATTTCTTCTTGCTAGTTGTTTGTGTTTTGTAGGTTCTCTACCCTTTTCATGTGACACCTTCCCACAATGAGAACATTGTGGAGTTTTAAGTGTGGGGGGGATATTCTGTTTCAAGGGTAGATCACCTAGTAGTTTTGTTCCTTGTTTTCCTAGTTTTCGCTAAAATTTGAAAATTTGTGTGAAAAAAGGAGAAAAAAGGGAATGAAAACCTTTTCGTTTTTCTTTTCATTTTGTTTTTTTTTTTTTGTTTTGGTTTTGTTTCCTGGATCTCGTTTCCGGAGTTGAGAAGTCGTTCTTAAACTTCTTTAAAAGTAACCGGTTGGAGCATTTTCGACCCTAATTCGGGTTCTAGTCGAGACTTACCCTAAATAAACTCCTTTCATTAAGTGTCTAGCGAGACCCCCGTTCCTTTCTCTTTTTTTTGTCGGAACCGGGAGGTTCTAGGAGCTTGTGTCCGGGTTTGTTTTGTTTCTCGCTTGGAAAAAGCAAAAAGTGCAAAAAGAAAAGAAAAGAAAGAAAAGCTTTCCTAAGATACAATAACCTGAATAAGTGGAGCGTGTCGCTGTAGACATTAACCACCCACACTTAGCCAACCTACACGGGCCCGGTATTCATGGTACGGCGTGGATACCCCTTAACTCTCCTCCCATATCGCTTTGCGACGGAGAGGCGAATGGAAAAGACTGTGTTGGGAGGGTATACCCCTTATATGGGCCCTCCAATTCCCGAAAGTAAGGCTAATACCGACTTTTAAAAACCAAAAAGAAAAAAAAGAGAAAAAGAATAGCAATTTTCGTTGGTAATTCCAACTAAAAAAGAAAGAAAAGAAAAAGTTTTTGCTTCTTAAAAGAGTGGGGCCTCCCCTTGCATCACCTACGGCCCTCACCAAGCCAAGGGCGACCAAATGCGAGGAAGGGAAACGCTTCTCTTGGTTGTTTCGTTGTTTTCAAATTCGGACACGAGTTTTTAGAGTCTTTTGATTCCCGTTAAACCCTTTTCATGTGGGGTTTCGCTCGGTACAAGGTGTAGGGAGTTGAAAAATCTTCAAGATCGACCTTTATCTGAGCTAGGTGTTGTGAGGTGCTCCTAACGGTCACTTTGGGAGGTTTAATCGAGTTTTCTTAGTTTGGATTGCGAGATCTTGTTAATCAAAGCCTTTGTTTTTCTTTCCTTTTGTTTTCTTCGGTTTTGTTTTCACTTTCCCTCTCTCCTTTTTCTTTGGCTTTTGTGGGTACAGCCGCTACAAACCCTCACGAGTCCATCTCGTCCACCCGGGTTGCCGGGGGGTTCAAAGGGCATGGTGCATACGCTAAATGCACTCGTTCCTCCCACGACAGAGGAGTTGGTGTTTAGTTTTCTTATTTGTTTTGTATTTTTTTGCTCGGGACGAGCAAAAGTTTAAGTGTGGGGGGTGTTTAGACCCATTTTTGTGTCTAAATACCGCCTAAATCCTTAGGCTTTTAACTCGTTTCGTGGTTTAATTTCATAGATTTTAATGTATTTTTGGTTAGTTTGTAGATCTTGGAGTTTTCACCGAAAACGCAGCAAAACGGGCCTTTTTATAGCTTTCTTGGTGATTTCCCGAGCCGAGCCGGACCGAAAACCGAGGCGGAGTCGACCCGGGGCCACGCTCCCAACCTTTGGTGCCAATTAGTAAAGTAACACATGCTATGACCTTCGGATCGAGCGTTACATGCTTCGGAAAGAAGGGACCAAGCTGAGATAGATCGTGGCCACGGTCAAGTTGACCGTAGCCACGGTGGGTTCATGACTTGTCTAAGGGAAGAAGTGGCCGAGCAATACCGTGGCCACGGTCTTGGGAGACCGTAGCCACGACGGTGCGAAGGAGCGAAAACTTGTCTGCCCTAAATCGCCATACAGTTTTGCTGGACAGAACGAGACCGTGACCACGGTCTCCTTCACCATGGCCACGGTCTCCCTATGTCCTGCGCGTGTTTTCGGCTTGAAGTGTTGCGTTTTGGCCAACAGTTTTGCCTTGTATATATACTTCTTGTTGACGATTTCTTATGGGCATCTAGAGATAGACTTAGACAATTTTTCCAGCTTGTAATTAGGGATTTTAGAGAGAGATTAGAGGGAGATTAGAGAGAGATTTATTCTAGGGTTTGTGGTTATTGAAGATTTGGGTATTCAAACTATTAAAAGATTGTTAGATCATCTTTTTATTACTTTCCTTTGTTCATCTACAGCATTTTGATAAGTATTCTCTTCCCTTAACTCTTTTATTAATTACATTGCTTATTACTTTGCTTGTTCTTAATTGTTTTGCTTGATATTTCATTGTTCTTGATTGTTTATGGTTGTTTGATGTTAGAAATCATGCTTAAGTTTGGTTTGGATGTTGTTAGCTTAGTTTTTATCATGATTAGTGGCTAGAAACCCTATGGGTTAGGGGGTAATTAAGGGTGTGAATGGGTGATTAGGTTTGGGTTAGCAATATTAGCGAGTAACTAGTTAGGAAATCAATTTCCCAACCCTATCCTTCCCTCAAGTGAGATGTAATTGGGTGCGAAAACATCCCGAGTACATCCAATGCTTGTTGAAAGGTAGGAATCGGGATAGTTAGTGTTCTAGTTCGTGAACGCGAATACAAACTAACTAGGAAATTCTGTTTCATCGACTCCCCGGGTCTGTCTATGGACTTTGGGGGAGTCAATCCGGACTATCCTTGAATGAGGAAGCCCGATGGGTATTTTCTAACGGAGTTACCATTTGATTTCCCCTTCTTGTTACTCCCTTGTTGCAAAACCCATTTCCTCATCCCCGTTTGCATCCCGAAAAACCTCCGAAGCCGATTTTCCATTCCTTGACCGACCTTAGTTTTGTTTCTCGCGTTGTGACCCTTTTCAAACCAATATCCTTACCTTAGCAATCTCGACCCGACCATTGACCTAGTTTCTTTGACCAAGGCCGCCAGCTCCCTAAGAGAGAACGACAATACCGAGGTCTTACAAACCACGTTACAATCGATGACATAGCGAATCGGTGAGGTGGTTGTGGGCTGAAGAAGGCCAGCGATGTTTCTTTTTTCGTGATTTATTTCGGGCCTCGTTGCTTTGGCCCAATTCCTAGAATCTACACAAGGTCCAGTGGCCTTCTGTTTAGACCCAATTTTGTGTCTAAATAACGCCTTAATTCTTAGGCTTTTGACTCGTTTCGTGTTTATTTTCATGGCTTTTTAGTATGTTGTTGGTTATTTTGTAGGTTTTGGCAATGTACACGAAAACGTAACAAAAACGACCATTTTAGAGCATTTTTTGTGATTTCTCGAGCCGAGCCAGACTGAGAGTCGAGGCAGAGTTAACTTGGGACCTCTTTCCCCACCTTTGGTGTCAATTAGTGAGGTAACACCCACTACGATCCTCAAAACGGGTGTTACATGCCTTGAAAAAAAGGAAGGAACAAGGGGAAGAAGACAAGCAGAGTAGCCCCCGCCACCCTGGGCGTGGCACCCGCTACCCCTGGCTGCTGTCTCTCGAAGCTCAAAATCGCCAAGGCAGATTTCGTAGGGTAGCCCCCACCACCCTCTTGGTGGCACCCGCTACCTCAGCTGGGCCGAGGAAGACGGTACCTGCGGTCAGCTGGACCGCACCTACGGTCATACGAAGGAAAAAATCGCTTGGAGGTTTTTGAATGGTAGCGCCCGCTACCCAGGGCGTGGCACCCGCAACCTCCCCTGTTTTCTGCGCATGTTTCGGCTTGAAACGACGCGTTTTGGCCAACTGTTTCCACTTGTATATATACCCCTATTCCACGATTTCTTGGGGGACACTTAAGGGGATTCCAACCTAGTTACTTAGACATTATATCAGCTTTGTATTAGTGGATTTTAGCGAGAGATTAGTGAGAGATTAGTCTAGGGTTTGTGGTGCTCGTGAAGATTTGAAGATCCCTTGTTCATCTACAACATTTTGATAAGTTTTCTCTTCCCTTAACTCTTTCATTAATTGTTTTTCTAATTACTTTCATTGCTCTTTAATTGTTTTGCTTGTTATTTCATTATCTCGCTCGTTTATGGTTGTTTGATGTTAGAAATCATGTTTAGGTTTGGTTTGGATGTTGTTAGCATAGTTTTTATTATGATTAGTGGCTAGAAACCCTACGGTTTAGGGGGTAATTAAGGGTGTGAATGGGTGATTAGGTTTGGGTTAGCAATATTAGTGAGTAATTAGTTGGGAAATCAATTGCCCACTCCTTTCCTTCCCTCAAGTGGGGTGTATTTAGGTTCGAAAGTCCCCAAACACATCCAACGCTTGTGTTGGAAGGTTGGAATTGGGATAGTTAGTACTCTACTCACGAAAGTGAATAGAGGCTAACTAGCAAATTTCGTTTCATTAACCCTCCGGGTCCGTCGGTGGACTTTGGGGAAGTTAATTCGGACTATCCTCGGAAGAGGAAGCTCGCTGGGTATTTTCTAACGGAATTGCCACTTGATTTTCTTCCTTGTTATTCCCTTGTTGCAAAACTCATTTCCTCATCCCTGTTTGCATCCCGAAAAGCCTTCGAAGCCCATTTTTCCATTCCTTGACCGACCTTAGTTTTGTTTATTGCTTTGTGCCCCTTTTCAAACCGAATACCTTACCTTAGCAATCTCGACCCGACCATTGACTTAGTTTCTATGACCAAGGCTGCCAGCTCCCTGAGAGAGAACGAAAAAACCGAGGTCCACAAAACCACTGTTACACAAAATGGCGCCGATGCCGGGGAGCCAGCACCCTAGTTTTAGTTTCTTTGTTTTTTGTTATTTGAGTTATTTTTTACGCTAGAAATCAGTTTGTGTCAATCCAAATGAATTTGATGCTTCTTCATTTCTTGTAGGAGTTTTCGCGTTCTAATGGGTGAAGCTCAAGCTGGTTCACCTCGTACCCTTCTATTATATGTCGCTCCATCATTGGGTATGGGAGGCAGTCATATCACCATTACCACCCGATGTTGTGTTCGAGTTTAAACCGCACTTACTTGAAGTCTTCGAAAGAAACCCGTTTTATGGGGACGATACTATTGAAAGTCCAATTGCTCATATTGACAAATTCGAAGACTGGATTAGCTTTATACACATTCCAAGGATATCATTAGAATATTTGAAGTTGAAATTCTTTCCTCTCACTTTTGCGGGGAAAGCGAAGATATGGCTACAAACATGTGCACCTGGTTTTTATTCTTCATAGGAGGCACTCAAAGGGGATTTTCTTCACCGGTTCTTTCCGGCAGAGGAGACACACCGACTTCGAGCAGAAATTTTAAGTTTCAAGCAAAGGCCGGGAGAGAGTCTTTTTGACGCTTGGGGGAGATTCAAGAGTCTTCAACGACAGTTCCCTCATCATAATTTACAGGATTGGATGTTGCTTCAACATTTCTATCATGGGCTCCGTGGTCCTCTTAGAGAATCTATTGATAATGCATCCGGAAGGATGTTTTTGAAGAAGACCGTGGAAGTGGACAATATTTTCTTACATCAGCTATCACAACACGCTCCTCATTGGGGGAGTGGCCAAAGTTCAGGAGACGGAGACAATCTTTTGGAGGATAACCCGATTATAAAGTTTCTTTTGTCCACCGTTTGTGAAATGCAAAAAGAGAAGTCGAATGTGGAGGTTCCAAATCAGGTGAGAATTGCCCAAGCAATGCAATCCTTTGCATCCACTTCTATTCGGAATGTTCATACAATGTGAAAAAGTTCAACAATTGGTGCAAGTGAATGCCATCCACCAAGATCCTTATCACATCACCAACCATTACGCTTCTACTTCTCAACCCCATGAACATCACTCATTTGTTCAAGAAGAATCCTTCCATCAAACACAACAAGATATTTCACAACCCCAAATTTCTTCACCACCCCAAGAATCCTCGATTGACTTGATGCTTAATCAAATCATGGAGAATCTAGAGAGAGATCGAGCTTACATCCAAAGTCTCGAACTTAAAATAGCTCAAGTCAACCAATCTCAATCTATACCTATCCAACCTCAACCTGTTCAAGAGGTGAAGGTGAATGCTATTACTTTGCGGAGTGGAAAAGAAGTTGAGGCACTCAAGTTGTTAGAGGAGAAACCTTTTAGAGAGAATGAGGGAGATGATGAAGATATAATTGAGAGAGAAGATATGGAGGTTGAGCAATCCGATGATGAGGTGAAAGAGGATGATGTTGAGATTGAGAAGCCTAATGATGAGGAGGAAGAAGATTTGGTGAAACCCAAGGAGATTGAGAAGGAGAATGATCTTGATCAACCCACGGGACAGTTGAAACCATATCGACCACCAGTTCCATTTCCCGGAAGATTAGTTAAACGGAAGATTATTGAGAAGGAGATTAGTTGAAACCATATCTTGATAAATTCTCCAAGTTTATTTTGATGATGAAGAAGCTCCAAGTTAATATACCATTCCTAGATGCCATGCCGAAGGTCCCTTCATTTGAGAAACATCTTAAGGACCTCTTGACAAACAATAGAAGAATCAAAGAGTCATTGACCGTTCATCTCACGCTTAGTCGCAACGCTATAATGGGAAGCAAGACTCCCGAGAAACTATCTGATCCCGGTAGTTTCTCTATTCCTTGCTTAATTGGTGATATGAAGATTGATAACGCATTATGTGACTTGGGGGCGAGTGTGAGTGTCATGACACACTCTATATGTAAGAAGTTGAACCTTGATGACTTGACCCCTACAACTATCAACTTGCAACTTGCGGACCGAAGTGTTAGGAAGCCCTAGGGAATATTAGAAGACATCCTGGTTCAAGTGGGAAGTTTCCTTATCCCTTATGACTTCGTTATTTTAGAGATGGATGAGGATTGGAGAAGTCCTATTATTCTTGGTCGACCCTTCTTGGCTACCGCAGGAGCTACCATAGATGTGAAAAGAGGTCGTTTGTCTCTTCATGTGGGTAAAGATCATATTGTTTTTGACATTGACCCTTCAAGAATGAAATCCCACAAAGAATCTCATTTTAAGGCCAATGCGGGGGTAGGCATCTTGGATGAACCCCAAAAGGAGTCTTATTTCCTTGAAGTTGAGCCCGATGATTGGGGAGAAATCAAATATCTAGGGGCTTCGCATCCAAATCTATGTGAATTGGAGGATATCTACCATGATCATCCTCTTAAGATCATTCCATGGAGGAAGGAGATTTCTTTGAGTGAAACCTATATTGAGTGCAACAAAGTCAATGAGATGATTTTCAAAGGTCCTAGATCCGGTAAACCACCGAACACCAAGTTGGAGTTACTTTGTACTTCTGTTTCCTCATGCCGTACTAAGTCTTTGAGGAAGCAAGCTTCTTTCATACACAAGGGTAGGAGGTGTTGGAATAGAAGAAGGAAACGTTGGTGGAGGAAGCCTAAGAAAATGCTACCCGGATTTCCTAGAAAGATGATTAGACCACCGGAAGAGTGTCCCATGACATCCATGAACCTCTTTGAGAATCATGGGAAAAAGAGGAAGAAGAATTGGTTGAAAAGATTGATGAGATTTTTGGTTTGTGTCCCGAGGATTCCAAGAATCAAGTAATTAGGTCAAGCTAGGGAACTAAAACAAGCGCTCTATGGGAGGCACCCCATAATTTTTGAGTTTCTTATTTCAAATTTTTAATTTTTGCAATTTTTTTTCCTAATTCTATTCCTTTTTCCTCTTTTTAATTTTTTTTTCGTTTTATTTTTTTTTAGGTTTTTCCATTTTTCTTGTCTTTTTAATTCTTCTTTATTTCCTTCTTTTGTAATTTGAGTATTAGTTCTAAGTTGAAAAGAAAAAGTTATAAAAAAAAGAAGAGGAAAAATGATGTGAAAAATAGAAAAAGTTAGAGTTGAAAAATAAGAAACATTGAAGTTGGGAGTGAAAGAAGTAGTGTGAGTGAGTGAAGTTTTGAAAAGAATTTGAGTGTTGAGAGAGTTTGAGAATTAGAAAGTTTTTAGATTGAATGTGAGGAAGTATGGAAAAATTGAGTGCTGAAAGTTTTTAGGAGCTAGAGTGATTTGGAGTTTTGGAAAAATTGACAGCCGAATAAGGTAGCAGGCGCTACCAATATGTAGCACCCGCTACACAACGTACAGCAGCAGCAGCACAAGCTCCCGCAGCTCACCACAGCTACGGTGAAGGAAGACCGCGCCTGCGGTGACACGAGAAATGCCCAGCAACTCCCGATCGCCAAAGACGCGTAAGCTGCATGACAAAGATCGTTGCGCTTCGCAACCTAATGTCACAAGAAAATAATTTCGGCCTAAAATCCCGATTTTTGCCTCACTTCTCTCATTTCTTTCCTCACTCCTTCGACAACCTCTCTCTCTAACAGACCTAAGCGACTGCCACAAGCTCTCACCCACACCATTCCTTTCCTTTGAATCTCAATTCGATTCCCTCTTTTCCTCCATTTTCGAATCCTTGTCTGTTTAGACCCAATTTTGTGTCTAAATAGCGTCATAATTCTTAAGCTTTTAACTTGTTTCGTGGTTTAATTTTTATAACTTTTAATACGTTTTTGGTTATTTTGTAAGTTTCAAAGTTTTTACTCAAAACATGGCAAAAAGGGCTATTTTAGAGCATTTTTGGTGATTTCACGAGCCGAGCCGGACCGAAAGTCGAGGCGGAGTTGACCCGGGACCACTTTCCTCACCTTTGGTGTCAATTAGTGAGGTAACACCCGCTACGAACCTCGGATCGGGTGTTACATACCTTGGAAAGAAGGAAGAAAGAAAGGAACGAAAAGAGATAGGGTAGCCCCCGCCACCCTTGGGGTAGCGCCCGCTACCACAGCTGGGCCGAGCAGGACCGCACCTACGGTCAGCAAGATCGCTTCCATGGTATCTCGAAGCTCGAAATCGCCTGGGATCTTTTCGCTGGTCGCGCCCGCGACCCCCCTGCTACTGTGCGATTCTTCGGGCCTTATACGACGCGTTTTACTCAACTGTTTTGACTTGCATAAATAGCTCCTATGCTGCGATTTTTGGCGGATTCGACTCTAGATAGACTTAGACAATTTCCAGCTTTGTAATTAGGGATTTTAGAGAGAGATTAGAGAGAGATTAGTAAGAGATTTATTCTAGCGTTTGTGATATTTGAAGATTTGGGGATTCAAACAATTGAGAGATTGTTGGATCATTTTTTATTGCTTTCCTTTGTTCATCTACAGCATTTTGATAAGTATTCTCTTCCCTTAACTCTTTCATTAATTACTTTGCTAATTACATTGCTTGTTCTTCAATTTCATTGCTTGCTATTTTGATTATTTTGCTTGTTTATGGGTGTTTGATGTTAGAAATCTTGTTTAGGTTTGGTTTGGATGTTGTTAGCAAAGTTAGTGTTATGATTAGTGGCTAAAACCCTATGAGTTAGGGGGTAATTAAGGGTGTGAATGGGTGATTAGGTTTTGGTTAGCAATATTAGTGAGTAATTAGTTGGGAAATCAATTTCCCATTCCTTTCCTTCCCTCAAGTGGGGTGTATTTGGGTTCGAAAGCTCCCGAATACATCCAACACTTGTGTTCGAAGGTTGGAATTGGGATAGTTAGTACTCTACTCACGGAAGTGAATAGAGGCTAACTAGGTAATTCCGTTTCATTAACCCTCCGGGTCCGTCGGTGGACTTCGGGGAAGTTAATCCGGACTATCCTCGGAAGAGGAAGATAGGTTGGTATTTTCTAATGAAATTGCCACTTGATTTTCTTCCTTGTTATTCCCTTGTTGCAAAACTCATTTCCTCATCCCTGTTTGCATCGCAAAATGCCTCTGAAGCCCATTTTTCCATTCCTTGATCAACCTTAGTTTTGTTTCTTGCTTTGTGCCCCTTTTCAAACCAAATACCTTGCCTTAGCAATCTCGACCCGACCATTGACTTAGTTTCTATGAACAAGGCCGCCAGCTCCCTGAGAGAGAACGACAAAACCGAGGTCCACAAAACCATTGTTACACAAAATGGCGCCGATGCCGGGGAGCAACCGCCCCTAGTTTTAGTTTCTTGGTTTTTGGTTATTTGAGTTTGCTTTCTCACTAGAAATCAGTTTGTGTCAATCCAAATGAATTTGATGCTTCTTCATTTCTAGTAGGAGTTTTCGCGTTCTAATGGGTGAAGCCCAAGCTGGTTCACCTCGTACCCTTCTATCATATGTCGTTCCATTATTGGGTACGGGAGGCAGTCCTATCACATTACCACCATTACCACCCGTTGCTGTGTTCGAGTTTAAACATACTTACTTGAAGTCTTGGAAAGAAACCCGTTTCATGGGGACGATGCTGCTGGAAGTCCCATTGCTCATATTGATAAATTCGAAGACCGGATTAGCTTTATGCACATTCCAAGGATATCATTAGAATATTTGAAGTTGAAATTCTTTCTTTAACTCTTGCGGGGAAAGAAAAGATATGGCTACAAACATGTCCACCTGGTTTTTATTCCTCATGGGAGGCACTCAAAGGAGAAGAATTTCTTCACCGTTTCTTTCCGGCGGAGGAGACACACCGACTTCGAGCAAAAATTTTAAGTTTCAAGCAAGGGCCGGGAGAGAGTATTTTCGACGCTTGGGGGAGATTTAAGAGTCTTCAACGACAGTGTCCTCATCATAATTTACCGGATTGGATGTTGCTTCAACACTTTTTTCATGGGCTCCGTGGCCCTCTTAGAGAATCTATTGATAATGGGTCCGGAGGGATGTTCCTAAAGAAGACTACGGAGGAATCCAATATTTTTCTTCATGAGCTATCTCAGAATGTGCCTAGTTGGGGAGGCGGCCATAATTCAGGAAATGGGGATCATTCTTTGTAACACAACCCCACTATCAAGCTTCTAATGGCTACCGTCCTTGATTTGTAAAAGAAGATGGTGAATGATGAAGTTTCCAACCAGTTGAACTTAGCCCGAGGTATGCAAACCTTTGCATCCACACCTATTCCCATTGTGCATATTTGTAAGTTGTGTTTTGGTCCACATCGCGAGCATCAATGTGTGGAGTATCGTCAAGTAGAACATGTGAATGTCGTTTATTCCAACCAACTTTATTCCCATTCTTATGATGGTGTTGATCCTAGTTACACTACATTTGCCAATCCTATATTTGATCATGTTTCTCAATTTTATGACCATCATGCACATTGCCAAGAAGAGTTTTCACATCAACCAACCCTACAACCCCAATTTTCTCAACCATCCCAAGATTCTATGATTGAAAAGTTGTTGCAACAAACTGTGGCTTATCAAGAAAGTGAGGGTGCTCGCCTTAGAGACCTTGAAACCCAAATGACCCAAGTTGCTCAACAAGTATACTTTTCTCAACCCATTCAACCTCAACCCATCCAAGGGAAGCAAGTTGAAGCCATTACCCTAAGAAATAAAAGAAAAATTGAAGAACCTATGGTAGTGGAGGAGAATGTGGAGGAGAAGTGACCTTTGGGAGAGAATGAAGGAGTTGAGGTGGATAGCAATGAAGAGGAGGACTTAGAAGTTGAGCAGGCTAGGATTGAAGACAGGGAGAATGATGTTGTGGTTAATGAGGCCGAGGATGAAGAAAAAGAGAAGTTGGAAGAGAGGGTGGAGATTGAGAAAAGAAGAGAGAAAGGAAAGGAAGTCTTGAGGGAGGATATTCATGTAAACCGATTGGAGAAACCCGTTTCATATAGACCACCAATACCTTTTCCCGGAAGATTGGTTCAACAAAAGAATGATGAGAAATTCTCCAAGTTTATTTTGATGATGAAGAAGCACCAAGTTAATATACCATTTTAACAAACATCTCAAGGACCTTTTGACAAACAAGAGAAGAATCAAGGAGTCATCGACCGTTCATCTCACGGTTAGTTGCAATGCCATTATGGGGAGCAAGACTCCCGAGAAACTGGCTGATCCCGGTAGTTTCTCTATTCCTTGCTTAATCGGTGAAATGAAGATTGATAATGCATTATGTGACTTGGGGGCAAGTGTGAGTGTCATGCCACACTCTATATGTAAGAAGTTGAACCTTGATGACTTGACCCCTACAACTATTAACTTGCAACTTGCAGACCGAAGTGTTAGGAAGCCCTTGGGAATATTAGAAGACATCCCGGTTCAAGTGGCAAGTTTCCTTATCCCTTGTGACTTCGTTATTTTAGAGATGGATGAAGCTTGAAGAAGTCCTATTATTCTTGGTCGACCCTTCTTGGCTACCGCAGGAGCTACCATAGATGTGAAAAGAGGTTGTTTGTCTCTTCATATGGGTAGAGATCGTATTGATCTTGACATTGACCCTTCAAGAATGAAATCCCATAAAGAATCTCATTTTAAGGCCAATGCGGTGGTAGGCATCTTGGATGAACCCCAAAAGGAGTCTTATTTTCTTGAAGTTGAGCCCGATGATTGGGGAGAAATCAAAAATCTAAGGGCATCGCATCCAAATCTACGCGAATTTGAGGACATTTACTATGATCATCCTCTTAAGATCATTCCATGGCGGATTGAGTGAAACCTATGTTGAGTGCAACATAGTCAATGAGATGATTTTCAAAGGTCCTAGGCCCGGTAAACCACCAAACACCAAATTAAAGTTTCTTTCTACCTCCATATCCTGATGGCCTACTAAGTTCTTGAGGAAGCGAGCTTCGTTTCTACGCAAGGTTAGGAAGTGTTGGAAGAGAAGAAAGAAATGTTGGTGGAGGAAGCCAAGGAAAATGCTACCCGGATATCCTAGGCAGATGATTAGACCACCGGAAGAGTGTCCCATGACATTCATGAACCTCTTTGAGAATCATTGGAAAAAGAGGAAGAAGAATTGGTGGAAAAGGTTGATGATGTTTTTGGTTTGTTTCTCGAGGATTCCAAGAATCAAGTAAGTATTTAGGTCAAGCTAGGGTCCTAAACCAAGCGCTCTATGGGAGGTACCCCATAATTTTTGAGTTTCTTATTTCAAATTTTTAGTTTTTTGCATTTCAAATTTTTAGCACTTTTTCTTCTTTCTAATTTTTTTCTTTTTAGTTTTTTTAGGTTTTTCCATTTTTCTTGTCCTTTTAGTTTTACTTTATTTTTTTTCTTTGTAATTTGAGGTATTAGTTCTAAGTTCAAAAACAAAAAGTTTGAAAAAAAAAGAGAGACAAAAGAGGTGAAAAAAATAGAAAATGTTGGAGTTGGAAAATAAGAAAATTGAAGTGGAAGTGAAAGAAGTAGTGTGAGTGAGTGAAGTTTTGAAAAGAATATAAGTGTGGAGGGAGTTTGAGAGTTGGACAATGTTAGATTGAATGTGGGAAAGTGTTGAAAAAAAATGAGTGTTGAAGTGTGGAAGTTTTTAGGAGTTGGTTTTTTGTTGGAGTTGTTTTGGAGGAATTGTCAGTACAACATAGGTAGCAGTCGCTACCCTCAGCGTAGCCCCCGCTACCAAGCAACAACAGCCACATCAGCATCATGTCCAGGAGCTCACCGCAACTACGATGAAGGAATACCTGTTCGGTCTCGTTTTGAGCCGAATTTCTTCTCTTTTATAGGGTATTCTTGCTTGTCTTTAATAACTATTTTAGTAGTTTTATTGTGTTTTTACCCTTTTATTAGATTTTATAGCTTTTTATTATTTTAGTTATTATTATCATTAATATGAATCAAATTGTAAATATTAGAAATAAAATAAAAACCTATTTCTAATCCTTAATTTCCTAAACCTAGCCCAATTCCTCCCCATTTCCTCTCTAATCGGCCCAGTCAATACCCAACACAAACCCACCTAGTCACTAACCCAGAAACCCAGAAACCCAACTACCCGCCCCATTTCTCTCACCCAGCCGATTAAAAACTCCGACCAAACCCTAATTCCCTCATTCCCCCATTTCTTTCTCGCCTTCGTCCCTTTCCCCTTTCTCCCTCTTTGGTTCTCTTTCTCTCACTTTCGCCCAGCAGCAAACAAACGCACTCCACCTCCATTTTCTCATCTCAATCTCCTTCTCTCTTCCTCTCTTTTCATCTCATTTTCTCATCTCTTCTCTATTTCTCACTCATTTTCTCGTTTTGTAACAGATTTGGTTGAGCTCGCAGAGGAGAAGTACCATTCGAAGCATCCACCATCACCATACACCTTCTAACTAACCGAGTTCATCTGCTTCGTCCATTTGAAGAAGGTTCGAGGGTTGAGATTTTAAGGGGAGTCACGAGTTCGAGTATAAAAGGGACGAAGGGAGCCGATTGAAAGAAGGAAGGAGGTCTCGGCCTCATTTTAGGGTTAGAATTAGATTTTAGGTTTATCCATGTTTTAATGCTTTGAATTCTGTTTTTAATCTTATTTTCGGTTTCCTTTCAATCGAAACTTTGGTTGTTCTTGAATGTTTGTGATTTTCGAATTGCCAGTGTAATTTTCTGGGTTTGAATTGTGTTTGGTTCTTGATTTGGTTTTGTTTAATTGTTTTGGGATGAATTTGTGATTGGTACTTTTGGTCTAAATGCTCTGTTACTCATCGCTTTCCTCCTCTGTTTTGTTTTGTCCTTCTTTCTGTCTCGGTTTGTAACAGTAGGGATTTAGGTCCCTCTGTTCTCCCTTTTCTTTCCTCTGTTTTCGGGTTATTGATAGTAGAAATGAATGTTTTCTTCTTTTCTTCTTTGTGTCGGTCAATTTACATCTAGTCAGTAGGGTTAGTAGTTTAGGGTTAGGGTTTATTTTATCTTAAGTCAGATTAGGATTAGGATAGTCTTAGTGTTATTATCGTTAGTGTTAGATTAATGTTGAGTGTTTTAAGTCAGTGTCGGTTTAGGGTTCTGTTTTGATTATTTAAGGTCATGATTTGTTTGGATTAGGTTAGGTCTTTTGGTAGGGTTTTATTTATTAGGGTTCTTGATCTTTGTTAGGGTCAATGAGGTTTTATTAGATTAGCCACAAAAATCCAATCCAACTATTAGTGAGGAGGAGGGCTAAGGGTCACAAATTCCACTCTCAAGTGGGGATTTGGGGATTCTTAGTAATCCAATTCACGCTTTCTTATTTGTTCGGGAGAAAGTTTAAGGTGAAGGATTTAATTGAAGTTTAGATCATCAAAGGTATAGTCTCTTGTTCCTAATTTCATATTAGTTTTAGTTTAATTGCTTTCTTAATTTCATGCTTTTAATTGCTTTCATCTTTTATTGCTTTCTTAATTATTATCATGTCAAGGTTAGTTTATTGCTTTATTTATATAATTTATTGCTTTCCGCATTGAGAAAAACCCCTTTACACGAACCGATTACCTTAATCAAGCCTAACACCCATCCCTGAGATCGACAATCCTTACTTATAAAACCACAAAAATTACAACCGAACAATGGCGCCGTTGCCGGGGATGGCGTTATTTGGTAGATTAGGCTATTGGTTTGTGTGTAAATAGTTTAATTGCTTTCTTGATTATGTTAGAAAAATGTAGCACAAAAACTTGAATATCGAAAAAAAAACAAAAAAAAAAGAGATGGCATGTTTTAGCTTCCCTCAAAATGAGCAAGAATTATTTTGTGATTATCGTGATAGATTAAATGATTATCTTGCTTATTGGGCCCCTCATGGTTATATTTATTCTAATTGGGAAGTGTTAGTTGTTACTAATGAGGGATTGAATTTCGAGACCCGTTCTCTTCTGAATTACTTTGATTTCAATGTTGAACATGAGTATCGGGCTTGGGAATTATTTGATTGGTTGTACACGGATACTCGCCAATTTGGGGAGACTTTTTATTCATCGGGTTCTTGTTTTGGTAATCCATGTGCTCTTCATGCTCAATTGCACTATGAGAAACGTTATGATCTTTCTCCATGTGATGATGTTGAGTCTCGTCATTTGTGTGTGCATTGTGAATCTCCGTCTCATGCTTCGAAATCTTGTATGGACATTAGACTAGATAAAATTGGTGCTGAAATAGTTGGTTTACAAGATAGGATGAATAAATGCATGCAAGAATTTGAACACGTGCTTAAACCTAGGGTGGAAACTTATCTTGCACAATTGGTTGATTCGAAAGTTGAAATAGGTCATTCATCGTCTTTGAGTCCTGAAATGCATGACAATTCTTCTGTGTATGATTATGATTATGATTATGATGATGACTATTGTAATGGACATAGTTTTGTAAGGAGGATTAGTGATTCCTTAGTTCTAGCCCCACCTAGTGAGGAACATGATGATTTTGTGTGTGATGATGAAGAACTTGATGACTACATGTTTGATGATGAACTATTGTCCATGCCTTTGTGTGACGAAAAAGTTGAGATTGATGAATGCCATGATGCTTTTGATATAATTGAGCATGATCTTGTTGAGAGTGAAGTTGTATCCTTTGTGATTGAATGTGTGCTAGATACTGATTTATTCACTTTCATTGAGAATTATTGCATTAGCGAGGCATTAGCTACCCTTTCTTGTAAATCCATTGATGTGAAATCTTGTGATGATGAACTTAAGTCTATGGGGATTGATCCTAAGTGTTTGGACTTGGTTTGTGACAATGATATTTTTGATGGTGATATGCTTTATGAGTCGTTGTTTGCATCCAAGTCTTCCCATTAGCATGTCCATGAAAG
This sequence comes from Portulaca oleracea, assembly GCA_029582165.1. Taxonomy (NCBI): domain Eukaryota; kingdom Viridiplantae; phylum Streptophyta; class Magnoliopsida; order Caryophyllales; family Portulacaceae; genus Portulaca; species Portulaca oleracea. The sequence continues at coordinate 1,083,133 of CM055885.1, read as the reverse complement.
TGTTGTATTGCCTCCTTCCGTTGATTTGTATACTCAATTTCCATTTGCGAGTCAACGGGAGGACCCTTTTGTCATATCTTCTTTCACTATGCCTAGGAAAGTCTTGTATATTCATGCATTTCATCATTTCTATGACTTTTCTAAGGCATTTGATAAATTGTTAAGGGCGCTAATGTTTGTTTATATGCCATTGCGAGTGTGCTCTTACCTACACCATTCTGAGATGCATGAGAGGATGCATGATTTGTTACTCCGGGCGTTGACTGGTTCTGACTTGGTGTCCGATATCATGAGGTGAGAAGGGGTGAGTTTCTTGATAAGATGCCTTTGAGGTAATATCCTTCCTCACCCTTCTTGCATAATTAGTGAGTTGGTCTTTCTTTTCTTCTTTTATTTTCTTTTTGTGTGTGTCTTTGTCTTTAATTTTGGGGTGCTTGCTTACCTACTTCTGTTTCCATTTTGAGGACACGACAACCTCTTTGTGTTGGAGTGGGAGGGTAGTATGTATTCCGGTATTTGAGTCTAAGAAAAGAAAAAAAAAAGAGAGTCGTTTTGTAAATATTTTAGTTTGTTTTCTTAGTTCATTAATCCTTAGTGTCTTATGTAGTTTGATTTTTTTTTTATCTTGCATGTGAACCATCACACATAGTATGTTTTCTTGTTAATTTCTAACCTATGTGTGATGTTCTTTGGATCGTGGATTGAGTGCTTTTAATTGAAGATCTTGAGGTAATTACTTTCCACTCTCTCTTTATGTGAATATATCGATGATCAATGTTGCATGCTTGGTTTTCTTTTTGGGTAGCGAACCCCTTGAGTGTGAATGTTGGATATATATATTGTTGTTGGAGCCGTGTGGGCTCGGGTCGCTACCGCTTTTTATGTGATAAGTGTTTTGTATATATGTTTTTCTTGGTTTTCTACCTCGCTTGTGACACCCTTCTTCTCACAATGGGGACATTGTGATGTCTTGTGTTGGAGTGGGGGTGCTATTTGTCATGGGTAGATCACCTAGTTTTTGAGTCTTTGTTTTTGTTTTTCGTAGTTTGTGTCTAAAAATTGAAAATTTTGTGTGTGAAAAGAAAACAAAAAGGGGAGAAATGTTGTGAAAAACCCAAAAGTTGGTTTTTTTTTGAGGATGTTTCCGTTCACAGTTGTGTAGATAGTTGTCTAATCGGCTTATTCAATCAGATAGAAGCGGCCGGTATGAATAATGATGGGCCTTAGGAAGGATTTTTGCCATGACTTATCTCTATTAGACCTCTACATGGAATGGGAAAGCGGAATCCTCAAATCTTACACGCTTTGACTGTGTCTTCTTACCTAAGTTAGACGGTTTTAGTTGTTCAATTGCTTAAGCTCTTAATTAATGCATTAAATAATTACTGTCGGGCCTACCGTTATGGGTTGGTTTGGGTGGATCGTCACCCTATGCCCCTTAAGTGCAATGACTCACGTATGGAGAAACCCAGTAGGGAGGATAACCCATTGCGAAGGCCGGTGCTTAAATCCCGCAAAACCCGACACAAACACTCTAAAAAGACACAAAACAGATTGATTGGAAATAAAAGAGCGTAGGTTTTGAAAAAGAAAGAAAAGAGCGAAGCAAGAAAAAGAAAAAAAGAGTTGAGCAAAAGAATGGTAAGAAAGAGAAAGAAAAAGCAGAAAAAGAAAGAAAGAGAGGTTGAAAGAAAAACCAAGAGTGAAGTAGGATAGATAATTCCGAGCTTGAGCATGACAACAACTCTGATTGTCTGGTTTAGGATAGGAAGGACCGACCAGAGCCCACTTACACATATGCACGAGGTGTTTTGCTCATCAGAAAGTGTTTTGGTTCAAAATCTCAAAGATTGGCAGTTTTCCAACCTTCGTGTCTTAATTTGTTTATACTTGCTTCTTTCAATTGATTGTTGAGGCGGGTTGGGGAATTAGGTGCATGATTGGGGACAGGAATATTTTCTTTGCTTTTGTTTTGTTTCGTTTTTCAGTTTTCACTTCTTTTTCTTTCCCCTTTTTCTTTTCTCGTGGCTTTTGTGGGTATAGTTGCTATAAACCCTCACGAGACCTACCTCGTCCACCCGGGCTACCGGGGGGTTTAAAGGGCTTGATGCATACGCTAAATGCATCCGCGATTCCTGCGAAAGTGAGTTAGGGTTTTTAGTTTTTCTTTTTAGTCCTTTCCTTTGTTTTTAGTTTGCTCGGGGCGAGCAAACCCTTGTGTTGGAGTGGTCTTCGGTCTCGTTCTGAGCCGAATTTCTTCTCTTTTATAGGATATTCTTGCTTGTCTTTAATAACTATTTTAGTAGTTTTATTGTGTTTTTACCCTTTTATTAGATTTTATAGCTTTTTATTATTTTAGTTATTATTATCATTAATATGAATCAAATTGTAAATATTAGAAATAAAATAAAAACCTATTTCTAATCCTTAATTTCCTAAACCTGGCCCAATTATCTTTCTAATTGTAAATATTAGAAATTAAATTGTAACAGATTTGGTTGAGTTCGCAGAGGAGAAGTACCATTCGAAGCATCCACCATCACCATACACCGTCTAACTAACCGAATTCATCTGCTTCGTCCATTTGAAGAAGGTTCGAGGGTTGAGATTTTAAGGGGAGTCACGAGTTCGAGTATAAAAGGGACGAAGGGAGCCGATTGAAAGAAGGAAGGAGGTCTCGGCCTCATTTTAGGGTTAGAATTAGATTTTAGGTTTATCCATGTTTTAATGCTTTGAATTCTGTTTTTAATCTTATTTTCGGTTTCCTTTCAATCGAAACTTTGGTTGTTCTTGAATGTTTGTGATTTCGAATTGCCAGTGTAATTTTCTGGGTTTGAATTGTGTTTGGTTCTTAATTTGGTTTTGTTTAATTATTTTGGGATGAATTTGTGATTGGTACTTTTGGTCTAAATGCTCTGTTACTCATCGCTTTCCTCCTCTGTTTTGTTTTGTCCTTCTTTCTGTCTCGGTTTGTAACAGTAGGGATTTAGGTCCCTCTGTTCTCCCTTTTCTTTCCTCTGTTTTCGGGTTATTGATAGTAGAAATGAATGTTTTCTTCTTTTCTTCTTTGTGTCGGTCAATTTACATCTAGTCAGTAGGGTTAGTAGTTTAGGGTTAGGGTTTATTTTATCTTAAGTCAGATTAGGATTAGGATAGTCTTAGTGTTATTATCGTTAGTGTTAGATTAATGTTGAGTGTTTTAAGTCAGTGTCGGTTTAGGGTTCTGTTTTCATTATTTAAGGTCATGATTTGTTTTGATTAGGTTAGGTCTTTTGGTAGGGTTTTATTTATTAGGGTTCTTGATCTTTGTTAGGGTCAATGAGGTTTTATTAGATTAGCCACAAAAATCCAATCCAACTATTAGTGAGGAGGAGGGCTAAGGGTCACAAATTCCACTCTCAAGTGGGGATTTGGGGATTCTTAGTAATCCAATTCACGCTTTCTTATTTGTTCGGGAGAAAGTTTAAGGTGAAGGATTTAATTGAAGTTTAGATCATCAAAGGTATAGTCTCTTGTTCCTAATTTCATATTAGTTTTAGTTTAATTGCTTTCTTAATTTCATGCTTTTAATTGCTTTCATCTTTTATTGCTTTCTTAATTATTATCATGTCTAGGTTAGTTTATTGCTTTATTTATATAATTTATTGCTTTCCGCATTGAGAAAAACCCCTTTACACGAACCGATTACCTTAATCAAGCCTAACACTCATCCCTGAGATCGACAATCCTTACTTATAAAACCACAAAAATTACAACCGAACAATACCGCGCCTGTGGTGCATGCCCAACGACCAGCAACTCCCGTCACCCAAAGACGCGTGTAGCGCGCGCCTTGATGTCGGTCGCGCGACGACAACTCGGCGTTATTTTTACCTTAAAACCCGACTTTCTCTCTCACTTTTCCCATTTCCTTTCTCACTCACTCGAATCTCACCCTCTCTTCAGCCCTAAGCGACCCCGGACAACACTCCCCCACACCCTTCAATCCCTCTCAATCATCAATTCGACCCACATCTCTCCTCATTTTCGAACCTAACCCTAATTCTTCTCGATTTGTGCGAAAATTTGCTGCTGGGACTCAAGCTTTTTCCCAGATTCTGCCCTAGCGTGCGACATGGTTCAAGTCCTTGTTCTTTACAGCTAAGTGAGGTACTTCTTGTTTCAATTGTCCGAAATCCTCTCCCTTTCTCCGGCATTTGGTCCATTCGTCATTGCTGCTGAGTTGGGAATCGATCTTGTCAATTTTTACAGACGATTCTGCCTTGCTATTTGCTGAGATTGGGTGTACTGAGTTCGAATGTTGGTTCTTTCTCAGTGATTTGTGTGATTAGTCCTTGCATTCCATCTGTTGAAACATACACACACTAGTAGTACCTAAGGTTCTTGTCAATACACACCCACATTGTGAATGGTATTAGTGTGCTGATTTGGTATTCTGTGTGTATATGCTGTGTTAATTCATTAGTGTTTAGTGCGATTAATTGTTGCAATTCATTTGTCAAAGCACAAGTATGCTAGTTGCACTAAGAGTTTGTCAATTTTCACACACACTTGCATTGTGAGCTGAATTATTAAGTTGTCTCTGTGCTATTCTTGCATTCTATTTGTGTGCTGTGTGTTTTGGTTCATTTTGACAAGCAAAAATTGTTCCTCCTTGATGAATACACGTTCAAGTGCTCCGATCTGAGGTAATATCTAGTGAATTTTTCTGCATAAGCTTTTCAAACTCACATGTTTGTTGCTTGTGTCGAATGTTTGGTTCACCTTTGAAATCAGGCACTGTTATTTGCAAAATTCTTGCCATGTCTTGCTTTTGTTCATCATGAGTGGAATGAGCAAGCGTTCACGAGTCGAGGAAGCTCCTTCATTTCAACCGGGACCATCCTCATCCACAAAGGATCGTTACCGAGCGCAAACGGCCACACTAATTCGGCGTGAACCAGATGCGGATGTGACTTTCCGGGATGAAGAGCATAAACGACGGTATGAAGCGTTACAACCACGGAAGATATGTGCAACGGATATTTATGATGCGGCGACAATTGAAGTTATCCATTGCAAGCCAAGCTTCGATTATCTCATTGGTGTTCTTGGTTGAGAGGTATTCATCATGATTAACGAATCGATTGTGGACCAACCCATCCTCGAATTTTTAAGCTCCTTGAAGGTTCACGATAATGGCAAGAAGGATGCGCATTTTGAATACCGGGTTGCCAACAAAGACAAGACATGCACCTTGAAGCGTTTTTGCCAACGGTTAGGGTTACTCGAGGATGGGAGACTTTATGAGCGATGCGCAAATTTTGATGAGCAGAAGGCAATGAAAGACTTAACTTACTGGAGGAGGATGAATATTGGAATGAGAGGCGAATATCCACGGTATCATTGCCCCCGCAACTCTAAGGGGCGTGATTTTTGCAATCCAGTTGTTCTAATCTTCCATAGAATCGTGACAAGTTCAGTGTTTGGGAGAGATGACGGACGCCCCAAGGTTCGGAAGGACGACCTTTTTGTGATCTACAACGCCATAAGGGGTAAACAGGTCAACACCGGATCTTGCATTCTACATTGTCTACGAGACATTAGCATGGAACCTCGACCCACGACTGTCGGAATGGGGCACATTATTTGCCACTTCCTAGTTCAAGAGGGTTTCGGGAAATATTTTAAGAAGTGGACTCCACGCTATCTTCCGAATCCTATCGACAAGGTATGGTTGTAAAAAATGAACATCCTCGCCAAGCACCCAATTGCCACGATCTATTGCCATGGACACGACAACAACACGAAGATCTTCTTGGATCCGGACCATGCCAAGCAATGGTTGGATATCACTAAGAAACACAACTAGTCTTGTGGTCAGGTTCCTAGTGACCGCAAGGTGGGTGATCCAGATGTGTCTAGTGGTGAAGAGGAGGACAATGAAGAAGAAGCAGGGGAAGAAGAAGAAAATGAGGAGGAAGAAGAGTATGCCGGCCATGGTGAAGCTAGTGGAAGTGGAAGTCATCCATGGGAAGCTTCATTCGAGCATGTCAACTCTCAATTTGAACAATTGAGAGTTGACCTTCGAGAGCAACGAACGATACTCCAGCGTCAAAACAACTTGTTGGAGACCCAACAAGATCTGATCCATGCCCAACAATTTACACTTCAAAGGCACGAGGGGTACTTTCAACAACAAAACCAGTATTGGCGTGATTGGGGTTATTATCACTACTCCATTGCAAACCATCCCCCGGCACCACCAGAGTACATAAACCGCCATTATTCCACTTACTTTCCATATCACCCATATCCTCCCCGGGGAGGATCGGAGCAATAATTTGTAAGTGTCCCCACTCCCACTTTACTCTTTTCATTGATTTTATTTACACTATTAGTGTTAGATAAGTGTGAGGGGGTACTTTATGGGAAAGTTGGGGAGAGGCATGTTGGTTAGTTGGTTTTGTTGAGTTCGTTGTCCCCATGGTTAGAGTTGTCTCACATTCATTGCTTCATCATCGGTTAGGCCAGTCATGAGAGTTGTTTCACCTTCAATTCTCGCCTCAAACTAATGAGATTCGGGGTTGAGGTTAGTTAGTGTCAATGTACATATTATGAATAGTTTGTCTTTTCTTTAGTTCTTAGTCTCTACTGTCTTGTTTATTTTTCTGTTTTGTACTTTTTCTTTTATGCATGCGAACATTCACACTTATTATGTTTTTCTTGTTTATTCCTAACCCAAGTGTGATATTTTCCTGGATCGCGGATTGGGTTCGTTCTTTAATTGAAGACTTCGAGGTAACCTCTTTCCGCACACTTTGATTGTGTATATTTTGATCCATGCTGCATGCTTGATTTTTCTTTTGGGTGGCGAACCCCTTAAAGTGTTTGTGTTGGGATTATATTGATGTTGGAGCCGTGTGGGCTCGGGTCGCAACCACTTTTACTTGCTAGTTGTTTTTGTTTGTTTGTTATTGTAGATTCTCTACCCTTTTCTTGTGACACCTTCCCACAATGAGGACATTGTGGCGTTTTAAGTATGGGGGGGGGGGAGATATTCTGTTTCAAGGGTAGATCACCTAGATTTTTGGTTTTTGTTTTCCTAGTTTTTGCCTAAAATTTGAAAATTTTTGCGTGAAAAAGGAGAAAAAAGGGAGTGAAAGCCTTAAAAGTTTTCTTTTTCGCTTTGTTTTGCTTTGTTTCTTGGATCTTGTTGTCGAAATTGAGAAGCCGTTCTTAATCTTCTTAAAAAGAAATCGGTCTGAGCATTTTCGAGCCTGTCTCGGGTACTAGTCATGACTTACCTACTTAGATTCCCTTCATTCAGTGTCTAGTGAGACCCCCGATTCCTTTCACGTTCCGATTGAAACCGGGAGATTCTAGGGGTTTGTGTCCGAGCTTGTTTGTTCTTTTTCCTGTTTAGCAAAAGCAAAAGCAAAGTTCAAAAAGAAAGAAAAAGCTACAATAACCGGATTAAGTGGGGCGTGTCGCTGAATGACATTAACCACCATACACTTAGCCAACCTACACGGGCCCGGTATCAGTGGTACGGCACGGATACCCCTTGAACCTCCATCTATATCGCTTTGCGGCGGAGAGGTGAATGGAAAAGACTATGTTGGGAGGGTAAACCCCATGTTTTGGCCGTCCAATTCCGGAAAGTATGGCTAATACTGACCTTTAAAAAGAAAAAAAAGAGAGAAAAAGCAATTTCGTTGGTGAAACCAACCAAAAAGAAAAAAAGAAAGTTTGTGCTTCTAAAAGTGTGGGGCCTCTCCTTGCATCACCTATGGCCCTTACCAAGCCAAGGGCGACCAAATGCGAGCAAGGGCAACTCCTTTCTTTCCTTGTTCGTTTCGTTGTTTTTGAGCTCGGGCATGAGTCTTTGGAGTCTTTTGGATTCGGTTAGAACCCACTTGCACATTTTCACATGGGGTTTTGCTTGGCATGAGGTGTAGGGGGCCAAAAATCTTTAAGACTGACTTTTGCTTGGGATAGGTGCTTGTGAGATGCTCATAACGGTTCCTTTTGGAGGCTTAATAATGTTTTCTTAATTAAGGTTGCAAGATCCTTTGATGCGAAGCTTTTGTTTCTCTTTCCTTTGTTTTTCTTCGGTTTTGTTTTCACTTTCCCTCTCTTCTTTTTCTTTCGCTTTTGTGGGTACAGCCGCTACAAACCCTCACGAGTCAATCTTGTCCACCCGGGCTGTCGGGGGGTTCAAAGGGCTTGGTGCATACGCTAAATGCACTCCTTTCCTCCCACGACAGAGGAGTTGGTGTTTAGTTTTCTTATTTGTTTATGTCTTGTTATGGTCGGGACGAGCAAAAGTTTAAGTGTGGGGGGTGTTTAGACCCAATTTTGTTTCTAAATAGCGCCTTAATTCTTAAGCTTTTAACTCGTTTCGTGGTTTAATTTTATAAATTTTAATACGTTCTTGGTTATTTTGTAGGTTTCGGAGTTTTTACTCAAAACGTAGCAAAAAGGGCTATTTTAGAGCATTTTTGGTGATTTCCCGAGCCGAGCCGGACCGAAAGCCGAGGCGGAGTTGACTCGGGACCACTTTCCTCACCTTTGGTGTCAATTAGTGAGGTAACACCCACTACGACCCTCGGATCGGGTGTTACATACCTTGGAAGGAAGGAAGAAACAAAGGGACGAAAAGAGGTAGGGTAGCCCCCGCCACCCTTGGGGTAGCGCCCTCTACGACAGCTGGGCCGAGCAGGACCGCACCTACGGTCAGCAAGACCGCAGCCACGGTGTCTCGAAGCTCGAAATCGCCTGGGATCTTTCCGCTGGTCGCGCCTACGACGAGGGTGGTCGCGCCTGCGACCCCCCTGCTGCTGTGCGATTCTTCGGGCCTTAAACGGCGCGTTTTACTCAACTGTTTTGACTTTTATAAATAGCTCCTGGGCTGCGAGTTTTGGCGGATTCGACTCTAGATAAACTTAGACAATTTCCAGCTTTGTAATTAGGGATTTTAGAGAGAGATTAGAGAGATATTAGTAAGAGATTTATTCTAGCGTTTGTGATATTTGAAGATTTGGGGATTCAAACAATTGAGAGATTGTTGGATCATCTTTTATTGCTTTCCTTTGTTCATCTACAGCATTTTGATAAGTATTCTCTTCCCTTAACTCTTTCATTAATTACTTTGCTAATTACTTTGCTTGTTCTTTAATTTCGTTGCTTGTTATTTTGATTATTTTGCTTTTTTATGGGTGTTTGATGTTAGAAATCATGTTTAGGTTTGGTTTGGATGTTGTTAGCATAGTTAGTATTATGATTAATGGCTAGAAACCCTATGGGTTAGGGGGTAATTAAGTGTGCGAATGGGTGATTAGGTTTCGGTTAGCAATATTAGTGAGTAATTAGTTGGGAAATCAATTTCCCATTCCTTTCCTTCCCTCAAGTGGGGTGTATTTGGGTTCGAAAGCTCCCGAATACATCCAACACTTGTGTTGGAAGGTTGGAATTGGGATAGTTAGTACTCTACTCTCGGAAGTGAATAGAGGCTAACTAGGAAATTCCATTTCATTAACCCTCCGGGTCCGTCGGTGGACTTTGGGGAAGTTAATCCGGACTATCCTCGGAAGAGGAAGCTCGGTTGGTATTTTCTAACGGAATTGCCACTTGATTTTCTTCCTTATTATTCCCTTGTTGCAAAACCCATTTCCTCATCCTTGTTTGCATCCTGAAAAGCATCCGAAGCCCATTTTTTCATTCCTTGACCGACCATTGTTTGGTTTCTTGCTTTGTGCCCCTTTTCAAACCAAATACCTTACCTTAGCAATCTCGACACGACCATTGACTTAGTTTCTGTGACCAAGGCCGCCAGCTCCCTGAGAGAGAACGACAAAACCGAGGTCCTCAAAACCACTGTTACATTGCCCTATTTTCTTCTTCCTGCTGCGAGAATCTGCTGCTAGGGTTCGAAATTCTGCCCAGATTCGTCCAAACTGTGCACCATTGTTCAAGCATCTGGTGTACATATCTAAGTGAGGTATTTCTTGTTTAAATTGTGCGAAATCCCTTCCCCTCTCATCTGCATTTGGCTCGTTCATATTTGTTGCTGAGTTAGGGATTGATTTTGTCGATTTTTACGCTTAATCCTACTTCACTATGTGTTGAATTCGAATGTTGGTTCTTGCTAAGTGTTGTGTGTAGTTAGCTATTGCATTTCTTCTATTGAAACATACACACACTAGTAGCACCTACGGTTCTTGTCAATACACACCCACACTATGAACTGTATTAGTGTGCTGTGTTTATGGTTATCTGTGTGCTGAGTTTGAGTTGTTAGTTCTTGCGTTAGTGCTTTGTAGGAGTAATTGTTGCATATCATCTGCTGGAAACACACACGCACTAGTTGCACTAAGAGATCTTGTCGAGAATCACACACTCACAATAGGAATTGTATGAGTGTGTTGTCTTGGTATTCTTTTTGCCTTGCTGTGTGTTGAACTCGAATGCTAGGTTCTTGTGTGGTGTTTGTGCGATTAATGGTTGCATTTCATCTGTGAAACACTTACATGCTGATTGTATTAAGGTTCTTGTCGATTTTCACACATATTCACACAGTGAGTTGTATGAGTGTGCTATTCTTGCATTCTGTTTGTGTGTGCTGTGCATTTTAGCTCATTTTGTCAAGCAAGAACTCATCTCCCTTGCTGAACCCATGTTGTAGCATTGATTTGTAAGTGTTCCCGCTCCTACTTTACTCTTTTCATTGATTTTATTTACATTGTGAGTGTTAGATAAGTGTGAGGGGGTACTTTATGGGGAAGTTGGGGGAAGTGTGCTAGTTAGTTGGTTTTGTTGAGTTCGTTGTCCCCTTGGTTTGAGTTGTTCTACATCCATTGTTTCATCATCGGTTAGGCCAATCATGAGAGATGTTTCACCCTCAATTCCCACCTCAAACCAGTGAGATTTGGGGTTGAGGTTAGCTAGTGTCAATGTATATATTGTTAATATTTTAGCTTTTCGTTAGTGTATAGTCTCTAGTGTCTTGTTCATTTTTCTGTTTTTGTTCTTTTTCTTTTTTTATGCATGCGAACATTCACATTTATGATGTTTTTCTTGTTTATTCCTAACCCAAGTGTAATGTTTTCCCTGGATCGTGGATTGGTCCCGTTCTTTTATTGAAGACTTTGAGGTAACCTCTTTCCGCTAGAGGTGGCAAAAGTTAACACGACATGATAACACGACACGAACCGGACACGAAATAAGGCGGGTTGTGTCATTAATTTTGAACACGTTTAATTAAATAGGTTAACACGTGTAACCCGTTTAATTAAATAGGTCAGGTTCAGGTTGAACTTTCCGACACGAAAAGTACCTGTTTTAACCTGTTTAATTAATTGGGTTAGATAAGTTGACCTATTTACCAATTTATCCATTTACCCGTTTATTTTTTAACCCTAACAAAATATTATAGAAGGTTAAAAACAAAACTTTTAGGAGGGAAAAAATTATTTGAAATATAAAGAGAATTAATATTTGAAATATAAAAGGAATTAATATTTTAAAATGTTGATTTGATACTTTTTAACTTGGTAAAATGTTAAATTGCCATAATAATTCAATGCAGAACTTAGGCCCTGTTCTTTTCTGCGGTTGGCAGCTCACCGCAATTTGCCACAAATCATTACTTTTCTCTCTCCTCACTCTTCTCTCTCTTCACTTTTCTCCTATACTTTTCACATTCTCTCTCCTCACCTACCCCACATACCAATAATCTACCACAATTCCACCATACCCCACCACAATTCCACCACACCCCACCACACTACACCGCAAAATACCGCATAAAAGAACAGGGCCTTAATAGGTAAACTCGACCTGATACAAACCTGATTAAGTTAAGTGGGTAAACGGGTTGGTACCAGGTCAACCCATTTAAATTTTAGTCAGGTGCAGGTCAGGAATTTTCAACCCGTTTATTAAATGGGTCGGGTTAGTGTTGGGATATTTTCAACCCGTTTAATATTGATACGAACACGAATAATACCCATCACGACCTATTTGACACCCCTACTTTCCGCACTCTTTGAATATGTGTATATATTGATCCGTGTTGCATGCTTGATTTTTCTTTTGGGTGGCGAACCCCTTTGAGTGTTTGTGTTGGGATAATATTGCTGTTGGAGTCGTATGGGCTCGGGTCGCCACCACTTTTATGTGCTAGTTGTTCTTGTTTGTTTGTTTTTGTAGGTTCTCTACCCTTTTTCTTGTGACAACTTCCCACAATGAGGACATTGTGGTGTTTTAAATGTGGTGGGGAGATATTCTGTTTTAAGGGTAGATCACCTAGCTTTTTGTTTTTGTTTTCCTATTTTTTGCTTAAAATTTGAAAAAAAAATTGTGTGAAAAAGGAGAAAAAAAGGGAGTGAAAGCCTTAAAAGTTTTCTTTCGGTTTTCGTTTTCGCTTTGTTTTCGCTTTGTTTCTTGGATCTTGTTGTCGAAATTGAGAAGTCGTTCTTAATCTTCTTTAAAAGAAACCGGTCTGAGCATTTTCGACCCTGTCTCAGGTACTAGTCATGACTTACCTTCTTAGATTCCCTTCATTGAGTGTCTAGTGAGACCCCCGATTTCTGTCACGTTCTAGTTGAAACCGGATTAAGTGGGGCGTGTCCGAGCTTGTTCTTTTTTTCCTGTTTAGCAAAAGCAAAAGAAAAGTTCAAAAACAAAGAAAAAGAAAGCAAAGCTAAACTAACCGGATTAAGTGGGGCGTGGTCGCTGAATGACATCAACCACCATACACTTAGCCAACCCACACGGGGCCGGTATCAGTGGTACGACACGGATACCCCTTAAACCTCCTCCTATATCACTTTGCGACGGAGAGGTGAATGGAAAAGACAGTGTTGGGAGGGTAAACCCCATTTTTGGGCCGTCCAATTCCCGAAAGTAAGGCTAATACCGACTTTAAAAACAAAAAGAAAAAAAAAAGAAAAAGAAAAAGCAATTTCGTTGGTGAAGCCAACCAAAAAGAAAACTTTGTGCTTCTAAAAGTGTGAGGCCTCTCCTTGCATCACCTACGGCCCTCACCAAGCCAAGGGCGACCAACTGCGAGGAAGGGCAACTCTTTTCTTTCCTTGTTCGTTTCGTTGTTTTGGAGCTCGAGTATGAGTCTTTGGAGTCTTTTGGATTCGGTTAGAACCCACTAGGACATTTGCACATGGGGTTTTGCTTTGCATGAGGTGTAGGGGGTTGAAAATCTTTAAGATTGACTTTTTCTAGGGATGGGTGCTTGTGAGATGCTCATAATGGTTCCTTTCAGAGGCTTAATAACGTTTTCTTAATTAAGGTTACAAGATCCTTTGAACCGAAGCTTTTGTTTTTCTTTCCTTTTGTTTTCTTCCGTTTTTTTTTTCACTTTCCCTCTCTCCTTTTTCTTTGGCTTTTGTATGTGGGTACAGCCGCTACAAACCCTCACGAGTCCATCTCGTGCACCTGGGCTGCCGGGGGGTTAAAAGGGCTTGGTGCATACGCTAAATGCACTCGTTTCCTCCCACGACAGAGGAGTTGGTGTTTAGTTTTCTTATTTGGTTTTGTTTTATTTTGCTCGAGACGAGCAAAAGTTTAAGTGTGGGGGGTGTTTAGACCCAATTTTATGTCTAAATAACGCCTTAATTCTTAGGCTTTTGACTCGTTTCATGTTTATTTTCATGGATTTTTAGTATGTTTTGGTTATTTTGTAGGTTTTGGCATTTTACACGAAAACATAGCAAAAACGGCCATTTTAGAGCATTTTTGGTGATTTCCCGAGCCGAGCCGGACCGAGAGTCGAGGTGGACTTGACCCGGGACCTCTTTCCCCACCTTTGGTGTCAATTAATGAGGTAACACCCACTACGATCCTCGAAACCGGTGTTACATGCCTTGGAAAGAAGGAAGGAACAAATAGAAGAAGACAAGCAGGGTAGCCCCTTCCACCCTGGGCGTGGCACCCGCTACCCCTGGCTCCTGTCTCTCGAAGCTCAGAATCGCCAAGGCAGATTTCGTAGGGTAGCCCCCGCCACCCTCCTGGTGGCACCCGCTACCTCAGTTAGGCCGAGGAAGACCGTACTTGCGATCAGCTGGACCGCACCTACAGTCTTACGAAGGAAAAATCGCCTGGAGGTTTTCGCATGGTAGCGCCTGCTACCCAGGGCGTGGCACCCGTGACCTCCCTTGTTTCCTGCGCATGTTTCGGCTTGAAACGACGCGTTTTGGCCAACTGTTTCCACTTGTATATATACCCCTTTTTCACGATTTCTTGGGGGACACTTTAGGGGATTCCAACCTAGTTACTTAGACATTATTTCACCTTTGTATTAGTGGATTTTAGAGAGAGATTAGTGAGAGATTAGTTTAGGGTTTGTGGTGTTTGTGAAGATTGGAGATTCAAACAATTGAGAGATTGTTAAATTATCTTTTACTGCTTTTCCTTGTTCATCTACAGCATTTTGATAAGTTTTCTCTTCCCTTAACTCTTTCATTAATTGCTTTGCTAATTACTTTCATTGCTCTTTAATTGTTTTGTTTGTTATTTCATTATCTTGCTTGTTTATGGTTGTTTAATGTTAGAAATCATGTTTAGGGTTGGTTTGGATGTTGTTAGCATAGTTTTTATTATGATTAGTGGCTAGAAACCCTATGGGTTAGGGGGTAATTAAGGGTGTGAATGGGTGATTAGGTTTGGGTTAGCAATATTAGTGAGTAATTAGTTGGGAAATCAATTTCCCACTCCATTCCTTCCCTCAAGGGGAAGTATTTGGGTTCGAAAGCCCCCAAACACATCCAACACTTATGTTGGAAGGTTGGAATTGGGATAGTTAGTACTCTACTCGCGAAAGTGAATAGAGGCTAACTAGGGAATTCCGTTTCATTAACCCTCCGGGCCCGTGGAGGACTTTGGGGAAGTTAATCCGGACTATCCTCGAAAGAGGAAGCTCGGTGGGTATTTTCTAACGGAATCGCCACCTTATTCTCCCTCCTTATTATTCAGTTGTTGCAAAACTCATTTCCTCATCCCCGTTTGCATCCCGAAAAGCCCCCAAAACCCATTTCCTTTCCTTGACCGACCTTAGCTTTATTTTCTTGCGTTGTGACCCTTTCAACCGATATCCTTACCATTAGCAATCTCATCCCGACCATTGACCTAGATTCTATGACCAAGGCCCCTAGCTCCCTGAGAGAGAACGACAAAACCGAGGTCTCACAAACCACTGTTACACCTTCCTCTATATTCTGGGCTTGGTCACACTTGAGGATAGTTTCCAGAAATGGAGCAAGGCCCATTAGCCTTGCTTTTGTTCTAGACCATTTTCTCTCTTTTTTTTTTTTGTTGCTTTTGGTTTAACCCTTGTGCATCTTTCTTGGTGCAAAGTTTGGTGTCTACACAATGAAACTTTTGCACCAATTGCTAAGATGACAAGTGTTCATTCTTTTCTTTTGGTTGTTATCGCTAAAGGTTGGGATCTACCCCAGTTAGAAGTGAACAATGCGTTTTTACATGGTGATCTTGATGAAGAGGTGTATATGAAGTTGTCGCAAGGTTATAAAGCCTATACATAAAATAAAGTCTGCAGACTAGGAAAGTCAACTTATGGATTAAAGCAAGCACCTAGACAATGGTCAACGAAGATGTCCTCTAAGTTCTGTGAGTATGGATTTGTGAAATCTTATGTCGACTATTCACATATCAAAAGGAATGAGTTATTATGCACTTCTTGTTTACGTTAATGACATTATTATTGCTACTAATAATGTTCAAGAATGCCAAAAGTTCAAGACTTATTTGGATGAGGGCTTTACCATTAAGGACCTTGGCCTTGTAAAGTATTTCTTGGGTAGTGAGGTATAGCTCCAAGACAATGATGTCTCTTCATTTGTCAGCGTAAGTACGCTTTTGAAATAGTGGATGAATGTGACCTCCTAGGCGCCAAACATACAACCTTTCCTATGGAGCAAAATCATAAGCTTCTCCTTACTGAAAGAAAGGATCTACAATATCCAACCTCATATAGATGACTTGTACGAAGATTGATCTATTTGGCTATAAATACGCCAGACCTCACATATGTATTTTATATCCTTTCTCAATTCATGCAAAATCTAAAAGGAGAACACATGGAAGCAACAAAGAGGATTGTTCATCACATTAAAAAAACCTGAACATGCAAAGAATACTTTCAAAAGTATCAAACATGTAGCTAGTCACCTATTGTGATTCAAGTTGGAGAGTCTGTCCAACTACAAGAAGATCTGTCACATGCTACTTCATTTCTTTAGAAAGAGCCCTTGTGTCCTGGAAGACCAAAAGACAAACTACTGTATCTCGCTCGTCCGTAGAAGAAGAAACTTGGTCAATGGTAGTTACTACTTGTGAGCTCATTCAACTAAAAGTTTTCATGGTTGCCTTAGGTTTTTCGCCTATACAACCATGATTGTCATTTTATACAGGGGAAAATTGAAGACAGACAACTACTTCTATTCAAGATAAACACCAAGCACCAACCTGTAGACATTTTCCCAAAAGTTCTTGACGGAGACCAGTGCCAGTATTTGGTGTCCAAGTTGGGCATTGTCAATGTCAACCCCATGCTTCAACTTGAGGGGGAGTATTAGAGTCCTTTTGTGTTTATCTTAGGAATCATTTTATAGTTGTAATAGGAATCTAAGTCCTTAAATGTGTTTTAGTAGGAGTCTTCATTTTTAGCGTATTAACGGTCATCGCTAATGTACAAATAGGGTCTCTTTCACATTTTTTAACAACAGGAAATCAGAGAGAATAATTTATCCTCCAATATCTTTTTCTTCTAACTAATTTTCTTCAAAAACATCCTATATATTACTTTGATGAAATGTGTATATGGGATCAAGAAATATATTAACTAGCCTTGGTATGACGCCAAAATGATTGGTAACCAACATAACAATAGATCATTCAAAAGTTCAACTAAACTAGAAGCTAAGTTGAAGTCGAAATTAGTAATGGCGGGAGTTGATCTAACTTCCCTTGGACGAAGTTAAATTGCTATTTCTCAATTAGAGGGTGAGAATTCATAACAGCGGGAGTAGAAATTCATAATATCTTTTTCATTAACCCTCATTAAAACTCATACTTCATTCTTATGATAATAACTGTTTTTGGAAACAACGTTTGGAGGAGATAGCTTTCAGCATTTTAATCAATCAAATGCTATTTTGTTAGGTTATACAAGTTTGGTAAAGCACTGTTTAGGAATAGACTACGTTTGAGGTCATTCTTGTCAAATAATGCAATAATTAACATCTACTGAGCACAGTGTTATTTTTTTTCCCACAATTGCCCGTAAATAGTTATCCCATATTATACCCCTTTCCACTTACCTGGACGGGGTCAATGGATGATCAAGAAGACTCATGGCCTGGCTTGGTGGCCTCCATTGCACTTGGGAGGGTCACCTGCCTAACGTCTCCCCAAAGTGGGAGAACGTACGTTATAATTTATACTAGTGTTTGTACCAATGCAATGCATATGTTAATTTGTCTTATTGGTCGGTTTTTGCTCTCTTTTTTAAAGTTTATTTCCCTTTTGTATTCGTTATTCGGTTGAATGGACGAACTAAATTTATAAAAGGTTTCCATTCTTTATTTTGTCAAACACCTATTAGATATATTCAGTAAATAATATGTTTGTTGTACTAAAACGTATTTTAATATCCGTGATCTAAAGTAGAAAATCATATGTAATTGAGTTTCTTTCATGGAATCATAGTTTTCATTTATTGTGTTGTGCTTGATGTTCGCCGTTGTTCTTGTCCTCCTGAGTATTATTGTTTTTGTTTTTTTTTTTTTTGCTATTTTATCAACTATTACCATTGGGAGATTCCACCATAGTTGAAAATATTTTCAACTATGGTAGTTGAAATGTATTTCTACCCTTAATTTTATCATTAAAAATTAAAATTAATATATATATTCACCATAGGACTAGTTACAATAAGTAAATCTATATGTTAAGTTATAATATTTTACAAAATTGAATATTCTTAAGGAAATTATGCCATAATTGACTTTTTTTCAACTATCGTAATTGAAAGGTGAAAATGCCATTAACTTTACTATAAAAATTCAAAATCAATGTAGGTTGATCAAAGTAACTTGTTACAATAAATAACCATGTTTAGGATGGTATAAATATTTTTAAAAAATATTATTCATTTTTGATAAATGAATGGTATAAATTTTCAACTACCATAGTTGTAAATTGTTATTTATTTTCTTTCCTTTTATAGTATGGACAAATTATGCATGTTATTCAGACTTTATATAAGGCCTTGTAGTTCTCCTTTGTAACATAAGTTGAAGTTTATGAATGAGTTGAGCTTAGCTCCTTGTGTTACCCTCAAATTCTCTCTTGCTTATCTCTAATTAGGCCGATTAGAGTGTTGATCAAGTTGAGTCTTGATCCTTCTCCTTTGGTGGTGTATCTGTATCCATTGGAGGGTTCAAGGGTCTTAACTTTCTGCCTTGTGGTGTATCTATATCCAGGTTTGAGGTTAGCTCTATCCGTTTCCAGAATTCTGTCAAGATCCTCAATCAGTCGCAGGCTAACTACCTCAGCTGACTTGGTCAATAACTTGGTCATCCTTGATTGCTTCCTTTAAGCCCAGAAGTACATCGGTAGTGGTAGTCCATAAGCCACCAACTGTTATCATTTTGACGTAAGTTTGGACGGTTGCTAGTATTAGTATTCTGTTAGACGTACAGTTACGAGATTTGATACCCTGAGGTTCCGTTACAACTTAATATTGTACCAGTTATAGTAGCTTTTCCATGTCTTTTCTATTATTGTTTATGTGAAAAGGAAAAAAAAATTGATGGGGGCTATAATTGTCGGACAATAATTAATGATGTATAATAAGTGTTAATAAAATTTTGGTTTTTTTATGATGGGTGACACATGGAGACTTCTTGTTTATTTTGTCTTGTTTTAATATATTTTATGGATTTACACCCATTTCCATTAATATAAAAGTTTCAAACCTGTTGCTCTAGCTCTCTCTCTCTCGAATACAACCTTCATCTCCTTCTCTTTTTGTTTTTCTTCGATAACAACAAATCATCCTAAATATTGTCATGAAAGGTTGAAGATTCTTGGAATCAAAGCTAAAGTGTGCCAAATATCATTACATGTCGTATTCTAATGCCCTAATTGACCTTTAAGTACATGCCAACCCGGTGGAGTTCTTTCCTAACTATTCTCCTTAAAAGTGTTTACCCACCTTCTAATCACAAATTCCTTACTTGATCGAGATTGACGAAGTACCCATCTGCTTTTGTGATTTTACGGGTTATTTGAGAAAAGTAATCCGTGAAACATGGGGTTCCTTCGAATGAATAAATATGGGAGACCAGGGATTCACTAACTACATAGGATTTGAGAAAACCCCAATTTAGAACTCATAAAACTACCACTAATTTGTAGAATTTTGGGAGATTAATAAAGAAAATCAACACAACAAGAACAATAATAAAGATATATGACTAATTAAAGAGTAATCTCACCAATTAGCCTAAGAACCGCAAGAAGGTTGCAAGGATTCACCACTAGCACCCACACTTGAAGCTCCAAGAATTTCCACTCAAGAATTGGAAGAAAACACACTAAGTCACCAACCCACTTGAATAAAAGGAAATTAACTAATTAATCCACCCAGGATTAATCTTAATTACAAGGGTCTCAAATACCCTAAAACTCACCAAATGTTCTTAAGTAGCTAAACCTAAAATTCAATATTGAAAACTAGCTCTAAAATGGAGGGGCATACAAAATATATAGAAAAAGGGGGGGGGGGAGTCGCGAGGAGTTGCTGAAAAAAAAAAGACCAAGGCACGAGTAGCATTTGAGGAGGCCCTACCGGCACCTCATGTAGAAAGTTGAGGCGATGAAACAATATGAGACACTGCCAGCGTCACCCAGGTGCAGCCAGCGCCTATAGAAGCCTGGCGGCATCTACTGACTTCTAATGCCGATAACTTCTTCGTTTTAACTTCGATTTGGTCATATAATATATCGATGAAAACTGGATGAGTACTATAAGCTCACAAAATTTCATAGTCATCGGAGTTATATAGAAGGATTTATAATCAAAAGAGTGAAGGTATATATTTTTCTTGTACCCAATTTTGCCTACTTTCTTCCACTTTCCGTTTTTCCTTCTCTGGTCTTTATTAGTTTCGTTCGAACCCTTTCGGTCCTGGTTTCTCCTGTGCTCCTCCTTGATGTTCCATAGGCCCGAGTTCGACCCTTGTGAAATTACCAAAATGCCCCTTGGCTTGAACTCGACCCTCTTGACTTCTTATTCCTTTCCTCCGCGTGGGGACTTTCCGGGTTTGTGAAATTGAAAATTAGTCGGATCCACTACTTTTTTTTTAACTTCCGGACCAACAAAATTAAGGCCCTTGAAAATTCCCAAGTTCATCCATAGTAAAAAATAAAAAAAAAAAAGGTCTGATATTAACGCGATCCTCCTAGATCAAAAAGTAACGAGGAAAGATGCAGAGAATACAATGTTAATGTATGGCGGAGAGAATAATAATGATAATGATTTCAATATGCTAGACCTCACATAAATAGTGAGGTTTTTCTTTTTCTTTTTCTTTTTTTTCTTTTTCTTTTAAAGATACAAATTTCAATTTGCATGCATTGCGTGCATCGAGTTTTAAATTTATTTATCTTTTGTGTGTATATATATACACACAAACAAAATAAATAAATAAATATAACAATCTCGATGCACGCAATGTGTGCGAATCAAAACTTGTTTTGCTTAAAAATGAAAATCCACAATAATAATTCTACTTTGGCTCATGATGGACGTTGACGAGGCAATATAGTTAAAGTTATATTATTTTCAGTTGTTTTTCAAAATAAGTCCAAGATAAATTTGCAAAACAACTCTTTCAATTAAATTCAAATAAGATTAACACAGCTAAGTTCAAGTTAGTTAAGTATACTAAGTTCAAAATAAATTTAGATAAGTTCAACTTGTAATTATTAGGGCTGTAGAAAAAATGTCCAACCCGAAAACTCGGTTCTGTCCGACCCGGGGAAAAAAGCAGGTATAGTCATAAAATTTCTGTCCGAATTTTTACATTAACCGATTTGACCGAAAATTTAAACACGAATTCCTATTGCCTGAACCCGGTTTAAACCCGAATTTATGCTTGTCCTATTTGTCCGACTCGGAAAATGTTCCAAAAAACTGGGTATTGGCTATCAAGTTTTCATCCGATGTTTGATTCGTCCGAGCCCGGATTGACCAGGATCCGAATTTTCGACAGCCCTACTTGTAATGAGCTCAGACAAAATAAGTTGGAATGAACATGTTAAAAATAAAAATATAGTGAGACGGAAACAATTATGCATTATAGATATGCTTCCTCGATCACAATAGTTTTATTTTTACTTTTATATGGTTTTAATTTCTATGTGGCAAATATTTTTGAATACGTTAACGAATCATTACATTTCTAGTATTTAATAGTGACAATATTGGATTTACTGATTGTTAAAAGAATGCAATTACGCAACTTAGAATAAAAATATGATAAAACAAACATTTCTTAGTTAATTAACAATCTTGTCTTATAAGACAACATAATACATAAGTAATTTCCAAATTAAAATCAAGGAATAATAAGATTATCAGTGATACTCTAACTCTAATATGTAACGATAATCTTTAAATAAAAAGATATAAATTGTATCATGTACTTACTTTTTAAATAATTTTGATTTAAAGTATATTTGAATACTAAATAAAATACTGACATATCTGTCTTTCTCTGAGTCTCTCTATGACACACACACATACTTGATACAATTTATGTCTTTCTCTGATATGCATGATTCATAATACCAATCAACATATTAGGTAGATTTTGATTTTTTTTCTCATTTTTTGTAAATAATAGAAAATTTTATATATGCATGATTTAATTTATTTAAAATTAACCAACGTATTAGATATATTTTATGGTTTTTCTTGTTTTCATAAAATAATAGAAAAAAATTATATATCCATGACTTAACTTAACCTTAAGTTAATATATTAGATAGATTTTATAATTTTGATTCTTTTAGTAAACAATAGGAAGATAATTAGTTAATGAATGAGAATGAGAATAAACATGAAAATGGAGGAGGAGAGGTGTGAGGGACGTTAATTGAGAAATAAGATGATTGACTACTTTCCTTGTTTATAATTAATTTATAAAGAAAGATAAATAGATAAATAAAAAACCATACAACAATTAGTGTGTCGACTTATGACATAAAATATTATATTGATACTATAGGTATAAAGGAGAGAAAATTAGATATATGTTGATACTCTAGGTATAATGTAGTAATGATTTTTTAATGAAATTGAATCTTTTCTAAAGAAACAGAGATGATTAAAGTTAATATTATACTTTGCACAAAACATAAAAAAAAAAAATAACGCAAGATAACAACATAGGAACCTAAAAGAAATTAAAATGATATAATGTAAATTACGGAAAATAGAAACCCAATAAAAATAATATGAAGCAAATGACGGTTCCAATGTGAAAGAAAGAAATAGAGAATATATATATATGAAAAAAAAACTAACTAAAAATATGGTGGTTTAGTGGTATAGAAATTGAACGGTTGTCCTTGCATTAGAGGTTCTAATCTTGGTGGTAACAGTCATAAAAAATATTGTTATTACTATTCTGTTCTTATAATTTATCAATGGCAAGGGGTAAAATTGGTAAAGTGTAATTTACATACCATAAACCCCTTTGGCTTTAAATATTACATAGATAACTCTAAGCTAGGCCTCCTAGCTTATAATAATAATAATAATAATAACAATAATAAGGATTATTGTACGATAATACATTACATTTTAGGGTTATTGGATAATAATGCACTGAACTTTTTTATTTGGACCCTAATATACTGAACTTTGAACGTATTGGAGAATAATGCACTCAGAACAATTCGCGTGATGATTGACGCGGTGGTTGTCCTACTTTTAGGTGTCGTTTTGCTTTTTCCAAAAAATATATTAGTCATCCTTTTTTTTGTGTACCTTTTTACAAGGCAAATTTTTTTTGCTGAAAATAATAGAAAAACGACATCTCAGAGTAGGACAGTCACCGCGTCAACCACCACTGGAATTGATCTGAGTGCATTATTGTCTAATACACTCAAAGTTCAGTGTATGTGTATTAGAGTCTAAAAAATAGTTTAGTGCATTATTATCTAATATCCCTAAATTTTAGTGTATTATTGTCCAATAATCTTAAAAATAATAATAAATAACAGGAAAATTATTTTTTTTGTCATTTTACAATATCAGTTAATTGAGCTGCTGATTTTACGGAACACATTATTATAAATAACTACCTAAACTGGTCGGATATATGCTAAAACATAACAGCTATTCACTACTCCCTCCATCCCAAATTAATTGACACTTTGACAAAATTTTGACTGTTAATTACTCACAATTCATAATGAGTTACAATATAAAATTACCTTCAATAAAAAGATATTTTACTAAATAATACAATGGAGGTAATTTTATATTGTAACCCACTATAATTTTTAAATAATTAACGTTCAAAATTTAATCAAAATGTCAATTAATTTGGGACGGAGGGAATATTAAATTTGTAAACAATCAAAGAAAATAGTTATAAACTAGGTTGATACGTCAATGCGAAAATTTCACCGTAACTCAAGCCGGTTCTCAAATCAAATGGATATGAAATTAGGGAGTATTACATTTTCTTGGATATTGTGTATAGAAATATAACTTTTTCAAATTCTCATGCACGTTGTTGAATGTCTAGCTATATATGTTGCTGTTTTGTCCCCATGTATGAATTCGTGCTTTCCTTTTCATGTCTCTTAACCAATATTCATGAAAAAGCCTGCATTCTATTCGGGCCCTAATAAGTACTCATGTTTTCTTTAATTTTCCTGACACCCTTCAATTCTATATGTAATGCACACCAGAGAGAGAGAGAGAGAGAGAGAGAGAGAGAGAGAGAGAGAGAGAGAGAGAGAGAGAGAGAGAGAGAGAGAGAGAAGGCCAAAATACCAACAAAGAACGAACAGGAGAAAAAACAAATGCGTGTCATGCTGCTGCCTAACACCGTTCCAATTTAGAATGGTTTCTATCTAGCCGTTGATGCCAACTAGGGAATTGGATCCAACTTTGCCCTACCTAGTTTATTTGAACTATGTTCGTTCTTTCTTTTTCTTACTTTTCTTCTCATATAATTACTATGACCTTTGGATAAACACCATTTTCAAGTACTATCTAATGTTAAGTAAGGATTGAGAAATAACTCATCTTCAAGGTGAATCTAATGGTTTGTTCCCTAAGTAACTCATTTCACAAACACACCACAATATTTCCTAGATATATATCATTAGTGGTAACATTTAGCAAAAATGTTCTTTGAAATAGATAGCTAACAGTTCATGCAATTAAGAAGGAAAAGAAAAAGATCAAATAAAAAGGCATAGGTAAATTCGATTAGAATTAATTATGGAAGTGGGAAATAAACCATTCCATTGAAAAGTGGTACTATTTGCGTAGTGAAGCCACATTCATACACACTGACGCCCTGTTTTTCACTGTCTGAGATGATGCATGCATTCATGTTATGATACCCATTCAAATCTAAGGGGAGAGAGAGAGAGAGAGAGAGAGAGAGAGAAGGGGGTGGGGTGGGTTAAACTAAGCTGGGATAATTAATGTTAATTAATAAAAAAGAGGAGGGTTAAAAGTAGGCTTGGAAATGGGATGGTGGGGAGAGATTATGATGATGTTGTTCTTTGAGGGAAGTCTTCTCCTTGATAGGGAAAAGTTGAAGGGTTTTCAATGGTCTTGTAGTCGCATGATCATCACTCTCATCATCATCATCATCATCATGCTCTCCTCTTATCATGATCCAATCATGGTCATCATGGTTGGGTATTCTTATTGGCCTTGACTTTTGCGTTCCACTATTTGCCTCTATTGCCTCCACCTTCCATGTATAACCATTTGTCTTTCCCTGCAAAATTATTCCAATGTGGAAATAACAAACAAGTAAGGAAAAGCACAGAAATAAAAGTAGACCAAGTAAGGAAACGTTCCAATATTTCAAACATTTTTGTTGCCATATTTACCACAATTTCCTCGGTTAATTTACATTTTGGGCCTAGAAATATTAGTTAATTTATTTTTTGAAAATTTTGTTTTCAATGTTAATTTTTGAACCCTAAAGTTTGTGGAATGAATAAAAGAGAACCTTAAAATTTGTGGGCTAAAAGAATTATCTTGCCTCATTCTCTTTTTCTTTTCCATGTTTGGATTTTCTATTTCCATTGAAACAAACTTTAAGAATATAGTTAAAAGTGATATTGAAGTTATAAAACTGATATTGAAGCTATAATTACAAAGGATATCTAGGGTCTAAGTTGTTCCTACATAAATAAAAGATGTGCATTATAGCTTCAATATCAATTTTAACCTTATTCCCAATGTTTGACGTCAATCTTAAAAGAAAATCAAACATGGAATGAAAAAAATGGTATGTACATGGACATTTTAAGATAATTTTTTATTCAATCTATAAACTCTAGAGTCCAAAACATTAACCACAAAAATCAAGGATATCGAAAATTTATTACCCTATACTTTGGGTCCAAAATGCAAAAAAAAAAAAAAAAAAAACACAATCTCGCAGTTTGTAACTTCATCATAATGTAATTTTTAAAAAATTAAGTTAATTTTCACTTCATCACAATGTAATTTAAAATGTTCTCAATGAATATAATGATCGCATGTTTAACAACTACTTAGCTTGAATCGTCACTTGATTTCAGTTCATAAGCACAGCTGCACGGAGCTAACAGTTTAATGTCTTTTTTTTCTTTTTTTTTTTAAAAAAATCCCTCGTAATTATATATCTAAATTATGACACAAAACTTATTTTTAATTTGAATGGAAATTGAAGGTCGGGTTGCGACAATGCCACAGTTAAGTTTTGTAATAAGCATGCATGGAAAAAGAAAAGAGGAAATTAAATAGAGATTTTGTACGTACCTGGTGGTTAACAGTAAAGGTAGGAGGGGAGTTGAAATGATGAAGTTGTTGGAGACCAATTAGCGATGGAGGAGTGATTACTGGATAACGTGGAGGAGGAGGTAAAGGAAGTGGGGTTTCCTCAAAGTGGAGTTGATGGAAAAAATTATGATAGTTAGGGGGCTGTTGCTGGATATTATTACGATAATTAAGATCGTCAATGATGCTGGGCAACGGGGCATGTTTCTGTTGTTTCTGCTGCTGCTGTTGTTGTTGTTGCTGCTGCTGTTGTTGTTGTAGCGGTGGTTGTTGTTGGAGTTGTTTGTTAAGAAGCCTTTTCCTGAGCTTCTGTCTGTCCCTGGCTTTGTGATTCTGGAACCAGTAAAACACATTCTTGCCTTCTATCTTTCCATACAAGGAGAGATGGGCGGTTATCTGCTGTATCTGAGCTGCATTTGGGGTTCGTATACCCCCTCTATACATCTCCTCCAATATCATTATTTGCTCTGCTGTTGGACACCATCTTGTTGAGGCTACCGGTGACATTCTCTCTCTCTCTCTCTCTCTCTCTCTCTCTCTCTCTCTCTCTCTCTCTCTCTCTCTCGTTTTTCTTTCTTTCCTAGCTACTGTATGTTTTTCCTTCGAAGAAGTGGTGGAAAGGCTTAGACCAAATGTGGGTTTATAAATAGATGGGGAAAAAGGGTAAGTGGAGACAATCGAAAGCTGTAAATTTTTTTGTAAGGCAAAGCAAACTACTATTAGGAAATTAATGGACAAACTTTTTTCCACATATATATTTATCTTTCTTTTTTTTCCCCCTTGTTTCTCTTATGGGATAATGGACCTAAATTCAAGGTACCTTGGATAAATGATAATGATAAGTACCTATTTTTGAGTCAAAATGGTTGATAACCATCTTAAATATCACCTAAACAAAATGATAAACATCTTAATTAGGCCTTGTTCTTTTCTCATCTTGCAATCATGCAGATTTACAAGATACCGCAGCTTGTCAACTCACTACACTTTACCACAAATCATTACTTTTCTCTCTCCTCAATTTTCTCTCTCCTCACTTTTCTCCTCTACTTTTTACATTTTCTCTCATCACCTACCTCACATACCAATAACCTACCACGATTTCACCACACCCACCACAACTCCACTACACCACACCACATCATACCGCAAAAATACCGCAGAAAAGGACCGGGCCTTGATATAAGATGGTTAATAACGGGTTGTTTGCATTTAAGACCCTGAAGTATAGGATGGTTTATTTTCTAGACCCTTGATTTTCATTGTTAAGTTTTGAACGCTAAAGTTGTGGGCTGAATATTAAAAGAATTTAAAGTTTGTGGACTGAGAAAAAGACTTTTGTCCAGTTCTTTTTTGTTTTCCCATCTTTGAATTTTTTTCCCGATATTGAAGTTATAATGAACCTCTCTTATTCATGTCGGTGCTACTTAGGCCTCTAAGTACTAGGGGTCTAAGTAGTTCCGACATAAATAAGAAAAGTATATTTTAGCTACAATATCAGTTTTAACCTGAGTGTTGAAGTTTGGCTCCACTTAGGAGAGCAATTCAAACATAAACATTCGGCAGGCATATTTTTCAGCCAACAAGCTTTAAGGTCCTTTTTTTATTTAGCTCATAATCTTTGGGGTCCAAAAAACTAACAATAAAAACCAAGGGTCCAGAAAATAAATTACCCTATACATCGGGGTCCAAAATGCAAAATACCGTTAATGACCATCTTGCATTTCACTTAAATCACTCATAAAGTTCAATGTAAGCATATTTAAATCATTACAAGGGTATATTTCATAAGTTTGAGGGTTATTACTACTCATAAATAATATAAAAATAATTTTTAATTTTTTTCATAAATATAAAAATATGTATAAAATATATTTTTTCTACTCAAAAAATGACTAACATGTCCCTATATTTTGATGTATTATTTTTAAGGTCCTATATTTTGAGAAATTATTATGGGGTGACATTATCTTTGCAGTAATTTTTTATGGGTTTATTACTCTCTAGTGTTGGGCTTAAGATTTTGATTAAAATGAGATGTTTTTTTAGCAGCTTGGTGTTGCCATCAATCAAGGTAGTTTGACCATGAATTTATTTTTGATTAAAATTTGGTAAAAGCAAGTAGGTCTGCTGTTGATGTGACTATGGGCACCATAAACCTAAACCGCAAATGAACCGCAAAACCGCATAAACCAAATCGCAAAATGCGGTTAACCGAATTGATTTTTGCGTAAAAGCGGTTTAGGTTAACCAAACCGCTATAACCGATTTAGGTTTAGGTTTTGGATTTTCATAAAACGGTTAACCGCGGTTAACCACTCTCAATTAAGTTGAAAAAAAATGAATTTATTAGTAATATGAATTTAATTTAACCGCGTATCGGAATATGAATTAATTATTAATATGATTGCATTTATTTGCATAAATGTTATTGTAAATCGGTTAATCATAAACCGTGTATGTTAACCGGGTAAATTTTCAGATTTTAAAAGCCGTTAACCGACACCGCTTCTAAATTGCGGTTTTGAGGTTTGGTTTAGGTTTCCAGATTTCAAAAGCGGTTTAACCGGGTAAATTTTCAGATTTTAAAAGGCGTTAACCGGCACCGCTTCTAAATTGCGGTTTTGAGGTTTGGTTTAGGTTTCCAGATTTCAAAAGCGGTTTAACGGGGTAAATTTTCAGATTTTAAAAGCCGTTAACCGGCACCGCTTCTAAATTGCGGTTTTGAGGTTTGGTTTAGGTTCCAGATTTCAAAAGCGGTTAACCGCATATTGCGGTTGCAGTTTAGGTTTTCAAAATCCAAAAACCTCAAAAGCGGTTAACCTGTTATGCCCACCCCTAGATGTGACATGTCTGATGTATTTAATAGAAGTAGTCGATGAACTTCAATGTAGATTAACCCAAAACAATGAGGTGGTGAACTCAGACATAACTTGGTTAACATGAACTTATTATGGGTTAACTGTCTATTGTAGGTTAACTCAGACCAATGAGGTGATTAACCCAAAATACAGTAGGTTAATATGAACTTATTCTGGGTTAACCGTCCATGATGTCCATGTTGAGTGTTTTATGTTAGCATCATTACCCATATGACTTATCTTCATAACCCTAAAGCATAACTTATATAGTTTTTACTTTATTAATTACCAATTTCAGTATACAAACCTTATGTTAGAACTATGCATTAGGAGTACGTCAAGTTAATTATAGTTAACACAGACCAATGATGTGATTAACCTCAAATACAGTAGGT
Organism: Portulaca oleracea; assembly: GCA_029582165.1. Taxonomy (NCBI): domain Eukaryota; kingdom Viridiplantae; phylum Streptophyta; class Magnoliopsida; order Caryophyllales; family Portulacaceae; genus Portulaca; species Portulaca oleracea. The sequence goes on along the minus strand of CM055885.1, from coordinate 1,053,767 downwards.
TAACAAGTAGAACGAATAGGGTAACTGCAAATGCAATTTTAATTGTTAAATATTCATTTGCCATCATTACACCTATGCATATAGGTTGGGCTCTATTAAATGACATCTAACTGGAAATGTTTTTCTGGTCAAAGTTGAGTTTGGTTGATGGCAACACTAAGCTGTAAATAAAATACTTCATTGTAAATAAATCTTAAGCACAACACTAGAGAGTAATAAACCCATTATTTATTGGGTACATTCCGACCAATTTTTCGGTATAAAGATGGGCGAAACAATGATTTTTGTATTTAAGGTTGTTTTAATTAAAGTTAACTATCATTTTAGGCCTTAATATTTAATTAGGATTGGTCAAAGATACAAAACCCTAATCAATAATAAATACTGCAATTAATACTTTGTTCGCCGGAAAATAGATCGGAATGTCCTCCAAAATAAATTACAACAATTGATAATGCCACCCTACAATTATTTATCAAAATACAAGGCCTTTAAAAGAATTACATCAAAGTATAAGGATCCTTTAGTCGTTTTTTTATTTTCTACTTTGATAAAATTAGGCTATTATTTATATTTTTTGACCTAACTCATAAGTATTATACTCTTATAGTTGATAAATGTATATAATTATTAGAGAAAATAATATTAAAAATTAAAGTTTCAAAAAGTGAAATATGGAAAATTCAAGATGGTTATTAACCATCTTGAGTCCAGATGTATATCATTGTCCATCACCTAAATCACTTAAAAAAATTAAATATAACAATATTTAAACTTATAATAAATGTATCTTTAATTACTATATCATTTATTATAACTTATAAGCTAAATAAAAATATTTATTTATTTATATTTTTTCATGAATATAAACTATGCATAAAATGAGGATTCTCTAGTACAGTTGATAAATTAGGCTATTATTTATATTTGTTGACATAACTAATAAGTGTTATACTCTTATAGTTGATAAATATCTATAATCACTAGATAAAATATTAACCAAAGTTACAACAATGTGGTTATAGATAACTCAAGATGGTTATTAACTATCTTGATGCAAGACTAGTATCATTGTCCATCAAACATATGAATAAAAATTAGATTGTATATCTGCACAATATACTATGGGTGTTCAAAGAAATTCGGAACTGCCACTTCCAACCGAAAATCAGCAAAACCGAATTGAATAACTTTAAAAATCCAGTGCACCAAATCGGAAAAATTGGATACTAAACGGGGCGGTTCCGATTTGATATATTCAAATTGGCGGAGAACCAAAACTGAACTGTTAATATATATATATATATATATATATATATATATATATATATATATATATATATATATATATATATATATATATATATATGGAAATTGGATTCTAATAATCCCTACTATCACAATTTGTATGGCAATAATCCCTACTATCATTTTGGATTCTGGTGGTTCAAAAAAAAATAAATTGTATTGTAGTGGTATCAAATCCATCACCACATTCTTTTTATTTTTTCCATGCCTACCCCATATTGTTTTTATTTTTTTGGTTCCTACCCCTAGATAGGTAACGAAGTGTAGTTACTAAAACATTTTTTAAATTATTTTTTTGAGATTCCGAGCAATTATTATGATTTTTTAAAAGGAATAAAATTGAAAAAATCATAAAAAATTGAAAACAAATTGAAAAAAATTGGGAGAAATGCTGTAAATTCATTAAAAATCATGGTAAAGTATTATATATATATATATATATATATATATATATATATATATATATATATATATATATATATATATATATATATATATATATATAGGGATATTGGATTCTAATAATCCCTACTATCACAAATTGTATGAAAATAATCCCTACTATCATTTTGAATTCTGGTGGTCCAAAAAAAATAAAATTGTATTATAGTTGGACATAATCTAGAGTATACCCTAAATATCATAGATTTTGTGTTGCATTTGATTCAAAACTTTGTATAGCACTTTAACACGATTTTTAATGAATTTACAGCACTTCTCCCAATTTTTTTGATTTTTTATGATTTTTTCAATTTTATTATTTTTAGAAAATCATATTAATTGCTCGTAATCTCAAAACAATAATTTAAAAAATGTTTTAGCAACTACACATCATTACCTATCTGGGCCAGGAACAAAAAAAAAAAAAACAAAAACAATATGGAGTAGGCATGAAAAAAATAAAAAGAATGTGGTGATGGATTTGGTACCACTACAATACAATTTTTTTTATTACCACCAGAATACAAATTGAAAGTAGAGATTATTGCCATCCAATTTGCAAAAGTATAGATTATTAGAATCTAATTTCCATATATATATATATATAGAACCCGAATAAAACCGCCAGAAAATTAGCAATACACAACTGCAATACAACTAATGGCGCAAGCACTAATGGAGCAAGGAGAAATGGTTGGATTGTTTGTAATAATATTGTGAAATTAGCAATAACAACAACATGACAACTAAAAATAACCAGCAAGGAGCAATATAGGACAGACAACCAAAAAAGGAAAATTAAAATTAAAACTTAGCATTTGCAATTTTCTCCTTACGCAATTTCGCCGTAAACAAGTTTGTTGTATTCATAGGGTCCCCACAATGTAGTCTATACCACAACCAAATCTAGTCACCCTACACGCCATGTCATCCAAGTTACCTTGTGGTAGCAAAGAGGATTCCTCACCAAAATAATATTATTTTCCTTCCTACAGACAGGACCCCTGGATCTTGCAAAAACGACCCTACACATTGCTTGGATGACAAGAAGCCAGTTAGACTTTTGTGATGATTTTCACTTATTTTTTCTAGTACGAGTTTTGGAACCCTCTAACACGGACTCTTCATGGTCAGCAGCGATATTAAATTCATAGTGAACTGATAAAGAGACGGTTTCCTCACTATCAATATGAATTCAACCATACATGTAAATTGGAAAATAGAAACATTACACCTTTTTTTGATACCACACAGAGTAAATTAATATTATGCATTTCTTTTTAAACAAAAAATGTTTCACTAAAATATTTAGTTTGCATATATCTTCTTAGGTGGACCTAGTCTACCAACAAGATAGATTCAACGTGTACAACTTCTTTTAGTTTTTCTTTAATCATAAACCCTTATTTTTCCTTTATATATCCCGACAGAAATGTGAAACAGAAAACATTGCAAGATAGACCATGGCCCATAGGATACATTTACATAGACAAATCTTTTTATACAAAGTTTACGATTTCTTTGGACAAAAAAATATTTAAATAATTTGTAACTCTTTTACCGTTTGTGAGGTAGTTTGATCCAACTGATAGCTAGTTTCTTTCGGTGTCATTTTACTTTAAATAATATAATTATAATTAACTATTAATTGGATTTTTGGACATCAATAACATTAATTTTGGGGTATTGGACACTAATAATATAAACTATTTTTTTGGTCACTAACATCACCAACTATCGATTTATTTTTCATCAACAGTACACCGCCGATTTGATATGATTTTGACTCATGAAAAGATGACTTGACTCCATAATGCGTGACGTGGAACGGTGGAAGGTGAAGCTTGTGTAGAAAATGTTGATGTGTACACTAATCGATCTACCTTCCACGTCATACATTATGGAGTCATGCCATCTTTCTGATGAGTTAAAACAATAACAACTCACGCAGTGATATACTGTTGGAGGAAATTAAATATGTTGATAGTTGGTATTGTCAGTGTTCAAAAAAATAATTTGTATTATTAGTATCGATTACCCCAAAGTTGATATTATTGACGTCCAAAAATTTTAACCATTATAGCAAATTAAATCAAGTGGCCAAAAATGACCAATATATGTTCCCATTAACGTCCTTTGATCATGTCCATGGCATTAAACTGAACAAAGTTGTGAAATTCTTGAGCTTGAGTTAACTCATCTTTGAAGATGATTCTCGATAATCGATTGCTAGAGTAACACTGATTCTCAAAACTAAATAAATTTTAGAGGTAACACTTTAGGCCCCATTCTTTTATGGGGTAGGTTGCGGTGCGATACCACACCACACCGTATACTTTTTTAACTACTTCACCTATCACAATTTTCATCACAACTAACCACAATTTACCATACTTTTTTAAATTCTACCGCACCGCAACCAACCATATAAAAGAACGGGAGCTTAAGGATCACAATCATTTCAGGGGAAAAAAACTGTGACCTTCTTGGCCCGTAGACCAATAAATCCAAACATGGATTGAAATTTTATATTTTCATTTGTTTTGTTTTACTTGAAAGAGAATTTCAAAGAATGGTACGGTGTTGGTTTAAAAGGTAATCTTTGAGACTTATTTTGCCTACTCTTAATTGTTTCTTTCGTTTTTTTTAGGTAAAGTATGACCTCCTACCTATCCAATTTTAAGGATGGTTGCTATTTGAAGTTGTGTCGCTCACAGAGAATGATACCACTTTTTGAAGATGCACCGCATCAATCTAATCTAGTCTTAGAATTCTTTTAAAGATGACCTTAATAGTTTTGAAGATACCTCAAGACACCGAGTTTTGTTTGTTTTGAAAATTTTAGGATTGCATTTTGGTAATATCAATGTTTAGTTACAATCAACCAGTAATTCTCGTGGGGTATCATGATCATCTATGTTTGCATAATTGCATGGGGCATATTGAAGTGTTTAATTAATACTTGGGTTTCATATTGATAGTAGTTTTGTTTGTACTTGTTCTTCGTGACTAATTATAAAGAAGAAAGAATGATTAGAATTCAAGTCTTAGTAATTTTCAATCTTAGAATTCAAATCTTAGTGACCAAAAGGTCAAATTCAAATATAATATATGTTATGAAAATATGTTTACTGAGGCCATGTACGCTCCCGTAAATTATACCGTCCACCATGATGTACTTATCTAAATGTAGTATATGTATTGAAATGTATCAATTTTCATGTGATGAATTCTTGTAAAAGATTGATAATTTTGAAAAATAATGATGAATTTTGTAGTATAATTGATAAAGTTATGCCAAATTTTGTAATTATAGTTTTGAAAATTTTTAATACAAGTGATGTAGACTGCGGTGTACCATATAAGATAACAATTGGTATACCCCCTAATTGTGTGGATTAAAATCAATTTAGTAAAATTAAAGGAGCTTAATTTGAAGAAATAGGCAATCAAAATTTTCCCATATATTATTGAATTAAATTTGATCGGAGTAGGTTTTACTGAGGACTTAAATGGAGAGGTCAAAAAGGTTAGACTAAATGGACTGGGCTGGGCTGAAGGAAGGAAGGCATGTTGATGTTTCCCATCAAACAAAGTTCTCAGAATTTGTCTGCACGGATAACACAGTCCCCAGTCCAGACGCCAGACTCATATAAAACAAACAATAAACTCAGAGAGAGAGAGAGAGAGAGAGAGAGAGAGAGAGAGAGAGAGAGAGAATAAAAGTAGAATGAGGAGTGGAATTGCGATGGGGTTGTAGTAGTTGGGAAATATTAAATGATTTCCTCATTATTACCTTGTTATTAATACTACTATTCATTTTCTAATAATTAATTTAGTACGTATAGCACTGTCCCTCTCTGTCTCTCTCTCTCTCTCTCATGTTATGTTTGATCAACATATCTTGGGGTTGGAGTTGAGCTGAGCTATCCTCTGCCTTGTCAACACTAACTACAGAATGAGTGTTCAGTGTGTCTTGAGATATGTAATCCAAATTGCCATGCATGCCCCCCCTCCCCCTCCTACTATATATTATTTTACATGCATATTTCTCATCATGTTTATTGTTTTAAACATTTAATTCCCATATTGGTGTATTTTCTGTGCATTCATTTTCAGCCCCCTCTTGGCTATTTCATACTAATTCCAATACAAAAGAAAAAAAAAAAAAAGTCTAATAACGTCTAGTCCACATCAATCTAAATATATCATAAGCCATTTCGATAATGCACTCCTATACAAAAGTCTAATATAACGACTAGTCCACATCAATCTAAATATATATTATAAGCGATTTCGATACTGCACTATTCGTAACATGGTATTTTTTGCATTTACTTTTCCTCTTACTTTTCACAATTATCTTTTTGTCCCTCTATTTTCTCAATTCATTTTATCATTCCTAAAATCTTTCATACCTATTTTTCTTTTAGCATTTTTTTTGGGGAAGAAGTGCTAACATGACAATATTTTTAGTTATTTTAGCCAAAATATTTTGGCCTACTCTTTTTCTTATTATTTCTCTTGCTGGTAATTAAGTAAAGTCATCTAAAAGGAGCATAATGCGTATTTGAAAGCCGATGTATTTTTGACAGAACCGTATCAAAAAGATCAATAAATTTGGTAATGAAATTATGAAAAAGACAAATTTCTTTATCGATTATAGAGAGAGGGATGAGAAAAAGTTTATCAAGGGATATTTTTAAGCAAAACCGTTGGAAACACTGCGAAGTCAGCAACTTGTTAGAAGGAAAATGATCGAAAACTATATTAAAAGCAACTAATCAAAAGTTGTGTCCCAAATGTTGAATTCCACATATACCTTTATCCGAAATATTAATTTTCATCTGTGCCCATGTTTTATTCCATGTCTGAGACCCTCTATTTGCTAACATTAATTAGAACCCTAATCCGCGCATCTCACCCTTTCACCTGCTCCTAACTTCTTCGTTACTCATTGGTTGTCTTCGCTCATCTGTTCACCTATTGTCTTCGTTCAATCTCACCTTTCTCTTTTTCGATCGCCTGCGACAAGTTTAAGGTATTTCGATTTCGATCCATGTCATATCTTCTGATTGATGTTAGTTTGCTCAATCTGAGTTTAATTGATGCGCGAATTTGTTGTTTAGATTCAAGGTTCAATTAACGCTGACTTCCGTTGTTTGTCCATTGTTGAAAATCGCCTATCATATGCAAGTTGAGTTCAACCACAACAAAGTTTGAGGTAATATGTAATTGTGTTAGAATTCGTGGTTCAGGTATGTATTGTCTGATCAATGGAACCAATTATAAAAATTTTGCAGAGAGGTCAGTCTAGGTTTTTTTTTTTTAATGAATTTGTTCTTGCATGTCAAATTTTCCTATTGCATGCCAAGGAATTTGTAGTTTTTTTCAATGATCTGGGAATATAGGCTAAATACCTAATCAAATGACGTAGTTAATCGTTAATCTCTGTCTAAGGCTTTCTAACTTGCTTGAATAGAGTCTCTAATCCATGGTTTTTTTTTATTTTGTAAATACTTTCCGAAAATTCTGTTTTAACCTAGCTAGCTTAGTTTAAAACTTTGCAAAATACAATTAAAACTCTTCCCGTAGTTCTGGCTTCTATCCGTCAGGGATGGGCAAGCTGAACCTCTAGCTTTATGCCTTTATGATCAGTGGCGGATCTAGACATTTAATTTAGGGGTGTCAAATATACTTGTTATTACATTAGTGTTTTCAAAAAAAAATTGAAAATAAAATTTAAATAAATAATAAATAAATAAATATTTAATGACAATGCACAAGTTTAACAATATTTCACATCATAATATAAATATGTCCACCAAATATAATAAAATTTTAAACTAATTAGATATTTATGTCTAAAACTTATACAATGAATTGGAAGAGTAGGGGCTAAGACATGAGTTAGTTGCTAGTTTAAATACTAGATATTTCAGCAACATATTTAGGCCACGTTCTTTTATGCGACTGGTTGGTTGCGGTCCTACACCGCACCCCAACTTTCCATATTCCACCACAATCCACCACAATCCACCACAACCCACCAGAATCTATCATTTCAATTTCAATTTATCATTCTATTAAAAGTTACTTTACAATATACTATCCCACTTACAATTATTTAATTTACACCACAACATTCCACAATCCACCACAACCTTCCACATTCCACCACAACTTTCTCCAACCCACCACAATTTTCAAATTTCCACGACACCGCACCGCAGCCAAACGCAACCAACCGTATAAGAGAACGGGGCCTAGTCGTAAGTTTGGCACTTGAATAATGACAAATAAATTAACAACATGTTTGCACAAAGATGGGGAGCCTAAGAGAGAAAATTGAAAATTCATGTTGACATACACATACTCAATTCATTGACCAATTTTTTTTTATAAAAAATTTTGTATGTTTTGGCGGTTTGGGTTGCTGCTAAATTAGACACTCATATTTATTTATTTATTTCCTTATTTATTTATTTATTTATTTATAGATTTTTTTTTCACGGTGTCCACTTACTCCAACTAAGAAAATTTCCTTCCAATCATATTAGAAATCACAAACTTTTTTTGGGTTAGGGTGTACATGGACACCCCTAGCCTCCATGTATATCCGCCCCTATTTGTGATCACTGAGCAGTTAATACAACTATGTTTAAGGAATGGTAGAAAATGAAAAAGGGCAAGAGAATATTGAAATTTAGTCATTGTTAAATTGGGTATAAATTAGATTATGTTATAAATACAAGAGAAAGTTGAGAGAGAATAGTGTCAGAGAATGTTGGAGCCAAAAAGGAATGAATGAATTTCATTAGCATCGAGGGCGTATTTATAATACAAGGATTCTTCATCGCTAAGAAAACTGGCTAAGAAAAGTAAGGGCATGGACATTCATACTATTATTCTATAACACTCCCCCTTGAATGTCCATTACCAAATGAACATGCCTCGTTAAAAACCTTACTAGGAAAAACCCATAGGGAAAAATCCTAGTGAAGGAAAAAAGAGTGCATAATTCTTGGTACGCCAATATGTGCTGCCTCATTAAAAACCTTTCCAAGGAAAACCCAATGGGACAAAACCTCAGATAAGGGAAAAAGAGTACAACACGTATAATCTCCCCCTGATATGAGCGTCAACAGATATCTCTGAGACGACGCAACCCAATTTTGCTGACTAACTTCTCAAAGGTTGCAGTTGGGAGAGACTTAGTAAATAAATCCGCCAAATTCTCACTAGAACGGATTTGTTGAACATTGATCTCATTTCTCTTTTGAAGATCATGAGTGAAAAAGAACTTTTGGCGAGATATGCTTTGTTCTATCACCTTTGATGTATCCTGCCTTTAGTTGTGCTACACATGCAGCATTATCTTCATGTAAAATTGTGGGAACATCTTTTCCTGAAGATAGACCACAAGTTCCACGAATGTGTTGAATCACAGATCTTAACCACACACATTCTCTACTAGCCTCATGAATTGCCAAGATTTCAGCGTGATTGGAAGATGTGGCAGTTATGGTTTGCTTCATAGATCGCCAAGAAATGGCAGTTCCACCACTAGTAAACACATAACCAGTTTGAGATCGGGCATTATGAGGATCAGATAAATATCCGACATCAGCATAGCCGATCAAATCTGTTGCCACTTCATGAGGATAGAATAAACCCATATTCATTGTACCTCGAAGGTATCGAAATATATGTTTAACTCCATTCCAATGTCTTCGTGTTGGACACGAGCTAAATCTTGCTAACAGATTCACAAAAAAGGAAATATCTGGTCGTGTGTAGCTAGCAAGGTACATCAATGCTCCAATAGCACTTAAATATGGTACTTCGGGACCAAGGAGTTCTTCATCATCTGCTCGTGGTCTAAATGGATCCTTTTTCACATCAAGTGATCTCACCACCATAGGAGTACTTAATGGATGTGCATTGTCCATGTAGAATCGTTTTAGCATTTTTGCTAAATAAGTCGACTGATGCACAAATATTCCATTCTTACAATGTTCAACTTGTAAACCAAGACAAAACTTGGTTTTACCGAGATCTTTCATTTCAAATTCTTTCTTTAAGTAATCTGCTGCTTTTCGGATCTCTTCTGGAGTTCCAATCATGTTTAAATCGTCAACATAAACAGCGATTATAGCGAATTTGGATCCTGATATCTTTATGAAAATGCATGGGCAAACATGATTATTTATATATCCTTTTTTCAATAAATACTCACTGAGGCGATTATACCACATGCGTCCAGATTGCTTTAACCCATATAGAGATCTATTCAACTTGATTGAGTAAAGATCTCGTGGGTTCTTATTATGTGCTTCAGGCAATTGAAATCCTTCAGGGAGTTTCATGTAAATGTCGTTCTCAAGTTTCCCATATAGATAAGCAGTAACGACATCCATAAGATGCATAGTGAGATTTTCATGTACTGCCAGACTCAATAGGTATCGAAAAGTAGTAGCATCAACTACTGGGGAGTATGTTTCTTCATAGTCGATGCCTGGTTTCTGTGAGAAACCTTGGGCGACTAATCGTGCTTTATATCTCACGATCTCATTTTTCTCATTTCGTTTTCGCACAAAGACCCATTTGAATCCAACTGGTTTTATGCCTATTGGTGTACGGACTACAGGTCCGAATACTTCCCTTTTTGTAAGGGAATCTAACTCTGCGATAATCACATCTTTCCATTTTTGGCCAATCTTTTCTTTGCATGCATTCCTCAACAGACCTTGGCTCATGATCCTCATTTTCATTCATGATATTCAGTGTTATATTATATGAAAACACTGTATCGACATCGATTTCACTTCGGTTCCATCTTATACCAGTCATGACATAATTGATTGAGATCTCATCATTATTGCAATTTTCAGGTACCTGAGCTTGTGGTGCAACTTCCACATTTGTCATGTCTGGGGACTCTTCTGGAGTCAATTTTTCCTCGTGTTGGTTATCATTATTCATTGCTCCTTTTCTTTTTCGAGGATTTTTGTCTTTGGAACCTACTGGTCTGCCACGCTTCAAATGTGGTCTAGACTCATTAGCAATAACACTTTGTCCTGCTGGGACATCAATTCTAATAGGAGCATTGGCAGCTGGGATGTAAGATTTAGTGACTCTCTTTGGGTCGATGTAGCGTCTGCGATTGATTCGCTAGAGATTGTAAACGAATTATGTTTTGAACTTCTTGTTCACACTGCTTTGTACGAGGATCAAGATGCTTTAGCAGTAATTCGTTCCAACTTATCTCTTTACCCAACTGCTTAAATTCCCCCCTAATGTTGGGAAAACTGTCTCATCAAAATGACAGTCGGCAAATCGTGCCGTAAACAAATCTCCAGTTGATGGCTCCAGATACTTAATTATGGATGGAGATTCGTACCCAACATATATTCCCAATCTCCTTTGGGGTCCCATCTTAGTGCGTTGAGGTGGGGCAATAGGTACATACACCGCACATCCAAAAGTTCGTAGATGGGAGATATTTGGTTCATGGCCAAAAACCAATTGTTGGAGAGAAAATTCATGATAACTAACTGGCCGTATACGAATCAATGTGGCAGCATGAAATATAGCATGTCCCCAAGCACTAGTTGGAAGCTTTTCTCTCATAAGCAATGGCCTTGCAATTAGTTGCAAGCGCTTAATAAATGATTCTGCAAGACCATTTTGAGTATGAACATGCGGCACTGGATGCTCAACTTCTATGCCAATTGACATACAAAAATCATCAAAGGCTTTAGACTTAAATTCACCAGCATTATCAAGACGAATTCTCTTGATAGAATGATCTGGAAAATGTGCTCGTAATTTAATCAATTGAGCAAGCAATCTTGCAAATGCTAAGTTGCGGGTTGACAATAAACACACATGTGACCATCTAGTTGATGCATCAATTAATACCATAAAGTATCTAAATGGTCCACATGGTGGGTCTACAAGACCACAAATGTCACCTTGTATACGTTCCAGAAATGCAGGAGATTCCACCCCTACCTTAGCTGGTGATGGCCTTATGATTAATTTTCCTTGAGAGCAAGCTGCGCAAGAGAACTCATTAGTTTGAAGGATCTTCTGGTCCCTTAGAGTATGTCCATATGAGTTCTTTATGATCTTGCGCATCATTGTTGATCCGGGATGCCCCAATCTATCATGCCATACGATAAAATCCTTTTCATTAGTAAACTTCTGGTTTACTAGCATATGTGCTTCAATAGGGTTAATCTTTGTAAAGTATAACCCCGACGATAATGATGGTAACTTTTCCAACACACATCTTTTGCCCAATGTAAATTTAATAAGATGCAAATATTCAACGTTATTTGCATTGGTTGCCTCAATATGATATCCATTTCTGCGAATATCTTTAAAACTTAATAAGTTTCTTTGAGACTTGGTGTAATACAATGCATTATCTATGTGAAAATAAGTTCCACCAGGTAGTACTATGTGAGCTCTTCCGGAGCCTTCAATTAAATTTGAACTACCCGATATAGTACTAACAGTTGCTTCTTGCATTAATAAACAAGAAAAATACTTCTTATTTTTCAGAATAGTGTGTGTTGTTGCACTATCTGCAATGCACATATCTCCTTCTTTGTTCATTACTCCAATTGATGAAGTGTCCATGATCTTCACTAAAATTAACGTAAGAAGAAATATGATATTATGCAAAAATCATACATTAAGGAAGAAAAAACCTTAACAATATCTAGAAACTTAAAAGAAAATTAAAAGCGATGTTGATATGGGTAACATAAGCCATGGTACAAAATTGCCCATGAAAATCTATATGGTAATATCCTAGTCCATAAGAGTCTCGTCATTGCCATCACCGATCAAATGATCGATCTTTCCTTCAGGGTGGGAAAAGAAATCGGAAACATCTAAGTGTGACACATCAATTGATCCATCATCTTGCATAAAATTTGTCTCTATCTGTTTTCCTTTGTTCTTTATTGATGCTTGATAGAGATCCACAAGATGTTTCGGCGTACGACAGGTATGCGACCAATGTCCGTTTCCTCCACAACGATAACATGGGCTTTCCTCAATATGTTTGGATTGATAATGTTTGGTGTCCCACTTCTGGTGGGCAGATGATCTTTTAAAAGAATTGCCACGACCATAGCCACGACCACAACCACGACTGGGGTCGCGACCTGAACCACGACCACGTCCACGTCTACCTCCATGACCCCGATTACTGGTGTAACCTCTATTGCCCCTCTGGTGATCGTATGTTGCCACATTCACTTCAGGGAATGGGGCAGAGCCAGTTGGGCGGCTTTCATGATTTCTCATTAAAAGCTCATTATTACGCTTTCGGCTACGATGACAAGAAATCAGTTTCGAATATTTGTCAAACTCCTTTGCACGATATTGTTGTTGCAAAATCACATTATTTGCATGAAAAGTGGAAAGTGTTTTTTCCAACAGTTCCGCATCTGTGATTGTTTCACCACACAATTTCAGCTGTGAGGTAATTCGAAAAAGTGCTGAATTATATTCAGCTACAGATTTATAATCTTGAAATCTGAGATGCATCCAATTATATCGGGCTTTTGGTAAAATGACCGTCTTCTGGTGGTCATATCTTTCTTTCAAATGGTTCCATTGCTCATATGGATCTTCAGTCGTGAGGTACTCTATTTTAAGGCAATTATGGAGGTGGTGGCGTAAGAAAATCATGGCTTTGGCCTTGTTTTGGGCGGAGGCTTTGTTGTCCTTTATGATAGTGTCTCCCAAACCCTTGGCAGCCAAATGAATCTTAGCATCAAGTACCCAGGATAAATAATTTTGACTAGATATATCCAGGGCAATGAACTCTAGGTTGGCCAGGTTGGACATGGTACTATAAGAGACGTACAAATAGCATGTTAGGGACAAAGATAGCCAAGTGAAAAAGTATATAATATATAAATGAATCATAATCATGAAAAGAAATCAAAGATTATCATGTAAAGTTAAATATTATCAACAAAAATGAAAACGGCAAGTGGCAAGCAGCAAGATATCATGTGTGTGTTAATCAAATATGGTGAACTTCTGGTCACCAATGAAATTGGATATAATTCATATTATTAGGATGAACTTCCGGTTCACCAATAATATTGGTATTAGTAGTGAGGTTGAGGTGAACTTCTGGTTCACCAATAACATTAATAGTTAGATTGAGGTGAACTTCTGGTTCACTAATAATATTAGTAGTTAGTTAGTAGTTAGATGGGGGTGAACTTCTGGTTCACTAGTTAGATGGAGGTGAACTTCTGATTCTCCAATAAAAGATATATAAATCTTAATGACAATAAGAAGATGCAAATAGCAATATAATAACAATATATATTAATTTATATTGCCGGTGAGAAAGCGGTGAATAATGACGGTGAGGGTGGATATGTGATAACATGTAATATATATTAATTTAGATTGCCGGTAAGAATATATATTAATAATGGCGGTGAAGGTGGATATGTGATAACGATATATATTAACTTATATTGCCGGTAAGAAAGCGGTGAATAATGGCGGTGAGGGTGGATATCAAAGGACATAATTTGCTTTTCAAACGGTGAGCACTTATTGTATAAACATACATCCATTAATTGGATGTATAGAGAACACAATATCATTCACCCCAAAGGTTGCTGTCAATTGCATGTATAATACAACAAATGTTTATCAAGGATTCAAAACAAGAATTAAATGTTGAAACCCCAAAAAAAAATGATAAGAACATAACAATAATAGCTATGTATTAAATTTGATTTGAAATGGAAAACTTGGAATCATACCGTAGATTAGATATACGTACGAGCTTGGTGCTGATAACGTGTTATAAATACAAGAGAAAGTTGAGAGAGAATAATGTCAGAGAATGTTGGAGGCAAAAGGAATAAATGAATTTCATTAGCATCGAGGGCGTATTTATAATACAAGGATTCTTCATCGCTAAGAAAACTGGCTAAGAAAAGTAAGGGCATGAACATTCATACTATTATTCTATAACAGATTACTGTTTTTTTTTTCGATAATTGTCGCCATTAGAGCCTTTATTCAGCATAATCCAAATGTTGCGTGCCTTAAGCACCAAAAAAACAACACCTACACAGCTTAATTGGGAGTCATGAAAAACCCAGATAAACACCTCAATAGCATTTGACCATCCTAATTCTCCCACTCAAAGCACAACATTACAACTTATACTATAAAAAGTAAAGAGCGCAAAGCCTTCAATGTAGGACAGTAATGTTTTGATCGATCAGTAATCACAGACTGAAATTTAGTCATTGTTAAAAGGTTGTTAGAGTTAAGGTAGCTGTCTCTTTTGTTTGCATTTTAATTGTCATGCGGACATTTGTTTCAGGTGCAAGTTCTTTGTCACATTGGGGCTCTGTCTCCGATAATAGTTGTTTGAGTGGTTCCTAGTCTGTTGCTGTGTGTACTCTATTATTCTTGCAATCTTACCTCTATTGGTCTTTAAGTTCAGTTTTCACTGTGATGCTAAACATGAGATTTTTAATTGAAATTGTAAGCATCATAGACATTTGGTTTTCTCATGACAGATCTTCAGAGGTAACGTAACTATTGTTTTGGGACCATCGTTTGCGTATATGTTGTAGATTGTTATTTGCTATCTTTTAACGAGTGTACTATTGGTTGTGGCATCATCTCATGAGTTGACTGATATATATAATATCATATAATTTTTTAAATCCTTCTAATAATATCAGTTTTTGCTTCTTTTGAAAAGGGAGATGAAATTTTGAAAAAGAAGATGAAATAAAGACTTTATGTTGGTAAATTTGTCTGACATATTCTCAACAAGTACAACTGTAAAGGCTTTTAAACTTAGGAACTAAAACATGCATTTAGGTTTTAGAGATCATCTTTGTTTCACTCATGCGTGTCATATGAATATTCTGCCCTTCAGAGGTTTATATGTACCTATGTGCATGCCGACTTGAGTCACATTTGCTTACTTGTGTAAGTTGTGTGCTCATCTATTGAGTTTTGCCTTTGAGGGTGCTATGCTTAAGGAAATGTAAATGATGAAAACTTAAAAATAAATTTGATACGGAACCCAAAAATTTAATTGAGATATTAAAACATATGAACTATTATTAT
Source organism: Portulaca oleracea (assembly GCA_029582165.1). NCBI lineage: Eukaryota > Viridiplantae > Streptophyta > Magnoliopsida > Caryophyllales > Portulacaceae > Portulaca > Portulaca oleracea. The sequence goes on along the minus strand of CM055885.1, from coordinate 1,037,870 downwards.
TAAATTTACAAGAAAATATACTATGAACTTGTTCCAATATTAACATATATAGTTTCGGCAGTAGCTTTTTAAATAGCAAAAAGAAAATTATTCACAATATAGTAACTTCAGTAATGTAAGGATTTAAGCTGACCAATATTCATTTGATATCAATTTGATTCGTTATTTGTGCAATTGGGTAAGTGATTGAATCTGGAAGTAATGATATATATGGTGTTGAGATACCCAGAAAGTTCTCATTTTTTAAGATGATCCGTCTTCAATTGGTGAACTCTTACAAACGCATCTTTAGATTTCATTAGATTTTGTTGAACGTTGCAAACGTTTCGTCTCATTTTTTTTGCCTCAACTCAAGTTGGGTACATTGCCCCAGATGGGTACTTTTGATTTGTGAATTTGATTGGTTATTTGGGCAATTGGGTAACTGATTGAGTTTGAATTGGAATGGAAGATATGGTGGAATGTGGGGGTGAATCCTTTCAAGAAAGAGTGAAATATAAGCAAAAAGTGATGCATCTTCTTCAAAATCAAGCACACAAATGATGGGTGAAAGTAAAGGGTGTTTGACGGTAGATGACATGGTATTTGTGGCAGTTGGGAAGGTGGTGAAGGAAAGCAAACTGATATTAATATGGGCTTTGCATGAGCAGAAGTCAGAGAGGAAGAAGAAAATCTGCCTAATTCATGTTCATCAGCCTGTCCAATTTATGTTATGCAAAGTAATGCTATTATGATTCATAGCCAATTTGGAACAGGATTGAGGTGAGCATAGAGGATGGAAAGGGATAAAACACATCAAGTTATATTCTTGATTTTGTAAATTCCATGAACTATTATTATTAAATTTATAAAAAAATATACTATGGTATGAATATAATGTTACAATTTTAATTGGTTACTTTTATTAAATGGCAGTTTATTTTGACCCATTCATCCAACAATTCTTAGAATCAACATCTACCAAAATAAAAAAAACACTAAAAGCGTCAAAATTCACCCTAAAAAGGATAATAAAAGATGGGTTTTTGGCTGGGAAAAATCTGTACTGAGGACCTTGTGATCGAGAAAACTCTAAAGTGACTTTTTGGTTGATGACAGTCTATACTTATTCATTATTTTCTCGTAGCATCCCAGATTGAAATTCCGGCAACGGAATGCTGATGTGGCAACCGGAGCACTTCCCCTTTTAATTAAAAGCATGCTAGGTCATTTTTTTAAAATTCTATATATGGCTGGGAAAAATCTGTACTAAGGGCCTTGTGATCAAGAAAAATCCAAAGTGACTTTTTGGCTGATGGTAGTCTATACTTATTCATTATTTTCTCGTAGCATCCTAGATTGAAATTCCGGCACCGGAATACTGTTGTGGCAACCGGAGCACTTTCCTCTTCAGTTGGGTTCGATTCCAACAAGTTAGTCACTGCAAAGAAGACTCTCGTAGTGGACAAAATCATCTCCATCCTCGAGAAATCGTACCCCATTGAACCCGACCTTAACCGGGTCGTCCACCTTTCGACCCGAATTTGTGACGACGGTGCTTGACCATCGACCTACCCCTCAATCAGGTTTCCGATTCCTCATCTGGGCAATGAAAAGGAGGCGCTTGGAAACTTGGAAGCTGAATGATTTCATTGCCGACATGCTTGTGAAAGGATTGGTTTCCGATGTTGCATGTTTTTGTGCAGAAGGATTGGTTTTGTTAGAATTGGATGTTTATAATTAGATGTTGAAGTTGAATTGCAGTCCGAAGGTAGCTACCTACACCATTTTGCTGCATAGTTTGTGTAAAAGTGGGGAGATAACGGATGCACTCCAACTGTTTCATGAAATGACTGAGAGAGAGATATCTCCGAATAATATAACTTATACAGTTGCCATGTTGGGGTTGTGCCATGCTAAGAGGCCTCGTGACGTTGAAAAGTTGTTGAATGACATGAAAAGGAATGGTTGTCATCCTGATGAGATAACTTTCAATACTTTGCTTTCTGGGTTTTTCAAGGTGGGTAAGGTAGATGAAGGATTCATGCTATTGAAGTCCTTTTTGGATCAACGTGCTTCGGTTGCCAAATCAGCATTTCGTTACCGGAATTTCAATCTGGGATGCTACGAGAAAATAATGAATAAGTATAGACTGCCATTAGCCAAAAAGTCACTTTGGATTTTTCTCGATCACAAGGCCCTCAATACAGATTTTTCCCAACCATATATAAAATTTTAAAAAAAATGACCTGGCATGCTTTTAATTAAAGAAGACGCGTTCGGCCGCTACATCAAGATTTCTCTGCGAATTTCAATCTGGGATGCTACGAGAAAATAATGAATAAGTATAGACTGTCATCCGCCAAAAAATCACTTTGGATTTATTTCGATCACAAGACCCTCAGTACAGGTTTTTCCCAGCGAAAAACTCATAAAAGATTCAAAATTACAATATCGCATAATTCATAAATGGGTCTAAGCCTTTGGGCCTGTACACATAGTGGAGTAGTTTCGAAAGAGAACAGGAACCAAGATTTATTTATTCATTGTTTGATTAAAGCTTTATCATGATTTTCCTTTTAACAACATTAGCCACATAATATTCCTATGTTTGTTTACATTCTTGAAATTCGCTCCAAGGAATTTGGACTCATCCAGTTCCACCACATTTCCCTTTTCCTATGGCTACTCATGACCACACGTAATGACTGCCCAAATGGTCCAACCTCATCGATCCATTCTTTTTCTACACAAGATTCATACAACCCTCCCTTGCTCCATATTGACCAGAAAACCTTAGCTTTTGTTATATTGCTTCTTGACCTCCCTCACATACTCTCATGTTGTGCTTAGCCCAGAACCTACGACCCCTGTGTCCCACCATGTAACATCTCCAATCAGGCCCACAATGGAAGTTAATAGGTATCATTGTCGGTTCGAACCATCTAGGCTGCTCTATTATTTCAAATAAGGCCTTAGGTTCAACAACTTATAATGTCTATTTTCAGCTGGTTTCAAACTTCGTAGATTCCTTTTAAACAAAAACCTCAAGTTCAAAAGCTTGTTAGAAGCCAACGTTTCTAACACAATCAGGCAAAATAATGTCACAGCTGACACTTCATATGCAATTTATACCACTAAGGGGTTGCTTGGAGAAGGAAAATGAAAGGGAATTACAAACGTTAGGTTTCTAATTCCTTTTGTTCTTATTTGGTAAGTACGCGTCTTTTGGGAATGGAATAGGAAACCCTCGGGTTTCTTATCCCTCCCAAATGAGGGGAATAACAATCCTCCCAATTTCAAGAGGAATGAAATCTACCTCCTAAGAATCAAATTTAATTACTGAAGAAAGAAATATCACAACAGTGTTCATAGAGAGACATAAGAGACCATGACTAAATTATATAGATGATAAGAGCAATAATGGTTGTCAGCAAGCAAGATCTCACATTGTCGACTTCGCCAACAATATAATCATATCCCCCTCCGCCCCCCCAAAAAAATGATGCATTGAGGCCAGAAATGTTTTTATCTATTGGAATATTATTGGGTATTAGTAAGTGTGTTAGATGCAATTCATTCACTGTAATTAAGTTGGATGGAACTTCGTTCTCTGTCATTGAGATGTGGACCATACCAGGCTGGGACCCTAGCCTTGAAATCCATGGTCTCCAAGTCTTCCCGCACCCCCTCCATGAAAAATGAGGAAAACGACTTCAGGGTCGAGTGTGGAGTACACTTTAAGGTGGACCCGGGACCCTGGAGGCATGGGTTGATCGACATCGGATGTGGTATCCACTTCAAGTGGGAACCAGGACTATCTCGGGATGAGAGTCTACATGGCATAAGGGTTCAGGTGTGGTCTCGAGTCAAGAAAACACAAAGTGGGAGAAGTGGAACAAGGAAGCCCGCTCGCTACCATCTGGGCAGCAGGCTGTAGCACCCGTTATGGCGGCGGGGTGGGCAGAGTGCCCGCATGTTCCAGGCGTGAGTCTTGGCCTTCTCGGATCGCCATTGCCGTGCTGAAAAGCATTACCAGCGCCTATTCTAGGGACCATCGTCTTTCACACCGCGATGGAACGCTGCCATTTCCCAGAAAAGCGCTACCAGCGCCCCTCTTCCACATAGGCGTCGCGCCCCGCGATAGCCCTGGTGTTAGCCGTGACTTGCTGCTATTGCCGCGTCGATGCTCCGTAACGCCTGCGTCCTAGGTGTAGCGTTCACGACAACTTCTTTTCTGCGCGAGATTTTGGTGTTAAAACGCTGTGTTTTGATTCCCCCCTTTTGTATAAATACCCCCCTCCCAGTGTTTTTTGAGCAGTTTTTGCTAATTATGAATTTGATGCTTATGTATTTGTAGGGTTTTCCTTAGTTTCTCTTAAAAATCTTTTTTACTTTATCCAATCTTTTGGTGGTGTTACAAGTCATTCCTTTAGTGATTATTGGTGAATCATCCTAGATAATCATGGTGGGGTGTTAGGCCTAGGGTTGTGGACTCTCCTTGCCCAAGGTCATATCCAATCTTATGGTGTTCAAGGTTCTTGTACTTGTTTGATATTTGATAGTTCTTCATCTACTCAAGCTAATCATCATCACTCCACTCGGCAAACACTCCATTTGGTATCAGAGCCCAAGGTTTGTTCTAGCTTGAGTTTTGGTTCTTGTTCTTGCTACTAGTGATTTTTATTGTTGGATTTTGGTGTGTTGAATGCAAATATTAGTGTTCCCCATTCCCTTTGCTATCCAAGAGTGTTGGAATACATTGTATTGTGTTTGTATTTGGTGTTGTTGAAGCATTTTGGAGCTTTGAGTTGAAGTTGGAAAATAATGCACGGAAGGTGTTCGATGAAATGTCAATGAGAGAAGAACACAAAGAACCCTTACCCAATCAGTAGCCAATTATAAGAAAACTCCCAAACTCTACAAAAACATCCCAAACACATACCGTCTCTTACCCTTCTCTCGATATGGACGAAGAAGTTAACTCCGATCGAGAGGAATCAAGCCACCGGAGTAGCCCTCGAGTTCTAGCTGTCGAGGACCGGCTCACCACCTTTGAGAATCGATTCTCCACAATCGAGCAGACTCTTGAGAACCTTGAGGTCCAAGTGAACAACATTGCTTTGAACCTCCAAGGTCGACCCAAGAGAAGAACGTCGACGGTGGGAAGCGATTGATATGCCCCATCGCGATGGGTTCCATGATATCATGATCAAAATTCCGGAATTCAATGGCTACATCGGCCCTGATGATTATCTTGAATGGGTTCAAATCTTGGACTGATTTTTTTGAAGCTAAGGAGTATAGCGATGAACAGGCCTTCAAAATTGCAAGATTGAAACTCACTAAGGCTGCACCTCTTTGGTTTCAGAGCGTCAAAATGCAAAGGGCTATGGAGGGTCGATCAAAAATCATTTCATGGGCAAGATTAAAGCGATTGATGGATCAACAATTCTTGCCTAACACTTGCAAGCGAGAGGTTAACCATGAGGCCATTTCTTCACTTGATGGGTAAGGAAGAATCAAGCAAGCAAAGGTCGATCTCATGCCCAACGAGGGAGCTTCCCTTGATCCATGTGAGCCCCTTGATGTATTGTTGAGGCTTCTTGGCAAGAGGAGGACGAGAACATCGACCTTTCTCTTTCTCTCACCCTTATTGACGAACCTCAAGAAGAAGCACTTTCATTCATCTTACATCCATCAATTGTTGAGCCTAACATCAATAGAGTTGACTCTATCATCTCTTATGGCTTGACTACTTTTGACCTCCCTATTGAGAAGAATGAGGTAACTTGAAACTCACCTATGAAGTTCAATGAGTCTTATGTGAATGTTGGTTGTTGCGACATAAAGTCTTTGAGTGGGTCGTGCATGATCTTTGGGAGGCATTGGTTGTTTGAGAGTTCTTGTTGGCGTGATAAGTTGCATGATGATCATGTGATGTCCACGATTGAGAATTCTCCATATTTTGAATGTGGTCATACTAAGAATCTTGGTGTTCGTTTGGCGTCTAGAGGCAAGTTTAGGTTTGATGAAGCCATGATTCTAGTTCAACCAATGTTAATGAGCTCGTCGTTTGTGTCGTTCATCAACAAATATTGCTTGCATGTTGGTCGTTGTGATGTGAACTATTTGAATGTGCCATGCATGATATTTGGACGACATTGGTTATTTGAGGATTTATAGTTGAACGGGTGCTGTTGGAAATTTGGTATGCAATGTTTGTGGGATTGTGTGTTGAGTGAAGATCCTTTACTTGGCTTTGATTGAATGAATTCTTTAAACCCACATCAAAACAAAACTTGGGTCGGAAATGAGTTGAGGAACCTTCTCATGATGAGCGAAACATGGGTTGAGTGTGCTCTTGGTGAGGACGAGCTACCTCTTGCTGTCTTTACCTTGTAGCGAGGCTAGTGAGATTGAGAGTTCCCGAGCACCACAAAATTTCCCTATTATTTCCCTTAATCCCTTACCTCCACAAAACAAGCCTCCAATCTCCTTTTATTTGGATGATGGATACATTATGGGGTTCGAAGCTTGTTGGGCGCCTCGTGTGAGTGCTCATTGCGATCGGGATGTTCGGAAATCTGTGGAGCCAAGTTGTAGAGAGGGCCTCAGTTTTAACTCCCAAGAGTTGATAGCAACTCTTTTTCAAGAGGGGGAGTGGGAACCGTACTAGGCTGGGGCCCGAACCTCGAAATCCATGGTCTCCAAGTCTTGTAGCACCCCCTCCATGAAAAACGAGGAAAACGACTTCAAGGTCAGGTGTGGAGTACACTTTAAGGTGGACCCGGGACCCTGGAGGTACGAGTTGATTGACATCGGGTGTGGTATCCACTTCAAGTGGAACCTAGGACCATCCCGGGATGAGATTCTACATGGCATAGGGGTTCGGGTGTGGTCCCGAGTCAAGAAAACACAAAGTTGGAGAAGTGGAACAAGGAAGCCTGGGCAGCAAGTTGTAGCGCCCGCTACCATCTGAGCAGCAGGATATAGCGCCCGCTACATATCAGGTACCACCTGCTACCTGTTCTAGGCAGGATTCTTCACTGGCCTTTGCAGATCGCCGCTTCTAGCGTCTAGAAAAGCGCGACCAGCGCTTGTTCCAGGGACAACCGTCTTTCACACCACGATGGAACGCTGCCAGCGCCCAGAAAAATGCTACCAGCACCCCTCTTCCACATAGGCGTCGCGCCCCCGACAGCCCTGGTGCCGCCTACGACCTGCTGCTGCTCGGATGCTGCTGTTGCCGCGTTGATGCTTCATAGCGCCCGCGACGGTGGCTTGTCTACACGAGATTTTGGTGTTAAAACGCTGTGTTTTGATTTTTTTCCATCCATTTATATAAATACTCCCCTCCCAGCGTTTTTTGAGCAGTTTTTGCTGATTATGAATTTGATGCTTATGCATTTGTAGAGTTTTCCCTAGTTTCTCTCAAAAATCCAATCTTTTGGTGGTATGACTAGTCATTCCTTTAGTGATTATTGGTGGATTATTCTAGATAATCATGGTGGGGTGTTAGGCATAGGGTTGTGGACTCTCCTTGCCCAAGGTCATATCCAATCTTATGGTGTTCAAGGTTCTTGTACTTGTTTGATTGTTGATAGTTCATCATCTACTCAAGCTAATCATCATCCCTCCACGCGGCAAACGCTCCAAGATGTAAGTGCATAGAAGTATTTGTGATAAGGGCATATATGAAATTAACATTTGGGGCAGGGTTGTGTATTTAATTGTGATTGTGTCTTAGATTCTAAGAATCTTGCAATGCTTTTAGGGTAACAATATGCCACGATGGAGATGTCAACAATATTTGGATACGAATGATGGCCAAGATCATGATATTACATGTATTCATTTCAATTTACATTTCAAGTCACATTAATTGTTTCCTTCTATGCCTATGAGTGTCCAAAACATTGATGTTGGTAATAACATTAAAATTTGCATTATAATTACAAGATATTGAGCGCCAAAGAGAAGAATCGCGTCGTCGAAGGGAGATAATTAGTAAGCGAAAGCTGAAAGTGAAGGGTGAAAGTTCTTTGATGGGAGCTAAACGTTGTAAATTTCCTATGGGTAAAGTACAACTTTTGCTTATAGCTTTATCATTTTAACTTAATTGTATAATACAGAAAAGGTATTAATGTGTTTATGGAAAAACAATTCAGGTAATGATAGATGCATTCCTGAAAAAGCATACAAGTGAGCTTCCTACACCCACTATTTGTCGTAAATGTCAAGCCAAAAAGTTTGCATTTGAACGGCAAGGATTTTGTTGTGCTAATGGCCCAGTTAGTATAACTATCAATGGTTCTTCATCTGAATTAGTTAAGTTGTTTACATCTAATAATCTTCTTTGACTGGAGTCTAAGACATGCTCGTCTTTATAGAAAAATGTTGCATTTAGCTCGATGGGTGTGAACAATGATAAATCATTGGCAAGAAATACAAATGGTGCATACACTTTTAAACTACAAGGACAAATATATCATTTTATTTATGACTTGCTTCCTACAAATGATGGACCAAAGTGTTCGCAATTATATTTTTATGATACTGATCATGAAGTTGAAAATAGATGTCATTTTTTCTCAACTTTATATCCAGATATAATAACAATTTTAATTATTTCAGCTCTTAATCCTTATGCAAACTTTTTCCGTTCTTTACATGAATTGCTGTAGACATCGGTTTTATTATCGAAAATTTAACGTAAATGTTGTAGAATTGAACTGGCCCAAAAATAATAATTAGTATACAAAGTAACCCATAAACTCAAAAAAAATCCAAACTATTTCAACCAATTATATAACTCAGTCCATTTAGAAACCGAGCCTAGTCCACAGAAATCCAAGTCTTATGTCGGCCTAGGCCAGCTGGCCTAGACATGGTTTGGACCAAGTTAAGTTACTTGAAGCCTAGCCAGCGTAGGGATATATCCAAACGCATTTTTAAGGCAATCTCCCGAAATTTCCTTCTTTTCTCCATATTATTTCATAATTTTCTAATTTGCCTTTTTGAAAGCTAGCTGGCGTTCGTGAGGTAAAGGAGATCATTGTGTTCCTTTAATTACGAAAATAATGGAAATCAATCAATTTATTTGATTTCGCAGGATAATATAATTATTCTCGAAATCTTCATTTAATCTGCAACCACTCTTCTACAAATATTGACATACCCCCTTCATTTTCTGAACCCCCCAAATTGTGCTGGTGTATTGACATTAGTAGTATTCTCTCTTATTCTCTCCCCTTTTTTCTTTGCATGTCGAGGGTTAACTAGGCCATAACTTTTCCTTTTTAATTATTTTTATCGATCTTCACTTGTAAATCATGGAAACCTGAAATAATCATAATTGTATACTTGTAAATTATTCCTCTTATTCAATGCATGACATAATAGTAACCCCGTGAAATTTATATAGATTCCTCCTTTATTTCTTTATTTAAATTCAATTGTAATAGAGTCTGTTTTCGAAAACAGGCGAGTCTGAGAGTTTGCTAACTCTTAGAGTCGTAGCCTTACCATTGAACTTGAATCTTAGGCTCGTAAGCTAGAGTCTTTCTATTAAGTTTGTTGTTTTTCTAGAAATGCAACTGGCGACTCTTTTAATTGTACTTTTGCATAATCTGTTTCACGTAATTTATTTATTTGCATGTTTGATCGATTTTGGATTCGAACATTAACACGTAAAACAACCATCCAGGAAAGTGGGTTAAAACAGGCACGAAGGCCAGCTGGCCTAGCCTTATTCTCTGATAAATTGCTTGAGTTGATATTCTTCAGCACGAATGAGCACGAGGAAAAAAATGGAAAATAGAGTTAATGAACATCAATAGGTGATGAACGACATGCTACAAGCCATCATCAAAATCAACATGAAGTTCGGTCTTGTATTTGAGGAGGAAGAAAAAGAATCTCAATATGATGAATACGAGTACGTGGCTGAGGATGATAAACCTCAACGATAGATCAATATTGGGGGCTTGATCTCGTTGAAGAAAAGGAAGGCAAGTAAACCCATTGGCTTTATTCCCTTCGGTAAGCACAAAACCAAGGCATCTTCAAACAACTCCCATTCTAAAAGTGATGATCCTACGGTAAAAACCCTCGAAGATAACTTGGACGACCTCACTAAAATGATGGGCTTCACCCTGAATTTGCAAATATCTACATAGATCTCACACTCTCGAAGTACCGTGTACAAGGTGTCAGACAAGATCGAGGTGCCTAATATCATATTCAAGCCCTCAGAAAACGCAACTTACCATCTTGAGGAATTTATGATGATAACACCTCTATACCATAGTCTTCACATCCACTCTAAATGGTGAAGCCAAGGCATGGTATTACACATTACCATTCCATACCAACCGATTGGAATGACTTGTTGAAGGCTTTTGTAGGCCATTTCAGTGCGTTCACAAAAGGGAGGTTAACGTGGGCGACCTGACAGCCATGAAACAAGGGGACGATGAACTACTCCATGATTACTACGAAAGGTGGCACATCAAATTGTCTCAAATTCGCGAGACCATTCCGGTAAGGATGCAATTGGCCACCTTAAAAGAAGTCTTAAGCCGAGTATGGCTCGCCACATGAGCCATCACGTAATCGAAGACTTTGACTATCTAAGGGACATTTGCGTGCAATTGGAAGAGTCAGTCAATGAAAAGAATACGATGACACCAAGTTCGAAATAATGTAGCTCCTATAGGAGGACCACTAGCATGCCTAGTAACCTAAAATGTTGAGAATAATTCTATCCAGCGCAAAACGGGCACTTACAAGCTCAAATATGAGACCTATACTCAGTTCGACATGATATATGCTAGGAGGCGAGCCCGAGAACAAGCCAAAGAGTTGGAACGGTAGCAAGTTATGTAAATATCACCGTTGCAGGGGTTACGACACTGAACGCTATTGGACTTTCAAAATAAGCTCGAGGATATGATTCAAGTCGGAACCCTTCATCTCCCAAAAAGAGCATAGAAGCCCAACTAGAACGAAGGTCCTTTAGAAGCAATCAACTGGAAAAGGCAGCACCGCATATATAACTGGAAGTTAGCTAGGGTCATAGTTTTTGAGCATTATGAGTCGGTCGTTGATAGGTTTATTTCTTTAATTCAATAAAAAGGCATTCGTTTGGAATCTCGTGCTTGTACTTTTAACTTGAGTTAAAAAACACTCTCACCCATTCACTAGCATTGAAATCCAAGTCTGACACATCCATTTGTCATCACCCTCCTATACCTTCCTCTTCATCACATTCACCATCTCGCGACGAATCCAAGGTTAAATTAAATAAAAACAAAAAAAAATAAAAAGAAAAAGAAAGAAAGAAAAAAAAATTGAACAAAAGAGAGAATCTGGTCAACACTCATCAAGCAGGCTAGACAGAAGGAGAGAAGGCCAAAATCGTCGATCCCTTAAAAATGGATATCTTTATGCTCTGAGTTTTGCAGCTTGAAAACATGTGCCTAAGAAAGGGGGCTGTCAGTGTGCCATTGATGAGTGTTATTTGTATGTATGTAAACTTGGATGATTTAATGAGAATTTGGGTGATTTTTGATATGTTTATATTATTTAATACCTGAATTTTCTATTTTATGCTTAGTTGGATGATAAGTGTATATTTTATAGTATTTATTAAATATTTAACTAGTATATTTTTAGCTAATTATGTAATATAATCTTCTATTTTTATATCAATTTCCTTAATTTCTTCACTTGGTTGGAAGATTGGAATGACTTGCATGAATTAGTGAGAACTCCCTAAAAAGCTAAGAAAATGGTGAAGAAATTGAGGAAGAGAATTGGAAATGAGTAAAGGAGAAGAAGAGAAGAAAGAGAGAAGAAGATAGCAGCCCATGAACTTCGTCAAGGCCACGACCCATCTCTTACTAAGAAGAACTCAGTCGAGGACCTCATGCAACGACAGGCAGCAGCGCCAGCAACCCAACTCCAAGCGTTGGCAGCAACACCCCCCGCTAGCAGCGGTAGCGATAAAGACCCCCCAGCAGCATGCTCGCAGCGGGTACCACATCCCTGCAGCGGTTTTCACCCACTAGCAGCACCCAATACAGAAGGTGCGGGGGACGTGAGCCGATGGTAGCGGTTATCCACCCGCTGACCACGTCTCTGCTGCCTCGTATGAAAGAGAAGTCTGCCGCACAGTTTAGGGCATTCATTATTCATTTGTTATTGTTCACGCCATTTATTATTATGTTTTCTTTGTATTTTCCTCCCTTTGCGGAGCCGTTCTAGTATTTTTGGGAATAGAAGAGGATGAGGAAGATATCGACTGACGGACATGAGAAGAGGGAACTCATACCCGAGCTTGAAGCAGCAGGCATCACGAGAACTCAACTTTCAATGTTTGGCGTGGTATTTTACCCTTTATTCACTTGTCTTTTTTCTTTATCTTCATACATCGACCATACAATTGATCTGAGAAGAGATGCCTTGACTTGAAAATCATAGGAATTCGGGCGGATTCGCCCTAAAAGCATGCGTGAAATAAGAGGGCTTTTCTTGCTAGATCAGTAGTCTAATTACCCGACCCATACTCTGTCTACTTAATCTTTCCCACCCTCCTCTGGAACCCCCTTGAGGAAGGGATTTCGCCTCAAAAAGAGGTATTTGTCTTGTAGTGCAATGAAACGAAGCCCTTAAGTTAAGTTAAATTCCGTTTAAAGTCCCAACCTACTACGGAGTGAAATGAAATGAAACGAACTAAAGGCCTATTAGTTTACTTAGTTACAAATGGAATGAAAAAGACTTATATCGTGACGCTACAATGCTTTGAATGCAGACGTAGTTAGTTTAGTGCTCTTACTCCTCCACACGGATATGACTACGAAAATAGGCTTAAAATAGGGAGTTTTG